>OY804588.1:92892683-94093135 GCA_963680875.1 Bathymodiolus brooksi
GACTCTGATACTGTAAACTATCGGTAGATGTGCTATCAAGCTCATTATGACGTTATTGATAAAAAAACAATAACGTCAGTTCTGAAGGTCTCGACAGATATTATCACTAATAATAGTGACAATGTTTTTCTCGACCATTAGAACTATCGTTATTCTATAAATGTAGAAATCATCTCGGCCGTACAATAAGTACATGTTACAATGAAATATTAAAGTCTCACGCAAAACAAATATCGAATACTGTATTACTCCCATTATGTATAACTAGGTCACCGTTAACATGCACGTGTTAGTGACCCAAATAATTTGCAACAAATAATTATGCAAAAGTTGTGACCAAATTATATTCGAAAATACGTCAAAGTATATTCAGGTTTTCCGAAAGGGTAAGCAAGTCCATTCGAAATAGATATACATGTATATTTATCAATGATGTTTTTTAATTGATTAGAATCGTAGATATAAAATTTAGTGCACACGACGCGTTCCTGGAATAACCTTCATTAGGTACCTCAAAATCAAAATATTAGAAAGCCAAATAATTTAAACTTTGGGAGCAATAAAAAAAAAATGCAATATGCAATATATATATGTGTGTTATTTTATTATTTTTATGTTGTGTCCTTTCTAAATAGGAATATCCATCTAAAGACTATGAGAACACGTAAACTTAAATGCACTTTAGATTACAATATACAATTGACGTGGACGAGGGTTGAATTAGGGAACTGGGTTGTTTTTGTACTATACTTCTTCGAAATCCATGCAAACAGATAATCCATTGGTTGTTGAAATAATAAGAAATAATACGTGTGTCCTTGCTGGTTTAACTTTGGAAACAGGCGTGTTTTGTATGTACATGGCAAACTGTCAGCCATGGAGACAGGTTTATTTCTAATCTGTTTATATTAATGAGACACAATAGTAGTATAGTCATAATCATATTGTAATTGTGTTTCTTTCTTGCAGATTCCTGACTCGGACATAAAGAAATGTAAACATGATGCCGATATGCCGGGAAAAGATTTTATTCACCCGGACAAAAATAAAACTATTACTCAGTTATTTTTAAAATAAACATCAGTGACTGGAGGAAAAAATATTTGCCAAAATATTTCATTTTACATTATTGCGTTCAAGCCTTGTGTACATATAATTACATACGAATTAAAGATTAACTTAAATGTTGCGTATCTCGTAAAATGTATTAAAATGAAAACACAGATATCAAATTGAGGGCGCACGAAGCGTTTCTGGAATAAACTTCATCAGGTGCGCTTAAAGTCGAAAAGTTGGAAAGCCAAATAATTTAAAAAGATTTGAGCAAGTAAACCATTAAACATTTAGATAATTAATTTGTTCTGATGATAAGCAATGCTAAATATGTTATGCATTTCTTGCATAAATTGTTCGTTTTCCCCTTCAGTATTTTACAATACGTAGTAACATTATTTCAATGTGAAGACTAATCTAATAATTCTGCTTTTGTTATTAAATTAACTGAGGTAAGCATAGCAAGCAAAAACAAACGAGGGTATACTTGGAATTCCAATTCCATATGTATTGGTCTTTGTTTGCTATGGTTATGGTGTTTAACGCCACTTCCAACATTATATATCGTAGCGGTCAGTTTTATTGGTAGCTGAAACCGGAGTACTCAGAGAAAACCAACGACTTGTCTCAAATCACAGACAAACTTTATCACATAATGTTGAACCGAGTACACCTCACCATGAGTGTGATTCGAAATCACATCATTAGTGATCATAGGCACTGATTGCATAAGTAGTTGTAAATCCAACCATAATATGATCACGTCCACGATGGCCCCTGGTCTTTGTTTTCAGCTTTTCCTGACAGACTGACTAGTTATAATGTACAGTGTATTTAGTAGTAAATGTTCTTGTTATCGTCCTTTCCCATGGTAGAAAAGATTATCACTGAAAGAGAAATGAGGTTCGTGATGGTGTTACATTGTTGTCTATCAACATTTCTATTAGAGTGAGAGATTATTGAGTAACGCCAAACGAGCAACGTTTTCGGCTGTATCATTGCGAGAACACATTACATTTGATGAAATTATGATGATGTCCGCTTTGTACTAGACCAAATCGCTTAGTTGGATTTGTATACTGCTAGTTCACTCGTACACATTATTCTGACTCCTGACCAGCCATTATTTATATAATGAAACTAAAACTAGTATGGTGAACTAATTTCATAATTTGATAAGGATTCTTAATATTTTACATTGTTTGAATGTAATAGAAATAGTCAGAGAATAATAGTCAAGGCGCCAGAGAATAATAGTCAAGGCGCCAGAGAATAATAGTCAAGGCGCCAGAGAATAATAGTCAAGGCGCCAGAGAATAATAGTCAAGGCGCCAGAGAATAATAGTCAAGGCGCCAGAGAATAATAGTCAAGGCGCCAGAGAATAATAGTCAAGGCGCCAGAGAATAATAGTCAAGGCGCCAGAGAATAATAGTCAAGGCGCCAGAGAATAATAGTCAAGGCGCCAGAGAATAATAGTCAAGGCGCCAGAGAATAATAGTCAAGGCGCCAGAGAATAATAGTCAAGGCGCCAGAGAATAATAGTCAAGGCGCCAGAGAATAATAGTCAAGGCGCCAGAGAATAATAGTCAAGGCGCCAGAGAATAATAGTCAAGGCGCCAGAGAATAATAGTCAAGGCGCCAGAGAATAATAGTCAAGGCGCCAGAGAATAATGTCTAGTATTGTTTTGTGTTGGGTTTTATATTCTATTTTCTAAAAAAAAATGTATGCAGTCCATCCAAGTAGTCAGTCAACTTCAAATTATATGAATTGTCTAGTTTCTTTACTATTTACCCGATGGTAACCCAGTCGTTGGTTTTTTTTTCTATAAGTTACCCTTTTCATGTGATATCGAACACAATTATGACAGTATTTGTAAGATTGTTTCACCCATGTTTTCTTTTCTTGTTGTTCATGGATGTTAAATTATAGTAACATAGAAACGACAAAAGTGCCCAGAGGTAATGAGTACCACTCAACTACTGGCTAGAGGCCGGTTCAGAGGTAGTGTTTATCAACAGAAGTAAAGAGTACCACTCAACTACTGGCTAGAGGCCGGTTCAGAGGTAGTGTTTATCAGCAGAAGTAAAGAGTACCACTCAACTACTGGCTAGAGGCCGGTTCAGAGGTAGTGTTTATCAGCAGAAGTAAAGAGTACCACTCAACTACTGGCTAGAGGCCGGTTCAGAGGTAGTGTTTATCAGCAGAAGTAAAGAGTACCACTCAACTACTGGCTAGAGGCCGGTTCAGAAGTAGTGTTTATCAGCAGAAGTAAAGAGTACCACTCAACTACTGGCTAGAGGCCGGTTCAGACAGAAGTAAAGAGTACCACTCAACTACTGGCTAGAGGCCGGTTCAGAGGTAGTGTTTATCAGCAGAAGTAAAGAGTACCACTCAACTACTGGCTAGAGGCCGGTTCAGAGGTAGTGTTTATCAGCAGAAGTAAAGAGTACCACTCAACTACTGGCTAAAGGCCGGTTCAGAGGTAGTGTTTATCAGCAGAAGTAAAGAGTACCACTCAACTACTGGCTAGAGGCCGGTTCAGACAGAAGTAAAGAGTACCACTCAACTACTGGCTAGAGGCCGGTTCAGACAGAAGTAAAGAGTACCACTCAACTACTGGCTAGAGGCCGGTTCAGAGGTAGTGTTTATCAGCAGAAGTAAAGAGTACCACTCAACTACTGGCTAGATGCCGGTTCAGACAGAAGTAAAGAGTACCACTCAACTACTGGCTAGAGGCCGGTTCAGACAGAAGTAAAGAGTACCACTCAACTACTGGCTAGAGGCCGGTTCAGAGGTAGTGTTTATCAGCAGAAGTAAAGAGTACCACTCAACTACTGGCTAAAGGCCGGTTCAGAGGTAGTGTGTATCAGCAGAAGCAAAGAGTACCACTCAACTACTGGCTAGAGGCCGGTTCAGACAGAAGTAAAGAGTACCACTCAACTACTGGCTAGAGGCCGGTTCAGAGGTAGTGTTTATCAGCAAAAGTAAAGAGTACCACTCAACTACTGGCTAGAGGCCGGTTCAGACTACTTTTATGGTAAGAGTTATGTTTATTTTTGAAGACCCTACTCTGACTGTGAAATGCAGAACAACGCCGTTCCTTTACTTGATTTTGTGTCAAAGTGTAATGTTGGATAGTCTGGCATGTGCATTTATATCCATATTCTTTCTGACTACAAGCTATTCCTTTACGTTAATTTGTGTCTAAGTGTAATGTTGGATAGTCTCTCATGTGCATTTATATCCATATTATGTCTTACTAATACAGAACGCAAGACCTCGGTTTTCACGTTCGTTTGACCTACGCGAAGCAGAGCATAATGGGTGATTATTATAAGAGGAGACAGCTGTCATGATATTTCTCCATTATTTTACTTATTTTGTTGTTCCTACGTTATTATGTGTCACATTTGACGTATTAAAGGTACTATCGGGGCTCTTACGGATTTCTATAAATGCCAGTAAAATTTTAATTTGCATCATTTGAGAATCATATATCGTTGCTAGTGAACGAATGGACAGAGGGAATGTATTTATCTTCTTTTAATCAAAATTGTCCCTAAAGATTAAATTTCTTGATGGTTTTGAGGTATATCTAACTACCATACGATCACGACGGCTCCAGAAAAACAATCAAAACCTATACCATGTACATTATGTCTGATCATACAAATCACATGACCAATCTTTATTTCAGAAAATAGAACAAGAATCGCACGTTTAGCTAAAAATAAAATAAATCAGCTTTATATAGTACATAAAAATTGTAAAATAACACGAATGAAAAAAAAAAGCACAAACAAAAAACAAACAAACAAAATCCAAAGAAAAATAAATAAATTAATAAATTAAAAGATAATAAAAGACAAAAAAAACAAAGCAAAAAACTACAAATAAATCTACAAATAAATCTACAAATAAATCTACAAATAAATCTACAACAATAAAACTATAAATAAAACTACAAATAAAACTACAAATAAAACTACAAATAAAACTACAAATAAATCTACAACAATAAAACTATCTTAATTAAGTTCTTATCTAAATTATGTGCTTTCATAATTAGCCATTACATCTAGTATAGACAAGCGGTTTATCTGTTCGTCGTTATTGTATCATTTGTGAGAATACATAATAAAGAAAACAAACTCTGTATAATTAATTTCTTAAATCAATTTGTTAAAAAGGATCTTAGAAGTATTCTGATGATGAAATGTTTTCTGGGTTTTTTTGCGCTGATTTAATTCTAAAATGTATGGGGTTATGGTGCGTAACGCAACTTTCAACAATATTTCGGTTATATCGTGGCGGTCAGTTTGATTGGTGTAGGAAACTGGAGTATCCAGAGAAAATCACGAATACCACCGACCTGCCACAAGTCACTGAAAAACTTTATCACATAATGTTGTATCGAGTACACCTCACCATGAGCGGGATTCAAGCTCACAACGTAAGTCCAACTACCATACAATCACGACTACGTCGGTTCCTCTCAATTCCAATAGAATAAAGGCATTTGCATTCTTTGCATACTGTGTGGATGACATTAGAGGGATGAATTGCATTATTGATTTGGAAGAGTTTTTGAAAATACCAAATTTGTAATAAAGAGTCGTAAATGAAAGTTAGACAGGCAATACAGTGGTTAAATGAACAATGACTGAAAATGGTCGACATAACACGTGACAGAAAACTAATGATTGAGCAACACGAATCCCATGGGTGTGAAGTCAGGTGTTCGAAAAAGTTAGCATTTCCTGCCCAGCAGGCGACAACAGACTAAAACGACACGAATGTGATATAATATGAAAATCGTGTTGGAAACCAATATACGTAAATAAATACAATTAATATTCATAAAACATTTAATTTCCGAAAAAACAAATGAGAGTAAAGACAAACTGAACATCGTGTTTACACAGAAATCGTATCAGACATCACAGCACAAAATTAAAAAAAACTAAAACTGTGAAGATTTATAAAACAACACGAACCACTCTAATACCTGTAAAATTGGGATGAAATGTGCTCCAAAGGTGTGAGCAGTTGCTGCTCAGCTTGTGGCAACCGTCGGACACAAAAACTCCTCATAACCAAATATGGGTAAAGGAAGACGAGACGAACATCATTTGTCTTTGGAGTCGCAGAGGACATCACAACACGGAACTGAAGCGCAAAGGCATGCAATTGAACATAATTATCACACTACCCCTCCCCCACACACACACCACTACCACCACCACCAAAAAAATAGGGTATTGGGTGAATATGATATTCCTTGAGGCAAACGTCATTTAATATATATTTCAATATTTTGACGCTGTCTATACCAGCAAGGGCATACTGCTTTCATTGTAATTGTGCAATACCATTCTCAATCAATGTCGTCCTCACGATCACATAATTTAAACTGTTATGACCAGGTCACATGTGCATGACTTCATTGATAAAATTATTATTGCCCATTCATGGTATAATGAGTAATGGATGATAACAATAGCATATCATCATTGTACTGTTTATATAGCAGATAATACTTATTATATATATATATATAACCATATACAATCTTATTGTTGTATGCATTACATGTAGGTACGGGTACACTTACAAGAAATTTTTAATAATTTATTATGTATTCAATATTTTGTTTTTCGCTTTTGTTGGTGTCTACGATTCATGTTCGGGCATCAGAACAATCTCTGGGATACAATGGTATAATAGACAGTATAAAATATGTACCAAAGGTTCAACATTTTGTTCATACATCCCCGAACTCGTTCAACAAAATTGCAGATTCTATTGCTAAAGGTTTTGACCTAAGAAGTTTGATTCGAATTCAAAAATCCGCTGGGATGAATGAACAATTTGCGAATGCAACAGATATACCGTTTATGAATAGCACAACGGAAGTGCCATTTTCCGGAAGTACAGAATTACCAATGACAGGAGGTGTAACTAATCAAAGCATAGTACAATCTACAGAAGCAACAAGCCATGTGCCAGTGGTGCCGACCTCAGACATACCCCCTCCTTCAAATCCAGTATCGGAACTGTGTCTAACTCATATAGAAGGAGTGATTCTAGGACTAACTGAAAAACAACAATGGGCTATAAAAAGTGAGTAATCTTTGTCTCCTTTTTAACCACAGATTTTCCTCAGGTGGCGGATAAAAATGTCCTCTCGATGGGCAATGTCAGGTTATATAACAGTAAACTTGACCATGGATCATGATAAGTGCTTTGTTTTGAGAGTGCCACGCCCTTAACACCTTAAAGATCTCTTTGTGTATTTCGAACAAAGAGTATAGAAAGAGTTTGAAGATACCACAGGTGTAATCTTAAACCGTAAATTGAAGGACAGACAACATTATGACCAAAAGGAAAAAATGACAAGAAACAATCTACAAAACATTACACAAAGAACTAAAGATCAAGTAACACGAACCCTACTAAAAACCGGTGATGAACTCAGATGCTCAGGTGCTTGGAAGGGGAGGCAGTACCTGCTCCACTAGTGGCACCCGTCGCTATATAGTTCGTCCCTGTCCAATTAAATAAATAATAATATCATATTACAAATATACAACTCACTTTATGGCTCAATGAGTTAGGTAGTTGGATTACCTAACAACTCATACAAGCCTATCACCAATACGGCGTGGGTTCGCGCCCGGCTTCCTTAATTTACAAAAAACGGTGCACTCGACTCGCAGTCGCAAGTTATAAAGATTACCAGTTGCTTGCCCATGGTCGGTGGTTCTCGCCGGGTACTCCGGCTTCTTCCACCATTAAAACTGGTCGCCATGATATAGCTGAAATATTGCTGAAAGTAGCGTTAAAAAATTCAAATCAATCAATCATATATCATGATGATATTATTAAATATTCGTGAACAGAAGTGTTTCACAAAGTCAAACAGGGATTCATTATAACACAAATATAACGTCTGAGAATTAAATCCAACAGTGTTTGGTACATATGTTTGAGTTGACATTTGTTTGGTTCTCCCTCGACGGGATTTGAACACACACTGACTGACCTTTAATAAACTGCAGCTTTTAGTTATAATTAAAAACCTGTTAAAGCAACATTCTAATGTAGTTGTTTAATATTCCTGGTTTGTGATTGGACAATGCTGTAATTCTCACGGTATCAATTCCACGGTTGAAATAGCATGAGATATTCTTATTTTTTTATTTTAGCCGCTTACGTCATCTTGTCAATAATGTGGCAATACATATCTATACACATGATTACATTAGAATGGAGATAACTGTATTGTATTTAAAAATTTCACGGTATCCACTGTCGATTTAATGGTCTTACATGAAACTACTTTTTTCACGGACGAATTAATGTTTCCACTATATGTTCAGCTGATTACCGCTTACGTCATCTTGTCAATAATATGGCTATACACATACACATGATTACATTAGAATGGAGTAAGTAAGTAAGTAAGTAAATTGTATTTAGAGTCGGTATATATATACATAGACAACAAATCAACATGAGCCCTAAAGTGCTCTTAAACCGACTATACAGATATAAACATAACAACTTATGTCAAGCATTACATAAAATAATAGCAATTATAGTACATTTAAGCAAACATGCAAAATAGATGTACTATTGGCAATCACAAACAGCAATACACGTGGCAAGTGCCTCTCTAGACAGCAAATCAGCAGCAATAAAAAGCAAAAATATGTTAAGAATAATCATATATAAAAGCAGAGCACAAAAGTACATAAATAAAATTGAAGCACATGGAAATAACTGTATTGTATTTGAAAATTGCACGGCATCAATTGTCGATTTCATGGTCGCAAATATTCGTTTACTGGCTCCGCTTGCGCGTCGCCAGTAAACTCAATTGGCGATCATCAAATCTACAATTGATGCCGTGAAATTTTCAAATGCAATACAGTTATCTCCTTAGTAGAACAGAATCATTTTGAATTCTAATTAGCGGATTGTCAACATCAAAGTATTTAATGAAAGTATGAAATGTGTTGTTCATTTTGTAGTAAGTAAATGCATACTGTACATATTTGTGCATCGTAAATAAAATAGTTTGTGTCAATTTCTTGATTTTTTAAATTGTAAATTCAATGCTTGGTAATCGATCATTGTGTGTTGTTTATCTGTTAAAAGTACAGACTTGAAATTAACTAATATAGGGCACGTCACCCGCAGGATAAGCATATCTTCTGGACCTGTGTGACATGATAAGCACGTGCTGTCCTGTGCATTGCCCATCCGTACTAATTTAATGAGTGTAAAAATTGTATTTGTCGCCACCCTATAATTAAGACTTACACATATGGGTGGGAAATGACAATGATTGACAACCGGGTATAGAGATCGAAAACTCATTGAAGGAAAATGTTGAATCCAAAGGGGTTTCGAAATTGGTGGTTCTAGAAAATTTTCAAGGAGGAGCATATAAAAAAGTCGTATTTGAAAATTCCCTCATATTCACGCCGAGACAGGATTTATCGCTCGTAGTTCGTTTCTCCATAAATTTGGAATCGCGTTTAAAATTGTATCATACATTTTAATGATATTTGGACTTTGAAAATTTGAAAATTGTTCTTCAACAATTTCAATAATTTCACCTCGTGAGAACTAGACAACTAGGTCACACCACAGGCGCTCGTGGCACGGAATTACCACCACCTTTTTTAAACTTTCTGTTTACATATTTATTTTCAATAAAATTTCTTTATTTCTTTATTATTTCATCTCTTTTTCCTTGATTTAACTTGTTCGTGTCCATATTCTCCATAATCTTATGCTAACAGCAACTTACATGCGTCGACTCTATATGTGAATAATAAGAGTAAAAATGCATTTATGAAATACGATTTTGTTTTAAAACATCGTGGATTGCAGGTTATAAAATACAATATTTGGCTATTGATGGTGAATGTAGAATGTATTTGCCTCGGCGCGAAACGAAGGGAAAGCTCACTAATGGTCGTCTTTCTCCCCGTTTCTCAACCTCGTCAATAAATTCGATGTTCACCATCAATAGAGTGAGTGAGTGATCGTTGCTTACGGGTAACTAAGCAAATTTACAGATATATCATGGCGAGAACAAGTTATTTCCAATGAGATGATGATGATTGATGAGGTCCGCTTTGTACTAGACCAACACATTGAGCTAGCTTTTTATATTGCTAACTCACTCAAACAACAGTCCGCGGATAGACATGTCACCACACTGATACATTATCATGATTCTTAGCCAACCAGTCTTTGCTCTTTATCGTTAATGCTGCTTGCTTAGCAGAGAAGCAACTTATAGTCTTTGATTTGACCCGATCTGGGCTTGAACCCACGCTATACCACACTCGAGAAGGGCACACCATCGAAGCGGTTCACCAGCAATAAAACAATATTGTATATCTACATTTCATCCAAATATGTTCAAGATTTCACTGACAATTAGTATTGTTTGCTGAAAAAGTCATTTCTTTTATAGTGATCGACGCCACAGGAAAACCTCCAGCAGATATCTTTGGAGGGAACCTGATATGGCTTGGTGATTATGAGGAATGTCTGTCTGTCCAAGCTTCAGTCGCTGTCAACAATACATCGTATAATTTTGGAGGACAGTACTGCTTAATGACTGTGCCAATTAATGAGCTCAAATCTGTAATTGTGGAAGTAAGTTAAAACCCGACGACCATTGTATTTTTGCTTGGTCATCGTTACCTCATGGCAATGTCTATGAAGAGCACAGATAAACCTGCACATGTTGGCACCTCTATTAAGCAGTCGCCTGTATTAAAAGGTCACATTTCTTATCCTATCATAAATAATTTCATATCAATTGAACCTCTTTTAAGATGTCACATGTCTTATAAGGCCACTCTTTATTTTCCCCAAATGTGACCTCTTAAGACAGGCTTGACTGTATATGATTATCAATATGTTATTACGTAATAAAGACGTAGATATCTACTAAGTGTACACGACATATTTCTGGAATAGTCTTCATCAGTTACAGTCAAAATCTCATTTTTGGAAAGTCGTTATCACCCTATATGGAACCTCTTTGCAGTGTTTACGGTTATCAAATTTTTTTTATCAACAAAGCAATAACAATTCTAAATCTCTTCAAAGCATATAATCAGTTGTTTCATCGATAACACACATAATTAACTTACTCCCTGAGTGAATATATAATTATGTTCCTTCTAAATACATGTATTTATTTCATGTTGAGAAATGTTCAAATATTTTAAATAAATTAATTTAAATTTCGGTCCCTGGAAACATATATTACTGATCATACAAAATATAACACAATGAGGACATCAAGAGGCGTTTGTATTTACTTGTTTTTCAGAATGCAGCTATTAGTGTTGGACTGTGTCTACCTGACAGCTGTTCTACAACAGACACACGGAACCTGATCAATTCTGGTAAGCAACCCGATCTCTTTCAAAGGTATAACAAAAATCATATTGTTGTGTATATTTTCCTATGATGCTAAAATAACATTCATATAATTGTCTTCGTCTATCGATAATTAATTTGGATTATCGTAAAAAAAAATATACAGTGGAACCTGTTTAATCCGATACACTAATGGACCAAGGAAATGTGTCGGATTGTACACGATGTCGATATACTCAGATTTTATTTTAGTAAACAGAAATACTTTGGGACCATAAATTTTTGCCGGATGTCACAAGATATCGGAAAACTCAGGTGTCGGATTGCACAAGTTCCACTGTATATATAAAGATTGTTCTGTCATTTATTTTGAAAATGCTCTGAGGTATAAAAAAAATAATTTAGTACAACCCACATTTTGAATAAAAAATATTATTGAATTTATGTATTATTGCTATATAGTATGTTTATTTTAATTTCAGTGCTAAGTGATGTGTCAAACAATTCCTTAACAACGTCTTCTGTAAGTTGTCAAGAACCAGACAAACCTTACGACACTAGAGCGATTATTGTCTTGTAAGTAACTTACTATTTACTTATGATTTGTTGGAAAGAATAAACCTAGATATCTTAAAATAGAACCACGTAAACATATAAAACAACTGGTATGAGATACGCTATGGCCGAGATTTTATTGTTGTTGGACTAAAACCTTCCTATCCGATCTGTGTCAATCACTACCAAATATATGAAATCGGCTACAGCACGTGTCAATGTGTACTCGATAGAACGTTATGTTATAAAGTTCGTCATTGAATTGCTGCAGGTCGATCAGTGGTTTTCTCAGGATACTCTGGTTTCCTCCATCAATAAATCTAACTACTAAATTTTTTTCAAAGCTGTGTAAGGCACACTTTAATCAATATTAACCCATAAACAAAAATGTGTGTAACCTTAAAGTTTTACACTTTACTAGTGCAATATTGTGGGTTCACGAGGATGGCAAAGATTATAAAATTATACAGTAAATTTTACAAAGCGGTCAACATTATGTTGGACATAGCACAGTCAAATGAGAAAAAAACACAGGTATTCGATTTCATTAATGGTTGAAATAATTTGTTGAGGATTTTTTTCTCTCTGAAATCCCCATTGTTAAAGCTTATAGATCTTAGCGTATGCAAACTCTGTCAATTCTCCTACTCGGTAGGAGAATTGACAGAGTTTGTATGAAAGAATCATAGATATATATGTAAGTAAGCATTGTAATAAGTTGTCAATATGTAATATATATGTTGTGTACAAGTTGTAAGTTTGTACAAATTATAATTTGTATGAAAATTCTGTACAAATTATAATTTGTATTTTAGGTTTGTACAAATTATAATGTGTATGAAATTAGAGAATACAAATTATAATTTGTACAAAATTGGCATAAAAATCACTTACAACTTGTACAATTTTTTACCTATTTGCAACTGTTCAAAACGAAGGAATTCTTAATATGAATACAAACTGATTTTAATAAAGAAGAAAACACATTAACAATATTTTACAAAATCATATCAAAAGTACTTTTAGTTCAATCAACTTCCAGTTTTCAAATTTACTTGTTTGAGCATGTCATAGAACCATGACAACGTGAATTACACAGGATAGTTTGGTTTTTTTTGCACTTGGATATTTGTAGAGATGAAATCATTGAGATGCTAAGACTCGTATCATTTACAGCTTCTATTTTGTTCCTGCAAAGATACACTGACAATGTCCCAACAGAAGTGCCAACACGATAGCCATACTCAGACACCTCTTCAATTACACCCAATATATTTCTAGGATCTGTTGGTCCACGATCATACTGTGGAATCGGAATTATTACATTGTTTCCAACAGAAAATTCACTTAACTTTCGTTTTGTGGTTCTCATCAGTTTCTCGGCCTGAATTTGCTGTCCTGATAGGCTCGTTTTCGTGCATGTTGAATAGGCGTTTCTGTAATGTCTGTTGCAATTTCAGACGTAGCTGTATCCTTGACCGGTTCAACCAACTGAACATCATTATCAGAATTGTTAGGATTTAGTATTTGAACAACTGGTGTTTCCTCACTATTGGGGGCAATTTCAGTGGTAACTAAAGATGATGTAGACTTTAAGACAGTCTTTGCATGAAGAACCTTGTCTATAAGTTCATCAACTTTTTCTTTGGAATAGAGAACATTGTGTTTGGAAGTATTATTCTTGGATAGCTCCAACACTTCACGGTAAAACCTATCCTGCTGATCAACCATTCTTACAGTTTTTACCTCCCAACTTAACTGAATCTCAAATATGACCCTTATTTGAAAGAACTGTTCACCCAAAATCAATAACTAAGATTAACCATATATAAGTGGAACTCACCAACACTGTATTCAATTTCAATATATACTGATTAGTTTATAGAATCCCTAATAAAAATTAGTTTGTATTCATCTTAATAATTTCTTTACTTTAAATAGTTGCAAATATAAGAAAATTTGTACAAGTTATAAGTGATTTTTATGCCAATTTTGTACAAATTATAATTTGTATTCTCTAATTTCATACAAATTATAATTTGTACAAAGCTAAAATACAAATTATAATTTGTACAGAATTTTCATACATATTATAATTTGTACAAACTTACAACTTGTACACAACATATATACCACGGTTTTACGAGTTAAACAATTAAACAATCGAACGCGAAACGTGAGATTGCTAAACCGTTTAACTCGGAAAACCATGGTATAAATGATTTGTAACATGAAGTCATGCAATATCACATCTAGGTCGTTGATTACTGCACGGCTCTCTGAGAGTAGTAAAACTACAGCGCAGATTTAAAGTCTACAGCGCAGATTTAAGGTGTGCAATATCTCGTATTTGGGTATATTATTTCATTGTTCTTAGCTATTGCTTACATTCTTGTATATAAACGTTAAAAAGATCAAAGGAAAAAAATGTTACAATGTTTTTCATTCCATATATTTTATTAAATAGAGTAGTGATAGCTGTGTTTATCTGTATCATGATAAGTGGAACGGCATATGATGTATTATTGATCCAAATGCCAAAATGGCGGAAAACTGCGAAAAAATCAGAAGTAAACGGCGACGTGGCAGTGGAAGTCAACGAAAAAGCCCCGTTGATGAGCAAAAAGATCGTAAACAGAGGCGAAGAAGAACCAGGTTAGTAACGTGTGTTTAAATATTATTGTAATGCCAGTTACACGGTGGTATCTACATGAATTATAATCGGGTAGGGGGTATGGTATTTAACGCCGGTTTTCAACATTATTTCAGTTATATCGTGGCGGTCAGTTTTATTGCTGGAGGAAACCGGAGTACACAGAGAAAACCACCGACCTGCCGGAAGTCACTGACAATCCTTGTCACATCGGAATGAGCGGGATGCCATCTTACAACTTTAGTAGTGATAGACACTGATTGCACACATAATTGTAAATCCACCTACCATACGATCACGACTTGGCCGACCCCCTATTATAATCGGATATGCGTATATCTAGATTTCCAATAATCATAAAACCGATAAAATGGCATTTTCGCATTGATTTCCGTAGCTATATAATGTATTATCTTTCGTGTGGGTTCTATATCCGCTAAAGGAAGAACAATACTTTCTCTGTTAAAAGATCAAATTGTAACACTGTTGGGTTGAATGAATAGATAACGATTGTATTAAATGACAAAGCACATTTCGTAGACGTAATCGTATTAGACTTGGATTTCCATCTATATAGAAATAAATATTTAAAGACATCAAAGGGGTAATCAGAAGTCGTAAACTGAAGAAAGACAATGGTGAACAGAAAAAGTATAACATGACAAACAATGATCTGTAAAACACTAAAGATTGAGGAGACCGACTAAGACAGGGAGGAACTCATGTGAAAGTAACCAGTACTAATCAACACACAATTGTCAGTCAGTTTGACTTTCGCCACTATCGAAATGTATTAGATACAAATCTTAAACCGACCACCACGATCTTACTAAAATAATGTTGATAGTGGCATAGACACTTGTATATAAATGTTTTAGCATTATTTAAAAATGACGTAGCTCATTATATTTTCAATACATTATAAATGTAACATCGAATTGAAACTTGTATTCTGCAATGATATAGCCGGAAAGTGCTCATAAAACTAGTTTTACGCCTCCACTCTTAATTGAAGTCCCTGGACCAAACCAGGTAAAGTGAGCTGTCATGTATATGTGTGCTATTAGTATCGAGTTTGCCTCTTTCTATGATTTTGATATTTGATTTTGGAACTGTTCCAACAGTGTGCTATTTTTATTATTCAACTTATTATATTGAGATTTAATATAATAGTTGCAGTTCTGTTATAATGCATTTTATTTTTACAGGAATACTGGGCAAAATGTTACTATCGTTTTCAATATATACAAATGGAGCTAAAATTCTAAATACAGACCAATCTGCTGGATCATTAACAGCTATTAATGGAATCCGGTTTTTCTCTATGACATGGGTCATTTTAGGTCACACCTATGCCTTTGTGATATTACTGGGTGGTAAGTAAAATAGATAAGAAGAGTTTGAAGATACAAAAGAGGTAAATCGAAGGACAGACAATACAATGGGCAAACGAAAAAATGACAAAAGGACAAACAATGATATACAAAAACAAGACAGACCAGGCACAACATGAACCCCACCAAACATCGGGGGTGAATTAAGTGCTCCGGAAAGGTTTGCAGTTCCTGCTCCACTGCACTCCTTTCATACGAGATTTTGTTTTAAATTACACTGGCATTTGTAATGCTAACAAATGACAAGATTTACATAGCAATGTAGATTTTGAACAAAAATTCATCAACATTAGGAAAGTAAAGGTTAATCTTACCAAATAGGTAATCGTAACTCGTAACACGTAGGACAGACAATACAATGTCAATAGAAGATAATACAGACAATACAATGTCAATAGAAGATAATACAGACAATACAATGTCAATAGAAGATAATACAGACAATACAATGTCAATAGAAGATAATACAGACAATACAATGTCAATAGAAGATAATACAGACAATACAATGTCAATAGAAGATAATACAGACAATACAATGTCAATAGAAGATAATACAGACAATACAATGTCAATAGAAGATAATACAGACAATACAATGTCAATAGAAGATAATACAGACAATACAATGTCAATAGAAGATAATACAGACAATACAATGTCAATAGAAGATAATACAGAAAATACAATGTCAATAGAAGATGATACAGACAATACAATGTCAATAGAAGATGATACAGACAAGACAATGTCAATAGAAGATAATACAGACAATGCAATGTCAATAGAAGATAATACAGACAATACAATGTCAATAGAAGATAATACAGACAAGACAATGTCAATAGAAGATAATGCAGACAATACAATGTCAATAGAAGATAATACAGACAATACAATGTCAATAGAAGATAATACAGACAATACAATGTCAATAGAAGATAATACAGACAATACAATGTCAATAGAAGATAATACAGACAATACAATGTCAATAGAAGATAATACAGACAATACAATGTCAATAGAAGATAATACAGACAATACAATGTCAATAGAAGATAATACAGACAATACAATGTCAATAGAAGATAATACAGACAATACAATGTCAATAGAAGATAATACAGACAATACAATGTCAATAGAAGATAATACAGACAATACAATGTCAATAGAAGATGATACAGACAATACAATGTCAATACAATGTCAATAGAAGATGATACAGACAATACAATGTCAATAGAAGATGATACAGACAAGACAATGTCAATAGAAGATAATACAGACAATACAATGTCAATAGAAGATAATACAGACAATGCAATGTCAATAGAAGATGATACAGACAATACAATGTCAATAGAAGATAATACAGACAATACAATGTCAATAGAAGATAATACAGACAATACAATGTCAATAGAAGATGATACAGACAAGACAATGTCAATAGAAGATAATACAGAAAATACAATGTCAATAGAAGATAATACAGACAATACAATGTCAATAGAAGATGATACAGACAATACAATGTCAATAGAAGATAATACAGACAATACAATGTCAATAGAAGATAATACAGACAATACAATGTCAATAGAAGATAATACAGACAATGCAATGTCAATAGAAGATAATACAGACAATACAATGTCAATAGAAGATAATACAGACAATACAATGTCAATAGAAGATAATACAGACAATGCAATGTCAATAGAAGATAATACAGACAATACAATGTCAATAGAAGATGATACAGACAAGACAATGTCAATAGAAGATAATACAGACAATACAATGTCAATAGAAGATAATACAGACAATACAATGTCAATAGAAGATAATACAGACAATACAATGTCAATAGAAGATAATACAGACAATACAATGCATAAAGATGGACAAATTGAAAAAAACAGTGATCTACAAAACACTACACAAATAGAGATTCCTTTTATTTCTAACATTTATATATAACCGCGTCGGTTAGCATCATTGCCTCGAGGGATCGGGCCCCGACCAATCTGTTCGCACCAAAGAGCATAAAATTGGTATTTGTTTTTCTCTATAGCATTAAGGAGAGAGAGCAGTATCTTTATATGTGTCATTTTTGCACCAAAAAAGCAAAATAAAGAAAAACATTAGAGAAATCCGAAGGGGATATTAAGAATGGACAATCCAGAGAAACAGGCAACATTAGGCATAAGGCGCAGAGCGAAGACAACAATACAACCAAGCAAACAATCAAACAAACAAAGCACACAGAGCTAAAAGGATTAGAAACACGGACCCCACCAAAACAAATAAGTGATGAACCCATGTACTCGTGAATGGTAAGTAGTTTTGTATAAGACACCGGTCACGTTACTCGTAGAATAAAGTCGTGTTGAACACCACGAGTACGTAAATAAATATATATAGCATAAATAAAGACATGAGACTTCCTACAAACAACTAGACGTAAAGACGAACCGAACATCGTTTTCACGCAGGAAATCGTAACGGACATCACAACACGGGACATGCACACATTCTCCATAATCCTGTTTAATGTGTACATTTCTTTACAGATAATGTGTTGTCTTTTATGCCTCGGATGATAAAGAGAATAACTTTTGGTGCCATTGGTAACGCTTTAGTGTCCGTGGATACGTTCTTTACACTGAGGTAAGTCATTTCCATTCGAGAAAAAATTGTTAGACAACGTTTATCGTCAACAGGAATAAATAGCCTAAGATGGGCTTTTTTGTTGAACACCGCTCGATAGATTTTGATTTACTACTGTTTATTATGAAAACAATACAAATATCGAACTATTGATATAAACAATGTTAATGCAGAGTCTTTAAAAATATTAATATTATGTGTATGAAACTTACCAAATTGGGGAAAGGCGAGGTTTCGCGAGCCTGACCCCAATTTTGCGACGATTATACACAAAGGTTATAATGAATACCAGTAATTATTGTTGCATAACAAAACAAATCAAATTAGAAAACCTCTTCATTTTAAGAACTGTCATTTTTTATTTCAGTGGTATTTTGTTAGCATATCTTATTATGAAGGAATTAAAGAAACAAGAAGGGAAGTTAAACTGGGGAATGTTTTATTTCAGTGGTATTTTGTTAGCATATCTTATTATGAAGGAATTAAAGAAACAAGAAGGGAAGTTAAACTGGGGAATGTTTTATTTCAGTGGTATTTTGTTAGCATATCTTATTATGAAGGAATTAAAGAAACAAGAAGGGAAGTTAAACTGGGGAATGTTTTATTTCAGTGGTATTTTGTTAGCATATCTTATTATGAAGGAATTAAAGAAACAAGAAGGGAAGTTAAACTGGGGAATGTTTTATTTCAGTGGTATTTTGTTAGCATATCTTATTATGAAGGAATTAAAGAAACAAGAAGGGAAGTTAAACTGGGGAATGTTTTATTTCAGTGGTATTTTGTTAGCATATCTTATTATGAAGGAATTAAAGAAACAAGAAGGGAAGTTAAACTGGGGAATGTTTTATTTCAGTGGTATTTTGTTAGCATATCTTATTATGAAGGAATTAAAGAAACAAGAAGGGAAGTTAAACTGGGGAATGTTTTATTTCAGTGGTATTTTGTTAGCATATCTTATTATGAAGGAATTAAAGAAACAAGAAGGGAAGTTAAACTGGGGAATGTTTTATTTCAGTGGTATTTTGTTAGCATATCTTATTATGAAGGAATTAAAGAAACAAGAAGGGAAGTTAAACTGGGGAATGTTTTATTTCAGTGGTATTTTGTTAGCATATCTTATTATGAAGGAATTAAAGAAACAAGAAGGGAAGTTAAACTGGGGAATGTTTTATTTCAGTGGTATTTTGTTAGCATATCTTATTATGAAGGAATTAAAGAAACAAGAAGGGAAGTTAAACTGGGGAATGTTTTATTTCAGTGGTATTTTGTTAGCATATCTTATTATGAAGGAATTAAAGAAACAAGAAGGGAAGTTAAACTGGGGAATGTTTTATTTCAGTGGTATTTTGTTAGCATATCTTATTATGAAGGAATTAAAGAAACAAGAAGGGAAGTTAAACTGGGGAATGTTTTATTTCAGTGGTATTTTGTTAGCATATCTTATTATGAAGGAATTAAAGAAACAAGAAGGGAAGTTAAACTGGGGAATGTTTTATTTCAGTGGTATTTTGTTAGCATATCTTATTATGAAGGAATTAAAGAAAGAAGAAGGGAAGTTAAACTGGGGAATGTTTTATTTCAGTGGTATTTTGTTAGCATATCTTATTATGAAGGAATTAAAGAAACAAGAAGGGAAGTTAAACTGGGGAATGTTTTATTTCAGTGGTATTTTGTTAGCATATCTTATTATGAAGGAATTAAAGAAAGAAGAAGGGAAGTTAAACTGGGGAATGTTTTATTTCAGTGGTATTTTGTTAGCATATCTTATTATGAAGGAATTAAAGAAACAAGAAGGGAAGTTAAACTGGGGAATGTTTTATTTCAGTGGTATTTTGTTAGCATATCTTATTATGAAGGAATTAAAGAAACAAGAAGGGAAGTTAAACTGGGGAAAGTTTTATTTCAGTGGTATTTTGTTAGCATATCTTATTATGAAGGAATTAAAGAAAGAAGAAGGGAAGTTAAACTGGGGAATGTTTTATTTCAGTGGTATTTTGTTAGCATATCTTATTATGAAGGAATTAAAGAAAGAAGAAGGGAAGTTAAACTGGGGAATGTTTTATTTCAGTGGTATTTTGTTAGCATATCTTATTATGAAGGAATTAAAGAAACAAGAAGGGAAGTTAAACTGGGGAATGTTTTATTTCAGTGGTATTTTGTTAGCATATCTTATTATGAAGGAATTAAAGAAAGAAGAAGGGAAGTTAAACTGGGGAATGTTTTATATCCATCGATTCTGGAGGTAAGCTATTTATTAATAATCATAAACATTGATGGTCTACTATTCAACCAATACCATTAAGACTAACCATAATCTTTAACTTTGAACAAAAAAAAAGGCCACAACGTATGCCAATGGACATCTCGGTCCTGTCTTCAAACAGGCACTAAATGTGGTGGGATTAAAATGTCAATGTGTGTGATCCCAACTTTTCTCCCTTTTTACGATTGTATCGACAACGGAAATACAGATCTAAGCAAACAATGACATACCTCAACATATTCACTTCCATTCAAAAAGACCACGCATTGTCACAAGAAGGAACTACAAGGTAAATATGGATAGTACAATATTTGGGTCAGTCAATTTGAAACAAATACAGAATGTACTTGTTTTAATTATATATACATGTACATGTCTTTTTAATGGTATATGTGCATTTGTGTTAATGGTTTACGGATCTTCGTTCTAATGGTTTAAGTGTCTTTGATTTAATGGTATATATGTCTTTGTTGTAATTGTATATGTGACTTTGTTATATTGATATATGTGTCTTTATTCTAATGATATTTGTGTCTTTGATTTAATGGGATATTTGGTTTGTATTTATGGTATATGTGCCTTTGTTTCAGATTAAAACCTTCATTTATGCTTCTGTTTACGATACATTTACTTTTGTTTCAGATTAACACCACCATATATGCTTGTTTTAATGGTATATGTGTCTTTGTTTCCATACATTGGGAGTGGCCCTATTTGGCCCAAGGATGGTGTTGAACCAAACTACTGTGAAAAAGCCTGGTACTACAATCTTTTATATGTAAATAATTTCGTGAAAGATTTGGAAAATATGGTACGTAGTCTGTTTGTTTTTCTTCCATTTTGCCGTTAATGTATTCTGCATTTTACGCCGTAAAGAACAAATATGGTTTCACTTCCGACATTTGTTTGATTTCAAATAAAACTCGAAAATGTGTAATTTACTATAGAGATGCCCGTGAAATATCGAGATTTCTAAGTGAAAGATAACTAATATTTCACGTAGTGAAAGAAAAATGCGTATTTCACACAACCGACAATAACATCGGGTGTCCCGAAAACGAAAAACAAGTTCCTCCTTGGAACAGCTTAGTAACGGCAACCAAAATGGTAAAATACAATGTACACAGTATAATTACTATAATATTCCGAATATCAAAACATAAACCACTCCTAACAGAACAATGATTATAAATGATCCATGAGCTAGCCCTCCCCCATTCCTAAATTATGCGTTGCTCTGATTACTCGTTATTTATTTTTGGATATTTGGAATGAAAGAGTAGTTTTACTATAATAATTATGATACTTTATTTATTAGGTGTTTATCACTGTATATGATATAGTATATATTTCTTTACTATATGATGTCATGGCTGTACATCAAATATTGAGAGGAGCCAGGGTTGCTCAATGAGTTGGATTACCTAACAACGCATACCAGCCTATCACCAATACGACGTGGCTTCGCGCCCGGCTTTGTAAATTACAAAAAAGGCTGCATTCGACTCGCAGCAGCAAGTGATAAAATTTACTAGTTGCTTGCCCATTGTCGATGATTCTCTCCGGGTACTTCGGCATCTTCCACCACTAAAACTGGTCACCATGATATAGCTGAAATATTGCTGAAAGTGGCGTTAAACACTATAAATCAATCAAACCAATCTGTTTATCACAGTAAATGCTATATATTATTTCTATGCTATATGATGCCATGGCTGTACGGCAAATGTTCAGATATTTGTTTATGGGATTGCAAATTTTGAAACAAGTATATCATGTATTTTACCTTCACATTTCATATTTCTTCAGTGTATGGGATGGTCGTGGTATTTAGCTAATGATATGCAGTTCTTTGTGATCAGTCCACTTATTCTACTTCCGTTGTTTTTGTGAGTATTTCAGTGCAATTAACTCGTCTGTTTTAATAAATTTACACACAAAACAATATAATCTTACATGAATAGACAGTTTAAACAGTGATTGTCAATAATTGCTTCAAAATATCAACAAAATAAACAATCACCTATCACATCAACTCAATGTTGTGTAGTTTTTAAATAAATCGACATTGAACATTTTATTTTTGTCTATGATAAAACCTGAGGATTTCTTATCGTTTTCACCTCAGTGCATACCAATAAATATTAATAAAAGCATAACCCCTGTGGTGACAAAACCCTCCTATAGGGGTCCTCCATGGTCACGATCATATATGTGAGGTAGTTGGATATACATCTTCTCACTTAATCAGTTTCTGTGAGTCACAAATATGCCTTGCCATCTCGACTCGTATCCGCGGCGAGATTATGGATGATCAGATTGATGTTCTCCAGGTATGTCGGTTTCCACAAATAAACTCACGATGACCGTCATTGTTATTACTAAGCTATTATTAATTTGTTGTTAAGCTATATTGCCACACTTATTGCTGTTCTATAGAGTCATGATTATTATTGTGTGTTCAGTTTCCATGCTGCTGGTATTGCTGTTCTACTTGCCTTTTTGGTAGGAACTTGGGTTGCAACGGGAGTCATGGCAACGAAATGGAATATTCCAATGTCAGTATTGGACGGGTGAGTATACTATATGGACATACTTCGATTTTTAATTATCTCCGAATTTTATACTTCGCATTTGTCTTTTCCTATTTAATGTGTCGACAAGTATACCAAAACCAGTGGACCGTCGTAGTCGTGATCGTATGGTAATTGGATTTATAACTAACTATGCAATCAGTGCCTAGTTATCACCACTGACATTGTGAATTCGAATCCCACTCAGGTGAGGTTCACTCGATACAACATTATGTGATAAAGTTTATCAGTGATTTGCGACAGGTCTGTGGATTTCTCCGGGTACTCCGGTTTCCTCCACCATCAAAACTGACCTTCATAATAGAACTGAAATATTGTTGAAAGTGGCGTTAAATACAATACCCCCACCAAAACCAAAAAATTAAATCATAATGAAACATTTTAAATTTAAAACCGACAAGTGTAGAACAATGGCCTCTAGAAGTTGTACAAGTCATGTATACACCGGATACATATGCGTATCATTACCAATGGACAAATTCAGAAAATTGAATGGCATAATGGGTGTGTGTATGTCAGTTCTGATTGGTCGATTTATAAGGACACTGATTTTAATTCCTGATATCATACAATTAAAGTAAAATAAACTTTGTTTAATTTTTGCATACATGTATATTTATTTATAGAGGTAATTACATGGACCTGTACTTTAGACCATACTTCAGAATGGGGCCATATTTAGTAGGAATATACACGGGATATCTGTTATACAGGACAAACTTCAAATATCGTATGAATAAAGTAAGTTTTATTTCAAAATAAATTAAGAATGCGCTGATTAAAAAAATCGCTGATGTTTTACTAGATGTGTCGTTGCAGCGTTTGTTGCTACGATTATGACCATGAAATGTCGCATGAAACAAGCTATATAAAATGTTATTATGTTCTAGCAATTACAAAATAGTTCATAATCGTACGGAATGTTTGAATATAATGCGATATAAACTTTATTATTTAGCAACTGGTCTGTGTTTTCTTTTATATATATATTTTTTTTTATTACCGAAATCTTCACATATATGTAACTTAGTGATAAATACATTTTCCGATGGCCATGATCGTATGATATGCAATCAGTGCATGTTGTGAATCTCGATCAGGGCGAGGTGTACAACATTATGTGATAAAGTTTGTCAGTAACTTGCCACAGGTCGGTAGTTTTCTTCGGGTCCTCCGGTTTCCTCCACCAATAAAACTGACCGCCACGATATAACTGAAATATTGTTGAAAGTGGCGTTAAACACCATCAAACAAACAAACAAAAACATTTTCCGATATCTTGTGTATTATTGCTATGATGTTTAATAACTTTCTAAACCACCTCGGTGGTGTAATAGTTGGCGTCCTACTGGCCTGAAAGTCAATAAATGGTAGGCGATATCCCTTGTCGGATCACAACAAAAATATAACCTTGTAATTGATCATTCACAGCTTAACACATAGCATTAAAGAGTAAGGGCGAAAACTATTTAGCAGGATAATGTGTCAGGGTGAAGAGACATGTCTACCTATATACTGTTGTTTCGGTATGACACAAAACCTACATCGTTATAATCTAAACAAAATGTTTTTGAGATGACGTAGCTGACATTATTGCTCACTTGGAGTATAAACAACAGCCACTCACTCACTCACCTCACTCACTCACTCACCTCACTCACTCACCTCACCCACTCACTCACTCACTCACTCCATACCAGGGGCGGATCCAGGATTTCAAGTTAGGGGGGCGCACTTAAAAAAATTGCGCCGAGCGGAAGGAGGCGCGAAAATTTTTGGGGTATTTCGTGTGAAAAATCACGATTTTACGTCAAAAAATCATATTTTTTCCAATTTTAGGAAGGGCGCGCGCCGGGTGCGCCCCCCCCCCCCCCCCTGGATCCGCCCCTGCATACTCCATCACTACTATTCTATTTCTATTACAGTTCGTTAACATATGTGGGTGGATAGTAGCTGCTGTATTAGCCTGTCTAGTTCTGTATGGCGAGCACGACGATCTTAATAATGGACATGTGTCAACAGAGGTTGCTTCCCTTTATAACACCGTACACAGGACTGTATGGGGAGCTTGTGTATGTTGGGTTGTCTTCTCTTGCGCTAACGGTTATGGAGGTAGGTAATCTATTTTCTCAACTAAAAACAAAAATAACGACAAAATCAATATGATAGGAAAATTCAATCGTGCTCGAGTGCGGTTCGAGCCCCTATCGGGTCGAACTAAGGACTATGCAATTGCTATATGTTGCTTCTCCAAGTACGCAGCATTAAGGAGAAATAGCAAATACTGGTTGGCTCGGAGGCAGAATAATGTGTCCGAGTGGGGCGACATGTCTCTCCGCGGACTGTTGTTTCAGTGAGCTAGCACTATAATCCAACTAAGCGTATATAGCTGAAGCATTGCTGAGTTGGAGTGAAACACCTATCACTCACCCCTCCCTGTAGTTTGTGTTTCGGCACGACATGGTTTATTAGATATATTTATCAATGAAATTTCAGTTCCTTTATAATGTAGTTATTATTGACACTAAGGTTCTCCTCTCGCGGTCATAGGTCACTGTAGCAAATGTTGGCTATCTTGTTTAGGCCCTTTGGTTGTTTTGCTACAAAAGACTTTGACTTTCCAATCTTTCGACTCAGAGCGTCATCTGATGAAGTTTATTCAAGAAACAAACCGTACGCAATAAATTAGATATCTATGTTTTTATTACTATGACAACGTCGACATCTCTGCTGTTGGACTATTAGTCCCCGATGGTGTCATCCACACAGTAGTCTGTGTTTAAGTACTGACATAGTTTATTAGATTTATCAGCGAAATTTACAATTAATAAATAATGTAATCAACAATAAAGCTAAGGTTCCCCTCCCTCAGGCAAATGTCACCGTAGCAGATTTTGGCTATCCTGTTTTAATCCTTTAGTTTTCTTGTTACCAAAGACTTTCAAATCACAGTATTCTGATAAATAAGATCAATGTATAAACAATATCAGAGATTGTCATGTCAGGACTGTGGTCTTGGAAACTGAGCTTTATAACATTGATTTTTTTTATTTTTGTTGATTAACGCCACCTTCAGCAATATTTCAGCTATATTATGGCGATCAGTTTTAGTGGTGGAAGAAGCCGGAATACCCGGAGAGAACCACCGACAATGGGCAAGCAACTGGTAAACTTTATCACTTGAGGCTGCGAGTCGAGTGCACCCTTTTTGTAACCTACAAAGCCGGGCACACACCCACGCTGTATTGGTGATAGGCTTGTATGAGTTGTTAGGTAATCCAATTACCTAACTTATTGAGCCACCCGGGCCCTTATAACATTGATGAGTTGAACTATTGATATAGAAAAGTTGATAATGAAAATATCATAGAGGGATACTTCGTTTATAAGCAATACTATTATTTATTTTCAGGATTTATTAATACATTTTTATCGTGGAAGGGCTTTATACCACTAAGTAGATTAACATACTGTGCCTATCTTGTACATCCTGTAGTTATCTATCATTTCCAGTATACCCGTCAACGATTAATACACTTCACAGACACTCAAATGGTAAGTCTATACAAATATCTACATTTGTCAACAAAAGCCGAAAATCTCAGTTCTGAAATCAAATATTAGGAAAGGAGCAATCTCGATACAAAACAGCATACACATTAAGAATAAAGTTTGATGATACCTAAAGGGACTCAGAAGCCGTAAATCGAAGGACAGATCATACAGTGGCTAGATAGAACAAAGGTAATGCAAACTCTTGAAACGTGAACTTCGAAACACCTCAAGTGAGATTAGAAGTTCCGGTGTCATAGAGTAAACCTTCCCCCATAGTAGATTAACCCCCCGGAAGATTTACTATATACTATTTATTCCGCATATTAAACCTTCCTATACCTACTCAAATACTGCAAAATGGCTCCGTACATTTTTGTTTACCTTTTAATCATAACCGGATATAACTAATGGTGTATAACAATTAAAATTAACACGATTAAGGTGCTAAATTCCGAATCAATAGTAACTATCCGGATTAAGGGGGAACATTTACTATATAGCAAAATATCCGGGGGAATGATCGGCTATGGATGGGGAAATGTTTGCTATATAGTAAATTTCCCCCCCGGGGAATATTTACTATATAGTAAAGTATCCGGGGAGAAGGTTTACTATATAGCAAATATTCCGAGGGGGAATGTTTACTATATAGTAAACATTCTGGGGGAAAGTTTGCTATGCAGAAGGTTTACTATACGACACCGGAATAGTAACACTAATAGTAGAGAAAACCATCGACATACAGCAAGCCACTGACAAATTTTATCATATAATGTTGTATCGAGTAGACCTCACCTGAGCGGGATTCGAAATCACGACGTTAGTGGTGATAGGATCCGATTACATAGGTAGTTGTAAATGCAACTACCACACGACCACGATCAGAATGGTTCCATGAGGATAATGAATGTCATACCCAGTAATATAACATTATCATTGTCTATTAATGTATTTTTTATATTACAGATATATGAATTCCTTGGACATCTAGTTATATCATACGGTGTAGCCTTTGTTACATCATTGGCATTCGAATCTCCTATGATGGGCTTAGAAAAAGTCATTTTCAGGAGAAATGACAAGAAAACATGAATTTCCTAAGATTCCCTGGCGACACTACGTGGTCAGATAAATATATGGATTTGATCTGCACTTATGTATAACTGATCTTTTGTGCTATATATGATAGACTCAGATCAGCGACCGGACTCTAATCGGCCTCTACTCCTCAAATCGGCATCCACTAACGTCATTATCTCTTATCACAGTCCGATATGTACCGATATATGTTATCTAGATGTGAATTGATTGATACCGAAAATATCAGTATGCCGAGCCAGAATATGAAGTTTGTTGTCGAATGAGCGAAGCGAACCAGTCACAAGCTTCATATTCTGCCGAGCAGGCTGATATTTTTCAGTATCAATCATATTCACATTCAGATGACATGTTTATCATCCTTAAATCAAACATAAAGACGGATACATCTATCTATGTATAGGTTTCGATATTTGTATATTCGCGGGAAAAATCACATGATTCAAAATATTAAAAATACGCTTCCCCGAAACATAGTTCATAAGTAGTTTGCAAATATACCATTTATTTTTACAGATTTATATAAATGTTAAGATTGGAGAATTTTCCCCTTTAATGGTGATATTCATTTTTTTTTATTACAAACACAGTCACCATTTTCATTAAAGGTTTTGTTTACTAATGACGTTCCGGTTTAGAGAGCACAAACGTCACGATCTCGTTTATGACGTAAAAAAAAACAGTAGTCCCAGCAGAGGTTATCAAGAATTGTGTCAAGTATATTTTTGTAGGACGATGTTTGTTGATATTTCTGACACGACAGTTCCTAATTTGATTTATGTTTAAAATATAAAATGTTACCTAGCTGATGATGCTGATGATTTTTATTTACTTTTGTCATCTTCACAGGAATTATCGTTTATATGTTGAGAGAATTTGGTGATAACTCCTGCTGACTGTTGATAAGTCCTGCTCAGCTCACGCGAACTTTGCTACGATTTTTGCTTATGGAGTCAGTAGGTAGATATAGCGGGAGGGAAGGATGATAAAAGGGTATTCTCAAATCGGCGTCCTTTGTAAATGATCAGATATATGGTCGACTTCTTGTTTAAGGTTAGGACAAACGTCAATGACGTCATTGGACGTCGATTTGAGAAAGTGAGAAACAGCCATAGATTTGAGAATTGAACACCGATTTGAGAATTTGAAAAAAATGACATAGATCTGAGGTACAGGTGTCTGTGACGTAATGTGAGACAGGCAACCTTTTGAAGGACGAAGTCCAAAAATTTCAATAATACGATGATCCGTACACGTTAGCCTCACCGGACTCAATTACGAACAATTTCGATGATATTGACCGTGGCATTTGATAATAAATTTGACCAAATTGATGAAGCTGATTGCATGTTCATATTTCAGATTAAACACCAATATTCCTTTTGAATCATAGCCCATATATTATTCAATGCATTGTTACGGGTTTTAAACAGATTTTCATGACCCCGTTCTAGTCACTCTGTGACCTAGATCCGGACACAATTTCCAACGGCATCATAATAACCTTTCTAGTGTAAATTATTTAATGACAACTGTTAAAATTGAAAGAGCATTCATTCATTTACGTTCACATATCCATTTGTATGTAATACACATGACATAAAAACCTTTCCTTTATTCATACCATAAATGTGTGCCAGTGTGCATTCGGAATTCCTTGGACTCTTCAATGAATAAGGTACATCACGGATTTTGACATTTTGGGATAGATCAAGGTAAGGAAAATGTATTATATTGACTGTTTTTGTTTTAATTTCAATGTGTTCTACGTATGCATAGAACCAGGAGATCATATTCTTTCCAATTACAGGCATAAGATAACAAAATATGCGTACCTCAATGAATTTTAGCGATAAATTCCAAGTGCAATTGAGGATCGTTTTCTGTTTACGAATATGAAAACCCGTCGTCTGCAACATTCAACAACTGCGCATGAATAATTTTCTCCCAAAACACGAGTAATCTAGCGGGGTATCTATTTATAAAAGCATTTTTTTAATTCATGTTTTGAAGGAACAATTAGGGGACATACTTTTTATTTCGTTCGTAATTGTGTCCGTTCGTAATTGCGTCCGGTGAGGCTATTATCTTTTATTTTAAATGAATTGTGTAGCTGATTTGTTATGGCTGTTCCGTTCATTTTACCTACGCCGCTCTTCCATCGGGAGTTTCGTAGAAAGAGATTTTTTTATTAGAATTTTATTTCAAGTTTATTTCGATTTTGCATAGGGTAAATAATTAAAGAAATGGGAATTTTTCATTGAAATATATTTCTTTTGCGTTTCTAAATTATCAATTGATCTATTTTTTGAACTTCCGGTGAACAGATATTTGGCTATCAATATAGAAGGAAAAATCGGACAGCCTACCGTTATAAGGACTTCTTCCTTTATCAATCAGACATAGATTTGAGGATTGGACGTCGATTAGAGGCTGTACGTCGATCTGAGTCTTACATATATTTTCTATGAAAGTCAATTAAAGAGTTTTAATACATTACTTTGTTGCATAAAACATATTCTGAGTTTGTGTGTGTTTTATATATATTTTGTTGTTGTGTACTGTATTAAGATCTATATATTTTGTATTAATGCTATATTTTGTTATTTTTTAAGGAGATATATTCATGTATAAATTTCATTACTTTTTTTTATTGTTGTAATAAAAACATGAAATGTTTAATAAATTGTTTGATTGATGTTATTTACAAAGCAAAGACGTGATATTTTACCTCTTCCACAAAGATGAGAGATTTGATCTCATAAATCTTGCTTAACTTATTGAAGTATCTGCACCAAGCTATGAAAGTGAGTGGGCATGTATTTGTGTGTTTAGAGGTATCGATGTTGCCTCTTTCCACGATCTTTTCTATTGGATTTTAGAAATGTTCTGACGGTGTGGTATTGCTGGTTTTTTCCCCTTCTTCATTATATTGCTTAAGACGAGTTTGAAGATCGCAAAGGAGTAATCAGAATCCGTATCTAAGAACAGACAACACAATGACCAACAGAAAGAGAACAAAAGGACAAACAACAATCTACAACATATTACATATAAAACTAGAGATCGAGTAACACGAACCCCACTAAAAACCATGGAAACTCCACAGACTGCTGAAAATAGGATACTCAATGATAACAATTCTAAAGATGACAATACTCAAACCATATTTAATAACAAGGGAAATTAGATGGAAGACTTCAATTTTTCACGAGTGAGTGAGTGATTGTTGCTTAATGTCAAGGGTTAGAGTTAAGGTTTTGGCGCTTAACGCCACTTTAACAATATTTCAGTTATATCATGGCGGTCAGTTTTATTGGTAGAAAACCACCGACCTGCCGCAAGTCACTGACAAACTTTATTAAGTAATGTTGTATCGCGTACACCTTGCCAAGTTCCAAATGTAGATGCAGCGAATACCCATTTTTGATTGAACCAGTCCAACTAGGGCTACATTATTCCTTTGTCAGAATTTGACATATGTTGTACGTCATTCACCATATTAAATAATCTCCGCCGTTTTATGTTTTTATATTTTATCCCTTTAAAATTGTCGTGAAATTTAATATTGGTGAAATGTTGGACGTAAAAATGTTCGATCATCATATGACAGATATCAATGTGAAATAACCACGTCAGATTTAGTTTAAACATATTTTATTTGCATAAAAGTTGCAAATGGGATTGGACTCAAGCTATAACAACATTAATGAAGTCCTTTCCCTTTTACAAAAATATAAACAAAAAATGATTACACATAATTATACAAATAAATTTTACAACATGATATATATACGTCAGGTAATGAAGCCTTTGGAAAACATCAAATTCTGGACTTAAACACAAGGATTTTGAATGCAATCGTGGATCGGAAAATAGTTGGTTTGCATATTATACAGATGTCGACAATAGCATTGTGAAAGAGCTATATGATCATGAAAAAAACAAACAAATAAACAACAGAAACTAAAGCAAACACAAAATTACTAAAATAAAAATAAAAAAATGAATACAACGCCGTATTGTTCTCAGTTGAATTCTGGTGTCTTTTTATATATTAGAAGACATTGCAGACAAAAATTTAACCTTTTACTGTCGTAAGATTCCAATGTTTTTGTAACATGTAAAGGTTTATTTTTTGTTTAATAACCTAAAATGTATAACAAACAAATAATTGTATTGATCCCATTATCAAGAGAAGAAAGGTTGGGACCCCATTTACCGGTTTAGCCCTGCCACTTTTTTTATCATGACTCAAGCCATGACCTGAATTTCAAACGTCATTACTCGTGGTCTTTTTATGTACAATGATTTGAGGCGTGAGGTGATTGTTCGATTTGATGAGGCTCAATGAGTTAGGTAGTTAGATTACCTAACAACTCATACAAGCCTATCACCAATACGGCGTGGGTTCGCACCCGATTTTGTAAATTACAATAAAGGGTGCACTCGACTCGCAGCGCAAGTGATAAAGTTTACCAGTTACTTGCCCATGGTCGGTGGTTCTCCCCGGGTACTCCGGCTTTTTCCACCACTAAAAACTGATCGCCATGATATAGCTGAAATATTGCTGAAAATGGCGTTAAGCGCAATAAATCAAATCAAATCAAATCGATTTGATGACATTGGTGGTATTATTGATAATCACTGCTTAAAGTATTTTTTCATAATAAAAGATAACAATTACACGACAAATTTAACGACAACAATGCCATGTCAACTACAAAACAACAATGGTACCAAATACAGAGAAAAATAAATCTGACAAAACATAGGACGATGAGAACACGGCCATACTGATAATATCAAGAGGCTTAACAACGTGAATACCATTAAAGCTTTTCTTAATAATAATAATAATAATCATAATAATAATAATAATAATATCAAAATAAAATGTAGATATCAAATTTAGTGCATACGACGCATTTATGATGATTTGATTTGATTGTCGGTGTTTAACGCCACTTTCAGCAATATTTTAGCTATATCATGGCGACCAGTTTTAGTGGTGGAAGAAGCCGGAGTACCCGGAGAGAACCACCGACCATAGGCAAGTAACTGGTAAACTTTATCACTTGCGGCTGCGAGTTGAGTACATCCTTTTTGTAATTTACAAAGCCGGACGCGAATCCACGCCGTATTGGTGATATGCTTGTATGAGTTGTTAGGTAATCCAACTACCTAACTCATTGAGCCACCCGGGCCCTTGCATTTATATGATAACTTTCATCAGATACGTTTATGATAAAACAAATTGGAAGTCAAATAATTGTTTTTAATGTATTGAGAACAAGTAAACCAGTGGGCCTAAACAGGAAAGCCAAAATAGGCTAAGGTCACTTATACTTGAGGGAGATGAACCTTGGTTAATCACCTTATTTGGGAACAACAAATTTCAATTATAGATATATACATATATATGATAACAACAATAAGATACATAGTGATAAACGTCACTAGCGTGATAATTAAAGTAATGATCTACAAAGTGATACGGCCATACCAGATATTAACGAAAATTCATCGGCCAGTGTCATACGTAGCAAATTATTAACAAACAGAAGATCTGAGCTCCTGGGAAAATGAATCTGAGTTTACTTTTTATATTTGTTGTATCTACACATGTAGTTTTGTCGTTTGAAAAAAAACCGGGATATCATGATATGTTTGCAAATATAAATAAACAAGCAAAACTCGAAGAAGTTATTCAAAATTCGCCAAATGCATATGCGAAATTTGCAGAAACTATTTCGAAAAGTACGGACTTGAGGTCATTTTCTCGAACACGGGATTTAAGCGTACTGGCATCTCATGAAAATATTCTGGCAGACAATACAACGGAAGTGCCTGTCACCGGAACAACAATGGCGACCACGAATGTTCCAACAAAACCCCCTAAGCCTCAACCGACCGTATCTGAACTTTGTCAAACTCATATTGAAGGAGTGTTGCAAGGGATATCACAAGGAAAGATGTGGGCTCTAAAAAGTAAGTGGCTTTGTTTGTAAATGCACATTTAAGGGTATTGAATTCAAACATTTTTTTTTCAAATTGGGGCATACCCACCAGTCAATTCACCATTTTCTTTTTGGGCAAAATTACAATAAAGAAACCAAAATCTGCATTTTAAAGCTGAATAAAAAAATATTAACTGAAAATCGACAAGATAGCCACCCACACCTATATGAATCACTCCTCTGCCAATTATTTACATTTTCATAATAGAGGGCCCGGGTGGCTCAATGAATTAGGTAGTTGGATTACCTAACAACTCATACAAGCCTATCACCAAGGGGGCACTCGACTCGCAGCCACAAGTTATCAAGTTTACCAGTTGCTTGCCCATAGTCGGTGGTTCTCTCCGGGTACTCCGGTTTCTTCCACCACTAAAATTGGTCGCCATGATATAGCTGAAATATTGCTGAAAGTGGCGTTAAACACAAAAAAAATAAAATAAAATAATTTTCATAATAAGTGCTGGATGAGTGGTCGTATTCGTTTGGTTGTTCCCTTTGTTGTACAAATATTAACCAGATTCTTCTCTTTGAAGGTGACAACTGATATTATAGTGAAGTAGGTCTCTTAGGACTTCATAACTTATTATTTGTCTTATATGATACAATTCAGAAAGATACACATCTAGGTTACAACAAATATATAGTCGTCAACACGAATTGACAGCAAAACTAGATGTTCCTGATTAAAAACATACACTACCCCGTATGTGACACCCATTCTGCAGTCTTAACTGTCAAAGCCAGTGGCATACTCACAGATATATATATATCAACACATCCAAGCTGAAATTAGATTATTTTTGTTGGTGTCTTAGCACCACTTTCAGCAATATTTCAGCTATAGCATGGCGACCAGTTTTAGTGGTGGAAGAAGAACCACCGACCATGGGCAAGCTACTCGTAAACTTTATCACTTGCGGCTGCGAGTCGAGTGCACCCTTTTGTAATTTGCAAAGCCGGGCGCGAACTCACGCCGTATTGGTGATAGGCTTGTATGAGCTGTTAGGTAATCCAACTACCTAGCTCATTGAGCCACCCGGGCCCTTTGCTAAAGGCAGTTGAGACAAGAAAATGTTATAGGGAGTAATTAATTCGATGATGTTCATTGTGATACTGTGTGGAATGTGCTTCAAACTTCCATAAACTCTTTTTTACGTTATTTGCTATTCAAGGGTAGTGCTCCTTTCAAATAGAAAAAAATGCATACATCAAATGTAATGCAAACGGCTCGTTTCTGGAATAATCTTCATCAGGTACGCTCAAAATAACAATGTATGCGAGTTAAATACATACATTTTGTGTAATAAACTTTAGTGTCCTAATAAATAAATTTGAAGGTAAACTTTGCTGATCATAGTCTTTTTTAAATGATAATTTAAATCTTTGATATATCAAGTTTGATTTCTTTAAGTTGGATTTAAATTCCTAAAAAAAAGGGGGGGTAGTTGGAAAATTTTGATCTGGAATGCGATTCTTGTTTGCTAGTTTTTTCTGTACCGTTTTATAGGCCGTTGTTTGCCTTTTCGCCTAATTGTCTCTGTTTGCCATTGCACGCATTGTCTGTAACGTTTGGGGGAATTAACGGTTTCGGTTTACCCCATTGTGTATCTTCAAACTTTCCCTGAGCATGTCGAGTGTGTCAAGCTTTCCTTGAGCATGTCGAGTGTGTCAAGCGTTCCCTGAGCATGTTGAGTGTGTCAAGCTTTCCCTGAGCATGTCGAGTGTGTCATATTCATTCATCTTTCCTTGAGCATGTCGAGTGTGTCATATTCATTCATTTTTATCTGTTTTATTTAAAATAGAAAATAAACGTTAGAGAATACCGAAGGGGCAATCAAAAATGGACAATACAGAGAAATTGGCAACATAGGGTACATAATTACATATACCATTCTATATTATAACCTCTATATAAAACATATGGGGTCATGGTTTAGCTAATGGTCACTACGTCAATGTTTATATATATTATATATACACTGTGTTATATCTATCGTCCTTTATCATATACAGACAAAGTACACAAGATAATAAGATGATTCTAATAATTATTACTCATACCATCATTATTTCACAACAATAAAATGATGTAAGGAAAATCACGGGTTCACTCTAAAATGTACTTACTAATATACATATTTTGTATATCGGTCTGTCTAGCATGTAAATAAACGTTAGAGAATACCGAAGGGGCAATCAAAAACGGATAATCCAGAGAAACACTGGGTACACAAGACGAAAACAAACAAAACAAAAACTCAACTCCAGATGTATGAGACACCACTAACAAGCAAACACAAATAACGTAAATAAGACATAAAATATGTTGTCATATATATACAGAGCTCCAGATAAGCTGCGTATTTGCGTTTTTTACGCTATGAAAACAAGTAAAAACGCATGTATTATCAGATCAGAGTGTACACATTACGCATACATATTGCTGTGTAAGCAAACTTTCCAAATTCAGAGCGTACTTGTACAGTCGTGTGCATAACAATACATTGTTGTCTTTGAGAAATCCCCCGTAATTACTTCCCTTTATACTTTTCGAAGAAGAGAGCGCATACTTCCGAGGGGTACCGAATGCTTGCCTTTCTAAGCATCGATGTCAAAAGAGATCTGATTGGATGTTTACGATAAATCATCCAATCGTGGTCAATATTACAAATAAATGCGGTTTACGTAATAAGTAAGAACTAAAACGAAAGTAAATTTGGGAACACGTTGTTCGTTGAAAATGAGCAAGAACATGATTAAGCGCGCTACGGAAAATTCTATGCTTATGTTCCTGACAGTTTCATCTGTGTCTAATGACAGTATAGTTAAAGGAATCATTGATGACATTATCAACACGGCTGTGAAAACTGCCGAAGTCGACGAGCAAAAAACAAAATATTTACAACATTTTATTAATAAACATGACACAATCGTGTCAAATTAAACAGAGATATACATTTCACTTGCATCCTGCGTTTATTGAATAACACTTGTGTCAAACATAATTTTAAAAGTGTACATGTAAGCAATCTTTTCTCAAGTGGAGAGTACAACAGTGCAAAGGAAATATGCAAATACCCATCATTTTCAAAAGTAGGGGGTAATTACCCTTTGGACTTGAAAATTATCTGGAGCTCTGTATATATATATAAATGTTGATTTTCATTTTTTAGCTAAGAAAAATTCAATAGTGTCTATATTTGTGAAAGTGATTGAAACAAAATATATAGTGATTGGGTAATTGTTGTCTAACGCCAAATGAGCAATTTACATCTATATAATGGCCAGAAGAAGCTATATTTCATGAGATGATGATGATATCCTCTGCTTTGTACTAGACCAATACTCTTAGTCAGATTTTTATAGTGCTAGCTCATTGAAACAACAGCTTCTGGCAAGACATGTCTCTCCACTCTGACACATTAACTTGATTATAAGCCAACCAGTAATTGTTCTTATTCCTTAATACTGCGTGCTTTGCGGAACATATACCAATATTATAGTCTTTGGTTTGATCCGACACAGGGTCGAACCCACAATATACCGCCCACACTAGCCATTACACCACCGATGATGTTACTCCAAATATATACTATTAGTAATACTGATTAAAGATAGTAAGACTGATTGATTGTTTGGTGCTTATCCCCAATCATTGAATTATACAGAAAGAAGGGGGTATGGGAAAGCGAGTCAACGACTTCTGACTGCCACTGAAAAGGTATTGAAATCTTGATAGGGACCTATACAATTATCCTTTTGTATCAGTTATGTTGTACAATGCGCTATTTTCGAAATCTACAAAATGGGTCTTTTAAGAGGAAAGAAAGTGGCACTCTCTAAACAATGATCCTACTATATGCTCAAATGTCCGGTTATTCAATATCTACCACATGGGGACGTCATTGGCAATTCTGTGAGTTGGGTATTGAGAACAGTCATCAATGCACTATAGAATAGTTAGGGATTAAGTGCATGGCAAAGAACCGTGACAACCAATATTGATATCAAAGTTCCCCGGAAAACCCGCCTGAGGTGATCATTACACAAAAACATAACACCATTTCTATAACATTATCTAACTTTCGACACGTGTTCTATTTATAGTGATTGATGCCGCTGGTAAGCCACCTGCTAATATCCTAGGTGGCGGTTTCAAGTGGCTTGGAGATTACGACGAATGTCTGGCGATCGAAGGGGATGCCAATAAGGACAATATTACATACACATTCGGAGGGCAATATTGTATGATGTCAATAGTAAATCCTAAGGCAATACCTCCAATATTGCCCATTGTAAGTAATATTGCTATAATTAATTGGAATATGTGATATTAGTATAGATATTAGGCAAATAAAAATGTTGCTTAAATCAGGATTTTTTTCTTCAGTTATTTAACTGATTTCAGCTATCTTCCTCTGAAAATTGTTTCCCAAAAATTGCTGGACACGGTCAGAACAGATCACAAATGACCGTTTTGAAAGGAGGTGTAAATGGTTTCAGCTATTTTTCATTGATTTCATTTTCTAACCAGGATCATTCCTGTAAAATTAGATATTGCACTGATTGCACGATACTGATTAAATACCCATAAATGGGTCAAAAGTGTAAATTGTCCGTGTCTATTAGATATACCGTAAATTCCAGCAACCTATCGATTAATAAAACAAACCATTCTTAGAAATAGAGGCATTTGAATTATCTGTTAAATAAAATCAACCCAAACGTTACTACGAACTGACAAATTCTTACTTTGGGTTATCGAAGTTCGAGATAACGAACTACGTCTACAAATATTGAAATGTCAAATACCAGAAAAGACTGTTCTTCAACCTCTAACTTACTATTTTATTTTTATTTTTATTTTTTTTAGCTAACTACTATTTATGTTGGGATGTGCTTACCTAATAGCTGTTCAGAGGAGGACACCCTGCTGTTAGTACAGAAAGGTCAGTATGGTCGTTGGTCGTGTTTTTACATGATTAGATTTATTATTGTAATTAATGGCATATATACTCTCCAAAAAAAGTAACGCAACATGTAAAAAAATTATAATTTACTTTAAATTTTCAACATCATTTTAAATACAGAAATAAGCATTACATTACACTGAAATTTGGCACACTGGTTGTTAAGACTTGCAAGTTTATTAAAATGTCAAAATGTAGCACATTAAAGTCCATAGCGGTCAGATGACGTTACTTCAAAGTCAATATCTGTTGTGCCCACCATTAGCCTGTTTCCCCCTTTTTTTTTGGCCATTGTGTTGTCTGTTCTTCTTCGATTTATGGATTCTGATTACCCCTTTGGCATCTTTCAAACTCTTCTTAAGAAATGCCTTGTAACGGAGCAACAACAACAACACCTCCTATGCAAATTGTGTTCCTTGGGCCTCTGTTGGGAGCTGATCTAAGTTGACTTTGGGCCTCTGTTGGGAGCTGATCTAAGTTGACTTTGGGCCTCTGTTGGGAGCTGATCTAAGTTGACTTTGGGCCTCTGTTGGGAGCTGATCTAAGTTGACTTTGTGCCTCTGTTGGGAGCTGATCTAAGTTGACTTTGGGCCTCTGTTGGGAGCTGATCTAAGTTGACTTTGGGCCTCTGTTGGGAGCTGATCTAAGTTGACTTTGGGCCTCTGTTGGGAGCTGATCTAAGTTGACTTTGGGCCTCTGTTGGGAGCTGATCTAAGTTGACTTTTATGTATTAGGAGCATGGGATTCTCCACACCGGCGAAACACATTTATGCCCGGTGCTCGGGATGAGTTGCGTACATGATTCATCACAAATAATCAACAAAGGTCAATTTTAAGGGTGAGTTGCTCTCTTAAGAGGGGAAACTATGCCATTTTTCTATATATCTTCATTCCCTTGATACAATCTTTAATCCGTCCACATGTTTTACAGAATGTGTTTATTTATTTTAGAAATTGTAAATATTACTCAGTATAAATTATATCCATACAAAGCCGAATGTCAAGAACCAGACAAACCCTACGATACCAGAGCAGTCATCGTACTGTAAGTAAATTGTTTGTTTGGACAGGTGCATCACATGATTTATTATTAAGGGTTTGGGTTTTGGTGATTAACGCCACTTTCAACAAAAAAACACTGACCTGTCGCAAGTCGCTGACAAACTATATCACATAACGTTGTATCGAGCATATAATATACCCTTGCCATTAGCGGGATTCGAACTCACAACGTTAGTAATAATAGACATTGATTGCATAGGTAGTTGTAAATCCAACTACCATATGATCACGACCACGACGGCCCCTTGGAATATAAAAGGCATAGAAAATTCAATGCTTGTAAATACTGTCACTTGTTGAATATTCATCGCAGTCCGTTTATGAGTACATATTTATGAGTACATATTTATGAGTACATATTTATGAGTAAATATTTCAGTAATGAATTGTGGTATTTTTTGTTTTCTATTCTATCGTTATTTGTTTCAAACTGAAATATCCATGAATTTCTTAAACCGTATAACGTAATTGTAATTGTCTAGTTTGATGTTAATTTGAATCCATAGTATACATATATATTTATATTGATTAAATCTGGTTGTTTAAAGTCAGTTTCGTCGTTTTCGTGGGCTCAACAAAAGGTTAGATAAAATCGAAGGGGCAATCAAGAATGTGAGGTTGGTTTTGTCACTCTCATGTGGAACTGCATCATTTCTCTAATGCTTTAACCCATAACACTAGCTTAACCCCAACATTTTGTTTTATCAGAATGCCTGCACGAAACCAGGAAAGTACGCGGTCATGTATATTATATGTGTTAGGAGTATATTACATGTGTTAGGAGTATATTATATGTGTTAGGATATCCATTTTGCCTCTGTTTCTAAGATTTACTTTTATAATGTAGTTTTGGACTGCTCCGACGGTGTGATATTTGTTGCTTTTCATTTTAATACTATGTCCTGTTGGCCAGTTTTACTGGTTGTAGGAAGTAAAAACCAGAGAATCCTAAGACACACATTATCATATTTTAAGTTGTATCAAGTACACATGTAGATGGACTGGGCTCGAACTCACAAATATTAATAGATAAATAAAAATGTGGATATCAAATTTGCTGCACACGACGCGTTTCTGGAACATCCTTAATCAGGTACGCTCAATATCGAAATATTGGAAAGCAAAATAATTTAAGTGTCTTGGTACAATAAAAGTAGTAATTGTATGCGTAGATACACATACAAGAGGCGTATTGTCCGATTCCAGGGTACAGCGTGTTTTATGTTTTGCAATACCAAAGGACTCGTAAAATGAAGATGAAAATTACAAAACAATCGAACAGCGACACTAAAGTGATAGACGTACTAGTACTTTATTATTTATTTTTTTCAGTGTTGTGATATCATTATTCATAGCAATTATGGCAGCTGGCACCGCATATGATATAATACTTATACAATGGCCGAAATGGCGGAAAGCTGCAATGCAAGCAGAATTGAGCAACGAAACGGTCTTCGAGGCAAGTGAAAAAGCTCCTTTGATTGGCGAGAAGCAAGTCGAAATAAACTACAAACCAGGTATATAAGATAGGAATTCATTGATGTCTCAAGGGTGAGCAAGACCCTAAAGCTTAAGGTAGCTATGTACAATTGTTGGAAAAGATGAGTGAGTGAGGGATTGCTGTCTAACGCCAATTTAGCAATTTTTTCAGATATATCATATTGAGAACAAGTTATGTCCGCTTTGTAGTAGACCAACACTCTTAATGGGATAACAATACTGCAAACTCGCTGCCACAGTAGACCAACACTCTTAATGGGATACCAATACTGCAAGCTCGCTGCCACAGTAGACCAACACTCTTAATGTGATACCAATACTGCAAGCTCGCTGCCACAGTAGACCAACACTCTTAATGGGATACCAATACTGCAAGCTCGCTGCCACAGTAGACCAACACTCTTAATGGGATACCAATACTGCAAGCTCGCTGCCACAGTAGACCAACACTCTTAATGGGATACCAATACTGCAAGCTCGCTGCCACAGTAGACCAACACTCTTAATGGGATACCAATACTGCAAGCTCGCTGCCACAGTAGACCAACACTCTTAATGGGATACCAATACTGCAAGCTCTCTGCCACAGTAGACCAACACTCTTAATGGGATACCAATACTGCAAGCTCGCTGCCACAGTAGACCAACACTCTTAATGGGATACCAATACTGCAAGCTCGCTGCCACAGTAGACCAACACTCTTAATGGGATACCAATACTGCAAGCTCGCTGCCACAGTAGACCAACACTCTTAATGGGATGCCAATACTGCAAGCTCGCTGTCGCAGTAGACCAACACTTTTAATGGGATACCAATACTGCAAGCTCGCTGCCACAGTAGACCAACACTCTTAATGGGATACCAATACTGCAAGCTCGCTGCCACAGTAGACCAACACTCTTAATGTGATACCAATATTGCAAGCTCGCTGCCACAGTAGACCAACACTCTTAATGGGATACCAATACTGCAAGCTCGCTGCCACAGTAGACCAACACTCTTAATGGGATACCAATACTGCAAGCTCGCTGCCACAGTAGACCAACACTTTTAATGGGATACCAATACTGCAAGCTCGCTGCCACAGTAGACCAACACTCTTAATGGGATACCAATACTGCAAGCTCGCTGCCACAGTAGACCAACACTCTTAATGGGATATCAATACTGCAAGCTCGCTGCCACAGTAGACCAACACTCTTAATGGGATGCCAATACTGCAAGCTCGCTGTCGCAGTAGACCAACACTCTTAATGGGATACCAATACTGCAAGCTCGCTGCCACAGTAGACCAACACTCTTAATGGGATACCAATGCTGCATGCTCGCTGCCACAGTAGACCAACACTCTTAATGGGATACCAATACTGCAAGCTCGCTGCCACAGTAGACCAACACTCTTAATGGGATACCAATACTGCATGCTCGCTGCCACAATAGACCAACACTCTTAATGGGATACCAATACTGCAAGCTCGCTGCCACAGTAGACCAGCACTCTTAATTAGGTACCAATACTGCAAGCTCGCTGCCACAACTGTCCACATGTCGCTCCATCCGGACACATTATACTGATACAGAGCCAACCAACTTAGAAATTCGCATTTATTATAAATATGGATAGTTAAGCAATACTAAGAAAGAATCGTATGCTCCATGTTGGGTTATATCTTTTGTTGATTTGGCTAGAAGATACAACACTCTAGGATAGCTTCATCAAAACAATCATACCTGATTTGTGTCGTCATCGTCCTGTATGGGAATATTCTTCATAACTTTTATATTTAATCATGGATCTAGAGACAGGCAGGACCCGCAGACCTACATAAGTTGAAAAGAAGAAAAAAATATCCCACGAACTGATTTTTAGAGTCCTAAGAGTAATGGTATTTAACCAACAGATTCTACCTTCCTAGCTGGTGGCCAATTAATTTCAAGCATTCATTGACCCTGCTATTATATTGTCCATGTCTATGTGGTCTTTAATAGTTGTAATAGTATGTGGTCTTCTTGAGGGGAAACGAATTGGTGCAGATTGTTTTATTGTTTGTGTATATATTGCCGTTGGAGATACAGTTATCAAGAGGGGATGATAAGTATTCCATTAATCGGTTTATACCTGACACATTTTTCTGCCTGTCCCAAGGATGTGGATGTTCAACGTCATATGCATATGTCCACCCTTTTTGTGTTCGGTGACTCGATTTGATTGTTGGTTTTGCTGATATTGGTGGAATTGTTTACCATCACGGCTTAAACTTTCTTTTCACAATTTACAAATATGTATATGATAATTACAAATATTCGGATACAAGAGAAATCATTCTACAAAAACAAAAGCAAAACAAACAATAATTGATTTTTGTTTCACGCCAAATGAGCAATTCTAAAATAGGGTTAAGGTTATGGTGTTTAACATCATTTTCAACAATATTTCAGTTATATCATGGCGGTCAGTTTTATTGGTGGACGAAACCAGAGTACCCGGAGAAAACCACCGACTTGCCACAAGTCACTGACAAACTTTATCACATAATGTTGTATTAAGTACATCTCGCTTGAGTGGGTTTCGAACTCACAATATTAGTGGTGATATGCGCTGAGTGCATAGGTAGTTGTAAATCCAAATTGAGTGGGTTGCAAACTCACAGCGTTAGTGGTGATATACACTGGATTCATAGGTAGTTGTAAATCCAATAATCATGAGATCACGACCACGACGGACCCCCTGAAATAAGAAAATAGTAAAATCCAGAAAACGTTTGTCATTAGTATACATTTTATATAAATTCTAATTACAGGAATTTTTGGACAACTTTTGCTGTCATTTTCTGTATACACTAACGGAGCAAAAATATTAAACACGGACCAACCAGCCGCATCGTTAACAGCCGTGAACGGAATCCGGTTTATATCTATGACTTGGGTAATACTTGGACACGCCTACATCTTCGTGCTTGGTGAGACAGGTAAGTGATGTAATAAAACACATATACAGTCAAACCTGTATATAAAGACCACTCAAGGGAACCTGAAAGTGTGGCATTTATGAGCATGTTGCCCTTTATATACAGGTTCAAATAATATGCACTATTCATTAATGGAAAAAATGAAACTGCCCTTTATAAACAGTAATTTGTTATATAGATGTGCCCTTTATGGCGGGTTTAACTGTATATCTTAATAGAGAGATTTGAATGTTACGCCACACTGAATCCCACTAACCACGTTTTTGTTTTGTAGGTACTACCTATTCAATCAAATTTTAGCAAAATCAAGCTTATGATTTGCTAAAATGAATCTTTAAAATTGTTCCCTCACATTGCTGGTACAGCGCGGATTGGTGAATATAAAAACATATTAAAAAAACACTAAGCATATCACTCGCAAACATAACTCAATATTGAGTGAACATTCGTACGATTGCACTCGCATCCTATAATATGTACACAAAAAATAATCATTCCTTTTATTTATTTGTTATACTTCAACATGTTTTTTCTGAAATTCATTAAAAAGTTGTTTTTATTTTAGAAAATGTAGCGACATTCTTACCACGTATGTTAAAACGTTGGAGTTTTGGTGCTGTAAGCAACGCTCTGGTATCCGTCGATACCTTCTTCACACTAAGGTATGTTTATGTTATTATGTTCTTTCTTACTCTAGTTCCGTTCGAGCAGTCAAATTGCATTGACTGGATAAATGCTTATTATACACGGTCTTTTGACCAAAACATAGTTTATTCTGGTACCTGTTTCATGAGGAGCGACGGTAAGAAATCGGAACAGTATAGGAATGGTCGCCGTGACGTCACAAAAAGTCACGTGATCGCACTGGCTGGTAAGAAATTGCTTACATAATGTAAGCACAGAGTCCCCAGAGGACACCACTGAAAACGATTAGAACGAGGCTTGTTTCGGCTAATTTTTTTTGACAATTGGGAGTTGTTTTGGACTTTGTGACATTGCAGAATAAACACAATATACGTACACTTAGGTGACAACAGTATTTCACGTTTCGTGTGCACAACGTCACGCCACCAGAAAAAAATGTACTTCGGTTGCCTATAACTTTATTGATATTTATCATTATGTTACTAAATTTAGACACCATAATTTCCAAAATATGACGTGTTGGTGACGTAATTTCCACGTGCGTACATAAAACGTAAACGCTACAAAAAGGGAGTTTCCAACATGTCTAGAAAAACAAAAGAGATGAACCATGACTAAAAACGGCAGGTATTTCGCCTACATTAGGATGGATTAAGGAAAACAGAAATCGGAAAGATCATTGGATTTAGTCGATCTGCAGTGTCTAAGTTTTTTAAAAGATTTGATCCATGGGAAAATATAGAAAACAAGCCGTGAACAGGTCGACCCAGATCTACGAACAAGCAAGGTGGGCGTACCGTTATAAGGCTTGTAAAACATGGATGGATTTAGTCAGTCTGTTCCAGTTCCGATTTGTAAAAGGTCAATTCAAAGACGATTGAGTAATTTATGGCTTTCACAAAAGAATTGTTGCGAAAAAAACTGACAATTTCGTTGAAAATAGAAAAAATCGTGTGCGATGGTGTCGAAATAGACTACACTGGACATTACAAGAACAATGGAATAAAATAATATTTCAAATGAAATGTGGTGTTAACTAGGGAAAAACTCACGTGTGTATGTGTAGTGAAAAGCAGAAGAAAGGTGGAACACACTATACTTAGGACTGTATGGATGTCGTAATGGCGGCGCCCATGTGTCTAATGTTTTGGGATGTATTTGTAAAGACGAGGTTGGTTCAATCACAGAAGTAGAAGGAAATATTAACTCGGTTAAGTGCGTAGACATCCTTGACAATTTAAAATCGTTTGCCAGTCGTTTTAAAATTCGAAAATTATCAGTGGATTTTCCAAGATGACAGCGCCCCCGGTACACCTGTCCATATAGACAAAATTGTAGAATGATAACAATGATGTCGATTGTCTTGTTTGGCCATCCCAATCACCAGACCTTAATATAATTGAAAATATTTAAAGATTAATTAAAATACCATTAGAACTGGAACAACACACCATTCATTCCAAGGTTGACCTAGTCCGGGCCGCCACAAGAATTGTGTATGCCATTTCAAGTGTGTGCATTTCAAACTTATATCAATCTCTTCCAAGACAAATAAGACATGCAATTAAAGCTAGAGGTCATGTTACTAAATACTGAATGTTTGGTGGATATAATTCTATTTATCATGAAGTTATAGCTTCTCAAACAGCAACAAACTGCAACGCTTAATTTGGTGTGACGTCGTAAACGTGAAATACTTTTGTCACATAACTGTACATTGTCGGTAAATACAAACTTTTTTAAACTCGATGCGAAACAGGTCAGAAAAACTCATCAACGGCTCGCTTGTCATCCTGTTTCTAAAGCTCGTACAAATAAATTTTATATTTGCCGACAATGAATGGATATTGTCTATTTATCACAACAACAGAGTAAGAAATTAATGTTATCTTACTTCATTTTGGTCGGTGTATAGAAATGACCAATTATTCCCGCGGCATGCTGCACGTAGACCTAATGACTGTCATCTGGGAACTTGGGCACTCTGAGTTCGTCTCAGATTTGTTCTACGGGAATTATTTAGACGCTTTGGTGTTCTGAGCTTATATAATGCATATTTATCAATACAAAACCAATAACAATTTTAAGCATATACTTTTCTCCATTACTAGAACTCAAATTTACAGCGGAATCACATGTTCGTGCATGATATATAACTCACATGGAATAGACCATTTGCACATGTCTGACTTTGATTCCAAAATAATACGTTATTATCAGGATATTTCCCTCTAAGGCTGATAGAATACCCCCTTTCATGCAAACTTCAGTGAAAATAACATATGTTTTCCTCCACCAAGTTTTAACGTTTAACAACTTATGAATTTTCGTTTTGCTATAAGATTATCCTCTGATTTTTTTACGAGAAATTATGAGACAAAGTCAAATTCGTTTTCCTTTCCATAAATCATTCAAAAAGGGTATAAAAACGTATAATTTCTGGAATGTGCAAAAAGTCTATTAATTTAGAACAAAACAATGTAGCTAACATATCTTCTGAAGAAGGCTATTTGAAGTGAATTCAACAATTCATACAAGACTTCAATTCGACCACCAAATTGACAATGTACAATGTATATCAATTACAACAGTCTGTATTTGTTTTACTGTTTACTTCACATTAAATTATCTTCTGTTTCTTCTTTCAGCGGCACATTGCTTACTTATCTTGTTATGAAGGAATTGAAGAAGAAAGGAGGAAAATTGAATTGGGGAATGTTTTATTTTCATCGATTTTGGAGGTAAATATGCTAGATACTAACAATTATCTACTAACATATTATCATTAGTAAGATATTCTCATTCGGATAAGGATTATGGTGTTAAACGCTACTTTCAACAATATTTCATTTATATCGTGACGGTCAGTTTTATTGGTGGAGAAAACGGAATAATCGGAGAAAACCAACGACCAGCCGCAAGTCACTGACAAACGGTATCACATAATGTATCGAGTACACTTCGAAATCAACAGAATTCGAACTCACCACTTTAATGGTGAGAGGCACTGATTGTATAGGTATTTGTATATCCAATTACCATATGAATACGACCACGACGGCCCTTTATTTTTATTCGGATATATGGAAATGGAATACATATCTTCAAATATCAATCAAGGTTGAGATTCATATTCTTGCATTTTTTTATAAAAAAGAATTATGTTTTAATGGAATTTCATAACTCTGATAATTAAACATTTTCAAAGTTATTCCCGTGAGTAACATGTAGTTGAACTGCGACAGCTAACTTTGGTTTCAAATTAACACCCCAGCCGTATATATGTTGATTCTGATGGTTGACGTGTCATTTCTCAGACTGACACCTCCTTATATGTTGATTCTGATGGTTTATGTGTCATTTTTCAGACTGACATCTCCTTATATGTTGATTCTGATGGTTTATGTGTCAGTTTTCAGACTGACACCTCCTTATATGTTGATTCTGATGGTTTATGTGTCATTTTTCAGACTGACATCTCCTTATATGTTGATTCTGATGGTTTATGTGTCATTTTTCAGACTGACACCTCCTTATATGTTGATTCTGATGGCTTATGTGTCAGTTTTCAGATTTATCCTTTCTCATATGTTGATTCTGATGGTTTATGTGTCATTTTTTCAGACTGACACCTCCTTATGTTGATTCTGATGGTTTATATGTCAGTTTTCAGAATGACACCTCCTTATATGTTGATTCTGATGGTTTATGTGTCAGTTTTCAGAATGACACCTCCTTATATGTTGATTCTGATGGTTTATGTCTCAGTTTTCAGAATGACACCTCCTTATATGTTGATTCTGATGGTTTATGTGTCATTTTTTCAGACTGACACCTCCTTATGTTGATTCTGATGGTTTATATGTCAGTTTTCAGAATGACACCTCCTTATATGTTGATTCTGATGGTTTATGTGTCAGTTTTCAGAATGACACCTCCTTATATGTTGATTCTGATGGTTTATGTGTCAGTTTTCAGAATGACACCTCCTTATATGTTGATTCTGATGGTTTATGTGCCAGTTTTCAGAATGACACCTCCTTATATGTTGATTCTGATGGTTTTTATGTGTCATTTTTTCAGACTGACACCTCCTTATGTTGATTCTGATGGTTTATGTCTCGGTTTTCAGAATGACACCTCCTTATATGTTGATTCTGATGGTCTATGTGTCAGTTTTCAGAATGACACCTTATATGTTGATTCTGATGGTTTATGTGTCAGTTTTCAGAATGACACCTCCTTATATGTTGATTCTGATGGTTTATGTGTCATTTTTCAGACTGACATCTCCTTATATGTTGATTCTGATGGTTTATGTGCCAGTTTTCAGAATGACACCTCCTTATATGTTGATTCTGATTGTTTTTATGTGTCATTTTTTCAGACTGACACCTCCTTATGTTGATTCTGATGGTTTATGTCTCGGTTTTCAGAATGACACCTCCTTATATGTTGATTCTGATGGTTTATGTTTCAGTTTTCAGACTGACATCTCCTTATATGTTGATTCTGATGGTCTATGTGTCAGTTTTCAGAATGACACCTTATATGTTGATTCTGATGGTTTATTTGTCAGTTTTCAGAATGACACCTCCTTATATGTTGATTCTGATGGTTTATGTCTCATTTTTCAGATTGACACCTCCTTATATGTTGATTCTGATGGCTTATGTACATGTGTCAGTTTTCAGAATGACACCTCCTTATATGTTGATTCTGATGGCCTATGTGTCATTTTTCAGACTGACACCTCCTTATATGTTGATTCTGATGGTTTATGTGTCATTTTTCAGACTGACACCTCCTTATATGTTGATTCTAATGGCTTATGTGTCAGTTTTCAGAATGACACCTCCTTATATGTTGATTATGATGGCTTATGTGTCATTTTTCAGACTGACACCTCCTTATATGTTGATTATGATGGCTTATGTGTCAGTTTTCAGAATGACACCTTATATGTTGATTCTGATGGCTTATGTGTCATTTTTCAGACTGACACCTCCTTATATGTTGATTATGATGGCTTATGTGTCATTTTTCAGACTGACATCTCCTTATATGTTCATTCTGATGGTTTATGTCTCAGTTTTCAGAATGACACCTCCTTATATGTTGATTCTGATGGCTTATGTGTCAGTTTACAGAATGACACCTCCTTATATGTTGATTATGATGGCTTATGTGTCAGTTTTCAGAATGACACCTTATATGTTGATTCTGATGGCTTATGTGTCATTTTTCAGACTGACACCTCCTTATATGTTGATTATGATGGCTTATGTGTCAGTTTTCAGAATGACACCTCCTTATATGTTCATTCTGATGGTTTATGTGTCATTTTTCAGAATGACACTTCCTTATGTTGATTCTGATGGTTTATGTGTCATTTTTCAGACTGACACCTCCTTATATGTTGATTATGATGGCTTATGTGTCAGTTTCCAGAATGACACCTCCTTTTATGTTGATTCTGATGACTTATGTGTCAGTTTTCAGAATGACACCTCCTTATATGTTGATTCTGGTGGCTTATGTGTCATTTTTCAGACTGACACCTCCTTATATGTTGATTCTGATGGTTTATGTGTCATTTTTCAGAATGACACCTCCTTATGTTGATTCTGATGGTTTATGTGTCATTTTTCAGACTGACACCTCCTTATATGTTGATTCTGATGGTTTATGTGTCATTTTTCAGATTTACGCTTTCTCATATGTTGATTCATACGGTGTACGTGTCATTTTTCAGATTAACACCTCCTTATATATTGATAATGATGGTTCATGTGTCATTTTTATTGATACCTCCTTATATGTTACTTCGGATGGTTTACATGTCATTTTTTAGATTGACACCTCCTTTACGTGTCATGATTTTATACTGACATCTCTTTATATGCTGATTCTGGAGGTTATTGTGTCATTTTTTAGACTAACTATATAATTATATTCTGATTCTGTACGTGTCATTTTTCAGGTTGACACCTCCATATATGCTGGTTCTGATGGTTTACGTGTCATTATTTCCGTACATAGGCAGTGGCCCATTGTGGAGGAAAGATGGAGTTGAATACAATTACTGTGAAAAGTCATGGTATTACAATCTTTTGTACATCAACAACTTTTTTGAGAAAGCAGAAGATACGGTAAGTTTAACACGAATTTTCTAACTTTTTGTTTCCAGCCAGGAATGTATAGATTGTCTACATTTGCAAGAAAAGTTTGAAGATTCCAAATGGATAATTAGAAGCCGTAAATCAAAGAAGAACGGACAACACAATGGGCAGAAGAAAAAGTACAAAAGGACAGACAACGATCTACAGACCATTACATAGAAAATTATAAAGATTGAGCAACACGAACTCCACTAAAACCGGGGTGAGCTCAGGTGATCCGGAAGAGTTATTAGTTCCTGTGACGGTCTTCAGTGAATTCCCGTTATTTCCCAACTAATTTTAATTTTTCAGTTTAGCCATGAGCATCGGCAAAACACTACAAAGAAAAATTAAAGAGGGGTCAACGAGAACACCATTAAAAAAGTGGGTCAACTCCAGAAGGGTAATTTGTTCCAGTTCCATACATTCTGTAAGGTAAACGACACAGAACTTATAATAACTTCTAGATGATCTTTCGTTATCAGACAAATGTAAAAGGACTGCTTGATGACATTTACTGTGGTAATTCGTGATACCACCAACTGAACATGTCAATCTAGATTGTCATTCATAATGGTGTTTATGGGTGTTATTTCCTATTGGTTACATCTGACATCAACAATTGTTTCTATTGCCTATGAACCAATCAGTACTCTCCTTTTTTACAGTGTTTTGGATGGGCGTGGTATTTAGCGAATGACATGCAGTTCTTTGTTCTCAGTCCTTTGATTATCGTTCCATTATTTTTGTAAGTATCTGAGAATTATATTCGTATTCTAATATTACTATTTTTTTGCCAACAGTTGTTATCATGTACCGGTATCAATTAGAGGCAACTACCTATGCAATTTTGCCTATCACTACTAAAGTTACGAGTTTGAATCCCACTCAGGCGATGTGGTACAGTTTGTCAGTGACTTGTGGAAGGTCAGTGGGTTTCTCCGGTTGCTCTGGTTTCCTCCAACAATAAATCTGATGCCAACTAAAATGTTGTTGAAAGTAGCGCTAAACACTATAACCCTAACTCTATTATAAAATTAACATAAAACAACGAATTGTACAATGTCGTAAAAAGAGAGACAAAATGGAAACCCCTAACACACAAATACAGTACCTCTCACTTTCCTGGCAAGATTACCGAAATATTATAATCTCAGAAATTTCTGAAATCCTGGATGAGTCGTTTGATCTAGATTAAATAAAATGCAACACAAAAAAATACCACTCTGTCGGAACAGTTCCATAATCCAACAGATATATTGTAGAAAGAGGCACAATCGATAACCCTACCACACAAATGCATGACCACTCACTTTCATAGTTTGGTACAGGCACTTCGATTAAAAGTGGCGGGATTAAGCCCGTTTCATGGGCCAAAACAGATTTATTTTTTGGATCAAACTATTTTTCGAATATTATTAAATATAAACCCTTCAAGTATATTTTGTTTCTTGGCAGTATTCCAGTTGTAGGATTTGGCGTTATACTGGCCTTTCTGATTGGAACATGGACTGCCACTGGTGTCATGGCAACGAAATGGGATGTTCCTGTTAATATGTTTGATACTTGGTAATTAGTAAAAATACTTTTTTTTTGTTAAATTGGAAATGTGCATCAATCTGTAATATCAACTCGCCCAAGCGAATGACATCAAAATAATACTGCGACATAACATTACAATAGCTCTACATTACAATGATGGTCGGTTAAGAACGAAAAAATATGATTTCAATTTTCCTATTGTGAATTTTCCATTTATATGTAGCAAAATCCCAACAGCACCTGCATATGGAGTATACATCTCTCAGTTGATCTGATATTCCAGAGCTTGTGGTTCCTATCAGAATTTCCTTGATAGGGATTACTGCTAACAGAGTTCCTATTGGTTAAGTTGAAGTCATCACTTAGAAAGTTTTACGGTCGCCACCATAACTTGGTTGACCGTTACGGAAAATCTGTGTCACAAATGACCACGAATATGTTCGTTTAACAAAAGTACATTGTCTCCAAATTTATTATTTTATTTTGTACTTTGTACGAGAATGTGCGTATCTTGTGTGTTTATAAGAACAAAAAATGGAATTGTAGACGTCGTGGTCGTGATGGTATGATAATTGGATTTACAACTACCTGTGCAATCGCTGCCTATCACCACTACAGTTGTGTGTTTGAACCCCGTTCATGGCGAGGTGTACTCGATACAACATTGTGTGATAAAGTTTGCTAGTGACTTGCAACAGGTCAGTGGTTTTCTCCGAGTACTCCGGTTTCCTTCACCAATAAACTGACCGCCACGATATAACTGAGATATTGTTGAAAGTGGCATAAAGCACCAAAAACCAACCAAACCAACAATTTGTGAATGAGAATCAAAAGTGAACAAATGAAATATACCGGAATAATGCTTGTGTAGAAGAGTTGTGTTCCCTTGGTAGTTCTATGTTAGATATTTTAATTATACGATTTTAATGGTACAAAAATGTAAAAAAAAAAAATTTTTTAAAAATTGTCTATTAGGGGAAACATGGACCACTTTGGAAGTATCTACCAGAGACCTTACTTCAGGATGGGACCTTATTTAGTTGGTATGGTTACAGGGTATATACTCTACAAAACAGACTTCAAATTCAAAATGAATAAAGTAAGTAGTCGGTATATATAGTATCATATAATGTATGCATTAAACGAAGGACAGTGAGTAAGTGATTGTTGTTTAACGCCAAATGTAAATTTTATCAGCTATATCATGGCGAGAACAAGTTATATTTTGATGATATGATGATAATTTCCGCTTTGTACTATACCAATACGCTTACTTGGATTTACATAGTGCTAACTCACAGCTGACACAACAGTCCGCGGGTAGACATGTTGCTCCACTCGGGTACATTATTCTGATTCCGAGCAAATTAGTCTATTCCTACTCCGTTATGCTGCGTGCTTTGATTAGAAACAACAAATATCAATTGCATAAATGCTTGGTTTGACCCGACCGGGTTTCGAACCCACGATCTACCGCACTCGAGCAGGCTAACCATCACACCACAGTTGCGGTTCAAATAAAAAGAAAGACAGTAGTTGTCTAGTAATGTTAACACTCAACAATGGTAGTACAACACTTTTCGTAAAACTATTCATGGAAAGTAAGCTTAAATTTCAAAATTGAAGTCAACAAAGTTTTATTTTCTTTTAAATGTTATTAATTGGGAGATAGCTGAATTGTATTTTAATCTTTGTCGAAGTAAATCGCTAGTTTTGCTGTCGCAAACTTAGTTCATCTCACGACGCGCAAGGTAAAGCATATCCAGAAATTTAGGGTACTTTCCTCATAAATATTCATCATATTTAAATTAGATTTTGATCACGTGACTGCAGTTTCACGCTTGATGGATCGTTTATTAGATTTGTCAAAAAATAACTTATAGTACGGAAATTCAATGTGTCCGTCAATGATTCGAAAATTAAAAGTTATTGTTTATTTCCGCAAAGTTTTTCTTCTGTCAAAATTCAAATATTTTTGTTTTGTAACGATTTTAGACATGTCTTTGATATCGCGATCATGCAAAAATGATCATATATTTAATGTGGGAATCCCGAGTTTAGAAGCTAGAAATATAAGGTTAGTTAGTATAATTACATATATTATTGAGGAATCTAAATTAATTTCAGAAAATAAGTCACCAAATATCATTCATTGTTAAATTTTGTGTCACACGCCACCAGTTTCATGTATTTCAGACATTTTTACATAGACTCTTAAGGCCAAAAAAGGTTTCGTCGCCTCGGATTTTCATTTAGTCCAGGAACCTCGAATATTTAATTGTTTTCATTAATTTTTATTTCATTTAATTCAGCTTGATTCAATGTATCATTTTCAAGTTCAGAAAATGACACACATGCAATTATGAATGATATCGTCTATATAGATCATATGAAAATTGCAGACGTCCCGGCGTCGCCATCTTAAATATGCAAATGAGCAAAGTACCCATCATTTCTGGCTATGGGTAGGGTGGTCAAGCCAAAAATTGAAATGCTAATAAATCATCCAATTATAGTTTAATATGACAGTACATACAAAATGGGAAATTTTGGTACAAAAATTATTAAAATCGGTTGAGCTGTTCAAAAGTTATGGCCTTTTCGGTGAGCCAAAAGTGGTCGATTTTCTGTTTTTTGGAAAAATGTTAAAAAAAATGACATTTTAGGACCAAAATATATTATTTTCACTACCTAATAGGTTATCATGCTTTCTTCTATAGTAATGTATCCTCCTTATGCTTCAAAAAGAGGTATTATACACACCTGTAGGTGTTATATGAAAAAAATGTCACAGAATTTAAAACATTGAAAATAGCCTTTGGACTTAGTTTTTTTAATTTATGTGTCAGCTGTCTGCTTGTTCAAACTACCAGGTTTGTGGTCAAATATCTTCAAAAACCTTTAACTTGCAAGGCTGAAACATGCAGCACTGTCCACAAAGTGCCCAGTCTCTAGGTAAAAATATCAAGAATATCATTTATTCAATTAATATATATATTTTTTTAATATTATTTCCTTTGCGCAGGCCTCCATAATTTTAACGTCAAATTTTATTCGAAAAATCAAGTTTTTGGTCATAAAAAATCTGAAAAAAGTACTAGAATTTTTCTGAATACTGATTTTGGTAGGGAAAAGAACCCTCTAACAGGGAACACCTATATTTATCAGCAAAAAAAATTCTCAAAGTCTGTAGTGCCAGAATTATATACGCCGCAGCTTAATATTTTGAGCTCCGTAAAGTGTAAAAATAAGCTATTTTAGGGAATTAATTATATTTTGTATGCTCAAATTGATATTTTTATGGTAAACAACCTCAATATCCATACATCAATGAAGTTATTATTACAGTTTGTGTAAAAACTGCCATTTTTTCCATTGAAAAGGTCAATTTTCTTTGTTCAATCAAAATTTCAGATAATTCCCGAAATTGATACAATTTCAATAATTGTTGAATATTATAATATTAAATGTTCAAGTGTTTGGTATTATTTTGATCCTATAACTGTATACTACAAGGTGAAAACTATCAGCAACCCCAATTCTGACACTGATATGAACTATGTCCTGGTTCATTAGCCCTCTACCTGGAAATTTAGTATAAATAATATTTCAATTATGGCCCCGTATTCCATGAAAAGTCTTATTTGGATTATCAGATATGTTCTCTGTACAATTTATAAGCCAGCCTTGAAGTTATTTTATCTTTTAAACATTTAATTAGCACATTTTATACATTATTTTCATTTTTTTGTCTGAGAAAAACCTCAAATTTGACAATTTTAGCTGATTTAAGCTAACAGTTCATGCGATTAGAAAGTCCCAAATTTTCAAAGTTATCATTTTTATTGTCACAAATCAATAAACTGTTATCTTCTACTATTATCTTAATTCATAACAGTCTTCAATGTCACTCTCTTTTCCTTTATATACTATAATTTTACATTTGACGACTACAAATAGTGCTGTGTTCCAGTTCATGACCAACTTATTCCAAATGAAATCTTTGTGATTTCTTTAAATTGTGTGTTTTGTGATCCTATGCATATCCAATGCATATTTGATTAACTGAATCATAATCAACAGCATCAACTTTCAGAAGTGTCATTTTAATGATTTAAAACTCTTAATGATCTACTGAGATGCCACGATCACACCTGTAAAATAAAAATAAACATTTAAAATATGTTATACAGAATAAAAATAAAGAATTAAAAATAATTTATCTTTTCCAGAAATAGTTTATCATACATGTACAAATGAAAAAAAGCTTTAATACAATGCACTCTTCCGACTATAAATTATCTTTATGCATATATGCTTGGTGGCAAATAGATTCTATATGAAAAATAGCATTATTCCAGAAATGTTTGCTGCATGCATCATAAATGTTCTGTCATACCAAACAAGTTTGCATACAGTAATGGTGTAATGAAAAAAATGTAATTAATTAAACTTAGCATATCACATGCACTGCCACTGATTACATTGTATATAGCCAGAATGTTAATACATTCACATACTGTAATGTATGCATTAAGCATATATTTCATAAAGCTTCCCTAATAGCACTGAAACATAATAATTATGTTTTATAACAATTTAAATAAATTGTTCAAAAATGTTGCATGGAAATTCATGTTACTATTTTAGTATTTAAAAACAATTGTCCTATGTATTGCTACAATATACACTAGGAACTTAATGAGAAATGCCTAAAAAGTTTTCATGTAGACAAATTTCATTTAAAACCATAAAATATAAAAAATCTTGAACATTTCACAAAAGATCCCCCCTTTTCTAAAAATATCAAAGAATACCGGAACAACTCCTTTATATAGATGTATTAATAAATCCCGATAATTTCCGAACAGCCATGATTACGTCACCAAAGCTCTGCTTGGATAAAGTTATTTATAGATTGGGAGAATTTGACAACTTTATATTGATGCTTGCCGTTTTCGCCATTTTTCGAGTAAAATAATAAAATCGTGAATTAAATCCCATCTCTTTTTCACTTATCGAAGCAAAGATATATATTTATTCAGTACGTGTAAAGTTTCTGTGCGATTTTTGTGCATCTTTTGTTTTCAAAATTAACCCCCATTTGATCCGGTTGAAAACGATATTTCTTTTGAGAATAAAACTATATTTTAGAAGAAGTTTTGTTACTTACCGTGCATGATTGACCTCCGTGGTCTGAATACATCAATGCTAGATAATTATTGTATCAATTGGTAGGACAATACGTCGGTAAATTCCATTTTTCTTTGGTACAACTCTGAAATTGTCCTGGCCAAGATGGCGGAAGACATACATTTCGGTCATGCGCCACACAACGTCCGATAACTCTTCCCGCTCAACTCTGATTGCAAAGTCGGAAAATATGGACCAAACATCCAATGATTTCCGGGAGCTATTACTGCTTATCCATTGAAACCTTGGCGGCATATCTTTAGAGGAAGGTTCAGATTATTGATATCTGACTGTTAACTTTTTGCGGAAAAGCGGTAAACGAGTTTAAAACAATGTTTGTAAACTTTTATATTTTACGTTACGATTTTGACTTTTAAAAAATTCTTAACAATCGGATTGGTAAAATTGAAGACTTTCTGCAAATTTTAAGCCATGCATGAAGAATATTGGTCCAGGGATAGCTCCCGGAATTATTTTGGGCTGTTCGTTGACACATAAATCAAGATGGCGTCCGCTTTTCTCGAAACGACTTCACTTTGGACGTTCAGTAGTAGTACCCAATCATATTTTTAATGCTTATAACTACCAAATTAATAAAGATCTAGTTTTCAAGTTTTATCTGATATATTTTTTATCACGAAATAATAAATTTTAGGTGTTTTTCTAATGAAATGAAAAAGGTGAAAATTCGGGTTTTTCTACTCCGACAGAAAATAATAACGCTAGCGACGACTACGTTTGTCCTCCCTACTATGGGATATTTACGGTATGTATATTGTTAAGAAGAGTTTGAAGATATCAAAGGGGTAATCAGAATCCGTGTATCGAAGAAGAACAGACAACACAATGACCAAAAGAAAAATGACAATAGGACAAAAAACGATCTACAAAACATACACATAAAACTAAAGATCGAATAACTCGAACCCCAATAAAAACCGGGGGTGAACTCGGGTGCTCTTAATATTTTTGCAATACTTTAGCCAGTGAAATTCAATGCACTAGCAATGTTTTATAAAATAAAATAAAAACAAAAAATACCACACTGTCGGAACATTTTCGAAATCCAATAGAAAGATGCAACATGGATACCCCCTAATACACCAATACATTACCACTCCCTTTCCTAGCTTGCTACATGCACTTCAACTTAGAGTGACGGGCTAAGCTAGTACTATGGACCCAATCAAATCAAATTCTATAAAGTACAAAAATTGCATTATACGTCATATTGTGGTTCTTTCGTTTCAGTTTCTTAATATATTTTGTTGGTTATTAGCTGCTACATTAGCGTGCATGGTTTTGTATGGCCAGCACGATGATGTCAATGGAAATAGGTTCACGCGAGAAGTGGGATCTCTCTATATAACCGTACACAGAACAGTCTGGGGAGCATGTGTTGCCTGGGTTATTTTCGCATGCGCTAACGGATATGGAGGTAGGTATGACAAAAATACTGAATCGAAGTCAATATTACAAACAAGAATTATTTTCGCATGCGCTTGTGTACCTAATGTTGCCAGGGTCTGTGGATTGTCCATTCTAAATTGCCCTTTGGAGTTTCCTTTTACGTTTATTTACACTCACTAACAAAGAGAGTGCTGCTGTGTTCAAATGTTCAAAACCGAATTACATAAAACATTAAAAGAGCAAAATGATGTATAATGCAGCATACCGTTCTATATATAGGCTAAGAACGGCTGGGCAAGCCATGGGTATGTCTATAAGCATGAACACTAAAGAAGGGCATCGGTGTACAAATACACGTTAGTTGTATTAAGCTTAGTCAACTAGGTCAACAAGGCCCCCTAAAGCAATTATTTGGAGACATATTAACATAAGGCTACACGCTTGTTTCCAAGTCAACATTTTGTAATGATTGTATACTGTGTATCATTGTTGGTTTTCCTGAATAAATAATGTTTAAAACGTTTTACTTTTTTTTATAGTTTAACCATCCATTATAAACATGTTGATCCTTTGTGGCTTAAATACACGTAATCTAATTGGGGGGTATGATGTTCAACAATATTTCAGTTATATCGTGACGGTCAGCTTTATTGGAGGAGGAAACCGGAGTACCGGGGAAATCCACCGCACGTCACTGACAAACTTGATCACATAATGTTGCATCGAGTTCATCTCGCAAGGAGCGGGATTCGAACTCACCACTTTAGTAGTAATGAGTCCTGATTGCATAGGTAGTTGTAAATCCAACTACCATACGATCACGACCATTACGGCCCCTTCGTATTCTAATTGACGCAAAATGTTTTGAGACTATTCTGAAGAACAATAATAATAAAGATGTGTTTATTTTAAATTTATGTCAATTGTATTTTTTGTCGTGTTCATTTAAATTCATATTACCGGTACGTCATGATTATGCATATTTTTTACAGGCTTCATTAATACATTTTTGTCCTGGAAAGGATTTATACCACTAAGTAGATTAACATACTGTGCCTATCTTGTACATCCTGTGATTATCTATCATTATCAGTTTACACGTGAAAGGTTGATACACTTCTCTGATACGGAAATTGTAAGTAGACAGTAAATTTACGAGTACAAATTTCAAATCATAATGTTAACGTCAATTTGATAGGGTTAGGGATATGGTGTTTAACGCCAATTTCAACAATATTTCAGTTTATCGTGGTGGTAAGTTTTATTGGTGGAGGAAACCGGAGTACCCGGAGAATCACCGACCTGCCACAAGTCACAACTCACATCTTTAGAGATGATAATCACTGAATGCACAGGTAGTTGTAAATCTAAGAACAATACTATCCCAACCACGATATTGATTGGATACCCGTAAATGTGAGAACAGTCCAAATTGTCCGTGTATAATAGATATACGGTAAATGTACAGCAGCTACACCTATCGATCAGTCAAACAGACCATTCGTCGATATAGCCAAGTATTTGAATTACAATGTATCTGTTAAATCAAATCAAACCAAACGTTACTACGAGAGAATCACCGGCCACCCGCAAGTTACTGACAAACTCTTATCACATATTGTTGTAGCGAGTACACCTCGTCATGAACAGGATTCGAAATCACAACTTTAGTGGTGATAGGTACAGGTAGTTGTAAATCCATCACGACTACGACTGCCCCTAACGTCGATTTGATTCTTGGAATGTAAATTTATTTTCATACACAAAAAATGTCTCACTAGTATTTATAAAGGTCTTCTATTTGAGGAAATTAATCCCGAAATATTTTTTTCAAATGAAATCATAGTGCTCAAACCCCCGAACTTCGACACTTGAACCGAACATGTATTCAAATACACCAATGATCTCGTCTTTATCAGTTTAAATGGTCGACAACCAATAAAATTATATGAATTTGTTAAATGTGTTGTAGAAATAAATAGTGCTGCCGTTTTGGTTTATTTGCTTTATAATGTCGCTTAGGTGCAATATACCGTTCTTAGACGAAAAACAAAAAATACTATCCATGCATAATTAGTAAAAATGATTTTCGCTTTAACAATGTGGTAGTCATGACTATATAAATTTGGCATCCAAATGTTTACCTTATATTATGTATAAAGCTCAAGATTCAAGCATTAATTTTAATTAATTGTATTTATTTCCATTGTTTTTGCAGATTTACGAATTCCTTGGACATTTAAATCTATCGTATGCTGCAGCTTTTGTTGCTTCCTTAGCCTTTGAGTCACCAATGATGGGACTAGAGAAAGTCATCTTCAAACGACAGGAAAAATCGAAACAATAATCTTTTTAAAAACATGATTACCATGTGTAATGTTTGTAATAGCAATTAAAGATTACATTTATGTTTTAGGAAATCTTGATTTATTTTTTAAGAAAGATAGAATATCAAGACAAAATCGCGGGTCAATATTGAAAGACAAGGATATGACAAATTATATGTTTATAAAAAGCAAATACAAAAACAAGCAATAATCAGCGAAACAAACATAGAAAACTACAAATGAGAAACACTGACCCTAACCCTAATCCTAACCCTAACCCTAATCCTAACCGGGAGGTGAACTCGGTGTTCCTGAAAAGGTTAGGGTTATGGTGTTTAATTCCAATTTCAACAACATTTCATCTATATCGTGGTGACCAGTTTCAGTGAAGGAAACCGTAGTACCCGGAAAAAACCACCGACCTGTCGCAAGCCGCTGACATTCTTTATTACATAATGTTGTATCGAGCACACCTCGGCATGTGCTGGATTCGAACTTGCTACTTTAGTGGCACTTATTGCATAGGTAGTTGTACATCCAACTACTATACAATCACGACAACGAAGCTCATGAAAGGCTATCAGTTCTTGCTTTCACATAAGGAACCCGCGGTGTCAGGGTTATCTCAAAGCAGTTGTTAAACTTAAATTGCAATATGTGAAGGTGAAGTTACTCAAATCTGCTAGCTGACCTATATGACAGTTTCGTAGTAGGAGTTTGTGTTCTCAATTATGGAAAGTAAATTTAACCAATGATGGTCAAACATTCCACCAATATCAACAAAACGAACAACCATCTCTCATTGAACATAAAAAAAACTTCAGGTCTTATCTTGGGACATGTATACAAATGTGGTGGGATTAAACCTGCTAATGGGATTCCAATCCCCTATCTCTTGATGTGTGGATCTACAATGACAACACATATATTTATTTTCACTCAAAAAGACGATCGACACATAAAGGAATAACAACATAAAAATGGACAGAACAATAGCAGTAAATGTTCGTTGTTAACTAACTACTATCTAGGAAGGTGAGTGGACAGAACAATAGCAGTAAATGTTCGTTGTTAACTAACTACTATCTAGGAAGGTGAGTGGACAGCACAATAACAGTAAATGTTCGTTGTTAACTAATTACTATCTAGGAAGGTGAGTGGAAGCACAATAACAGTAAATGTTTGTTGTTAACTAATTACTATCTAGGAAGGTGAGTGGACAGACCAATAACAGTAAATGTTCGTTGTTAACTAACTACTATCTAGGAAGGTGAGTGGACAGCACAATAACAGTAAATGTTCGTTGTTAACTAATTACTATCTTGGAAGGTGAGTGGACAGCACAATAACAGTAAATGTTCGTTGTTAACTAATTACTATCTAGGAAGGTGAGTGGACAGCACAATAACAATAAATGTTCGTTCTTAACTAACCACTATCTAGGAAGGTGAGTGGACAGCACAATAACAGTAAATGTTCGTTATTAACTAACTACTATCTAGGAAGGTGAGTGGACAGCACAATAACAGTAAATGTTCGTTGTTAACTAACTACTATCTAGGAAGGTGAGTGGACAGCACAATAACAGTAAATGTTCGTTGTTAACTAACCACTATCTAGGAAGGTGAGTGGACAGCACAATAACAGTAAATGTTTGTTGTTAACTAACTACTATCTAGGAAGGTGAGTGGTCAGCACAATAACAGTAAATGTTCGTTGTTAACTAATTACTATCTAGGAAGGTGAGTGGACAGCACGATAACAGTAAATGTTCGTTGTTAACTAACTACTATCTAGGAAGGTGAGTGGACAGCACAATAACAGTAAATGTTCGTTGTTAACTAACTACTATCTATGAAGGTGAGTGGACAGCACCATAACAGTAAATGTTCGTTGTTAACTAACTACTATCTAGGAAGGTGAGTGGACAGCACAATAACAGTAAATGTTCGTTGTTAACTAACCACTACCTAGGAAGGTGAGTGGACAGCACAATAACAGTAAATGTTCGTTGTTAACTAATTACTATCTAGGAAGGTGAGTGGACAGCACAATAACAGTAAATGTTCGTTGTTAACTAATTACTATCTAGGAAGGTGAGTGGACAGCACAATAACAGTAAATGTTCGTTGTTAACTAACTACTATCTAGGAAGGTGAGTGGACAGCACAATAACAGTAAATGTTCGTTGTTAACTAACTACTATCTAGGAAGGTGAGTGGACAGCACAATAACAGTAAATGTTCGTTGTTAACTAACTACTATCTAGGAAGGTGAGTGGACAGACCAATAACAGTAAATGTTCGTTGTTAACTAACTACTATCTAGGAAGGTGAGTGGACAGCACAATAACAGTAAATGTTCATTGTTAACTAATTACTATCTAGGAAGGTGAGTGGACAGCACAATAACAGTAAATGTTCGTTGTTAACTAATTACTATCTAGGAAGGTGAGTGGACAGCACAATAACAGTAAATGTTCGTTGTTAACTAACTACTATCTAGGAAGGTGAGTGGACAGCACAATAACAATAAATGTTCGTTGTTAACTAACTACTATCTAGGAAGGTGAGTGGACAGCACAATAACAGTAAATGTTCGTTGTTAACTAACTACTATCTAGGAAGGTGAGTGGACAGCACAATAACAATAAATGTTCGTTGTTAACTAACTACTATCTAGGAAGGTGAGTGGACAGCACAATAACAGTAAATGTTCGTTGTTAACTAACTACTATCTAGGAAGGTGGGTGGACAGCACAATAACAGTAAATGTTCGTTGTTAACTAACTACTATCTAGGAAGGTGAGTGGACAGCACAATAACAGTAAATGTTCGTTGTTAACTAATTACTATCTAGGAAGGTGAGTGGACAGCACAATAACAGTAAATGTTCGTTGTTAACTAACTACTATCTAGGAAGGTGAGTGGACAGCACAATAACAATAAATGTTCGTTGTTAACTAATTACTATCTAGGAAGGTGAGTGGACAGCACAATAACAGTAAATGTTCGTTGTTAACTAATTACTATCTAGGAAGGTGAGTGGACAGCACAATAACAGTAAATGTTCGTTGTTAACTAATTACTATCTAGGAAGGTGGGTGGACAGCACAATAACAGTAAATGTTCGTTGTTAACTAACTACTATCTAGGAAGGTGAGTGGACAGCACAATAACAATAAATGTTCGTTGTTAACTAATTACTATCTAGGAAGGTGAGTGGACAGCACAATAACAGTAAATGTTCGTTGTTAACTAATTACTATCTAGGAAGGTGAGTGGACAGCACAATAACAGTAAATGTTCGTTGTTAACTAATTACTATCTAGAAAGGTGAGTGGACAGCACAATAACAGTAAATGTTCGTTGTTAACTAACTACTATCTAGAAAGGTGAGTGGACAGCACAATAACAGTAAATGTTCGTTGTTAACTAATTACTATCTAGAAAGGTGAGATCTGTTGATTAAAAACCATAACTCTTAAGACGAACAAATCATAATTTATACTTATAACAGATTTAATACCAATTAGTCATAAACACCGAAAGTGAAAAGATATGTGTATATAGGTTATTTTGTATTTTATATTGTGGCTTTTTATACATTTTACTCAATGACGGCCACGATATAACTGAAATATTGTTAAGTGACGTTAAACACCATAACCCACTTCTCAATTTACTCCTTTTAAAATTAATTTTCTGATGTCACTGAAATCGTCCATGATTTATGTCGTCTGTTTTGTTTTCTTCATAACTCATGGTTATTGGGTCACTTATGTAAACTAGTGGAAACTTGTATCTGAATACTAACCAGACCATCGCCGATTGATTGGTTATAAATATGACCCCTGACCTGTTAAATGTTAGTGCTTGGCCAAAAGAAATAAAGAAACAAAAAGATACAATAAATTTCTTATTTGAAATTAAATTGATTATTCATGGGATTGTAACTGCATGTTACACAGATTTAGGTAAAGAATGTTCACTGCTGGTGGACTATTACCCCCGAGGGTATTATCCGTCAAAAAATCTGTGCTTCAAATATATATTTATTTTTTAAATTTACAGTTCCTAAATGATGTAATTTTTATTAACACTAAGGTCAATCACCATACATCTGCTAGTACATGCATATAAATCAAAATATAATTCAGCTCAAAGAGCATGTTTCCATGGTCCATGGAAATCTGCCTTCATTTACGGTTGTTGGTGGGGGATTTTTTTTTGGGGGGGGGGTGATTTTTTTTCATTGTTTTGTTTTGGAATTTTGTTTTGTTTTTGTTTTGTTTTTATTTGTTTTTGGTTTTTGATTTGTTTTGTTTTTTGCTTTGCATTTTTGAATTGTTTTTTTTTGTCAGAAAGTGTGTGTTGTCTTATCATTTATTATTTTATTTTCTTTCAGTTTAAATCTCTTGTAATAAGAGTACCTTGTATTGGTCTTCCACAATTTAAAAACATCGTGTCTTGTTGCATTTAAAAGCAGAATTAACTCCCTTTATCTGATTTAATCATAGTATAATGTTATGATTCTAAAGGAGTTAGTGAATGTTGTTTAATGTCACATGATCTATTTGTCAGCTACATCATGGTGATAACAAGTTACATTCGATGAGATGATGATAGTGTCCAGTTTGTACTAGTACAACAGATGGTGTCCAGTTTGTACTAGTACAACAGATGGCCTCCAGTTTGTACTAGTACAACAGATGGTGTCCAGTTTGTACTAGTACAACAGATGGTGTCCAGTTTGTACTAGTACAACATATGGTGTCCTGTTTGTACTAGTACAACAGATGGTATCCAGTTTGTACTAGTACAACAGATGGTATCCAGTTTGTACTAGTACAACAGATAGTGTCCAGTTTGTACTAGTACAACAGATGGTGTCCAGTTTGTACTAGTACAACAGATGGTGTCCAGTTTGTACTAGTACAACAGATAGTGTCCAGTTTGTACTAGTACAACAGATGGTATCCAGTTTGTACTAGTACAACAGATAGTGTCCAGTTTGTACTAGTACAACAGATGGTGTCCAGTTTGTACTAGTACAACAGATGGTGTCCAGTTTGTACTAGTACAACAGATAGTGTCCAGTTTGTACTAGTACAACAGATGGTGTCCAGTTTGTACTAGTACAACAGATGGTATCCAGTTTGTACTAGTACAACAGATAGTGTCCAGTTTGTACTAGTACAACAGATGGTATCCAGTTTGTACTAGTACAACAGATGGTGTCCAGTTTGTACTAGTACAACACGCATAGTTGGAATTTTATAGTGTTACATTTGTAGTTCACTGAAACAGCAGTTCGCGGGGTTGTCATGTTGCTCCAGTTATTGTCGTTTTTCCTTATTGTTGCGTGCAAAAGGGAGAAGTAACACATACCAATTCTATTGTGCTTTGTTTGACGCACGGAGCTCAAAATAAAATCTACCGCACTTGAAGCAGTCTGATTTTAAAGGATAAATACACAGTTTAGTAAGAAGAGTTTTAAGATACCAATGAGGCAATCAGAATCCGTAAATCGAAGGACAAAAAACATAATGGCCAGAAGAAAAAAGGACAAAAGGACAAACAACGATCTACAAAACATTGCACATAAAACTAAAGATCGAGCAGCACGAAGCCCACTAAAAGCAAGTTGCGAACTCATGTGCTCCGGAAGGGTTGGCAGTAAATGATGAAAAATGAGAACAAACTCATCATAGCAATAAGATTGATTTTACAAATCTGTCGAACAATCGTTTTAAATGCACGCATATTTTATTGTTCCTGTTATATCCGTGTCATCGTTTACATAATTCATAACAATATCTCTCATTGTATAGTATTTACATTGTTTACTACATGTATCAAACATTTAACACGGCTGGTAATCGGCACAAGCAAGAACAGTCGGTTCTGCAAAGAATTTCGTGAGGATAACTTCCTGTTTTGGTGGAGGAGAGTTCACGAAGACGCTTCGCAAGGTATGTACATGTCAAAAATTGAAATTTGCTTTTTTACTACTCGAATATTGCAAAATCAGAGAATGCTATGCGGTGGCGAATGCTTTCGCGATTAGAAACATGTATAGTTTATTGTTGTATATGAATTGTAACTCTCGCAAAATCAATCGTCCCACGAAAAACATGACGAAAATTGTGACACTCTTACATTTTTAAGTTGTTCTTGACAAAGATGCAAGTTAAATTTTCAATATTTTTTCATCTTGGGAGTCTAAATGTTATCGGGGATAAATTCCGATTCGTCAGAAGTAAATTGAAGTCTAGATAAATCTACAAACTGTCAATTTTCTCGTTTTCCTGCTTGAGGAGATCGGTTCTGATAGAGCACATTGCGAATGCATGAGGAGATTTGCTAGTTTTGTTAATTGTTTTCTGCAAAATTGATAAATACTCTAATCAAAATAAATTATTCTCTGTCCACTTTCAGGAGATGCCAGGATTCAAGGGAAAGAGGAAAAGGGGACTGACATTGACTCTTTACAAAAAAAAACATTTCGATATAGATTGCCTGTATCATCGCCAAGGAAAGGAACAAAAACATGTAGCAGTACACTAAATTTAAAATCTCCATCAATCAGGACACCAAGTTTATTAAAAAAATCTCTTTCAATTTCAAAATATGTATATCCTTTCAAACGGGTTTCCACACCTATTCGGCGCACTCTATTTACTAAAGATGACGGAAACTTCACCGCAGATCTACAAAATGTTTCCTTTATGAGTCTTGATGAAAGTATAGACAAGATAGAAGTTGATCCGAAGGAAGAAGCTTCAGTAGTTGAAGTTTTCCAAGATGTTCTTGACAAACTTTCTGATGTTGGGAAAAAGGACAAGCTATTGAAATTCTTTAAATTAGTGCAAGAGGGAAAATTCCTTTTGAATAACATTGCATTTGAGTTGTTTTTGGAAATTGTAGAATGGTTTGACAAAGATGAATCACGTCAAATGAGATTTTCGCCATCAACTCTCCAATTTTTTTGGTTAGGGAGAAAGTTATTTGGTGATCGCTTCATTCGGTTTATGTCTGGCTCAAATCATGAAAGTGACATTTTAACAGGATCTTCAACGCCGAATAGGTGTGGAAATTCGTTTGAAAGGATATAAATATTTTGAAATTGAAAGAGATTTTTTTAATAAACTTGGTGTCCTTATTGATGGCGATTTTAAATTATCGAAATGGTTTTTTGTAAAGAGTCAATGTCGGTCCCCCTTTCCTCTTTCACTTGAATCCTGGCATCTCCTGAAAGTGGACAGAGTATTTATCAGTTTTATGTTTAAAAGTGTCAATTTATCAATTTTGCAGAAAACAATTAACAAAACTAGCAAATCTCCTCATGCATTCGCAATGTGCTCTATCAGAACCGATCTCCTCAAGCAGGAAAACGAGAAAATTGACAGTTTGTAGATTTATCTAGACTTCAATTTACTTCTGACGAATCGGAATTTATCCCCGATTACATTTAGACTCCCAAGATGAAAAAATATTGAAAATTTAACTTGCATCTTTGTCAAGAATAACTTATAAATGTAAGAGTGTCACAATTTTCGTCATGTTTTTCGTGGGACGATTGATTTTGCGAGAGTTACACTTCATATACAACAATACACTATACATGTTTCTAACCGTGAAAGCATTCGCCACAGCATAGCATTCTCTGATTTTTCAATATTCGATCAGTAAAAAAGCTAATTTCAATTTTTGACATGTACATACTTTGCGAAGCGTCTTCGTGAACTCTCCTCCACCAAAACCGGAAGTTATCCTCACGAAGTTCTTTGCAGAACCGACTGTTCTGCTTGTTCCGATTACCAGCCGTGTTAAGAGACCGCCGTGGCCGTGATCGTATGATAGCTCGATTTACAACTACCGATGCAATCAGTGCCTATCACCACTGATGGTGTAAGTTCGAATCTCTATCAGGGCGAGGTGTACAACATTGTATGATAAAGTTTGTCAGTGACTTGCGACAGGTTGGTGGATTTTTCCGGGTCCTCCGGTTTCCTCCACCAATAAAACTGACCTCCACGATATAACTGGTTTTTTTTTCTGTTTGCATTAATTCATGACTCTTTCGTTTACCTCTTATTCCTAATACTGCATGTATGCTGGATATGTTTTGCTGTCATTATATAGTATGTGTATTGTACATGTAAGGAAAGGACTTAATATAAGTTGAAATAATTTGTGTCCGACCCTATTGCTTAATGTATTGCAATTAAATATTATTAAATTAAAAATTAAACGTAAATTTAAGGCAACAACCCTGCTATCCCAGATATGTGTGAGACCTGGAATTTTATTCTGTTCACATTTAGAAAACACGTGCATGTCCCCGCCATTGCACCAAGAGATGATGTTTGGATCCATCAACATATTCTTACCCCGCCACTTTTCATAACAATTCCTGTACCAAGCAAGGAAAGTGAACAGTCATATGTATACGTGTTAGGGATATCAATTGTGCCTCTATTTCTATGATATTCCGGTTAGATTTTAATATTTTTCTGACGACTTTTTTTCCTTCCATTTACTGTATATCATTTAAAGTGGGTGATGATATTTGTAAGAAGAGTTTGAAGATACCAAAGGGGTAAACAGAATCCGTATATCATAGAAGAACAGACAACACAATGGCCAAAAGAAAAAGTACAAAAGGACAAACAACGATCTACAAAACATACACATTAAACTAAAGATCGGGTAACACGAGCCCCACTAAAAACCGGGGGTGAACTCAGGTGTTCCGGAAGGGTAGGCAGTTCCTGCTCCACTAGTGGCATCCGTCGTGTTAATTTAGTTACAAACCCGGTGACAAGTCATGAATGAGGAAAGGACCGGGAAGTGTTTACGACGAGTGGAACATATCCGTGGTCATTTGTGACACATATATTCCATGACGGTCAACCAAGTCATGGTGGCGACCGCAAAGCTTTCGAAGTAATGAAGTTCATTCGAGTTTTGATTTGTGCCACAGAAATCTGAAATTTTATCGATAAATATCCACAGTCGTTGTAATTTAACTGTATATGTATCTTTATTATCAATGCAAATACAGACGGACATGTCTGAAATGGGAGCGCTTGGAATATTACTATCAAGGTGTGGAAAATATATAATGGGAAAATTGAAGTCCCTTTTATCATTTATATAACATCTTGTAGAAAGTTGTCCATTAGTGTCAGATTTGAGGTAAATGATAAGAAATAGGAAACTATTTCGTAAAGTATTATGAAAATTGTGTAAAAAAAATATCATTTGTCGAGAAGATACATTTCTAGTGAGGGGCCGTCGTGGCCGTGATCGTATGGTAGTTGGATTTACAACTACCTATGCAATCGGTGCCTATCACAACTGATGTTGTGGGTTCGACTATCGCCCAGGGTGAGCAGTACAACATTATGTGATAAAGTTCATCAGTGACTTGCGGCAGGTCGGTGGTTTTCTCCGGGTCCTCCGGTTTCCTCCACTAATAAAACTGATCGTCACGATATAACTGAAATATTGTTGAAAGTGGCGTTAAACACCATAAAACAACAACATAAAACAAATACATTTCTAGTTGGTTGTTTTAACTAAATATATGACATTATCTCTTTACTTCATTTCGTTTGAAAATCACTCGTTCCAGTCCCATCATTGGTGATTCGAATGCCAATGATGTCACAAATGCTGCAATATATGATAACACTAGATGTCCTAGAAACTGGTAAATCTACAAATAGACAAATCATATTGTACAGTTATAATATTATTTCATGTTGAACAACTAAATCAGGGATGTATGATAAAGTAGTACGTAAAATACAAAATGAATCCCTACACTGTTAGATAGAAAAATAAACCCTAGTAGATATTGTAAAAAATTGAATGTCAGCAGAAACTTACATATTAAAGGATAATTTTAAACAGATATTTGAAAACCTTGTGGTCTTAAATAAAAATCTGCTTGTATTGGAAAGTAACCACCTTAATTTGCGTTACAGCAAAAGTGAAAGTAGGATTTCCGAGGGTTTACAACATCAAGCAGACGATTTTTTCTTATTTAAGGATTAATCGCAATTTGTGTTCGGTTCATGCAGAAATAACCTCAATCAGGTTGTACACACCGTGTAAAGTAGTGGGTTACGCAAGGGTGTGTACAACCTGGCTGAGGTTATTTCGAATGAACCGAACAAAAAAATTCGATCAATCCTTATAAATTAATTCAAACTTTTCTTGCTATGATATTTAAAAATATATTTATTTTTTCAAAATAAGGCAAATATTCGGAAATAAATTTAAATAACCCCAAAGTGTGCCTCATTTAAAGAAAATCACCTGATGACAATGGCACGCGACGCCTTGAGAACGACGTATATTTTTAGATTCCGTTCATTGACAAATGACCTCAACTTTCTAAACCAATCAAAACACGTATAAAATGACATGTGACTCTAAAATTAATTCATATGCTATTAAATGTATGTTGATTTTCGGAGTTAAGTTTCCATTTATATACCATGAGATATGAGTGTCATCTATATTTGATTGACGAAAGCCCAAAAATATTTTATTTAACATAGAATGTTATGTGATACTATTTAGAGGTATTGCACCAACAAATCAGTATACTATTTTTGTATGTTGACACAATGTTGTATACTAATCAAACTATGTTTTGGTATAGTGTGCATAAAGTTATCTATATATGTATGTTGTACATACATATTTCACTTTTATTTACATAACTTAAAAATGGTTTATGCTGAAGGGCAATGTTTCTTTTGGAATACTGAATATTTATTGCTCAATATTTAGCTTTCCTTGTAGTGTCTGTAGTAGATCGTGTGTTGTGCTTTGTAGTGATATTTCTGTTATATAAACGTCTTCGCTGTCATGGTAACTTTTTGGTCAGTTATAAAAGTTCAAATATGCAGTTGGGGATCATCAAAACTTACATATTCACTATCTGTCAAGTGGATCGTTCTTTGATACGTCAATAAATAGTGGTCCATAATAATGATATGTACTAGATAAGCCATGTACGTCAAGCGACTCAACGGAATAAAACCCTTCCAGGACAACAGTGTGTTGACAAATCCTGAAATGACAAAAGCAAGTGCTCAACATATTATTCCAGGCGATTTACGGTGAAAATTCGTGGAATTTAGTGTCCGTAAGATATAATGAGTGCAATACAACAAAAGGTCGGGATTTTGAATAATGACATGTAAAAATTTCGATCCCTACCCTTTATTTCACACTGTTACTTGTGGCAATCAAAACATTCATAAATATCCGTCCCCGTGCCACATTTTTTCATAAAAAAAATAATATATACATCTCCTTTTAGTTGCTTTTATCATAAAAATAGTATATGTACCTCCATATCCCGTGGCACAGGCGAATATAACCCATGCCACACAAGCACCCCAGACTGTTCTGTGGACTGTGTTGTAGAGTGCAGCTACATCTGTAGATAGGCGTTCTCCATTCATATCATCGTACAGGCCGTACAACACAAGTAAAGCCGTGCCAGTAGCGATGGCCCACCCAATCAAGTTTACAATCTAAAATAATACAAAAAACAGGCTATATTCAAGCAAGAAAATGTTAAAATAACAGAAATTTAACATACAGACTGTGGACAAAAGTATTTGGACGCTTCCAGTTTTCCCTATAATATTTCATATTAATCTACAATTTAAATGTTTTTTTATTCTGAAGTCAATTCATGTCCGATTTTGATAATTTTTTAATTGACACAAGCAAAATAGAAAGCAGTTAAACTGTATAATATCAACATTGTTTTACAAGACAAACATTTTGAGAAAACACAAGTTAAACACAAAACTTAATTTATTTCATCCGAAACACAGTACAATGATAGTACTTTTGTAGACAAATTATTAAATCTTGTTCAAATCATGGTGATTTAAAATACATGCTTCTAAAAATTGTTTGAAAATTATAACTATAAACTACATTTTTGTACATACTTTTCTGCTTTTGTTGATAAAACAAGTATCAAAATTGGACGTCAATTGACCTCAGGATAATTATTTGAAAAATCGTAGTTTTATATGAAATATATATGGAAAATCAGAAGCGTTGGAATACTTTTGTCCACTTTCTGTATATTTACCTTATTAATGTAGATATTGTTATATTGCTAGCCTTAGTCGTGTGGTATTTATAGTAAGGTATATTTTGTGCCTATCAAACTAACTTAACCTCGACACATGTCAATCATGTACTAAGATCGTAAAGTAAACAATCATATATTTGTTTGTTATCAATTTTGCCTCTTTCCACGATTTTTCTACAGAATTTTGTAAATGGTCCGACAATGTCGTATTTTTTGTTTTTCATTTTATCCGTGTCTTATTCATGTGGATTGTTGTGTCAATAATCTAACTTTTATCTCTTTATTTATTTGCAGCAATAGATTCTTACCTTTGTAGTTATAATATTTACCTTATTCATGTATTGTTTTATGTAAAATAATATTCCTTACCTTATTTCTTTAGTGCGTGTAGTAATATTCCAAATCTTATTCCCGAGAGGCCGTCTTGGTCGTGTGGTAGTTTTATGTATTTACAACTACAATGTACCTATATATGTAATCAGTGACTCACAACTAACTCACAACCAATTCGAATCCCGATCAAGCGAGGTGTACTCGATACAATAGTATGTGATAAAGTTTGTCAGTGACTTGCGGCTTGTCGGTGGTTTCCTCCGGGTACTCAGGTTTTCCTCCACCAATAAAACTGACCACCACGATATAACTGAAATATTGTTGAAAGTGGCGTTAAACACCCTAACCATAACCCTAGTCTTATTCCTGTGGTATTTGTTAAAAATATTTCCCTAGATTAAAGCCTTGGAAGCTGTAGATATATACTTACCTTTTTCATATGGAATTTGCAGTTATATTTGTACAGTAAATAACCGGTATACATTCCAACAAGGTAAGGCCCCATTCTACAGTATGACCGGAAGTAAATCTTATTGAAGTGTGTACTATCTCCCCTGAAATGTGAATTTCAAATAAATCAACAATTCTAATGCGGGGAAAGGCACGAGACATTTTAATCCTCTAGAGGATTACAGATTTTTCCACCACTGGTTCAACTATGTCGGTCATAAGCCCACTAGGGCTTGTGTTGTATTGTTATTTAAACATGCCGACTATAAATAAAACTTATGTTATGTTATCTTATGTTGTCAAATCGGTAGCTTTATTTCAAAATAAAGGATTTTGAAATAAAGTTCGTGTTAAATAATGGGAGAAACACATTCTCCTTCAGTTTCCCATGTGGGTTACGATATTTCTCCACTCTCGAGAGTTATATTTAAAATTTGAACCACTCGCATGACGGCTTGTGGTTAAAATTTAAAATTGAACTCTCTTGAGTGGAGAAATATCGTAACCCACGGGCAACTGAAGGAGAATCTATATATTCACCGAGGTCTCAGAGGTGAATATCATGTTCCATGGGTTGATCAATCCTTGTATTCACCGAAATTGAAAGTCATTAACTGTTTTATTATATGACATTAAATCAGATTTGAATTAACACCAAATAGCGCTGACTTTGTTCCCCAGATACCCCTGTCTGCCCAACGTCTGCCATTTTTAATTTGATTGTGTACCGAAAGTAATTAGTAAGAACGCATCTGATTAGTCGATGACAAAACTTAACCCGATAATGATTGGCTACTACTTTTAAGATAATTGGGAAACATCATTTCTATTTTAAGGTGTCTGGAGAAGGTTTGGAATATTATGTTCACCTCTAGTGACTTTTTACGCGTTGAATATAACGTTTTATCAAAGAACGCCAATCAGAAAAGACATTATCTGAAGTCATATAATAAATTTTAATATTCAGTATTGCATTAGAATGGAGATAACTGTATTGTATTTTAAATCTTAGTTTTACAGTCGCAAATATCCGTTTACCTAGCTCCGCTACACGTCGCTAGGTGAACTCAATTTGCGATCATAACACCGACGATTTACGTCCGCAAAGCTTAAAATACAATACAGTTATCTCATAAGTGAACTAAACTAATATGATTTCAATCTAGTTATACTTAGATCAATCTAATTAATATTAGATCTCCTCACTTGCTCCCTATTTTCTATCGGTTGCTTACTAGTCGCCGCGTGGGAGATCTAAACACGCTCATTTATATGTCACGTTAGGGTGCCAACGATGTATTATAAATTGACCAATCAGCGACTCTTCTACAAAATCCATCAGACAAGACAAGTATATACTTTTTGGAACGCACCCGATAGACACCGAATATATTCATGCTGACCCCTGAATGAGCAATTTTAGATGTCTCACGATATTACTCTGAAAATTCTATTCTAGGAAAAACATATCATGATAGTATAGCATGTACATCGGCAAATATTGTAATACACTATCTATTGTTTCGATACATTTTCGAAAATATTACTTGGTTAACCGGTTCTGAAAGTATTTGTTACAGAGGACTACGAATGTGTTATGTTTGTCGTAACTACAATCCCGTCTTTCTTTCCTCTTCATGTTGGTTTATCTTGTTTTAGCTTATCTTGTTTTAGCTTATCTTGTTTTAGTTTATCTTGTTTTAGCTTATCTTGTTTTAGCTTATCTTGTTTTAGTTTATCTTGTTTTAGCTTATCTTGTTTTAGCTTATCTTGTTTTAGTTTATCTTGTTTTAGCTTATCTTGTTTTAGCTTATCTTGTTTTAGCTTATCTTGTTTTAGTTTATCTTGTTTTAGCTTATCTTGTTTTAGCTTATCTTGTTTTAGCTTATCTTGTTTTAGCTTATCTTGTTTTAGTTTATCTTGTTTTAGTTTATCTTGTTTTAGCTTATCTTGTTTTAGCTTATCTTGTTTATTCTTGTTTTTCTTTTGGCAATTACATTCCCTGACCTGCCTCGACTTACGGCCTCTGGTTATATTGCCCCTTTGGTATCTTCAAGCTTGTCTTATGAAATCATTCGTTAATTGTTATAAGGGCTGTCGTGGTCGTTATCGTATGGTAGTTGGATTTACAACTATCTGTGCAATCAGTGCCTTTCACCACTACCGTTGTGAGTACGAATCTCATTCATGCGAGGTGTACTCGATACAACATTATGTGAAAACGTTTGTCAGTGACTTGTGGCAGGTCGGTGGTTTTCTCTGGGCACTCTGGTATCCTCCACCAATAAAACTGAGCTCCACGATATAACTGAAATATTGTTGAAAATAGCGTTAAACACCATAACCATAACCTTAATTGTTAGATATTAATTAGTCACATCTGTTCCTAAATAACGTGTGACCGTCCGGTTGATGTTTGGAATGATGGACATCCAGGATTTAATATATAGGTTAAATGTATTAAAACTAATGCCTATAACATTAGCCCAACCTCGTCCAGTTTTTATTGAAATGTCTGTACCAAGCGGGTACAAGTGAGCCGTCATGTACTTGTGTTAGATGTAACGATTTTGCCTATTTCTTAGATTTTTTATATTAGATTTTTTAAATGTTCCGACAGGGTGTGCCGGAGGGTGTGCCGGAGGGTATACCTAGAGGCACTAGTCTTCTAAAAGGGGCCAACCCCGCGGGAACCCCGGGGTATAGAAATGGGACCGAGAGCTTCTTCGGCGTGAAGGGACATCTGTCGGTTGTGCGGGATGTGTAAATTAACAACCAACCTGTCTTTCGGATGAGACGTAAATAAAACCGAGGTCCCGTGTTGAGAGATTGCCACCCTCTTCGCACGTTAAAGAACCCAGTGTAACAGCTCATGATGAGCATTATGCTCATGATGAGTGGTCCATAGGAGACTTGTTGCACTGGCTAAATTATCCGTCCATACCCATCACCTTTCCTTGTTTCGAGTCCCGTGACGTTTAATTTTTTTTTCTCGTCCTGAATATAGCTGAAAAATTGCTCACTGGACGTTAAACATCAATCAATCATTCAACCGACAGTGTGGTATTTTTTGTATTTCATTTTATTGTAATTAATACAAACCCGTCAAATGGTGACGCAGAAATATCATAATGGGCAGACGTCACTCCCGTTGTGATCCATGTCGCCAGCAAAAATACCAGCAGAACACCTATACCAGCAATCTCATAACTAAAAACACGATTTTAACATTTTTAGTACAGTCAAACCTCCTCATTGCGGTCACCTCTATTAAACAGTCACCTCTGTTAAAATGTCACCCCTTTCATGTCCTGTCATCAAAAATTTCATATGAATTGAACCTCTTTAAAGATGTCATCTGTCTTATAAGGGAACATTGTTTAATATCCTAAACGTCAACTCTTATTACAGGTTTGACCGTATCTTGTTGATCAATGTTGAGTTGGCCAGTCACTTTTAAACGGATTTCAAACAGATAGGGTTATAGGTCACTTTTATGCTTAATCTATCAATATTTGTGAGAAGTGAAAGAATGAGTTAGCTATTTACCGCCAAATGAGCAATTTTTCATATATATCAAGGCGAGAGCAAGTTCTATTTTGATGAGCTGATGATGATGTCCGTTTTGTTGGATCTTTGTTATAGTGCTTGCTTACTGTAACAACAGTCCACAGGTAGACATGTCACTTCACTCGGAAACAGTATTCTGATCAAAAGTCAAACATTCTTTGCTCTTCCACCTTGATTCTGTCAAGCACTAGTGGAGAAACAAGAAATACCAATTTTATCATCTTTGATTTGATCCGACCAGGGCTCGAACACACGATCTATCGCACTCTAGACGAGCATGACAACTTTTGCCGATGTGTTTTTGTGAGAAATAAAATAAAGATGATACATCCATCTAAGGTGAAACACCTCTAATAGTCCAACAACCATTATACTTGAAAACATCTTTGTTGGTCGTAGTATGCTTTAACAATGCTTACTCGACTTATGGCCTCTGGTTATATTGTCCCTTTGGTATCTTCAAGCTTATCCCATGTCAGCATTCGTTAATTGTTAGAAGGGGCCGTCTTGGTCGTGATCATATGGCAGTTGGATTTACAACTACATGTGCAATCAGTGCCTATCACCACTAACGTTGTGAATTCAATTCCCGCTCATGACGAGGTGTACTCGATACAACATTATGTGATAAAGTTTGCGCGTGAAATGCGACTGGTCGATAGTTTTCACCGGGTACTCCAATTAAACACCCTAACTCTAACTCTAGAATACATAATTTAATGGTTACTTGAAACATATCCATGTTACAATTCTGATAATACCATTATATATTTGACTGCTTTTTCTGTGTTTTTTTTATTTAAAGTTCTGTTTTATTTACATTTTTATTTCTGTTTTATTTATATTTTGTGTCCTTTTTTCTTGATGAATGTTGTCTTGTTGGGTGATATTGTGTTTATGTCCATAACTGTTCATTTTGTCAATAAATAATGTCTTATGCTCGATTATGAAACTGTAGAGTATCAAACGTCTTTGAGAACATCGCATGGCATTCTTTGGCACCATACATGTCCGCAGCCATGCTATGTTTGATGTCATGAACCATTTTATTATCAACTACTTCTTCCTATGTTTTTTTTCTTTTTTCTTTTTTCTTTGTTTTGCTTTGTGTTTTGTTTTGCTTTGTGTTTTGTTTTGTTTTTGTTTTGTTTTGTTTTTGTTTTGTTTTGTTTTTGTTTTGTTTTGTTTTTGTTTTGTTTTGTTTTTGTTTTGTTTTGTTTTTGTTTTGTTTTGTTTTTGTTTTGTTTTGTTTTTGTTTTGTTTTGCTTTGTGTTTTGTTTTGCTTTGTGTTTTGTTTTGTTTTTGTTTTGTTTTGTTTTTGTTTTGTTTTGCTTTGTGTTTTGTTTTGCTTTGTGTTTTGTTTTGTTTTTGTTTTGTTTTGTTTTTGTTTTGTTTTAATTCTTATTATTATTTTATTATTTTTATTTCGCTTTGTTTTGTTTTGTATATGTTTTCTTTCCTTCAAGTTGTTTTTTTTTTGGCTTCATTCAAACGAGTGTTTAATGTACAACAAAGCTAAATGTAAATAAATATAATATATTGGTGACAACGCGTTAGGTCTTGATGATGTTGGGGTGGCGCTTGGGTTTATCTTATTGCTACATAATAAAACACTCCACAGTTACAAACACGTGTACTTACTAAAACAACGGAAGTATGATCAGCGGACTCAGCACAAAGAACTGCATATCACATGCTAAATACCACGACCATCCCATACACTGTAATGGCACATGATTAACTAGTGAATATAAAACAAAAAACTACATCTAACATGCCGAATGTAATTTGCACTGGCCAAACGCTCGCTTTTCAACATGTTTCTATAGCTCGTGCAAATAAATTATATATTTTCCGACAATGACAAAGTATGTAGTACGTATATTGTAGATGTGCACATCAATGTTATATGCAATATGCATTAACAGGAAAACATGAATTTGTATTGAAGGCCAACATTTTATATAAGGGAACGTTCATTTAACTTGAAGGGGGGGGTTATGGTTTTTTTCTAAAAAAATATTCTGATTCCCAATGTTGCTGAAAAAATATTCTGATTTTAGTGGAGGAAAAAAAAAATCTGATTTAGAGTTTTTGTCATATAACCTAATGTTGATTTCTGGAAAAACAAATCGCGCTTTGTGCGACAAAAAAAAATGAATGTTCCAACGTGTTGCCCGAAAAAAAAATTCTGAACGAAACAAAAAACCATAACCCCCCCCCCCCCCTCCTGCAAGTTAAATGGTCTAAGGCAGGCCTGATTGTTTATCAAATATAAACTGCAGATAAATTTAAAGTGGCAATGGCTTTATGCAAATCTCGTGTGCTAACAGAAGAAAAATTATGTGTATCAATGACGAATATTACACAAATATTGGCATTACATTTTGCCAGACTACGTACCGAATTTTCCCGATCATCAAAAAAGTTGTTGATATACAGGATGTTGTAATACCATGCTTTTTCGCAATGATTTACTTCCGGTCCTTCCTTTAGCCAATTTGGCCCACTTCCGGTGTAATGAAACAGTGAAACATACACCATCAGTATTAACATATAAGGTGGGGTCAATCTACAATAGAAAGGGTATACTGTCCAATCAAGTCTGATACCAAACGTGTATGACGTCAACACAAGTCTGATATTCAAAACTTAATAGGGTCAAAACAAGTCTGATATTCAATGTTTATAACGTAAATACAAGTCTGATATACACATGTAATATTGTAGCGCTATATCAACACCATTCAGATATTCAAAGGTTATACCGTCAATACAAGTCTGATAACAGCACATTTGATGGCATGTATTGTAGCAATTGAAACATTCAAGCCATGACCTGGATTTCCAACAACATTTGCCGTGGTCTGTTTTTCGTTGTTTTTTTTTGTTTTTTTTTTTGTTTTGTTTTTACTTTTTTTTCTTCAGGTAATGGATTGAGGCGATAGGTGGTTGTTCGTTTTGTTAATATTGTTTGAATTGTTGACCATCACTGTTTCAACTTTTTTTTCATAAATGTTGGCAAAGGAAATTTCCCGCCATCTATATTTTGTAGTACACTGCATTACTATTAAATTTTCCAACCTACCGCCAAAATCTGTGAAAATAAAACATGCCCCATTTCAGTCTTCCGTTATTTCTCTTCAGTTCTTTCATGACCAAATAGGTCAACAAACATCCACTGAAATAATTAACATATATGAAAACAATCTAGCAAAATATATGAAAATCAAAAATCAAAATACTACACTGTTGGAACGGTTCCAAAATTTATTCGAAAAATCGTTGAATCAGAGGCAACATCGATACCTCTCAAACATATATACATGAGCACTCCATATTCTGTCTTAATGGTGTTTTGGTATTAAACAATACGGTTGTTTCGAATCATGTCAATTCCGACCACGTTCCGTCTTTTTTTTTGTCTTGACGTCTGAACAAATCGGCAGGCGACTTCCGGTGTTTACGCTATTACTGTGACAACGTCAGCATATCATAGTCGTAGATGCGGTAGATTATAAGTAATTGTAATATGGAGACGCCAAGGAAACCGCTGAATAAATACTGGTGTTCGGTACCCCACTATCTGTCTGAAATCAGAAATATATGCATAAAGGCAGATCGTTTTCCTTTGATGATGCTGACAGCCGCAAATAAAGAAAGAAAACTAATTTAATTTTAAAGACGTATTTGTCTCTCCATTTAAGTCTTTGATACAAATAAAATAATTCAATTGATATCTGTCTTTTACAGAAAATGTTAAGATATTTTTAAGTTGAGGATCGAACGTTAAAACAGCACATATTGATTAGCGTTTTTGTTGTGTACATTGACACCGGAAGTTCAATGCCGATTAGTCCATCGAAATCAAGTGATCTGGCGGACGAAAATAGCAAAATTATGACGGAATGGAAATGATTCGAAACAATCGTATTCAATTATATCATGCCAGTAAGTGTTATCTTTGGAGCAGATCAGAAACTTGTCAGTACGATGTTAAATGAAGCTGCTGCATGGAAAGGTTGAAGACACCAAAAAGATAATCAAAAACCGTAATTTGAAGAAGAAGGACAGACAATACAATGGCCAAATATAAAGGGACAAAAAGACAAACAACGGTCTACAAAACATTACACAGAAAACTAAAGATCGAGCAACACAAACCCACTAAAACCGAGGGTGACATCAGGTACTCTGGAAGGGTAGACAGTTCCTGTACATGCGGTATGTATGTGTTATATGCGTTTGTGAATGATGCCGGTAAACCATATTATTCTCTAGGTTTGCAGGCATTAGATGTTCCATCTAGAAGCAAAGTATTTTAAAAAACATCAAACTTTTAACGTTCCTGATTGGTGTTCTGTTCTTTTTTTTTTAATTTTCCATATCATTAAAGAAGAGTTTGAAAATATGAACATGCAACGTCTGGTACAATGAATGTAAAACTAAAGGTTAACGTCTTGTACAATGAATGTAAAACTAAATGTTAACGTCTTGTACAATGAATGTAAAACTAAAGGTTAACGTCTTGTACAATGAATGTAAAACTAAAGGTTAACGTCTTGTACAATGAATGTAAAACTAAATGTTAACGTCTTGTACAATGAATGTAAAACTAAATGTTAACGTCTTGTACAATGAATGTAAAACTAAATGTTAACGTCTTGTACAATGAATGTAAAACTAAAGGTTAACGTCTTGTACAATGAATGTAAAACTAAAGGTTAACGTCTTGTACAATGAATGTAAAATTAAAGGTTAACGTCTTGTACAATGAATGTAAAACTAAAGGTTAACGTCTTGTACAATGAATGTAAAACTAAATGTTAACGTCTTGTACAATGAATGTAAAACTAAAGGTTAACGTCTTGTACAATGAATGTAAAACTAAATGTTAACGTCTTGTACAATGAATGTAAAACTAAAGGTTAACGTCTTGTACAATGAATGTAAAACTAAATGTTAACGTCTTGTACAATGAATGTAAAACTAAATGTTAACGTCTTGTACAATGAATGTAAAACTAAAGGTTAACGTCTTGTACAATGAATGTAAAACTAAAGGTTAACGTCTTGTACAATGAATGTAAAACTAAAGGTTAACGTCTTGTACAATGAATGTAAAACTAAATGTTAACGTCTTGTACAATGAATGTAAAACTAAATGTTAACGTCTTGTACAATGAATGTAAAACTAAATGTTAACGTCTTGTACAATGAATGTAAAACTAAAGATTAACGTCTTGTACAATGAATGTAAAACTAAAGGTTAACGTCTTGTACAATGAATGTAAAATTAAAGGTTAACGTCTTGTACAATGAATGTAAAACTAAAGGTTAACGTCTTGTACAATGAATGTAAAACTAAATGTTAACGTCTTGTACAATGAATGTAAAACTAAAGGTTAACGTCTTGTACAATGAATGTAAAACTAAATGTTAACGTCTTGTACAATGAATGTAAAACTAAAGGTTAACGTCTTGTACAATGAATGTAAAACTAAATGTTAACGTCTTGTACAATGAATGTAAAACTAAATGTTAACGTCTTGTACAATGAATGTAAAACTAAAGGTTAACGTCTTGTACAATGAATGTAAAACTAAAGGTTAACGTCTTGTACAATGAATGTAAAACTAAAGGTTAACGTCTTGTACAATGAATGTAAAACTAAATGTTAACGTCTTGTACAATGAATGTAAAACTAAATGTTAACGTCTTGTACAATGAATGTAAAACTAAAGGTTAACGTCTTGTACAATGAATGTAAAACTAAAGGTTAACGTCTTGTACAATGAATGTAAAACTAAATGTTAACGTCTTGTACAATGAATGTAAAACTAAATGTTAACGTCTTGTACAATGAATGTAAAACTAAAGGTTAATAGAATCCTATTATTTTTGTATATAATTTACCTTAGTGTGAAAAACGTATCGACGGAAACAAGAGCGTTTGCAACAGCACCGAATGTCCATCGGGAAAGCATCTTGGGAAAGAAGGCAGCAACGTTATCTGAAAATATATTAAATTTGCTTTAGTCACTATTTTCTGTGAATTGAGTTCATGTTATCCAAGTTTTTGGCTTGTCTTAACATTATGTTTACACTGTTGATATTTTTTTAATTCGGATGGTCCCCGTCACTACAATATCACTTTACCCTATTAAACTATTATTACAGATTGCACTTAAAAACTAAGTGTCAGCTTGAATTGAAATCTAGGTCTACCCAAAAAAAAAATGTATGATACCAAAGGGGTGATTAAAAGCGGTAATTCAAAGAAGGACAGACAATACAATATCTTAATCAATAAAGATATTAAAGACAAACAATGGTTGACAAAATAATACACAGAAACTAAAGATTAAACAACTGGAACTTCGGAGGTGAATGCAGGTGCTCTGGAATGGTAAACAGTTTCTGCTCCACTAGTGACACCCGTTGTCCATGTTACGCTTGTTCAAAATCCGGTGATAAGCCAGGAATGTAGAATTAAAGTAAATTAGGCTAACAGACCGCAAATTATATCTACCTGACTGGAATATTGTAGTCTGTAGATTTGGCTTACTATTTTCATCTTCATTAAAAAGACACTTTAATCTTAGACAGAACTGTACAGTTGTGAGTTCGATTCTGGACCGTGATAAGGTGTACTCGATACAACTATATGTGATATGTGTCAGTTACTTGCCACATGTAATACTGTAGTAAATAAACAGTAAGTAGTATTAAGCAAAGATAGGTCATGGTCATATCTCATTCCTAGAATAGAAAATTGTGAATCTGTAACATCAGTATTATCTTCAACAGAGCAAAATATGGATTGTTATAATGGTCAACCTATTCATAGGGATGACTCCGTAAACGAAGATGTATGTTTAATCTTTTGATAGCATTTCTTGATTAGCTGACCTGTAAAACCTTGCCAGGAAAATCCCGAGAAATATATTCAACTGGTGGAAGCTATAACCCAGTGTTTATTCAACATTTAGCTACTCGATAGTTCTAATTGAAATTGGGAAGGATTGTCCACAATATCAGCTGTCACTGAAAAACAGTACACCCGTTGTTTATACAACATTTACTAACCTGCCATTTGTAGAGGGAACTGATAGCTATGTCCCAGGATAACCCATGTCATTGATAGAAAGCGAATCCCATTGATACTTGTCAGAACTTCTTTACTTTGCTCTGTGCTTAAGATCTTGGCACCATTGGTATAAACAGAAAAAGACAATAACAGCTTCCCTCCTATTCCTACAATATATATGTGCATGATTATGATTATGTGTTCATTTCATTTAGTCAACCATATGTGATTGGTCAAAAAAATTTACTCATGTGACTTCTGACTTGAAACTTCATATCGGTCAATGAAGGCACAACCATTTAACCACGCCCTATTCCGGGCAATATGTTCGCCCGGAGTAAAAAAAAAACCTAATAACTACATACAATAACAACAGTTGAAAATGTGGAATAATATTATTTCATTTAATGGTGTAAAAATATAATTAAGTATTGAATACAATATTTGCAGTTTTATGGCAAAGTATATTTCGAATATGAAGGGCTGTCGCGCTTCATACAAAATGTACTTCGGTCAACGATTCCGCGCACTACTTATATTACAAAAGACTGTATTCAATTTTCAAATTATTGTCGACGTGAGAGTAAAACAAAAGATAGAAAGTGTTAAATCAGTTACTCCGGCTCAAATTTGAATGCAATAAAATAGAATAGACAATAAAATAATGTGAATCGAAAATTCACTCGAATAATGTGTAAATTGGTTCCGTGACAACATTTATGCTTTGTTTACTCCAATGAAGTTTGACCAAGATGGCCGATAATAGCACAGGCACTTGTTTCATTCAAAAAAGATATGCCCTCTCCTCTTCCTTACTTCAAGGTAAACATCTGCCCCACTTCGCCTTGATATTTTTCGCTTATTTGTGCATCCGTTTCAATGACTTAAAAATAAAACAAGCTACTTTCGCTGAATATTTTTGTCCAATTCGTCTGAGGGGGGCCCGGTAGGTACATTTGTATATTTAAATGTGGCAGTCGAAAAGAGAAATATGTGTAACGATATAATTGGGTTAGCGAAAGGATCACAAATAAGCGAAAAATATTGAGGCGAAGTGGGGAAGGGGAAAAGGGCAGATGTTTACCTTGAAGTAAGGAAGAGGAGGGGGCATATATTTTTTGAATGAAACAAGTGTCTGTGGATAATAGTCATCTGATAAGTTTGTGTATGTAATAGTAGAGAATCACATGTGTATGTAATAGTAGAGAATCACATGTGTATGTAATAGTAGAGAATCACATAGGTATGTAATAGTAGAGAATCACATGTGTATGTAATAGTAGAGAATCACATGTGTATGTAATAGTAGAGAATCACACGTGTATGTAATAGTAGAGAATCACATGTGTATGTAATAGTAGAGAATCACATGTGTATGTAATAGTAGAGAATCACATGGGTATGTAATAGTAGAGAATCACATGTGTATGTAATAGTAGAGAATCACATGGGTATGTAATAGTAGAGAATCACATGTGTATGTAATAGTAGAGAATCACATGTGTATGTAATAGTAGAGAATCACATGTGTATGTAATAGTAGAGAATCACATGTGTATGTAATAGTAGAGGATCACATGTGTATGTAATAGTAGAGAATCACATGTGTATGTAATAGTAGAGAATCACATGTGTATGTAATAGTAGAGAATTACATGTGTATGTAATAGTAGAGAATCACATGTGTATGTAATAGTAGAGAATCACATGTGTATGTAATAGTAGAGAATCACATGTGTATGTAATAGTAGAGAATCACATGTGTATGTAATAGTAGAGAATCACGTGTGTATGTAATAGTAGAGAATCACATGTGTATGTAATAGTAGAGAATCACATGTGTATGTTTTATTTCTAATATTTACATAAATATGAAATAATAGCTTGAATGGACTTTAGATCAAATTCATAATTCTGCTTTATTAATTGTACTAGATCCACATACAGAATTGCTTTTTTCCATTCGAAAGTAGACATTTTGCAACACTCGGAATATAATACTGACCAAGACCCTATCATAGGGTAATGTATATCTTTTTCATGATAAAACATGTTTTTCGCTTTTTACATAGTAAAATATAACTTTGCTACAAGCACGGTAAAAAAAAGATTGCTCAAAAGATTGCGTTCAAGGGGAAATAACTCAGAAATTGCAGGCAGTAAGATGATTTTTACCTGGTTGATGCGCCAATGGCTGTATTTTCGATTGGGGTAACAAAGGTACTTTCTCGTTAGTGTCGATTATTTCCCCATTCATCTTCGATTCACTTTCCTTTGCTTCAGCCACGCTATTATCACGCACTTTAGATTCGAGTTTTATTTGCTGCCATTTTGGCCATTGTATGAAAATAACATCATATGCTGTCCCAAGTACCATAACCGCCATAAAAAAAGAAACGACAATTCTACAAGAAGATATATATGTATTCATCAGAATAGATTTAAAAAAAGCAACTATTTATTTACAAAAAAAAACAAAACAAAAAGAGATGCATGTGTATTGTCGCCATTAACATTAAACTGATTGCTTAAAAGAAGAAAACCGCATCGGTGGTGTAATGGTTAATGTGCTCAATTGTGCTCCGCGCTGGGGTTATCTAGTCTTGGCTGTTCTAGTACACACTGCAGATTTTACAGAGAACAGCAATGATTATCATTTCTTATGGTACCCCGAGCCTCCTAAGGCCGATCCCGGTGCTCGCCTCGAGTGTGGTAGAGCATCGGTTCGAGCCCCGGTCCGATCAACACAAAGACTAAGAAATTGGTATTTGATGCTACATCTCTAAGCAGGAAACTTACAAGTAGTAAGAGCAAAGACTGGTTGTCTTGGAATCTGGATAGCGTGTCCGAGTGGTGCGACAAGTATATCCGCGGACTGCTGTTTCAGTGACCTAGCATGGCACTATAAATATCCCACTCAGCTTGTTGCACACCTTTTTTCTTAGTTTTCCGTGTTGTGTTGAGTGTTGTCCATTGAAGATTATCCCTTCTGTTTTCTTTAACGTGTATGTATATTATATTCTTAGTACACAGAGGAATATATCATTCTTTTGTCGCCTGAACATTATACCTAGTGTAATGTAAGATGTAAGATTGGTACTTACAGAACAATTATCGCCCTTGTATCAAAAGGTAAGTCTGTTTCCTGACATGCTCCACTGTATGACATTATGGCGCCGCCTGATATACCACTTAACGCTGAAACAAATGATGCATGAAATGACAACATAATCATTTTTGTTCTTTGTTTTTGTTTATTTGTGTGCTTGTTTGTTGTTTTCTTTATGTTTTGTTTATGTTTTTTTTTTTTTTTTTGCTTTTTTGTTTGTTGTGTATTTTATATTTTGTTTTTATTTGTTTAGTTTTTTTTCTGCACTGTAAATACACATGTGACAGATAAGTACACATGTGACAGATAAGTACATGTCATTTGTAATCACTACACGTTGTAGTATGGTTTCTAATAAAAAAAAATTCACACTGCAATTTCAGTTTGGTTTGTATTTTTTTTAAAGGGGGGAGGGGGAAGGAGTAAATTCATAATGTATGGTAGTTGAATTTACAACTACATATACTATCAGTGCCTATCACCAATAAATTTATTAGTTCGAATGCATTCATGGCGAGGTGTACTCGACACATCATATGTGATAAAGTTTGTCAGTGCCTTGCGGGAAGTGGTGGTTTTATCCGGGTACTATTTTTATTCAGTGATCTAGAGTTATATATAGTCGTTCATTTTATTGTGATCTAGAGTTATATATAGTCGTTCATTTTATTGTGATCTAGAGTTATATATAGTCGTTCATTTCATTGTGATCTAGAGTTATATATAGTCGTTCATTTTATTGTGATCTAGAGTTATATATAGTCGTTCATTTTATTGTGATCTAGAGTTATATATAGTCGTTCATTTTATTGTGATCTGGAGTTATATATAGTCGTTCATTTTATTGTGATCTAGAGTTATATATAGTCGTTCATTTTATTGTGATCTAGAGTTATATATAGTCGTTCATTTTATTGTGATCTAGAGTTATATATAGTCGTTCATTTTATTGTGATCTAGAGTTATATATAGTCGTTCATTTTATTGTGATCTAGAGTTATATATAGTCGTTCATTTTATTGTGATCTAGAGTTATATATAGTCGTTCATTTTATTGTGATCTGGAGTTATATATAGTCGTTCATTTTATTGTGATCTAGAGTTATATATAGTCGTTCATTTTATTGTGATCTAGAGTTATATATAGTCGTTCATTTTATTGTGATCTAGAGTTATATATAGTCGTTCATTTTATTGTGATCTGGAGTTATATATAGTCGTTCATTTTATTGTGATCTAGAGTTATATATAGTCGTTCATTTTATTGTGATCTAGAGTTATATATAGTCGTTCATTTTATTGTGATCTAGAGTTATATATAGTCGTTCATTTTATTGTGATCTAGAGTTATATATAGTCGTTCATTTTATTGTGATCTGGAGTTATATATAGTCGTTCATTTTATTGACATTGGTTGAATTGCTGACGATAACTGCTTAAACTTTGATAATTAACGTTTAAATTAAAAGCCTTTTAAATTGACTTGTGAAGCTATCATTCGGTTCGTCTTTACCTCCAGTTGTTTGTAGGAGGATTCGTGTCTTATTTACGTTATTTGTGTTGTTTGCGCATGATTGTTTTTGTTTTGTTTTTATTCGCTTTGTGTATCCTATCTTGCCTGTTTCTCTGAGTTTTTGCTTTGTTTTTATTCGCTTTGTGTATCCTATCTTGCCTGTTTCTCTGAGTTTTTGCTTTGTTTTTATTCGCTTTGTGTATCCTATCTTGCCTGTTTCTCTGAGTTTTTGCTTTGTTTTTATTCGCTTTGTGTATCCTATCTTGCCTGTTTCTCTGAGTTTTTGCTTTGTTTTTATTCGCTTTGTGTATCCTATCTTGCCTGTTTCTCTGAGTTTTTGCTTTGTTTTTATTCGCTTTGTGTATCCTATCTTGCCTGTTTCTCTGAGTTTTTGCTTTGTTTTTATTCGCTTTGTGTATCCTATCTTGCCTGTTTCTCTGAGTTTTTGCTTTGTTTTTATTCGCTTTGTGTATCCTATCTTGCCTGTTTCTCTGAGTTTTTGCTCTGTTTTTATTCGCTTTATGTATCCTATCTTGCCTGTTTCTCTGAGTTTTTGCTTTGTTTTTATTCGCTTTGTGTATCCTATCTTGCCTGTTTCTCTGAGTTTTTGTTTTGTTTTTATTCGCTTTGTGTATCCTATCTTGCCTGTTTCTCTGAGTTTTTGCTTTGTTTTTATTCGCTTTGTGTATCCTATCTTGCCTGTTTCTCTGAGTTTTTGCTTTGTTTTTATTCGCTTTGTGTATCCTATCTTGCCTGTTTCTCTGAGTTTTTGCTTTGTTTTTATTCGCTTTGTGTATCCTATCTTGCCTGTTTCTCTGAGTTTTTGCTCTGTTTTTATTCGCTTTATGTATCCTATCTTGCCTGTTTCTCTGAGTTTTTGCTTTGTTTTTATTCGCTTTGTGTATCCTATCTTGCCTGTTTCTCTGAGTTTTTGTTTTGTTTTTATTCGCTTTGTGTATCCTATCTTGCCTGTTTCTCTGAGTTTTTGCTTTGTTTTTATTCGCTTTGTGTATCCTATCTTGCCTGTTTCTCTGAGTTTTTGCTTTGTTTTTATTCGCTTTGTGTATCCTATCTTGCCTGTTTCTCTGAGTTTTTGCTCTGTTTTTATTCGCTTTGTGTATCCTATCTTGCCTGTTTCTCTGAGTTTTTGCTTTGTTTTTATTCGCTTTGTGTATCCTATCTTGCCTGTTTCTCTGAGTTTTTGCTTTGTTTTTATTCGCTTTGTGTATCCTATCTTGCCTGTTTCTCTGAGTTTTTGCTCTGTTTTTATTCGCTTTATGTATCCTATCTTGCCTGTTTCTCTGAATTTTTGCTTTGTTTTTATTCGCTTTGTGTATCCTATCTTGCCTGTTTCTCTGAGTTTTTGCTTTGTTTGTATTCGCTTTGTGTATCCTATCTTGCCTGTTTCTCTGAGTTTTTGCTTTGTTTTTATTCGCTTTGTGTATCCTATCTTGCCTGTTTCTCTGAGTTTTTGCTCTGTTTTTATTCGCTTTATGTATCCTATCTTGCCTGTTTCTCTGAATTTTTGCTTTGTTTTTATTCGCTTTGTGTATCCTATCTTGCCTGTTTCTCTGAGTTTTTGCTTTGTTTGTATTCGCTTTGTGTATCCTATCTTGCCTGTTTCTCTGAGTTTTTGCTTTGTTTTTATTCGCTTTGTGTATCCTATCTTGCCTGTTTCTCTGAGTTTTTGCTCTGTTTTTATTCGCTTTATGTATCCTATCTTGCCTGTTTCTCTGAATTTTTGTTTTGTTTTTATTCGCTTTGTGTATCCTATCTTGCCTGTTTCTCTGAGTTTTTGCTTTGTTTTTATTCGCTTTGTGTATCCTATCTTGCCTGTTTCTCTGAGTTTTTGCTCTGTTTTTATTCGCTTTATGTATCCTATCTTGCCTGTTTCTCTGAATTTTTGCTTTGTTTTTATTCGCTTTGTGTATCCTATCTTGCCTGTTTCTCTGAGTTTTTGCTTTGTTTGTATTCGCTTTGTGTATCCTATCTTGCCTGTTTCTCTGAGTTTTTGCTTTGTTTTTATTCGCTTTGTGTATCCTATCTTGCCTGTTTCTCTGAGTTTTTGCTCTGTTTTTATTCGCTTTATGTATCCTATCTTGCCTGTTTCTCTGAATTTTTGCTTTGTTTTTATTCGCTTTGTGTATCCTATCTTGCCTGTTTCTCTGAGTTTTTGCTTTGTTTGTATTCGCTTTGTGTATCCTATCTTGCCTGTTTCTCTGAGTTTTTGCTTTGTTTTTATTCGCTTTGTGTATCCTATCTTGCCTGTTTCTCTGAGTTTTTGCTTTGTTTTTATTCGCTTTGTGTATCCTATCTTGCCTGTTTCTCTGAGTTTTTGCTTTGTTTTTATTCGCTTTGTGTATCCTATCTTGCCTATTTCTCTGAGTTTTTGCTTTGTTTTTATTCGCCTTGTGTATCCTATCTTGCCTGTTTCTCTGAGTTTTTGCTTTGTTTTTATTCGCTTTGTGTATCCTATCTTGCCTGTTTCTCTGAGTTTTTGCTTTGTTTTTATTCGCTTTGTGTATCCTATCTTGCCTGTTTCTCTGAGTTTTTGCTTTGTTTTTATTTGCTTTGTGTATCCTATCTTGCCTGTTTCTCTGAGTTTTTGCTTTGTTTTTATTCGCTTTGTGTATCCTATCTTGCCTGTTTCTCTGAGTTTTTGCTTTGTTTTTATTCGCTTTGTGTATCCTATCTTGCCTGTTTCTCTGAATTTTTGCTTTGTTTTTATTCGCTTTGTGTATCCTATCTTGCCTGTTTCTCTGAGTTTTTGCTTTGTTTTTATTCGCCTTGTGTATCCTATCTTGCCTGTTTCTCTGAGTTTTTGCTTTGTTTTTATTCGCTTTGTGTATCCTATCTTGCCTGTTTCTCTGAGTTTTTGCTTTGTTTTTATTCGCTTTGTGTATCCTATCTTGCCTGTTTCTCTGAGTTTTTGCTTTGTTTTTATTCGCTTTGTGTATCCTATCTTGCCTGTTTCTCTGAGTTTTTGCTTTGTTTTTATTCGCTTTGTGTATCCTATCTTGCCTGTTTCTCTGAGTTTTTGCTTTGTTTGTATTCGCTTTGTGTATCCTATCTTGCCTGTTTCTCTGAGTTTTTGCTTTGTTTTTATTCGCTTTGTGTATCCTATCTTGCCTGTTTCTCTGAGTTTTTGCTTTGTTTTTATTCGCTTTGTGTATCCTATCTTGCCTGTTTCTCTGAGTTTTTGCTTTGTTTTTATTCGCTTTGTGTATCCTATCTTGCCTGTTTCTCTGAGTTTTTGCTTTGTTTTTATTCGCTTTGTGTATCCTATCTTGCCTGTTTCTCTGAGTTTTTGCTTTGTTTTTATTCGCTTTGTGTATCCTATCTTGCCTGTTTCTCTGAGTTTTTGCTTTGTTTTTATTCGCCTTGTGTATCCTATCTTGCCTGTTTCTCTGAGTTTTTGCTTTGTTTTTATTCGCTTTGTGTATCCTATCTTGCCTGTTTCTCCGAGTTTTTGCTTTGTTTTTATTCGCTTTGTGTATCCTATCTTGCCTGTTTCTCTGAGTTTTTGCTTTGTTTTTATTCGCTTTGTGTATCCTATCTTGCCTGTTTCTCTGAGTTTTTGTTTTGTTTTTATTCGCTTTGTGTATCCTATCTTGCCTGTTTCTCTGAGTTTTTGCTCTGTTTTTATTCGCTTTGTGTATCCTATCTTGCCTGTTTCTCTGAGTTTTTGCTTTGTTTTTATTCGCTTTGTGTATCCTATCTTGCCTGTTTCTCTGAGTTTTTGCTTTGTTTTTATTCGCTTTGTGTATCCTATCTTGCCTGTTTCTCTGAGTTTTTGCTTTGTTTGTATTCGCTTTGTGTATCCTATCTTGCCTGTTTCTCTGAGTTTTTGCTTTGTTTTTATTCGCTTTGTGTATCCTATCTTGCCTGTTTCCCTGAGTTTTTGTTTTGTTTTTATTCGCTTTGTGTATCCTATCTTGCCTGTTTCTCTGAGTTTTTGCTTTGTTTTTATTCGCTTTGTGTATCCTATCTTGCCTGTTTCTCTGAGTTTTTGCTTTGTTTTTATTCGCTTTGTGTATCCTATCTTGCCTGTTTCTCTGAGTTTTTGCTTTGTTTTTATTCGCTTTGTGTATCCTATCTTGCCTGTTTCTCTGAGTTTTTGCTTTGTTTTTATTCGCTTTGTGTATCCTATCTTGCCTGTTTCTCTGAGTTTTTGCTTTGTTTTTATTCGCTTTGTGTATCCTATCTTGCCTGTTTCTCTGAGTTTTTGCTTTGTTTTTATTCGCCTTGTGTATCCTATCTTGCCTGTTTCTCTGAGTTTTTGCTTTGTTTTTATTCGCTTTGTGTATCCTATCTTGCCTGTTTCTCTGAGTTTTTGCTTTGTTTTTATTCGCTTTGTGTATCCTATCTTGCCTGTTTCTCTGAGTTTTTGCTTTGTTTTTATTCGCTTTGTGTATCCTATCTTGCCTGTTTCTCTGAGTTTTTGCTTTGTTTTTATTCGCTTTGTGTATCCTATCTTGCCTGTTTCTCTGAGTTTTTGCTTTGTTTTTATTCGCTTTGTGTATCCTATCTTGCCTGTTTCTCTGAGTTTTTGCTTTGTTTTTATTCGCTTTGTGTATCCTATCTTGCCTGTTTCTCTGAGTTTTTGCTTTGTTTTTATTCGCTTTGTGTATCCTATCTTGCCTGTTTCTCTGAGTTTTTGCTTTGTTTGTATTCGCTTTGTGTATCCTATCTTGCCTGTTTCTCTGAGTTTTTGCTTTGTTTTTATTCGCTTTGTGTATCCTATCTTGCCTGTTTCCCTGAGTTTTTGTTTTGTTTTTATTCGCTTTGTGTATCCTATCTTGCCTGTTTCTCTGAGTTTTTGCTTTGTTTTTATTCGCTTTGTGTATCCTATCTTGCCTGTTTCTCTGAGTTTTTGCTTTGTTTTTATTCGCTTTGTGTATCCTATCTTGCCTGTTTCTCTGAGTTTTTGCTTTGTTTTTATTCGCTTTGTGTATCCTATCTTGCCTGTTTCTCTGAGTTTTTGCTTTGTTTTTATTCGCTTTGTGTATCCTATCTTGCCTGTTTCTCTGAGTTTTTGCTTTGTTTTTATTCGCTTTGTGTATCCTATCTTGCCTGTTTCTCTGAGTTTTTGCTTTGTTTTTATTCGCCTTGTGTATCCTATCTTGCCTGTTTCTCTGAGTTTTTGCTTTGTTTTTATTCGCTTTGTGTATCCTATCTTGCCTGTTTCTCTGAGTTTTTGCTTTGTTTTTATTCGCTTTGTGTATCCTATCTTGCCTGTTTCTCTGAGTTTTTGCTTTGTTTTTATTCGCTTTGTGTATCCTATCTTGCCTGTTTCTCTGAGTTTTTGCTTTGTTTTTATTCGCTTTGTGTATCCTATCTTGCCTGTTTCTCTGAGTTTTTGCTTTGTTTTTATTCGCTTTGTGTATCCTATCTTGCCTGTTTCTCTGAGTTTTTGCTTTGTTTTTATTCGCCTTGTGTATCCTATCTTGCCTGTTTCTCTGAGTTTTTGCTTTGTTTTTATTCGCTTTGTGTATCCTATCTTGCCTGTTTCTCTGAGTTTTTGCTTTGTTTTTATTCGCTTTGTGTATCCTATCTTGCCTGTTTCTCTGAGTTTTTGCTTTGTTTTTATTCGCTTTGTGTATCCTATCTTGCCTGTTTCTCTGAGTTTTTGCTTTGTTTGTATTCGCTTTGTGTATCCTATCTTGCTTGTTTCTCTGAGTTTTTGCTTTGTTTTTATTCGCTTTGTGTATCCTATCTTGCCTGTTTCTCTGAGTTTTTGCTTTGTTTTTATTCGCTTTGTGTATCCTATCTTGCCTGTTTCTCCGAGTTTTTGCTTTGTTTTTATTCGCTTTGTGTATCCTATCTTGCCTGTTTCTCTGAGTTTTTGCTTTGTTTTTATTCGCTTTGTGTATTCTATCTTGCCTGTTTCTCTGAGTTTTTGCTTTGTTTTTATTCGCTTTGTGTATCCTATCTTGCCTGTTTCTCTGAGTTTTTGCTTTGTTTTTATTCGCTTTGTGTATCCTATCTTGCCTGTTTCTCTGAGTTTTTGCTTTGTTTTTATTCGCTTTGTGTATCCTATCTTGCCTGTTTCTCTGAATTTTTGCTTTGTTTTTATTCGCTTTGTGTATCCTATCTTGCCTGTTTCTCTGAGTTTTTGCTTTGTTTTTATTCGCCTTGTGTATCCTATCTTGCCTGTTTCTCTGAGTTTTTGCTTTGTTTTTATTCGCCTTGTGTATCCTATCTTGCCTGTTTCTCCGAGTTTTTGCTTTGTTTTTATTCGCTTTGTGTATCCTATCTTGCCTGTTTCTCTGAGTTGTTGCTTTGTTTTTATTCGCTTTATGTATCCTATCTTGCCTGTTTCTCTGAGTTTTTGCTTTGTTTTTATTCGCCTTGTGTATCCTATCTTGCCTGTTTCTCTGAGTTTTTGCTTTGTTTGTATTCGCTTTGTGTATCCTATCTTGCCTGTTTTTCTGAGTTTTTGCTTTGTTTTTATTCGCTTTGTGTATCCTATCTTGCCTGTTTCTCTGAGATTTTGCTTTGTTTTTATTCGCTTTGTGTATCCTATCTTGCCTGCTTCTCTGAGTTTTTGCTTTGTTTTTATTCGCTTTGTGTATCCTATCTTGCCTGTTTCTCTGAGATTTTGCTTTGTTTTTATTCGCTTTGTGTATCCTATCTTGCCTGTTTCTCTGAGTTTTTGCTTTGTTTTTATTCGCTTTATGTATCCTATCTTGCCTGTTTCTCTGAGTTTTTGCTTTGTTTTTATTCGCTTTATGTATCCTATCTTGCCTGTTTCTCTGAGTTTTTGCTTTGTTTTTATTCGCTTTGTGTATCCTATCTTGCCTGTTTCTCTGAGATTTTGCTTTGTTTTTATTCGCTTTGTGTATCCTATCTTGCCTGTTTCTCTGAGTTTTTGCTTTGTTTTTATTCGCTTTATGTATCCTATCTTGCCTGTTTCTCTGAGTTTTTGCTTTGTTTTTATTCGCCTTGTGTATCCTATCTTGCCTGTTTCTCTGAGTTTTTGCTTTGTTTTTATTCGCTTTGTGTATCCTATCTTGCCTGTTTCTCCGAGTTTTTGCTTTGTTTTTATTCGCTTTGTGTATCCTATCTTGCCTGTTTCTCCGAGTTTTTGCTTTGTTTGTATTCGCTTTGTGTATCCTATCTTGCTTGTTTCTCTGAGTTTTTGCTTTGTTTTTATTCGCTTTGTGTATCCTATCTTGCCTGTTTCTCTGAGATTTTGCTTTGTTTTTATTCGCTTTGTGTATCCTATCTTGCCTGTTTCTCTGAGTTTTTGCTTTGTTTTTATTCGCTTTATGTATCCTATCTTGCCTGTTTCTCTGAGGTTTTGCTTTTTTTTTATTCGCCTTGTGTATCCTATCTTGCCTGTTTCTCTGAGTTTTTGCTTTGTTTTTATTCGCTTTGTGTATCCTATCTTGCCTGTTTCTCTGAGTTTTTGCTTTGTTTTTATTCGCTTTGTGTATCCTATCTTGCCTGTTTCTCTGAGTTTTTGCTTTGTTTTTATTCGCTTTGTGTATCCTATCTTGCCTGTTTCTCTGAGTTTTTGTTTTGTTTTTATTCGCTTTGTGTATCCTATCTTGCCTGTTTCTCTGAGTTTTTGCTTTGTTTTTATTTGCTTTGTGTATCCTATCTTGCCTGTTTCTCTGAGTTTTTGCTTTGTTTTTATTCGCTTTGTGTATCCTATCTTGCCTGTTTCTCTGAGATTTTGCTTTGTTTTTATTCGCTTTGTGTATCCTATCTTGCCTGTTTCTCCGAGTTTTTGCTTTGTTTTTATTCGCCTTGTGTATCCTATCTTGCCTGTTTCTCTGAGTTTTTGCTTTGTTTTTATTCGCTTTGTGTATCCTATCTTGCCTGTTTCTCTGAGATTTTGCTTTGTTTTTATTCGCTTTGTGTATCCTATCTTGCCTGTTTCTCTGAGTTTTTGCTTTGTTTTTATTCGCTTTATGTATCCTATCTTGCCTGTTTCTCTGAGTTTTTGCTTTGTTTTTATTCGCTTTATGTATCCTATCTTGCCTGTTTCTCTGAGTTTTTGCTTTGTTTTTATTCGCTTTGTGTATCCTATCTTGCCTGTTTCTCTGAGATTTTGCTTTGTTTTTATTCGCTTTGTGTATCCTATCTTGCCTGTTTCTCTGAGTTTTTGCTTTGTTTTTATTCGCTTTGTGTATCCTATCTTGCCTGTTTCTCTGAGTTTTTGCTTTGTTTTTATTCGCTTTGTGTATCCTATCTTGCCTGTTTCTCTGAGATTTTGCTTTGTTTTTATTCGCTTTGTGTATCCTATCTTGCCTGTTTCTCTGAGTTTTTGCTTTGTTTTTATTCGCTTTATGTATCCTATCTTGCCTGTTTCTCTGAGTTTTTGCTTTGTTTTTATTCGCCTTGTGTATCCTATCTTGCCTGTTTCTCTGAGTTTTTGCTTTGTTTTTATTCGCTTTGTGTATCCTATCTTGCCTGTTTCTCTGAGTTTTTGCTTTGTTTGTATTCGCTTTGTGTATCCTATCTTGCCTGTTTCTCCGAGTTTTTGCTTTGTTTTTATTCGCTTTGTGTATCCTATCTTGCCTGTTTCTCTGAGTTTTTGCTTTGTGTTTATTCGCTTTGTGTATCCTATCTTGCCTGTTTCTCTGAGTTTTTGCTTTGTTTTTATTCGCCTTGTGTATCCTATCTTGCCTGTTTCTCTGAGTTTTTGCTTTGTTTTTATTCGCTTTGTGTATCCTATCTTGCCTGTTTCTCTGAGTTTTTGCTTTGTTTTTATTCGCTTTGTGTATCCTATCTTGCCTGTTTCTCTGAGTTTTTGCTTTGTTTTTATTCGCTTTGTGTATCCTATCTTGCCTGTTTCTCTGAGTTTTTGCTTTGTTTGTATTCGCTTTGTGTATCCTATCTTGCTTGTTTCTCTGAGTTTTTGCTTTGTTTTTATTCGCTTTGTGTATCCTATCTTGCCTGTTTCTCTGAGTTTTTGCTTTGTTTTTATTCGCTTTGTGTATCCTATCTTGCCTGTTTCTCCGAGTTTTTGCTTTGTTTTTATTCGCTTTGTGTATCCTATCTTGCCTGTTTCTCTGAGTTTTTGCTTTGTTTTTATTCGCTTTGTGTATTCTATCTTGCCTGTTTCTCTGAGTTTTTGCTTTGTTTTTATTCGCTTTGTGTATCCTATCTTGCCTGTTTCTCTGAGTTTTTGCTTTGTTTTTATTCGCTTTGTGTATCCTATCTTGCCTGTTTCTCTGAGTTTTTGCTTTGTTTTTATTCGCTTTGTGTATCCTATCTTGCCTGTTTCTCTGAATTTTTGCTTTGTTTTTATTCGCTTTGTGTATCCTATCTTGCCTGTTTCTCTGAGTTTTTGCTTTGTTTTTATTCGCCTTGTGTATCCTATCTTGCCTGTTTCTCTGAGTTTTTGCTTTGTTTTTATTCGCCTTGTGTATCCTATCTTGCCTGTTTCTCCGAGTTTTTGCTTTGTTTTTATTCGCTTTGTGTATCCTATCTTGCCTGTTTCTCTGAGTTGTTGCTTTGTTTTTATTCGCTTTGTGTATCCTATCTTGCCTGTTTCTCTGAGTTTTTGCTTTGTTTTTATTCGCTTTGTGTATCCTATCTTGCCTGTTTCTCTGAGTTTTTGCTTTGTTTTTATTCGCTTTGTGTATCCTATCTTGCCTGTTTCTCTGAGTTGTTGCTTTGTTTTTATTCGCTTTGTGTATCCTATCTTGCCTGTTTCTCTGAGTTTTTGCTTTGTTTTTATTCGCCTTGTGTATCCTATCTTGCCTGTTTCTCTGAGTTTTTGCTTTGTTTGTATTCGCTTTGTGTATCCTATCTTGCCTGTTTTTCTGAGTTTTTGCTTTGTTTTTATTCGCTTTGTGTATCCTATCTTGCCTGTTTCTCTGAGATTTTGCTTTGTTTTTATTCGCTTTGTGTATCCTATCTTGCCTGCTTCTCTGAGTTTTTGCTTTGTTTTTATTCGCTTTGTGTATCCTATCTTGCCTGTTTCTCTGAGATTTTGCTTTGTTTTTATTCGCTTTGTGTATCCTATCTTGCCTGTTTCTCTGAGTTTTTGCTTTGTTTTTATTCGCTTTATGTATCCTATCTTGCCTGTTTCTCTGAGTTTTTGCTTTGTTTTTATTCGCTTTATGTATCCTATCTTGCCTGTTTCTCTGAGTTTTTGCTTTGTTTTTATTCGCTTTGTGTATCCTATCTTGCCTGTTTCTCTGAGATTTTGCTTTGTTTTTATTCGCTTTGTGTATCCTATCTTGCCTGTTTCTCTGAGTTTTTGCTTTGTTTTTATTCGCTTTATGTATCCTATCTTGCCTGTTTCTCTGAGTTTTTGCTTTGTTTTTATTCGCCTTGTGTATCCTATCTTGCCTGTTTCTCTGAGTTTTTGCTTTGTTTTTATTCGCTTTGTGTATCCTATCTTGCCTGTTTCTCCGAGTTTTTGCTTTGTTTTTATTCGCTTTGTGTATCCTATCTTGCCTGTTTCTCCGAGTTTTTGCTTTGTTTGTATTCGCTTTGTGTATCCTATCTTGCTTGTTTCTCTGAGTTTTTGCTTTGTTTTTATTCGCTTTGTGTATCCTATCTTGCCTGTTTCTCTGAGATTTTGCTTTGTTTTTATTCGCTTTGTGTATCCTATCTTGCCTGTTTCTCTGAGTTTTTGCTTTGTTTTTATTCGCTTTATGTATCCTATCTTGCCTGTTTCTCTGAGGTTTTGCTTTTTTTTTATTCGCCTTGTGTATCCTATCTTGCCTGTTTCTCTGAGTTTTTGCTTTGTTTTTATTCGCTTTGTGTATCCTATCTTGCCTGTTTCTCTGAGATTTTGCTTTGTTTTTATTCGCTTTGTGTATCCTATCTTGCCTGTTTCTCTGAGTTTTTGCTTTGTTTTTATTCGCTTTGTGTATCCTATCTTGCCTGTTTCTCTGAGTTTTTGTTTTGTTTTTATTCGCTTTGTGTATCCTATCTTGCCTGTTTCTCTGAGTTTTTGCTTTGTTTTTATTTGCTTTGTGTATCCTATCTTGCCTGTTTCTCTGAGTTTTTGCTTTGTTTTTATTCGCTTTGTGTATCCTATCTTGCCTGTTTCTCTGAGATTTTGCTTTGTTTTTATTCGCTTTGTGTATCCTATCTTGCCTGTTTCTCCGAGTTTTTGCTTTGTTTTTATTCGCCTTGTGTATCCTATCTTGCCTGTTTCTCTGAGTTTTTGCTTTGTTTTTATTCGCTTTGTGTATCCTATCTTGCCTGTTTCTCTGAGATTTTGCTTTGTTTTTATTCGCTTTGTGTATCCTATCTTGCCTGTTTCTCTGAGTTTTTGCTTTGTTTTTATTCGCTTTATGTATCCTATCTTGCCTGTTTCTCTGAGTTTTTGCTTTGTTTTTATTCGCTTTATGTATCCTATCTTGCCTGTTTCTCTGAGTTTTTGCTTTGTTTTTATTCGCTTTGTGTATCCTATCTTGCCTGTTTCTCTGAGATTTTGCTTTGTTTTTATTCGCTTTGTGTATCCTATCTTGCCTGTTTCTCTGAGTTTTTGCTTTGTTTTTATTCGCTTTATGTATCCTATCTTGCCTGTTTCTCTGAGTTTTTGCTTTGTTTTTATTCGCCTTGTGTATCCTATCTTGCCTGTTTCTCTGAGTTTTTGCTTTGTTTTTATTCGCTTTGTGTATCCTATCTTGCCTGTTTCTCCGAGTTTTTGCTTTGTTTTTATTCGCTTTGTGTATCCTATCTTGCCTGTTTCTCCGAGTTTTTGCTTTGTTTGTATTCGCTTTGTGTATCCTATCTTGCTTGTTTCTCTGAGTTTTTGCTTTGTTTTTATTCGCTTTGTGTATCCTATCTTGCCTGTTTCTCTGAGATTTTGCTTTGTTTTTATTCGCTTTGTGTATCCTATCTTGCCTGTTTCTCTGAGTTTTTGCTTTGTTTTTATTCGCTTTATGTATCCTATCTTGCCTGTTTCTCTGAGGTTTTGCTTTTTTTTTATTCGCCTTGTGTATCCTATCTTGCCTGTTTCTCTGAGTTTTTGCTTTGTTTTTATTCGCTTTGTGTATCCTATCTTGCCTGTTTCTCTGAGTTTTTGCTTTGTTTTTATTCGCTTTGTGTATCCTATCTTGCCTGTTTCTCTGAGTTTTTGCTTTGTTTTTATTCGCTTTGTGTATCCTATCTTGCCTGTTTCTCTGAGTTTTTGTTTTGTTTTTATTCGCTTTGTGTATCCTATCTTGCCTGTTTCTCTGAGTTTTTGCTTTGTTTTTATTTGCTTTGTGTATCCTATCTTGCCTGTTTCTCTGAGTTTTTGCTTTGTTTTTATTCGCTTTGTGTATCCTATCTTGCCTGTTTCTCTGAGATTTTGCTTTGTTTTTATTCGCTTTGTGTATCCTATCTTGCCTGTTTCTCCGAGTTTTTGCTTTGTTTTTATTCGCCTTGTGTATCCTATCTTGCCTGTTTCTCTGAGTTTTTGCTTTGTTTTTATTCGCTTTGTGTATCCTATCTTGCCTGTTTCTCTGAGATTTTGCTTTGTTTTTATTCGCTTTGTGTATCCTATCTTGCCTGTTTCTCCGAGTTTTTGCTTTGTTTTTATTCGCTTTGTGTATCCTATCTTGCCTGTTTCTCTGAGTTTTTGCTTTGTTTTTATTCGCTTTGTGTATCCTATCTTGCCTGTTTCTCTGAGTTTTTGCTTTGTTTTTATTCGCTTTGTGTATCCTATCTTGCCTGTTTCTCTGAGTTTTTGCTTTGTTTTTATTCGCTTTGTGTATCCTATCTTGCCTGTTTCTCTGAGTTTTTGCTTTGTTTTTATTCGCTTTGTGTATCCTATCTTGCCTGTTTCTCTGAGTTTTTGCTTTGTTTTTATTTGCTTTGTGTATCCTATCTTGCCTGTTTCTCTGAGTTTTTGCTTTGTTTTTATTCGCTTTGTGTATCCTATCTTGCCTGTTTCTCCGAGTTTTTGCTTTGTTTTTATTCGCTTTGTGTATCCTATCTTGCCTGTTTCTCTGAGTTTTTGCTTTGTTTTTATTCGCTTTGTGTATCCTATCTTGCCTGTTTCTCTGAGTTTTTGCTTTGTTTGTATTCGCTTTGTGTATCCTATCTTGCCTGTTTCTCCGAGTTTTTGCTTTGTTTTTATTCGCTTTGTGTATCCTATCTTGCCTGTTTCTCTGAGTTTTTGCTTTGTGTTTATTCGCTTTGTGTATCCTATCTTGCCTGTTTCTCTGAGTTTTTGCTTTGTTTTTATTCGCCTTGTGTATCCTATCTTGCCTGTTTCTCTGAGTTTTTGCTTTGTTTTTATTCGCTTTGTGTATCCTATCTTGCCTGTTTCTCTGAGTTTTTGCTTTGTTTTTATTCGCTTTGTGTATCCTATCTTGCCTGTTTCTCTGAGTTTTTGCTTTGTTTTTATTCGCCTTGTGTATCCTATCTTGCCTGTTTCTCTGAGTTTTTGCTTTGTTTTTATTCGCTTTGTGTATCCTATCTTGCCTGTTTCTCTGAGTTGTCCATTTTTGAGTGCCCCTTCGGTATTCTCTAAGGTTTATTTACTTGTATTGCGTGTTAACTTTATAAGCTAAAACATATTATACCTGTGTTAACTAGCAAAGTTGCATCTGCACCACTACAGCTGTTAGGTACACATACACCAAGTGATATAACAGTTTGTGCCTGGAAGTAAATTGAAAATCAGCGTTCATTGTATTATTTTAAATGACTATTCATTTTTTGCGAGATGATATGGATTGAAATTTTGATATGGACCGAGTTTAATTTCAGTCATTATCTTGACCCTTGGGCAGTCAATAAATCTTCATATTGCCCTTAAAATAAGTAACTATTATATAAATATGCCGTTATAGTTCTTTTGATTTACAGGTATACACTAAATGTTGTGAGTTCGAACCCCGCTCATGGCGAGGTGTCCTCGATACACCAATATGTGATAAAGTTTATCAGTGACTTGTGACAGGTTGGTGGTTTTCTCCCGGTACACCGGTTTCCGCCAACAATAAAACTGACCGCCACAATATAGCTGAAATATTGTTGAAAGTGGTGTTAAACACCATAACCATAACTTACAGGTATAATCTTGGCAATTTCTCCTTGAACTGGTATGTAAACTGTGCAGTATTGACCAACAAATCTATAGGTAATGTTGTTAACAGCAGCGACAGCTTGAACAGCCAGACATTCATCAAAGTCACCTAGCCACATTCTGCCTCCTCCCAGAATATTAGAAGGTGGCTTTCCAGCGGCATCTATCACTGAAAACAAATGAAACAAATATTGATATTCCACTGATGCCCGTAATCAGAATAATGTATCCGAGTGGGAAGACATGTCTACCCACAGACTATTGTTTCAGTGAGCAAGCACTATAAAAATCCAACTAAGCGAGTTGATCTAGCATAAAGCGGACCTTTTCATCATCTCATTTAAAATTAACTCGCTATCGCCATGATATAGTTGAAAAATTACTGAGCTGGCGTTAAACAACAACCACTCCCTCACTCATTCAACTGATGCCTTAACTGCTGATGTTTGGTTAAATAAACGTTAGAGAAAACCGAAGGGGCAATCAAGAATGGACAATCAAAAGACACTGGCAACATTAGGCACAAAGGACACAGGACGAATACAAACAAAACACAATAACACAACACAGAAAACTAAGAAGAGGAGCAACACGGACCCCACCAAAATCTGGGGATAAACCCAAGTGCTGGTGAAGGGTAATACATTACTGCTTCTTCTAAGACACCCACGGTGTTGCTCATATAGTCAAGTTCGATAACAATCTTGTCGGTGATACATATATGGAACAGAAAGACTTCGTTTGTAATGTACACCCAGTACACTAAGACGTAGTTTGAAAGGTGTACAGTTAGTACAGACATGGCTTGTAACTCGTATACAGTTAATGTAGACAATACATCGTTTGTAGAGTGTACACATTTAGTACATGAAGATGTCGTTTGAAAAGTGTACTGTTAGTACAGAAATACATTGGTTATAAGGTGTACACAATCGGTACAGAAGGATATTGTTTGTATGGCGCTGACACCGTTAGCATAAGAACATTGTTTGTAGGGTGAAACCAATATTTCAATCGGAATCGATTGATTAATAATTAATAACGATCTATAAACATTATATAATCAAATAAATTATTATTAACAAACTTGTTTTTTTAATATACAATTAACCCTGCTTTAGTGACCACCTCTATTAAGTAATAACTTGTATTATGTGACCATAATTTTAATTTCCCTCCATAGTGCATTTCATATGAATTAAACCTGTATTAAGCGATCACCTGTCTTGTTTTACCTTATTTCACTGTTCCCTTGGAAGGTCACATAAGACAGGTTTGACTGTAAATTCATTGAGGAGAATCGAGTCAAAAGAAATGTCAAAAATATTTTGTTATCAATGTGTGACGTAAAAGTGTCTTTGACATTTACTTCACTGAGTTTGGTGCTGTTTTGACAACTGTTTTACTTGTTTGGTTCAAGTATTGTTATAAATACTATTATAGTGACAGCCGGAAACTTTGAGCCGTAATGAAAGCGGGAGGTTTGGCGCTTTAAAATCTGATTCAACCCACCATTTCTTTAGAAATGCCTGTGCCAAGTCAGGGTCATTACGGTTTTCCCAGTTTTCCGGTTGTTGACTGATTTTGTCTGTCTATATACTTATGAGTTTTGACTTTCCCTTTGTAAGATTGTTCGGAGTTCGGTAATTTTGTTATTACCCTTATTAACTGTAGGCTATGGATCACTTCACACTCATCTCAGGGTATGAGTTCTGCTCATTGTTGAAAACCATTAGTAATGTGACTGTCAAATATAAAGCAGCAACAATAGCGCTGCTCCTTTACTTTAGTTTGTGTATGAAAAAGTAAGGGATGATTGACAGTCATAAATCCAAGAAGGACAGGCATTACAATGGCCATATGAAAAAGGGCAAAAGGACAAAAAACGATCTACGAAACACTACACAGAAAACTAAAGTTCCTTTTCTTTAAAATTAAGTAATCACTATCTTAAAACAGCAGTGAACTGTATTTTGATTTGTTATTTAACATAAATCATTAATATTATATTTGATGAGTTCATCATAATATTTCCACATTTATCAACGGCAGGTCAGGTGATAAAAATTTCATCATTATTTATCTCTTTTATTTTGTCTTGTGAGTTATTTTTAGAAAATATTAGCAATATCACAAGCGGCAGCATGTGATGAACCATTGTCAGATGACCTTACATGTTAAGGACACAGGCACTTGGGTCCAGGATTTTTTCTTCTTCAATTTTATCAATAAAATGTACATCTACAACGTATATGAACCCGTTTGACATGCTTCGTTGTGAAATAAACGCCTTTATGAACTATGCACCATTTTCCTAATACAATGTATGTCATGTATATACTCTAGATACATTGTATTAGGAACATGGGACATAGTTCATAAAGGCGTTTATTTCGCAACGAAGCATGTCAAACGGGTTCATGTACGTTGTAGATGCACATTTTATTGATAAAATAAAAAAAAATAAAAAAAAAAATCCTGGACCCAAGTGCCTGTGGTTAAGGACCATAAAATGAACTTAGAAAAGAAAGAAATGGCAGCTTTTTTTTTAATCAATATAGCTATGACTGTGGTATTATCTAGTCACAAATAATTAAAAAGAGATCGTCTTCATACTGATGAAATGTTGATGCGATGTAAATAAAAAATGGGGCGCCGCATATGAATTATAGCTTGTCATTTCACATTAGTAAGGGGACATAACCCATTGTCTAATCATTCTCTCAATAGTTCACATCATGGATGAGCTTATGATATATCATTTGTTGTTTCTGTTAAAGGAATCAGGTACAGGCACTTCAATTAAAAAGTGACAGGGTTAACCTAGTTTTATGAACCCATAAAATGATTACTATGTTATCTATAACCGACAAAGGATTTGTCGTTTGAAAATATTTTTTGTTTACAATGTCAATATTTAGTGAAAAGTCCTTTATCTACCCCAGTATACGAAATATATGTTAATATGAGACAGGCAACCTGTTTGAAGGACGAAGTCCTAAAATTTCAATAATACGATGACCTGTACAAGTTATTATCTTTTATTTTGAATGAATTTTGTAGCCGATTTGTTATGGCTGTTCCGTTCATTTTACCATGCTGCTCTTCCGTCGGGAGTTTCGTAGAAAGATATTTTTTTATTAGAATTTTATTTCAAGTTTATTTCGATTTTGCATAGAGGAAATTATTAAGGAATTGGGAATTTTTCATTGAAATATATTTCTTTTGCGTTTCTAAATTATCAATTGATCTATTTTTTAAACTTCCGGTGAACAGATATTTGGCTATCAATATAGAAGGAAAAATCGGACAGCCTACCGTTATAAGGACTTCGTCCTTTATTAGTTCCTACTACTTACTCCTTAATGCCCACGGCTGTCTCTCTGCCAATCCTTGTGTTACAGCTTCAGAATGATTAAAACATAGTTCAGAAATACTTGGACTTGGTTGTATTGTGGATTGCATTATTGTAGACGATTCCGTAGTCATTCCAGATTCCGTTGAACTTCCATTCAATGGTACATCCGTAACGTTATCTGCAGCTAGTCTTGCACTGAAGTCTACGTTACCTCCACGAAATTCGCCAGCTTGTAAATGTAACTGACGAAAAACATTCTTCATATGTGTCGTGTCAGCAATAGCTCTTATTGATTCTTCGTATTTCGTCGGCGAATTATTAATAACTTTTACCATCTTACTAATTTTGTTGACATTTTGTACAACATCGTTATACGTGTTCGTGTTCGTACCTTCGAACGAAACGGAATTTTGTGCGAGCACTAAAATCGTCAGTGTTAAAACATACACAAACATGAGTGTCATGAAATGGAGAACACGCACATACAAAAAGTCTCGTATTTGTCAATGCGAAATGTAAAAGTGATATTGTTAAAACGTTTTCATAAACTATTGACTGTGATATTGTGAAATATGTTCGTCCTATGTTATAAACTAATGGCGATAACCATTTATCAAGTTTTATATCATGTTATCAAGATTAGATATTTTTAACATGTAAACATACATTGTTTATACTATTTTAGGGTTAAAGCTAAGGTTAATTGTTATTATTGACACTTAATTTCAGTAACATTTCAGGATTTCCTTCATGACAAAAAATATATGTTGCTGTACCTGCAGACAAAGCATTAAATAAAGGACTGAGGCTATGAGGGCCATATATGGCCCCATATTATTTAATTGCATTTTAAAAACTATTAATCAAAATATATATAGTATAAATAATCGTAGATTTTGAATATCAAAATAAAACCACAAGTGACCGAAGTACGCATAAGGATTAAACGAGTGGGTGAACATGTTCCGTCCACGAGTTTAATCCTTAATGCGTATTCCGTCCCGAGTGATCTTATTTAGATATTTAAAATGTATGATTTAGTTATACTGTTTATTATATAGACTTCCAAAATTTCTTATATATTATTTTTTTATTTGTGCATTTCATTCCACGCGTATGAATCTACGAGCAATGATAGTGCACAATATTCTCAATCTGCAAGTCGTAACTAAGGGGATTTACCTGGAAGAATCCGCCATCTTGAAAATGTGAAATCCTACATGTCATATTTAAAACAATGCACAAAAATAATTAAAATGCCTACTTTGAAAACTTATTTTAGTTAAATTTGATCAAAATTGAAGCGTACACCACGCTAAAGAACGCCTGATCTTTACGTTTCAAAGTGGAAGTCTTCACATTTCGCGGAATACAATTGTTTCGAATCATTTCCAATCCGTCAAAATTTTGTTATTTTCGTCCGCCAGATCACGTAATTTCGATGGACTAATCGGCATTGAACTTCCGGTGTTAATGTACACAACAAAAACTCCAATCGATATGTGCCGTTTTAACGTTCGATCCTCAACTTAAAAAAATCTTAACATTTTCTGTAAAAGACAGATATCAATTGAATTATTTTATTTGTATCAAAGACTTAAATGCAGAGACAAATACGTCTTTAAAATTAAATTAGTTGTCTTTCTTTATTTGCGGCTGTCAGCATCATCAAAGGAAAACGATCTGCCTTTATGTATATATTTCTGATTTCAGACAGATAGTGGGGTACCGAACACCAGTATTTATTCAGCGGTTTCCTTGGCGTCTCCATATTACAATTACTTATAATCTACCGCATCTACGACTATGATATGCTGACGTTGTCACAGTAATAGCGTAAACACCGGAAGTCGCCTGCCGATTTGTTCAGACGTCAAGACAAGAAAAAGACGGAACGTGGTCGGAATTGACATGACTCGAAACAACCGTATTGTTTCAGTTTACAATCGTGTGTATATTCACCGTAACACAACAAGGGACGTATAGTTGTGTAAAAGTAGTTCCGCGGGATACCGGAATATATTTCACGGATAAATCCCCATAAGTCACACCTATTTATATAATAAAATTTGTTTTATTTGATAGTTGACATTATAAAATTGATGAAGAAAAATATTTCCAATATCTCCTGTTCGCTTCTGACGTTGTGGCGTCACAACTGTTACCTGTTTGTCGTATTTCGTAGAATTTGACGATATTTCGATGTATTTTGAAGAAAATGGACATCTTTGAAGTCGTGCAACAACAAAATATTTTAACATAATATATATTAAACAGAGCAAACTAAAAATGTTGTAAAAATATTATTTTGGTGCACAACTGCGCTGGTGTTCAATCTCTTTAAAAAGGAAGAAAAAGTTCCAATTTTAAATGCCCCTTTGGCGTTTCCTGGTGCCATTTCGGGATTTTCACCACATTGTCACCTTTACCGAACAAATTATGATTTGCCCCTATAATACCAAATAGATGTTCTCTATGTAAAAGTAAAATTAATATTTTAATTTCCTATATTAGTGTTGGTTTAGTATTTTTTGTTCATATGCCCTGAACTAGATATATATTGATTGTATAGCCGGAATTCGAGATACACTTTTATACCATCCGTTGCAAGTTCTAAAGACAATGTTTGATGCAGAGGAATAATTTAGACTCTATATCCGATGTATCCAGATATAATTATCAAGATATGGTGATAAGGTCATTATTATTTAAATATTTCCTTTCCCTTTGTCGGGCGCTAAGCAAGACCGCACACAATATAAACAATATTGAAAATCCCGCAACCAGTTTTTTTTTTCCACATCAAAATAGACAATTTATTTTAGTATCCTAATGGGGTATCTTTTTTATATTTCTAACTAGATATGTAATAATTAAACTAGAAACAGTATAGAACTGTTCAATTATGAGTGCTGTTTTATGTTTAATAGTTATGTTGACTTCTAAATGCCGGCTCTGTTAAAGTGGTAGAGTGAATTTGTACATATTAATTATATTTTTAGTATAATGATTATTTTTATTATTAATTGATTTCTACTTGTAGCTGATCATGATTAAATACATTTGTATTTGATCCTTAATATATTTCTATTTCTGTTTCAGGAACATATACATATTTTAATTAGTATTTATAGTTTAGATATTAATTCATTTAGTGATTATGTTAAATGAATGCTCCATACTATTTTCTCTTTTCATTTCTTATTGGTCAGTTTGGTCAGGTGAATTTTAGTATTTCTTTTCTGGTTTAGTGGCTGGACATGTCTCATTTTCTTGTATAATTATATGGATTGTCATTATTCTAATCTGAAGGTTTTCTACTATTCATGAGTTTACCAGAGTCACATTGATTATATGCCAAATTATTACAAAGACCTTTACACCTCATGTGAAGGGTCATGATTTATTGATAAAAAGTAATAGTGTATATTTATTATTACTGTTGAAGATTGGACTCACAAATAAATGGTATGAATTGTTTATTTATATCCATGATAAACACCAAGATTACACTAGATATGTAATAATTAAACTAGAAACAGCATAGAACTGTTCAATTATGAGTGTTGTTTTATGTTTAATAGTTATGTTGACTTCTAAATGCCGGCTCTGTTAAAAAGCAGACATTAACATAATACATGTACATGATATATAAAATAATGTAAAACCAGGTTTGGTTTGGCTTATGGTGTTTAACGTCACTTTCAACAATATTTCAGTTATATCATTGCAGTCAGTTTTATTGGTGGAGGAAACCGGAGTACCCGTAGAAAACCACCGACCTGTCACAGGTCACTGACAAACTTTATCACATACTGTTGTATCTAGTACACCTCGCCATGAACGTGATTGGAACTCACAACTTCATTGGTGATAGACACTGATTGCACAGGTAGTTGAAAATCCAACTACCATACTATCACGACCACGACGGCCCCAATTAAATGGTGTAAAACCAGCAAATACAGTTATATGATAAAGAAAGTAAATTATAAATCCCAAAATATGCATATTTAATTAAGCGTCAATCGTTTGTTTGTTTTATAAATACGACGGAATTTCAATAAATTGACAAAGTTAAATTGTGGTGACTATCGTTTACATGCGGTCCTACAGTAAATATTAGGGGCCGTCGTGGTCGTGGTAGCTGTCTTTACAACAACCTGTGCAATCGGTGTCTATCACCACTAAAGTTGTGAGTTAGAACCCCGTAGCGAGGTGTACTCGATACAACATTATGTGATAAAGTTTGTCATTGACTTGCGACAGGTCAGTGGTTTTCTTCTGGTACTCAGGTTTCTCCACCAATAAAACTGACCGCCACGATATAACTGAAATATTGTTGAAAGTGGCGTTAACACCATAAACCAAACAAACCGCACAACACGTATACAACATGCACGTGATTTATTCAGTATTATTGAAATATTTCTAACTTAATTTCTACATCTGGTCACTCATAAAGACAAATAATTTCTCTGGGTCGGAAAGAGTTAGCTAATTTATTTACCTTCATTTTAAGGGATGCTTCAGCTACATGGAAACTACCAGATTTGTTAACGTAGAACAGTAGTAACAAACTGATAGGTGAACCCCCGGTCTTGTGTAGTTATCAATTTCTTTTGAAACTTATAACTTATTGATATTTAAACTATAAGTGTTAATTGTGATGTTTATCCTTCCAGTACCTTCTTTGCTGTTAGTCAGTTAATTACGAGCATTCACTGTGATAAAGTTGGTTAGTGACTTGCTGCAGGTCGGTAGTATTCTCCTGGTACTCCGGTTTCCTTCACCAATAAAACTGACCAACACGATATAACTGAAATATTGTTGAAAGTGGCGTTAAACATCATAACCCTAACCCTAACCACGAGCATTCACTGTCTGACCCTGTATTTATGTTACACGTGTTCTATTCTTTTGAGATGAAGCAAAACCGTGCAGTTTTTTTTATTTTTTGTTTATTTCTGTTTGAAGTTCGCGATATCAGGAGAGAAAGCTTTCGATCCCATTAAGCTGTTCAACTCCACCACACTTTTGTTCCTACTCTCAGTACCTATATTTCCATAGGCTTGTGTAGTTGTCGTGGTTATGCTAAGCAGTTTTGACAAGATTTAAATTCATATTGCTCTACTTGGTTATAATGTCACACCATATTCTTGCTCTGTTTAAACACGTGTGTAAAATGCGTAAGAAAATAATGATGTATTCAACATATTTTCAAGAGTACACCAGTTTAATTTATTCATTTACATTGTCACACTTAATAAGATCCACATGTGTATAGGTAGTTGTAAATCCAATTATAAAACGATAACGACCACGGCGGCCCTTGCAACTGCAATCAGTGCCTATCATCACTAAAGCTGTGAGTTCGAATCCCGCTCATGGTGATTCGTACTCGATACAACATTATGTGATAAAGTTTGTCAGTGACTTGCGACATGTCGGTGCTTTTCGCCACCAATAAAACAGACCGCCACTATATAGCTGAAATATTGTTAAACCCAATAAATAATGTAATGATTGTTAAAACTATGATTCTCCTCCCTTAGACATAGGTGACCATAGCCGATTTTGGCTATCCTGTTTTAGGCCCTTTCGTTTACTTGTCATTAAAGACGTCTAAATTATTTGGCTTTATATTCTTTCGATTGTGAACGTCATTCCAGAAACGTTTCGTGTGCACTAAATTTGATATCTACGTTTTTATAACGATACACTGAAATTAAATAAGGTAAACTTTGTTTTTTAGTTTATTTCTTTCTGATGACCTTATTAATATGTTGAAATCAAGATATTTATGCTTTGTTTGAATGTTATATTGTACTGTCCAATTAATTTGTTGTTCATTAGTTATATTACAAATTGTATTCAAATCAACCTTGCATCGGTCTTGCATGTATAGAATTCAGGTGTGTGTTCAAGATCGATCGTAGAATCTTCCAACGTCTTCGTGGACTTTCTTTTTAAGTTGAACTCATATCTTCATGGATAACTTAAGATGTCTTTATAGATGAATAAGGAGTTATTCAAAATGGCAGAAAGAGAAATATGTGATGAATAATAGATTGACCTTTGCCTGACATCGTTATTAACACTAAGTTTCCATTCGCTACATCACATTCGGTTTTGATATTTGCTTTATAATCTGGGTAGCATAAACAGGAAATGTAAGTGTTGACAAACCAAAGTAAGCTGATGAAAATATAGTTATCCAACCACATTTCGAAAAAGAAATCCCGAAGATTAAACATAAACCATCTTCAAAGAGTAGCATTATGATTCTACGATCTTGAACGCAACCCAGTATTCTATGATGTAATCAAATTTGACGATTGTTCTGAAATGTTCTGGAAGGTTCTAAAAGCTTGGTGTAAATCCTACACGTTGCTAGAAATGGTCCATCTAATGTTATCTTCCTCTTTCTCCTCGTCTAAATATTACTCGTTCTAGTCCCATCATCGGCGATTCAAACGCCAGTGAAGTTACGAAAGCTATCATGTACGAGATGACAGTATGTCCAAGAAATTCATAAATCTACAAGAATGTAAGAAAAATTTAGCGTCTTCAAATATATGTGATCATTGGATAGCTACATTACATTGTCAGAAGCACTAGTGGAGCAGGAACGGCTTACCATTTCGGAGTTCACCTCGGTTATTTGTGGATTTCGCAATGCTTAAGTTTTAGTTTTCTGAGTAGTGTTTTGTAGATCATTGTTTGTCATTTTGGACCTTTTTCTTTTGGCCATTGTATTGTCTGCCCTTCTTTGACTTACGGCTTCTGATTACCCCTTTAGTATCTTAATACTCTTCATACGGGTTTGTCATGTAGTATATGAACTGATCATACCGCAGTGTTTGGAGTACATACGTCCACTAACAAACAATTATTAGTAATTTAATAAGCTACAATTTGACTTAGGGAAATATTGTCCTGCAGCAATATTACAGTCGTCATCACGATGTATCGGTTCTCTTTTACGTAGCCTTTACACTTTCCTCTATCGCAGACAATACTTTAACCTGACCATGTGTAATACAGTGGGTGACAAGGAACTGACTACCCTGTGTAATACAGTAGGTGACAAGGAACTGACTACCCTGTGTAATACAGTGGGTGACAAGGAACTGACTACCATGTGTAATACAGTGGGTGACAAGGAACTGACTACCATGTGTAATACAGTGGGTGACAAGGAACTGACTACCATGTGTAATACAGTGGGTGACAAGGAACTGACTACCATGTGTAATACAGTGGGTGACAAGGAACTGACTACCCTGTGTAATACAGTGGGTGACAAGGAACTGACTACCATGTGTAATACAGTGGGTGACAAGGAACTGACTACCATGTGTAATACAGTGGGTGACAAGGAACTGACTACCCTGTGTAATACAGTGGGTGACAAGGAACTGACTGCCCTGTGTAATACAGTGGGTGACAAGGAACTGACTACCATGTGTAATACAGTGGGTGACAAGGAACTGACTACCATGTGTAATACAGTGGGTGACAAGGAACTGACTACCATGTGTAATACAGTGGGTGACAAGGAACTGACTACCCTGTGTAATACAGTGGGTGACAAGGAACTGACTACCCTGTGTAATACAGTGGGTGACAAGGAACTGACTACCCTGTGTAATACAGTGGGTGACAAGGAACTGACTACCATGTGTAATACAGTGGGTGACAAGGAACTGACTACCATGTGTAATACAGTGGGTGACAAGGAACTGACCATGTGTAATACAGTGGGTGACAAGGAACTGACTACCATGTGTAATACAGTGGGTGACAAGGAACTGACTACCATGTGTAATACAGTGGGTGACAAGGAACTGACTACCCTGTGTAATACAGTGGGTGACAAGGAACTGACCATGTGTAATACAGTGGGTGACAAGGAACTGACTACCATGTGTAATACAGTGGGTGACAAGGAACTGACTACCATGTGTAATACAGTGGGTGACAAGGAACTGACTACCATGTGTAATACAGTGGGTGACAAGGAACTGACTACCCTGTGTAATACAGTGGGTGACAAGGAACTGACTACCATGTGTAATACAGTGGGTGACAAGGAACTGACTACCCTGTGTAATACAGTGGGTGACAAGGAACTGACTACCATGTGTAATACAGTGGGTGACAAGGAACTGACTACCATGTGTAATACAGTGGGTGACAAGGAACTGACTACCATGTGTAATACAGTGGGTGACAAGGAACTGACTACCCTGTGTAATACAGTGGGTGACAAGGAACTGACTACCATGTGTAATACAGTGGGTGACAAGGAACTGACTACCCTGTGTAATACAGTGGGTGACAAGGAACTGACTACCATGTGTAATACAGTGGGTGACAAGGAACTGACTACCATGTGTAATACAGTGGGTGACAAGGAACTGACTACCATGTGTAATACAGTGGGTGACAAGGAACTGACTACCATGTGTAATACAGTGGGTGACAAGGAACTGACTACCATGTGTAATACAGTGGGTGACAAGGAACTGACTACCATGTGTAATACAGTGGGTGACAAGGAACTGACTACCCTGTGTAATACAGTGGGTGACAAGGAACTGACTACCATGTGTAATACAGTGGGTGACAAGGAACTGACTACCCTGTGTAATACAGTGGGTGACAAGGAACTGACTACCATGTGTAATACAGTGGGTGACAAGGAACTGACTACCCTGTGTAATACAGTGGGTGACAAGGAACTGACTACCATGTGTAATACAGTGGGTGACAAGGAACTGACTACCCTGTGTAATACAGTGGGTGACAAGGAACTGACTACCCTGTGTAATACAGTGGGTGACAAGGAACTGACTACCCTGTGTAATACAGTGGGTGACAAGGAACTGACTACCCTGTGTAATACAGTGGGTGACAAGGAACTGACTACCATGTGTAATACAGTGGGTGACAAGGAACTGACTACCCTGTGTAATACAGTGGGTGACAAGGAACTGACTACCCTGTGTAATACAGTGGGTGACAAGGAACTGACTACCCTGTGTAATACAGTGGGTGACAAGGAACTGACTACCCTGTGTAATACAGTGGGTGACAAGGAACTGACTACCATGTGTAATACAGTGGGTGACAAGGAACTGACTACCCTGTGTAATACAGTGGGTGACAAGGAACTGACTACCCTGTGTAATACAGTGGGTGACAAGGAACTGACTACCCTGTGTAATACAGTGGGTGACAAGGAACTGACTACCCTGTGTAATACAGTGGGTGACAAGGAACTGACTACCCTGTGTAATACAGTGGGTGACAAGGAACTGACTACCATGTGTAATACAGTGGGTGACAAGGAACTGACTACCCTGTGTAATACAGTGGGTGACAAGGAACTGACTACCATGTGTAATACAGTGGGTGACAAGGAACTGACTACCCTGTGTAATACAGTGGGTGACAAGGAACTGACTACCCTGTGTAATACAGTGGGTGACAAGGAACTGACTACCATGTGTAATACAGTGGGTGACAAGGAACTGACTACCCTGTGTAATACAGTGGGTGACAAGGAACTGACTACCATGTGTAATACAGTGGGTGACAAGGAACTGACTACCATGTGTAATACAGTGGGTGACAAGGAACTGACTACCATGTGTAATACAGTGGGTGACAAGGAACTGACTACCATGTGTAATACAGTGGGTGACAAGGAACTGACTACCCTGTGTAATACAGTGGGTGACAAGGAACTGACTACCCTGTGTAATACAGTGGGTGACAAGGAACTGACTACCATGTGTAATACAGTGGGTGACAAGGAACTGACTACCCTGTGTAATACAGCGGGTGACAAGGAACTGACTACCATGTGTAATACAGTGGGTGACAAGGAACTGACTACCATGTGTAATACAGTGGGTGACAAGGAACTGACTACCCTGTGTAATACAGTGGGTGACAAGGAACTGACTACCATGTGTAATACAGTGGGTGACAAGGAACTGACTACCCTGTGTAATACAGTGGGTGACAAGGAACTGACTACCCTGTGTAATACAGTGGGTGACAAGGAACTGACTACCATGTGTAATACAGTGGGTGACAAGGAACTGACTACCCTGTGTAATACAGTGGGTGACAAGGAACTGACTACCCTGTGTAATACAGTGGGTGACAAGGAACTGACTACCCTGTGTAATACAGTGGGTGACAAGGAACTGACTACCCTGTGTAATACAGTGGGTGACAAGGAACTGACTACCATGTGTAATACAGTGGGTGACAAGGAACTGACTACCCTGTGTAATACAGTGGGTGACAAGGAACTGACTACCCTGTGTAATACAGTGGGTGACAAGGAACTGACTACCCTGTGTAATACAGTGGGTGACAAGGAACTGACTACCATGTGTAATACAGTGGGTGACAAGGAACTGACTACCCTGTGTAATACAGTGGGTGACAAGGAACTGACTACCATGTGTAATACAGTGGGTGACAAAGAACTGACTACCCTGTGTAATACAGTGGGTGACAAGGAACTGACTACCCTGTGTAATACAGTGGGTGACAAGGAACTGACTACCCTGTGTAATACAGTGGGTGACAAGGAACTGACTACCATGTGTAATACAGTGGGTGACAAGGAACTGACTACCATGTGTAATACAGTGGGTGACAAGGAACTGACTACCATGTGTAATACAGTGGGTGACAAGGAACTGACTACCATGTGTAATACAGTGGGTGACAAGGAACTGACTACCCTGTGTAATACAGTGGGTGACAAGGAACTGACTACCCTGTGTAATACAGTGGGTGACAAGGAACTGACTACCCTGTGTAATACAGTGGGTGACAAGGAACTGACTACCATGTGTAATACAGTGGGTGACAAGGAACTGACTACCATGTGTAATACAGTGGGTGACAAGGAACTGACTACCATGTGTAATACAGTGGGTGACAAGGAACTGACTACCATGTGTAATACAGTGGGTGACAAGGAACTGACTACCCTGTGTAATACAGTGGGTGACAAGGAACTGACTACCATGTGTAATACAGTGGGTGACAAGGAACTGACTACCCTGTGTAATACAGTGGGTGACAAGGAACTGACTACCCTGTGTAATACAGTGGGTGACAAGGAACTGACTACCCTGTGTAATACAGTGGGTGACAAGGAACTGACTACCATGTGTAATACAGTGGGTGACAAGGAACTGACTACCATGTGTAATACAGTGGGTGACAAGGAACTGACTGCCATGTGTAATACAGTGGGTGACAAGGAACTGACTACCCTGTGTAATACAGTGGGTGACAAGGAACTGACTACCCTGTGTAATACAGTGGGTGACAAGGAACTGACTACCCTGTGTAATACAGTGGGTGACAAGGAACTGACTACCCTGTGTAATACAGTGGGTGACAAGGAACTGACTACCCTGTGTAATACAGTAGGTGACAAGGAACTGACTACCCTGTGTAATACAGTGGGTGACAAGGAACTGACTACCATGTGTAATACAGTGGGTGACAAGGAACTGACTACCCTGTGTAATACAGTGGGTGACAAGGAACTGACTACCCTGTGTAATACAGTGGGTGACAAGGAACTGACTACCATGTGTAATACAGTGGGTGACAAGGAACTGACTACCATGTGTAATACAGTGGGTGACAAGGAACTGACTACCCTGTGTAATACAGTGGGTGACAAGGAACTGACTACCATGTGTAATACAGTGGGTGACAAGGAACTGACTACCCTGTGTAATACAGTGGGTGACAAGGAACTGACTACCATGTGTAATACAGTGGGTGACAAGGAACTGACTACCCTGTGTAATACAGTGGGTGACAAGGAACTGACTACCATGTGTAATACAGTGGGTGACAAGGAACTGACTACCCTGTGTAATACAGTGGGTGACAAGGAACTGACTACCCTGTGTAATACAGTGGGTGACAAGGAACTGACTACCATGTGTAATACAGTGGGTGACAAGGAACTGACTACCCTGTGTAATACAGTGGGTGACAAGGAACTGACTGCCATGTGTAATACAGTGGGTGACAAGGAACTGACTACCATGTGTAATACAGTGGGTGACAAGGAACTGACTGCCATGTGTAATACAGTGGGTGACAAGGAACTGACTACCCTGTGTAATACAGTGGGTGACAAGGAACTGACTACCCTGTGTAATACAGTGGGTGACAAGGAACTGACTACCCTGTGTAATACAGTGGGTGACAAGGAACTGACTACCCTGTGTAATACAGTGGGTGACAAGGAACTGACTACCCTGTGTAATACAGTGGGTGACAAGGAACTGACTACCCTGTGTAATACAGTGGGTGACAAGGAACTGACTACCATGTGTAATACAGTGGGTGACAAGGAACTGACTACCCTGTGTAATACAGTGGGTGACAAGGAACTGACTACCCTGTGTAATACAGTGGGTGACAAGGAACTGACTACCATGTGTAATACAGTGGGTGACAAGGAACTGACTACCATGTGTAATACAGTGGGTGACAAGGAACTGACTACCCTGTGTAATACAGTGGGTGACAAGGAACTGACTACCATGTGTAATACAGTGGGTGACAAGGAACTGACTACCCTGTGTAATACAGTGGGTGACAAGGAACTGACTACCATGTGTAATACAGTGGGTGACAAGGAACTGACTACCCTGTGTAATACAGTGGGTGACAAGGAACTGACTACCATGTGTAATACAGTGGGTGACAAGGAACTGACTACCATGTGTAATACAGTGGGTGACAAGGAACTGACTACCATGTGTAATACAGTGGGTGACAAGGAACTGACTACCATGTGTAATACAGTGGGTGACAAGGAACTGACTACCATGTGTAATACAGTGGGTGACAAGGAACTGACTACCATGTGTAATACAGTGGGTGACAAGGAACTGACTACCATGTGTAATACAGTGGGTGACAAGGAACTGACTACCCTGTGTAATACAGTGGGTGACAAGGAACTGACTACCCTGTGTAATACAGTGGGTGACAAGGAACTGACTACCATGTGTAATACAGTGGGTGACAAGGAACTGACTACCATGTGTAATACAGTGGGTGACAAGGAACTGACTACCATGTGTAATACAGTGGGTGACAAGGAACTGACTACCATGTGTAATACAGTGGGTGACAAGGAACTGACTACCCTGTGTAATACAGTGGGTGACAAGGAACTGACTACCATGTGTAATACAGTGGGTGACAAGGAACTGACTACTGTTTAGTGTTGATTGTGGCTCTTTTTATTTGTGTGTGTTGTTTTCTTGTTTCATTTGTCATGTTGTTATGTGTTTTGTGTACAATGTTGTTATGTGTTTTGTGTACAATGTTGTTATGTGTTTTGTGTACAATGTTGTTATGTGTTTTGTGTACAATGTTGTTATGTGTTTTGTGTACAATGTTGTTATGTGTTTTGTGTACAATGTTGTTATGTGTTTTGTGTACAATGTTGTTATGTGTTTTGTGTACAATGTTGTTATATGTTTTGTGTACAATGTTGTTATGTGTTTTGTGTACAATGTTGTTATGTGTTTTGTGTACAATGTTGTTATGTGTTTTGTGTACAATGTTGTTATGTGTTTTGTGTACAATGTTGTTATGTGTTTTGTGTACAATGTTGTTATGTGTTTTGTGTACAATGTTGTTATGTGTTTTGTGTACAATGTTGTTATGTGTTTTGTGTACAATGTTGTTATGTGTTTTGTGTACAATGTTGTTATGTGTTTTGTGTACAATGTTGTTATGTGTTTTGTGTACAATGTTGTTATTTTTTTTGTGTACAATGTTGTTATATGTTTTGTGTACAATGTTGTTATGTGTTTTGTGTACAATGTTGTTATGTGTTTTGTGTACAATGTTGTTATGTGTTTTGTGTACAATGTTGTTATTTTTTTTGTGTACAATGTTGTTATATGTTTTGTGTACAATGTTGTTATGTGTTTTGTGTAAAATGTTGTTATGTGTTTTGTGTACAATGTTGTTATATGTTATGTGTACAATGTTGTTATGTGTTTTGTGTACAATGTTGTTATATGTTTTGTGTACAATGTTGTTATGTGTTTTGTGTACAATGTTGTTATGTGTTTTGTGTACAATGTTGTTATGTGTTTTGTGTACAATGTTGTTATTTTTTTTGTGTACAATGTTGTTATATGTTTTGTGTACAATGTTGTTATGTGTTTTGTGTAAAATGTTGTTATGTGTTTTGTGTACAATGTTGTTATGTGTTTTGTGTACAATGTTGTTATATGTTATGTGTACAATGTTGTTATGTGTTTTGTGTACAATGTTGTTATGTGTTTTGTGTACAATGTTGTTATGTGTTTTGTGTACAATGTTGTTATTTTTTTTGTGTACAATGTTGTTATATGTTTTGTGTACAATGTTGTTATGTGTTTTGTGTACAATGTTGTTATGTGTTTTGTGTACAATGTTGTTATGTGTTTTGTGTACAATGTTGTTATTTTTTTTGTGTACAATGTTGTTATATGTTTTGTGTACAATGTTGTTATGTGTTTTGTGTAAAATGTTGTTATGTGTTTTGTGTACAATGTTGTTATGTGTTTTGTGTACAATGTTGTTATGTGTTTTGTGTACAATGTTGTTATGTGTCTTGTGTAAAATGTTGTTATGTGTCTTGTGTAAAATGTTGTTATGTGTCTTGTGTACAATGTTGTTATGTGTCTTGTGTACAATGTTGTCGCTGGTTTTGAATTGTTAATTCTTGATTTATCCCCTTCGATTTTTTCTAACTTCAATTTCAATTTTGAATGTATTTTACAATGATGGTTTCCATTTTAGAACTTGTGAATTTTGCGTTGTCTTATTTTTCTAATCTTGTTGTTCATTTTTGTTGTAACGTGTCTATTCATATATATACATTGTGTTTTAACTGCATCGTTGTCCGTGTTGCATACAAAAGTAATTATCTATTTTATTCCTAATTACTAGTATTGTCTTTTGTTTCAATACGTATCCAATTAGTAAGAAAAACTTCAATACTAAAAGTGTTTAATAGTAATACGTATCCACTGAGTAAGTAAGGATATGGATGTAAAAGAACATGTGAAACTATCCAACATTATACGTAGATACACATTAAACTTAAAGGAACAGCGCTTTCATTGATGTTCTACATTTTACAACCGGTGGTGTAATGGTTAGCGTGCGACTTTCCTTGCCTCAAGTTCGGTAGATTGTGGGTTCGAGTCCCGATCGGGGCAAACCCAAGACTATAAAATAAGTATGTGTTGCTTCACCGCTAAGCACGCACCTTTAAGGAAAAGTACGATATCACTGAAATATTGTTGAAAGTAGCGTTAAACACCATAGTTCTAACCCTTAAGGAGAAAGAGCAAATACAAGTTGGCCAGGAATCAGGATGATGTGTCTACCAGTGGACTGTGGTTGCAGTGAACTAGCACTATAAAAATCCAACTACGCGTGTTGATCTAGTATACAAAGTTGACATTATTACAATGTATCATCTTATCGATTGGTCTCGTCATGATATATAGCTGCAAAAAATGCTCATTTTGGCTTAAAACAACTATCAATCACTCTACATTTCACAGTAAGCATTTGCATTGCATGAATGTCGTGCAAAAATTTTTTGGTTATTTATTTCCAATTTTAAATCTAACTTACAAATTCCTTGTCTGACAGGTGAATCATCTTATTCTGTGTCATTCTGAAGTGTGTTATAACAGGCATATGAGTAAGGTAAGCCATATAAGTCAGTCGACTAAGTGGAATCATACCCTTCCATGATAACAGAGTGTTCACATATCCTACCAAGTGAAAAGACTGTAGCAGTTAAATAATGTATACGATATTAAATATATTATGTAAAATGTTCAGGATTAGAACGTTCTTTATAGTTCGTGAAATCTGATTACATATCATTCGCATGTGGTAAGCACTTGCATGACTGCATCATTTCTTTGAAAGGGGTGATTTGAGCCCATTCAACTGGCTTAAACCCGCCATTTTTGTATTGCATTACCTGTACCAAGCCAGGAAAGTGCATATGTGGGTAAGGGGCGTACTGGCGAAAACAGCCAGAAAGCCAACAAATACATTTTGAGTGTAGCTTAAATATCACATAAGCTCCTCCCTGTTTTTATTTTGTGATTCCAACCTGTCATTATTGTCAGTTCTTTTATTTGTGTTTGTACTGCTATTTTTGTGTCCATATCATCCATTTACTCAACTATTAATGAAAACATAGATATATAATTTGGTGCGCACGGCGCGTTTCTGGAATAGCATTTATCGCGCACGCTCAAATCCAAAATATATGAAAGCCAAATCAAGATTATGGAGCAAGTAAATCAAATGGGCCTAAATAGGATAGCCAAAATAGGATAGCCAAAATCTGCTACGGTCACCTATGCCTGAGGGAAAAGAATCTTAGTTTTAATTGTTGGCTATTCTGCGTTTGTATACACGCTTGTTGCCTCAAAAACATAATACCTCCATATCCTGTAGCACAGGTGAAGATAACCCAACATACACAAGCACCCCAGACGGTTCTGTGGACTGTGTTGTAGAATGATGATACCCCTGTAGACCACACTCCATTATTTACATCGTCGTATACACTGTAAACAACAGCCAGACCCGCTGCAGTCGCCACTGCCCATCCTAGCAAGTTTACGTACTGAAATAAGTACAATAAATACATTTATTTTTGTGATAGTATGTGAATGGAGGCGAAAGTGTCCATCTTTTTCTAAATCGTTTGTTTTTTACATGTATTAGTATTTCTTTTGGAATTCTATATATCAAGATCGGAGGGTTTGGATCCAATTAACTGGTTTATCCCCCGTCACATTTTTGTGACTGTCCAAAACCAGGAACTGAATTTCCAACGTCATATGGCGTGATATTTTTTTAAAGTTCAATGATAAGCTGAGAGATGATTTTTCGTTTTGCTGATATTGGTGGAATTGTTGACCACCATTGTTAAGACTTTCTTTTCATGAATATTTCTAGGCCTATCACAAGAGATGTGGCGCGAGTAAAACGATTTATCGTAGATGATGGACATGTGAAAAGTAAAATATTCAATGCTAAGAAAAAAAATTCCATTAAGTTTGGTAAAGTGAAAAGTGCCGACAACGTGGACACTAAGAGCAACATCGCAAGACGACCATGATAATGGAACTGTATTCTGGCTCTACTGTATAGTTGATATTACAATCCATAGTGAGCGGGGACTGAAACACCCCACTATAATGAAGAATTATTTAAACAGATGCAGCTAGAAAAAATTCGATATATTATATTATAATAAAACAAGTTGTTATTTTCAACTAATGATGTTAAAATCCAAATACTGGCAAGCAAGCAGAGATAATGCTGCTTTTCCGCGAAGTACTCAAAAAGAAGCTGTGTGAGATCATTATGTTGAACGCCTTTTTCAACAATATTTCAGTGATATCGTTGCGGTCGGCTTTATTGGTGGAGGAAACCGGAGTACCAAGAGAAAACCACTGATCTGCCGCAAGTCACTGACAAACTTTACCACATAATATTGTGTCGAGTACACCTCGATATGAGCGGGATTCGAACTCACAACTTTCGTGATGATAGGCACCAATTGCACAGGTAGTTGTAAATCCAACTACCATGACCACGACGGCCCCTTGGAGGTCTATGTAAAATACCAATATCTAAGCATAAGTAATAAGTAGTCACCTTGTTCATGCGGAACTTCCCATTAAATTTATATAACAGATACCCTGTGTACATTCCTACTAAGTAAGGACCCATTCTACAATAAGGCTTTATGTAGATTTTCTGACGGTCTGCGTTGGTTGCACCAAGACCTCTACAATATATTGTTGGAACAATTGAATTCGCTATGAAAATAAATTGTAAGCAACGATTGTCAATTAATTCTACAAATATCAACAAAACAAATTAACAATTAATCTTAAATCATTTAACATAAAAAATGACCTCGACATATGAAATCCCCACTCCTATTGTTAATGATTCCACAGTTAACTCTATTTCGTACTTTTTTAACAAAGACAAACAAACAACAACAACAACAAAAACATAGAAAAAGCTCGCACAAAAAAAAACCAAGATCACAACCAAAAAAAAAAAATAAAAAATAATAATAAAAATAAAAATAAACAAAAAAAACAAGAAAATAGTGAATTGTATAAAGTACACTTACTCGTCAAAATTTGACACTGATATGTTATAATGAGTAGAAATTACACCAGTAGCTATCCATGTTCCTAACAGGAATACCATTAATACACCAACGCCAACCAGATGGAAACTGAAATACGGATGAATAGAACATTAGGACAAGTATGTGTTGTATTTACCTATACATTTTTAAATGAAAATTTCACGAATTGTCATAAAGGTTCAAAAAGTTGATATTGTTATTCTGCGCAAAAAATATTTCATAAATGATCAAAGATTCCAATTCCAGATTGCATTATAGGTTTATTCCTTGGTGTTTGTTTGGATATAAGAATTAATCATTGTTTGGGTTAACCATTTTAGATTTCTATTTGAGAATAAAATATATGGTGTCTCATTTCAACTTTCCGGACAAACCAATGTGTGTTTTTAACACTTGTACATGTCTGGTTACCAGTTCTTACGTATATGTGTTAAGATATAAACTTGTTACTGATCTACATACTACTACAGTATACCTTGGTGGTAATTCGTACATGTATGTTATCGTATATTAGTTAAAGTTACATTTACCCATCTGATCAGTTCATATCGCCACACAAGCTGCGAGTTCGAATCCCGCGTACTCGGTAAAATAGATACCTCTAGCACACATATATGTGTTATGTATATATATACGCGTGCACTGACTTTATTGGCACTGGCACTTCAGTAAAACGTGCGTGAGGTAGACCAAGGGCTTTAACTCTTGTTTTAATAACATTCATGTGAGTAATATACCAACCACCACATATAACTGAATGAGAAGTGTTGTTGTAAAGCTCAGTCCTCATCTTGAACTTTATACATAATATATTTACTCATTCACCGTGATTAAGGCTTTGTCGTAAAATATTGAAGATAAACTTACTAATACAGAGGTAGTATAATTAGAGGACTAAGAACAAAGAACTGCATATCATTAGCTAAATACCACGCCCATCCCATACACTGAAAATATACATGTGAACAAATGGCATATTGTTGTTTAAAGGGGCATTATCTGCCGAATCGTAAATTTTTGTTACCCGTAAAAACTATCAGATATGATTGATGCCTCAATAAAACATGTTTCTGTAACTTATAAATGTTATGAAATGTACGCGCATCGAGGAAAAATCGTACAACTGCTCGTGTTTTAAGATCGATCAAGAGATGGACGCCATCTTATTAATTATCGACGTTGTTTACGGAGTTTGTCGAATCGTCATTAAATCAGTACAACAATGCACTTATTTCTTATTTTTTGTGAATCTGCTTTTAGTCGGTGTTAATTACGGACAAAGAACAATGCAATTTGCAGTTAATAAGCGACAAAATACAAATTATTCGTTTTCACCTGTCACTAGTAAGGTCAGTTGCATACGGAAAAAGCGAGATCAAATTATTTGCTTGCAAGGAAATAACTAATCGATGGTAATTTTCGTTCTCAAAAGACGAAAAGTGGTTCAATAAGCTGTTTAGTGTGAAATATTATCTTTACTTCATCATTTTAAAGCTATTTACCAATTTCCAAAACATATAATTTTTTTGGTCAAAATCGTAGCTAATGCCCCTTTAAATAAAAAAAAAAGCCTACATGTAAATATATAATTGGGTGCGCATGACGCGTTTCATATAATATTCATCCGGTATACTCTAAATCATAATTACTGTAAAAAAAATGCACAGCAAGCGGAAGAATTGCCACCTCCTTCAATATAAATTCAAATTCATGTCATGTGACGTTTCTCGAAAATTATATAGTTTCTTCTTTTTGTTTGTTACCATTATCAGTATACTAGTTTATTTATGTTTTTGCTTGTTTGTTTATTTGGGTTATGAGAGGATTATGATGTTTAACGCCACTTTCAACAATATTTCAGCTATATCGTGGCGGTCAGTTTTATTGGTGGAGGAAACCGGAGAAAACCACAGTCCTGCCGCAAGTTACTGACACACTTTATCACATAATGTTGTATCGAGTACACCTCGCCTGAGCGGGATTCGAACTCACAACGTTAATGGTGATAGGAACTGATTACATAAGAAGTCATAAATCCAACTCCCATACGATCATGTCCACAATGGCTCCTTGTTTGATTTTTGTTTTTGCTTTTTTTTTGTTGTTGTTGGAAATATCTTTAGATGTTTGATATTGTCGCTTTAAATTGAGAATAGATTATTACCATTTTCAAGATATGCTAACTATTGTTGAGTATTATTTTAAACGTTTTTGTTGTTGTCAGTCGTACTGGTAAAAACATCTGACAAGTTGTTTTGTGACCTTAAGTGGTGGCTTCTTCTAGAGTAGTCACCTTATGGACAATTCAGTGAGGAAGATCTCCATGCCAAGTAATTGAATGTTCTGTGTTGCTTGAAATGACCATAACAAACACTCATGCTAACCCTTATTTCATAAATAAAGTAATTATTAATAAGACTAATGTTCTGATCCCTCAGGTATAGGTGACCTTAGTGGATTTTGGCTATCCTGTTTGGGCCCTTTGGTTTTATTGCTCCCAAAACTTTAAATTATTTGGCTTTCTAATCTTTAGATTTTGAGCGTCACCTGATAAAGATTATTCTAGAAACGCGTCGTGCGCACTAAATTTGATATCTACGTTTTTATTCATACGGAATAGGTTTTGATATTCTTTTCCAAAAATCACATATCATTCACTTATTATATTTTATTCTAATAAAAAACGTCGATTTCAAATTTAGTGTTGATAGTGTATGTTAGCTCGTTTCTAGAATAACCTTCATCAGGTACACTCAAAGCCAAAATATGAGAAAACCAAATAATTTTAAGATCTATTTTTGAGAGCAAAAAAACCCCAAAGGGCCTAAAGAGAATAGGACAAATATTACATGATTTAGGAACTTACCTTACTGTCTCGATCTTCCACAAAATTATTGACATACAGGAGATTGTAATACCAGCCCTTTTCACAGTGATTACGTTCAGGTCCGTCCTTTACCCAATTAGGACCACTGCCCGTGTAGTGAAACAGTGATACATATACCATCAGTACTAACATATAAGGCGGTGTCAATCTACAATACAAAGGGCATACCATCAATAGTGACATATATTGTAATACTTATCCGCCATGTGGGGACGCGTAAAGGAGCTTTGTTGGTCGAACTCTAGGAACTTCCTCCAATACCCAATGCATAAAATCGGAGTATGATATGTGAATGTCACACCAGTAATACTTATATTAAAACAGTGACATTCTGACTTGTGATAGTTATACTATCACAAAGAACATGTTAAACATTTCTGGTCTAATTTACTGTGTTTTAAATTTACAAGAAATAATCAAACTTTCAAGTGCTTAAACAAATTACAAAGGTTGTTATGCATATAGTGTGAGAATTAATTGACTTTCATCTGCTATTGTCAACCTTTCGTTGAAGCTCGAAGAAGCTAGTAAATGATGCAAAACAAATCTAGTATGTCTTCTTATCGACAAACACTCCAATATTTTCACAAACGGTTGAATGGGCGTATCAAGGATGAATATAAATCTGGTTAGTGTTATTGTATCCATAATATGTTCAGTTAATCACATCCAAATATCATTCTTTAATGTATTTAAAATTCCAATATCTGGTTTAAATAGGATAGCACCATATGTATATTATTTACGTTATAACATAGAGGGTTTTTTAACCCAGAGTATCCAGTGAATTATCTGTCATAAATCACTTTATGACATAAGTTTATATCAACTAAGGCAGTTTTCTAAGACAAGTTACAAAGACCCTCGTGTTCGTGATCGTATGGCAGATAGATTTAATTCCACAGATGCAATCAATGTCTAGCAATACAAAGATTCGTCAGTCCCATACCGACGATCTCTGAATATTTTACTATATTCTTGATATTGTTATAAGCGAGATAGTTACTCACAATGATGTTGACTCATAAAGATATTTGCTCATAAAGGAATTTCTCGGTTTGTTTGTTCAATACCATACCTCCAGAATCGATGAAAATAAAACATTCCCCATTTCATCTTTCCATTATTCTTTTTTAGTTCCTTCATCACTAAATAGGTCAGTAAACAACCACTGAAAACAAATGTATTTTGTCTGATTACATTTTGGTAAAGGGTCTTTCCTTCCACGTGATACTCATAAAATAAAAAAGACAAAAAAACAAAAATTACCACACTGTTGGAACAGTTCTAAAATCCGATAGACAAATCATAGGAAGAGGCCAAATTGATATCCCTAACACACAAATACATGATGGGTCACTTCCCTGGCTTGGTACAGACGTTTCAATCAAATGTTACAGGATTAAACTAATCTTTTAAAAAAACTGTCCACTTTTTATGATTTACTTCTCAAATTTAAAGTACATTACACCATGTTAAGCTTGAAATGAGCTGTGTATCCATTATGTTGTCGGTCCTTCGATTTACGACTTCTGATTACCATTTGGTAATCTTCAAACATTTGGCCATTGTATTGTCCGACCATTGATTACGACTTCTGATTACCATTTGGTAATCTTCAAACATTTGGCCATTATATTGTCCGACCATTGCTTACGACTTCTGATTACCATTTGGTAATCTTCAAACATTTGGCCATTGTATTGTCCGACCATTGATTACGACTTCTGATTACCATTTGGTAATCTTCAAACATTTGGCCATTGTATTGTCCGACCATTGATTACGACTTCTGATTACCATTTGGTAATTTTCAAACATTTGGCCATTGTATTGTCCGACCTTTGATTACGACTTCTGATTAGCATTTGGTAATCTTCAAACATTTGGCCATTGTATTGTCCGACCATTGATTACGACTTCTGATTACCATTTGGTAATCTTCAAACATTTGGCCATTGTATTGTCCGACCATTGATTACGACTTCTGATTACCATTTGGTAATTTTCAAACATTTGGCCATTGTATTGTCCGACCTTTGATTACGACTTCTGATTACCATTTGGTAATCTTCAAACATTTGGCCATTGTATTGTCCGACCATTGATTACGACTTCTGATTACCATTTGGTAATCTTCAAACATTTGGCCATTGTATTGTCCGACCATTGATTACGACTTCTGATTACCATTTGGTAATCTTCAAACATTTGGCCATTGTATTGTCCGACCATTGATTACGACTTCTGATTACCATTTGGTAATCTTCAAACATTTGGCCATTGTATTGTCCGACCATTGATTACGACTTCTGATTACCATTTGGTAATCTTCAAACATTTGGCCATTGTATTGTCCGACCATTGATTACGACTTCTGATTACCATTTGGTAATCTTCAAACATTTGGCCATTGTATTGTCCGACCATTGATTACGACTTCTGATTACCATTTGGTAATCTTCAAACATCTGGCCATTGTATTGTCCGACCATTGATTACGACTTCTGATTACCATTTGGTAATCTTCAAACATTTGGCCATTGTATTGTCCGACCATTGATTACGACTTCTGATTACCATTTGGTAATTTTCAAACATTTGGCCATTGTATTGTCCGACCTTTGATTACGACTTCTGATTACCATTTGGTAATCTTCAAACATTTGGCCATTGTATTGTCCGACCATTGATTACGACTTCTGATTACCATTTGGTAATCTTCAAACATTTGGCCATTGTATTGTCCGACCATTGATTACGACTTCTGATTACTCCTTTGGTATTTTCAACATTTTCTAGTGACTGTTACAACATTCGATTGATCCGATATCAACCATACATGTATATTTACCTGAGGGCGAAGAATGTATCAACAGAAGGAAATGCGTTAGCCACAGCAAAGAATGTCCACCTTTCAATCATTTTAGGTAAAAATGTAGCACCATTATCTACAAATATCAAAGCTTTATCTATAAATATCAAAATATTATCTACGGGTATCAATGCATTATCTACAAATATCAAAACATTATTCATAGCAATGAATGGCTACGTAAATATAATTCCCACGGGAAACTTGGTGTATAGAAATACAACCTAGTTCCTCAATTCCGAAAGAGAGGATCGCTGGTTCTACGTGACAAATTAAATATCCAATTCGACCTCATGTTTTGGAGAATACCACGGTGGAACACAAGCATATACGGCATTAACTGCCATAATATTAGTGCCAATAAAAAGGAGTCCTTTCATTATCCCCGAGTCACCTTTTATGACATTTATTATTTAAAATAAAATGTTAAACAGTTTATTAATTTATTGAAAATAAAATTGTCTACGTTATAATCAAATAAAACCATATGATCAATATCTCTGTCAAGACTCAAATTTCTGAGCACATTATTAACAACGATAGTGGACGACAGATACCTATATTCCTCCTTTGGACCAGCACAACAATTTGGCGGGGTTAAGTAGGATAATCAGATCTTAACCTCCTACTTTTAACATTTAGATCTCCAGCAGATAAACAAACAATAAAAAAGATACCCCCACGGATTCCCTTCTATCCAAAGGACCGCACTTTTCCACAAAAATGTAAACGTTTTCTCGTCATGAATATAGCTAAACAACAATCAATTATAAATCTCGTCTTTTGCAGGATTAAATACAAGTTTTTCACATCATATCTTAGCTATATCCTGGTAGTCAATTTAATTGGTGCCTGACATCCGAATACCTGCGGACCTTTGGTGGGTTATTGATAAACTTATCCCTCACGATTGTATCAAGTTTAACTCGTCATGTGTAGACATAGAACTCTCAAACAAACATAAGTAGTGATAGAGACTTATTATATATACATATAGATCTATCTTACCATAGAAACGTGGAATATAATGTAAATAACATCAATATTGTGTTGATATCAAAGTTCCATGTATTGAATAGACGTAGAGTTACGTACCTGCTATTGATAACGGGGCACTGTATGCATGTCCAAGGATGACCCATGTCATTGACAGAAATCGTATACCGTTGACACATGTCAGGACATCTTTGCCTTGATCTGCACTTAGAATCTTAGCTCCATTTGTATACACAGAAAATGCCAATAAAAGTTTTCCTGGTATTCCTGAAAATATATAAATATTACGATGGCTACCATGGATTACGGTAAGATTTATTATGGGATTTGGAGCTACTTTCTCACAAGTGTTTCTGTTATCCCGTTGCGATCAGCATTATCAGTGAATGAAACCAGATTATCCAACAGAAACCATGGACCTATCTTGATTCACATAATGTTGTATCGAATACACCTCGCCATGAGTAGGAATCGGAATCACATATTTATTGGTGATAGATGTAGATCTAGCTACCATTTACCATGGAATGAGCAAACTTAAACATGATAAGTCGCAGATATCTTGAGGAAACTTACAATTTGTTAATCATTGAAACATCAAGCACGAAATGATTCATACTAAGTAATGTACTAACTCCACATACTGTATTAACCCATAGATCAATTTGTGAACTCTGAACTCGAATCGGTGCATATATGTTACAAATGCACGTGTGAAATAACACTGAAAATCTACATAGATCAACGAGTGACCTCTAAACTTTACAAATTTCACTTAAAACAGCGTGTGAATTTCAAACACTGCAGATATCTCAACGTATGAACTGCAAACATTTGCTAATACACACAAATTAAAGTGTGAGGTATAAATCTTGAATAATTAATATAGTTCCACGTTGACCTTTAAGCTATGATTAGTCTGTTTGATATAGAACGAACTCATAGTAACAAAGACAGAAGGTATTGTCGAGAGTCCACCGAGATACAAAACTACAACAGAAGAAATAGAGACAATCCGAAACAAAATGACGTATGCTCGGACAACTCGAAATCCAGCACATACAAATGTATCTTGAGTGACATAATGTTCTCTGTAATGGCCAACTGCAGTAGATGGTTATTCCTGCACTTGATACAGGTAAATATGGGGTAATATTACCATCACATTTCCGTTCATGTTAGAAAAGATTCTACAGGAAGAAGCTTGGCAATATTATCTGTTTGTTATATCTTGCTGATCACTTATAAAATCCTTATTATCGTATGAAATACTTTGTTTTTAGATCCAATGTTACAACATTACGAATATTCAGTATTACAGTGGTCATATACCAATAAAATATACTTATATAGATTTTGTCCTTTTTTTCTAGCATTTTCTGTCCTTCTTCGATTTTGGCTTCTGATTACCCCTTTGGTATCTTCAAACTTTTCTTTGATATCAGATTTCTGTATGGATTGTTTTTGCATGTTGATGATGTTTACCAAGATGCGTTCGACAGAATCGATCGACTAAATAAATAAAGCAAAGTAATGTTGATAACCATGAAAGTGCAAAATACTAATATACTAAACTAATTAAATTAGGATATCAGATTTAGTGAGTGTTATTTAACGCCAAGCGAATAATTTATTTTCAGATTCATCATGGGGAGAACGACAATGTACAATACATTTTAATGACAAGATGGTGATGGTGATATCTTCGTTGTAGCACATCAATACATAACAATTTGATCGCGAGCCAACCAATATTTGTTCCTACGATTGGAGATCCTCCACACTTAAGGGAAATACCCTTACCATAATTAACGATGTTCACCAAAATAATATATACCTGGTTGGTACTCGAGAACTTTCTGTTGATCTATTAGTGGAGATTTTTCGTCAGCTTCAACAACACTTTCCCTGTTCATGTTATCATCCTTCTCCTTTTGTTTCCATTTTGGCCATTGTATCAATATGACGTCATACGCGGTACCTAACGCCATTACAGCTATAAATAAACCTATAACAATCCTGTAAAGATAATACAGTCAAGCTTGCTTTAGTGTTCACCTATATTAAGCAATAACTGGTGACCTTAATATTTATTTCCCTTCCCAGTGCATTTCATATCAATTAAATCTGTATTAAGAGATTACCTGTCTTATGTGACCATATTTCAATGTTCCCTTGGAAGGTCACATCAGACAGGTTTAACTGCACATGGTTTTATTAACAAACAAACAAATGTTTTGAAATTCGAAAGTGTCTGCACATAATTGTTTAGATCCTACCACTGGCTTGTGTTCTAACCTGAATACCTACATCAAATTATTAAGTTTCCAGACGCCTACACAGGTCGGGTTTTACCAGTAAGTGGGTTATAAATCTTCGCTACCCCAATCCCCCTCTCCCATACCCTACCCCTATAATTGAGGATAAGCACCAATAACCTAATTGCACCTCATCCGATCTATCCTAACTTCATACGCATTCTCGTTACATTAGTAATAAAAACGTAGATAACGAATTGAGTGCACACGACACCTATTTGTATAACCTTCATCAGGTACGCTCAAGGTCAAAAGATCGAATAGCCAAATAATTATAAAATGTCTTTTAAGAAAATGTATGGATGTAACTGAACATGAAAGACTATCCAACATTAAACTTAGACACAAGATAAAGTAAAAATATCGATTTTATTGTCGTTTTACATTTCAAAGTCAAATTAGGGTCTTGAACAATAAGCATAACTCTTGCCTTAAAATGATTGTTAAACGGCACCTCGCCTGCAGTTGAGTGATACTCTTTACTTTTCCAGATTAACGCTACATCTGGGAATCTTTATGGCTTAGATGTTATATAGTGTATATAATATAATGTTCCATCACAAACAACACACGGGTGACGTAATCTTACGTAACATGGCTTTTCCCGTTTGTTGTTGTCTTTTTTATTATGATTGTGAATTGTGATTATATTTTATCCTTTGAAAAGTTTGTTTTCTCAGCCATGCATGAGTTTATTCATGCCATGAAGTCAGTGTTCGTGTGTCTACGTCTGTGAAGGGTCAAAAACCAGAATGGCGATGATGGTTTTTAGTATTATCAACAACAACAAAAAAATTGTCACATAATTCTGAGAGCGGGCATTCATTATATTACAAGTGTGCAAACGAAATAACATTGAAGTAGATCACAATGCAGCATAACAATATTATTGAAACGATATGCAATGTCCAACTGCAAAGTTCTAGGCTGTGCTTTGCTATAATCTTATTCCACGAAGGAGGCAAACCTAAACAGAGTTCAAATAAAATTGAATGTAGGACAAGATACACTAGAGTAAAGGAGCAGCACTTTTATTGCTGTTCTAAATCTTACAGTTACAGTAGGGTCTTCAATAATGAGCATTATGTTCTTATTCAATACGTCAACCGAACATAAATCATTTATAGAGAAAACTCAGAGGCCTAAAGTTGGTATATCAACTCGCCATGACAGCACAATAAGCTTCGAATATTGAATATTGAAAGCAGTGGAACACAAAAGGTTTAATTATATATGTACTAATGATGATATAAACAATTGCATGCACTACAGCCTATTATCATACTCACAAGACAATTATTGCCCTTGTATCGTAGGGTATATCTCTAGTAATTTCTTGGCAAACAACACTATTGGCTCTGACGTCACTTGATGCCTCTTTTAAAGCTTCAAAGGGAGTGAGCATAAAAAAAACTTTAATTCACACACTATTCATTGTAAATTGCTATGGTTATTGTCGTCCAATTACATGTCTTCACGTTTTATTCTCTGTATTGTGATTCCGATGCAACTTCCGCGTAAAAACTATGTTCCGCACGCCATTACTGCCATTTGTATTGTAGGAGGTTCATTGTTCATTTATATTATTTTGTATTTATTTACGTACATTGGTGTCCAACATAATTTCCAATTCGCATGATGTTCATGTCGTTAAACAGTAACTTGACGCACGTGGCACTGGAACTGATTACACTTCCATGGTAATTGAGATCGCCCAGGTTTATAGTGGAGTTCCTGTGTCTCTCTCTTTAGATTTCTGTGTAATGTTTTGTAGATCGTTGTTTGTCCTATTGTCCTTTTCCTTTTGGCCATTATGTAATCTGTTCTTCTTCGATTTACAGCTTCTGATTAGTCTTTTGGTATCTTCAAATTTTTCTTATTGTTGTTTATTGCACTTTCAGTAATATTTTATCTATATTTTGCCGGTCGGCTTTATTGGGTGGGTTAATCGGGATACCTGCGGAGGAATACCACTGACCTTGCCGTAGGTCACCGACAAACTTAAACGACGGAAAGTTGTATCCAGTGCACCTCTACACTGGCAGTCGATATCCTTATTGTTCTTAGATGTATATTTCTCAGTTGCTTGATATATATATATATTTGGTTTATTCGAATGTGGAAAACACTTCCATCATTTCACTAAGAATGGATGTTTGGGCCCAAATTATCAGCTTAACCATGCCATTTTGTTTATTGAAATGCATGTAACAAGTCCGAAAAGTGATCGGTTATGAATCTGCGTGATGAATATATTGATTCTGTCTCTTTCTACCATTTTTCGATTGAATATTGAATTTTTGCGAGTGTGGTATATTTTGTTTTTCATTTCATCATAGCTTGTTGTGTAGCACTTACCATCATTAATTATGTTGTGTAGCACTTACCATCATTAATTATGTTGTGTAGCACTTACCATCATTAATTATGTTGTGTAGCACTTACCATCATTAATTATGTTGTGTAGCACTTACCATCATTAATTATGTTGTGTAGCACTTACCATCATTAATTAAATTCCGTATGTCTGTTATCCCACAACTGTCAGGAAAACACATACCAACCGTTATTTTTGGAGATATCTGAAATACAGATATACTGGCATCATGTTAACCAAACTGTTGTATCATTTGTCGCCACATGTGTAACTACCAATCAAAATCGTCGTGATAGATCTATATCCTTACATGTAAATCAGTGGGGTTTTTTCATTGGTTGATTAGTCGCTCGGTTGAAACATTCAAGGCACCCCTATTAATTATTAATTTATGAAACCTGTTAATAGTCTTAACCTTTAACCTTCAATTATCATGTGCAACCTCTGGCATAATCTTCAACTTATTGAAGGAGGTCAGCATTTGTTAGAATTAGAAAAAAAATATAAGGGAGCCTGTATGCATACATGATAGCCAAAATCGGCTATGATTACCAAAGCCTGAGGGATTAGCATATATATTGTTCACAGTGTTTGCAATCTAAACGTTATATCTGGTAAATTAAAGTATCATGTATACATGTACTTACTGGTAATAGACCATCAAAAAGCCCTCGGAGACGAACTTTGCAGTACTGTCCATCAAAATTGTACAAGATTTCACTGAAATTTGTTGAAGCTTTCACAGCGATGCATTCTTCGTAGTCTCCCCACCATAGTGTCCCTCCGCCAAGGATATTTGCTGGTGGCTTACCAGCAGCATCAATCACTGTTAGAAATACAATTGTGTAGTTTTAATATAAGCATTAGCGACGTATCTACACGTGACGTATCTACACGTGCATAGACCATACACATAATCCGTCTTCCGTAGTCTTTCAACTACACAAAATATCTCACTCTTACAACTTGACTCTTGAGCACAATCAAATCCCATAAAATGCTTTGGAACGATTTGAACTTCATTTAAGATTGAATAAGATGCCCCCCCCCCTCCCCCCCCTCCCCCCTCCCCCCTCCCCCTCCCCCCCCCCCCCCCCCCCCCTCAATTCTGTTAAATAATTTTGCTGAAAACAAATATTGCACAACTTTTGATCGTATAATATTTCACACCTAAAATGCACATGTGGAAGAATTTCGGTGAGCTAAATTTTCTACTACGGTTAACTGATTAGAATCATTAGAATCAAGAAAGATAGTTTTGTCTAAAGGTTTCTGAAAGTTGTGGTTTACATGCTAGAGTCGTGGAATTTTATACTCATGCTTTAAACGTGGCACTCAATAAAGTCCTGCCCAATGGTCGAGTTGTGTATTTGATTCCTCTATCACATCTACAGTATATCTCTTCAGATATACTCTTATTGTGATAGTTGTAACGGCATTGCAGGAAATGGGGTTTTCTGTGGGGATGTTTTTCAACTCCCTACATAAATATAGGGTACAAAACCTATTTCCATTTTGAAATGAGTCATTATGTTGATAAATATTGATATGTAAAGTGAAAATGAAATTGTTATCAATGATATATGTAAATAGTTAATTGTGAATTAGAGATAAAAAAAAATTGTATGTAAAAATATGTATGTGATGGATATACATGTATTAAAGTTATATTTATTAATTTCTCATCAACCTTTGTGATTGAGTGATTGTTGTTTAACGTCAAACAAGCATTTGTTTTACATGTAGATATACCATGGCAAGAACAAATTACACTCGATGAGATTACAATGATGTACGCTTTGTACTAGACCAAAACCGCTTAATTGCATTTTTTGTTATAGTGCTGTCCCACTGAAACAACAGACATGTCGTTCCAATCACAGGCGCTCGTGGCACGGACTTACCACCTCCCTTTTTCTAACTTTCTGTTTACTAATTTATTTTCAATAAAATTTCTTTATTTCTTTATTATTTCATCTCTTTTTCCTTATTTTAACTTGTTCGTGTCAATATTCATACAATCTTATGTTAACATCAAATTGCATGTGTCGACCAGGTGTAAGGAAAAAGAGATGACTGAAATAATAAAGAACAGGGTCGACATATGCAATTTGATGTTAACATAAGATTGTATGAATATTGACACGAACAAGTTAAAATAAGGAAAAAGAGATGAAATAATAAAGAAATAAAGAAATTTTATTGAAAATAAATTTGTAAACAGAAAGTTAGAAAAAAGGGGGGTGGTAAGTCCGTGCCACGAGCGCCTGTGGTTCCAATCGGAAACTCACAACCCACAGCACCCCAGGCGAGCACTCTAATCATTACACCACTGATGCGGTTTCATGTACCTTTGTAGCTGCAATGGTGTACAGACATAATAGAATACAAAATATTTTAATAAGATAAAAAAAAAAAAGATAAAAAAAGAAAACATATCAATATACAATACACAATACAAATGCACAACAGAAAAAAACGATTTGTTACAATTGGCCTCAATACAAGACATCAACAACAGCTTCCGATGCTTACAACATGCTAAACATCGCCAATATATTTCTATCAATTTTGGTCATTGTCAATCGTGTAAATATTTCTTGATTTTTTTTTATCAATTGGAATTGTGTGAATCAATTATCGTGCTATCAGTATTGAATCACATGAGCATTCCATGTTATCAGATGACCGGAAGTTCAAGGTCATTTATAAAAAGATCCCTCTTTACATGATAATATCACTGTTGGGCTGTATGCAGTGCAATCATCATGTACTGGTAACCGAAACTCCGTTAATGATCGGATCCATGAAAAATGGAAGATATTTTATTGGGGAAGGGATGTGGTGCAATTGGAGTATTTTTTGAAAATACAGGAACAATGGCGTATGTGACCCTCGAAGAGACCAATAGTTTTTAGTACATCATATGAGCTACTAATTCGTACATGAAGCTTTCCCATGGAAGATAGTTGCTCGTGGTGCTGTTTTTAGATGGTAGCTGGAACAACTTGCCCAATGTAACGTTGGACAAAAGAATATGTCAAAGTTAAGACTGGTAGAAAATGGAATTTATTTGTTTGGCTCACTTTGTTAGAAATGTTTGAAGATACGAAAGAGAAAACAAGACAGAATAAAAAACAAACAGTCCACACAACACTACACAAAACAAACTAATGATTGAACAACTTGGTCCCCACTAAAACGCGATAAGGTAAGTAGTTCCTGCTCCTCCTATGGCCCCGGTCATGTAACATTTTATGATATGAAAATCATGTTAGACACCAGTATATATAAATAAATACAAATAACATATAAATAAAACATAAACCCACTATGAAACAAACGTGAGTCGGGACGAAACGAATATCGATTTTACGCAAAAATAATAGGGAACTGAAAACGTTAAGAGATGCAATTTGACAAAAGAGTTAATAGTTGTTGATCCACTAGTGGCACCCTTTGTGTTATCGATGGTATTATATGTGAATTGATTTATTAATAAATAAATTGATTGATTGATTGATTAATTGATTGATTGATTGATTGATTGATTGATTGATTGATTGATTGATTGATTGATTGATTGATTGATTGATTGATTGATTGATTGATTGATTGATTGATTGATTGATTGATTGATTGATTGATTGATTGATTGATTGATTGATTGATTGATTGATTGATTGATTGATTGATTGATTGATTGATTGATTGATTGAACTGAAATTAAAACAAATATGAATGCTGTCACTACATTTGTCTTTGGCTTCTAACCATAGCATGATGATGTCCTCTAAAGTAACATACATTATTACCTATCAACTCAGAAAATACAAGGTCGGTACAACACGACAAATTTGTTTGTTATTTACATTTTTTTTCATCATTCAAAGATAAAATAACAGTAAAGGATATAATGTTGACTGTTTATATTTATATTAATATTACTCATTGATTATCTGAGTGCAGTCGATAATAGGTCAAAATATAATGGTATACATTATATAATAAATGGGTCATCATGGTAAATGTTTGTCCTTGTAAGTGCACGTGTACCAAACGTCATTATATATAGACCTTTCGCACATTCCCATTCGATTATAGAATTATATGTTTTTATACCCTTTTCATAAGAGTTATTTCCCTTGCACAATGGTACCAGGTCTGGCAATAGCAATGGTACCAGGTCTGGCAATAGTAATGGAAAAGGACAACAAATTTGAGTTGTATTTTCTCATAATTTGTAGATATTTGAACCTTGTAGAAAATCAAAGGATGATTTCATAGCAAATAAAAATTTCACAAGTTGTTACAGCTTTGAAAGTGGTACTTTGTTTCGGTCATGGTCTTTTTACGTCAACATCGTCATGCCATAGGGATAATTTAGTTCAAAGAAAGTTGAAGTAGAATGTGGTTACTGTTATAAAGTTCTAGTTCCTCGAAGGGGACCGTAAAGGTCTGTAATTGGCGATATGTGGAAAAGATAATATTTGCTCCTTAGTTGCTTGTCGGAACCAAAACCACAGGCACTTGTTTCATTCAAAAAATGTATGCCCCCTCTTCCTTACTTCAAGGTAAGCATCTGCCCTTTACCCCTTCCCCACTTCGCTTCAATATTTTTCGCTTATTTGTGATCCTTTCGCTGACCCAATTATATCGTTATACTCCCGAGATATTTCTCTTTTCGACTGCCACATTTAAATATAAATACCGGGCTCCCCTCAGACGAATTGGACAAGAATATTCAGCGAAAGTCGCATTTTCTATTTTTCAGTCAATGAAACGGATACAGTCACTTCCGTTCCGTTCTAAATTGATTTAGAAACTAAAAAAAGTGTTTTAAAAATCAAATGTCAGTATTTTGGAGTTGAACATATTTTTATAATCTGCATTGGAACAATTATCTGTATTTTAAAGGCTTACTTTACATTTGAGAGGAGATGCTCATGATGGCATTGTTACACATGGCCGGTCTAGAGAATTCCGAACGCATATGAAAATTCCAGCGCAAACCGGAAGTGGTTGTATCCGTTTCAGTGACTGAAAAATAGAAAATGCGACTTTTGCTGAATATTCTTGTCCAATTCGTCTGAGGGGGCCTGGTATTTATATTTAAATGTGGCAGTCGAAAAGAGAAATATCTCGGGAGTTTAACGATATAATTGGGTCAGCGAAAGGATCACAAATAATCGACAAATATTGAGGCGAAGTGGGGAAAGGGTAAAGGGCAGATGTTTACCTTGAAGTAAGGAAGAGGAGGGGGCATATATTTTTTGAAGGAAACAAGTGCCTGTGACCAAAACACCAAATTTCTGCCGCCATTGACGATAGATTATGAAAAAGAATGATTGATTGTTGTCTAACACCAAATAAGCAATTTGTCAGTTACACCATGTCGCAAGCAAGTTACATTTAATAAGATGCTGATGTGTCCGCTGTGTAGTTGATCGACATGCTTAGTTGGATTAGTGCTAGTTCACAGAAACAACAGTCGACGGGTAGACATGTCGCTCCACTCTGACATAACATCCTGATTCTGATCCAGCTAGTCTTTGCTCTTACTCCTTAATGCTGCAACAAATATAAATTCTATAGTCTTTGGTTTGACCGGACCGGGGCTCGAACTCATGTTCTACCACACTCGAAGTGAGCATGCTACCCATTACACCACCGATGTGGCTAGTGTATATTAAACCATTGTGTTTCTATATTAAGAGACTGTCGAATTGCAATTTTCGTATTTTAGCACAATCTATTAAATGATCTTTGATATGAACTAAACACTAAATATAATATCAAAATAACAAGGTCTGGTGGAAGAGAATAGTGTCACTGTGTAAACTTATTTTTTCCTACCGGTATTGACTCCATCTTCTTCCAATTGTATCAATAAGATTAGTATTGCTATTATTGAAATAGCTATGTATTGGGTAATGCTGAGGCACAATTACTTTGCTGGAGGGGAAATGTTGGTCGCTTAAGGTATTGCCTTGATAGAGAGTCTCCCTAACGGGAACAACAGGGTATATACATATTGTCTAATTTCTCATCTGATTACCTCCCATCCGAATGTTCAGTAGTCCCACTTCCCCTCGTAATAAAACCATTTTCAGTTATTTAGATGCAATAAAGTATGAAGGTGTAATCATAAGTCGCAAATCGAAGGATGTAAGCTGTCTCTACCCTACTAATGGCATCCCTCGTTTTACTCTTGTGACAAATTCGGTTATATGTCATGAAGGGGGAAAGAGGCATAGATTGTGGTTACACAAACATAAAATATATGTGGTCACCTGTCACACATATAATCCGCAACGGTTAAGCCATTTGTGATGGCGACGATAAAATTTCAAAGTCAGTGATGACTGCAACTCAGTAGATTCCTAGTTAGCTGTAACCATCTATCAATTAAATTCTGATAGAAACCATAGGCTCTGAAATATCGTAGCAATAGACAGGTGTATATATACAACATATACAGACTGGTGATGCTAGAATACTGCTATATATCAATGGGAAGTTCACAATAGGAAAATCGAAATAATCTATTTTTCCGTAAAGTATCGCTCGAGAACAAAGAAGGAATGACTGAATGTTGATTAACGTCAGCTAAGAAGTATTTTAGCTATATCCAGAACGAGAACAATATCACGGGCGCTACATAATGTAGGTATAAAGGTGGCATTGGGGATGCGATTATGGGCGGACACTAAATTGGCCACAAGAAAACAAAGTATAAAATGGATAGAGTGGGAAATTTTTACCTTTGAAAGCGCCATCAACGACCATTAACAACAAACTAATTTTTTTTTTTTGGAATTTCTGCAAATTGTCATTTACGTGCATGAAGTGTAGCATTCGCCATCTACGAGGAACTTATTTGTGTCCGTCCTAAGAGCGAGGTGCGTATTTGATTCGTCCTCCTTCCACTTCACCAGACGTGCGACTGTTCTAAGATGACTATACTATACAGGCACATCAACAATCAAAAGGTCTCGCAACAAGGTCTGTCAGCACATGTCGTTACAGACAAACCCTTCAGTGTAACACATTCAAGAAATGACCTCCAAGATAAAATCACAACCCCCAAACCACCCTCACGCCAAACAGAATCAAATTCTTATTGACTAAATAAGAACTTACTTCTCAATGCCCATTCCTCTTGCTGTCCAAGCGATATAAAAAGAGCATCCGAATGGTTCTGACAAAGCTCCGAGACTCTTGGAGGTTTTGTTGGTTTTGGTTTCTTTGTTGTTGGTTTTGTTGTTGCTGCCTCTTTTGTCGAACTTTCGGTCATTGGTAAGATTGTTGTCATGACACTTGTTATTACGGATTCTTTAGTTGATCCGGTGTCAGGGGAACTTACAGTCACGGGTGAGTCTGTTATATTGTCTGCCTCAAGTCCGGAACGAAATTCTACATGTTTTCCAAGATGACCGCTGTTCTCAATATCGTGCACAAAATGTACTTGACGAAGCACGTTCCGCATGTCTATTACCTTGGAAATCGATCGCACGAACTTCGTGTATTGATTCGGAGACTTTTTAATATATCCAACCATCTTAACAACTTCCTGTACATTGTGAAAAATGTCATCATGGTCATTTTCCTCGGATAAAACGAAAGTAGCACCGACAAAAAGCAGGATTGTCAAAGCAATACATTTGTGATCCATGTCTCATTGACTGGGAGATGCTCCCACGGACCTCTATAGGTAATTACAAATATTAGTGATATATTATATTTATATACATGTATAGATATATCACTGGTATATATACCAATGAAATTTATCAAATCAAATCAATTTCTATCAGATAAAGTCTAACTACTACATGTAAATAAATATTTTAATGCAGTGTTGATTGAAAAGTGTACTGTATTAATTTACATTATACAATGACAATGTTGAATTGGAACGTGGTTTAGTCTGTGTTGTGTTTTGCTTGATTTTGACTTTGTTTTATTTTTATATGGTTCATTAAATAAATAAACAACATTTCAATAAACTGATTAAATATTACTTTTGAATGGATTGCTTTGATATGCATAGCCCACTTCCGTCTAAGATCTGTCTTTCTATCCTGTGTACTGCCACTAAATTATCACTATGAAAGACCGTTTCAAACATTGTACATTTGTTCTACTTATCATCTTCTAACGGCTATTCCATCAGCCACCAAGGCGGCGTGAATCTGGATTACGTAAAGCTTTGGGATAATGGATAAAGCAACTTTGTTTTAATGAACATCGCACAAAGGCACAATCTGGTTAGACATAAAACACTATTAAAGCTGACCGCCACGATATAGCTGACATATAGTTAAAAGTGGCGTTCATCAACATAACCCCCTCCAGACAACATTCGTTAATTAATTGAAATTTTAACATCTGTTTTGGATATGTAAGCATCATGTGTATATTTAGAGCCACAATATTTACGTTATAACAGAGGGCTGTTTTACCCGGAGAATTATCTGCCAGAAATCACATTTCCGGAAGTCACGGGCAAACTTTATCACATAATGTTGCATCGAGTACAACTCCCCTGGGTGGTATTCGAACTCACAACGTTAGTGGTGATAGCATAGGTAGTTGTAAATGCAACTACATGTACGATCACGACGGCGACGACCCGCCATTTGCTGCATGTTCCCAAGTCATGCGTAAAATGCACATAAGAATCATGTGCAACATTTTTCTCTGTGTATTGGATGGAGTTTGATAAGGCAAGAAACAAACAAATATATGAAATTATCATAAATAAATACCATGTGTATCATCCAGCTATAAATACCATGTGTATCATCCAGCTATAAATACCATGTGTATCATCCAGCTATAAATACCATGTGTATCATCCAGCTATAAATACCATGTGTATCATCCAGCTATAAATACCATGTGTATCATCCAGCTATAAATACCATGTGTATCATCCAGCTATAAATACCATGTGTATCATCCAGCTATAAATACCATGTGTATCATCCAGCTATAAATACCATGTGTATCATCCAGCTATAAATACCATGTGTATCATCCAGCTATAAATACCATGTGTATCATCCAGCTATAAATACCATGTGTATCATCCAGCTATAAATACCATGTGTATCATCCAGCTATAAATACCATGTGTATCATCCAGCTATAAATACCATGTGTATCATCCAGCTATAAATACCATGTGTATCATCCAGCTATAAATACCATGTGTATCATCCAGCTATAAATACCATGTGTATCATCCAGCTATAAATACCATGTGTATCATCCAGCTATAAATACCATGTGTATCATCCAGCTATAAATACCATGTGTATCATCCAGCTATAAATACCATGTGTATCATCCAGCTATAAATACCATGTGTATCATCCAGCTATAAATACCATGTGTATCATCCAGCTATAAAAAGTCAATAAGCAAGGAAACTGGGCTCTCAGATAATACTGGTTCAACATGCAGTGTTGTTTTAAAGAACGAGGAGTCTTAATCTAGAACTGTATACATTATTTGACCAAAAGAAAAAGGTCAAACAACGATCTACAAAACACTACACATAAAACTAAAGATCGAGCAACGTGAACCCCATTAAAACCGGGAGTGAACTAGGGTGTTCCCAAAGGGTTAGCAGTTCCTGCTCCACATGTGGCACGGGTGAACCGTCGTGTTACTCTAGTTACAAACCCGATGATAAATCATGAATGAGGAAAGGACCGAAAAGTGCTTATGGCAAGTGGAAGATATCCGTGATAATTTGTGACACAGATATTCCATAACGGTTATCGAAGTCAAATCATGATGGTTACCATAAACCTTTCGAAGAGATGACTTCAACTTGACCACTAGGAACCCTTGGTTCAGTAGCTTACTTGTTAGCAGTAACTGTCTATCAAGAGATGACTTCAATTTGACCACTAGGAACCCTTGGTTCAGTAACTTACTTGTTAGCAGTAACTGTCTATCAAGAGATGACTTCAACTTCACCACTAGGAACCCTTGGTTCAGTAACTTACTTGTTAGCAGTAACTGTCTATCAAGAGATGACTTCAACTTCACCACTAGGAACCCTTGGTTCAGTAACTTACTTGTTAGCAGTAACTGTCTATCAAGAAATGACTTCAACTTGACCACTAGGAACCCTTGGTTCAGTAGCTTACTTGTTAGCAGTAACTGTCTATCAAGAGATGACTTCAACTTCACCACTAGGAACCCTTGGTTCAGTAGCTTACATGTTAGCAGTAACTGTCTATCAAGAGATGACTTCAACTTCACCACTAGGAACCCTTGGTTCAGTAGCTTACATGTTAGCAGTAACTGTCTATCAAGAGATGACTTCAATTTGACCACTAGGAACCCTTGGTTCAGTAACTTACTTGTTAGCAGTAACTGTCTATCAAGAGATGACTTCAACTTCACCACTAGGAACCCTTGGTTCAGTAACTTACTTGTTAGCAGTAACTGTCTATCAAGAGATGACTTCAACTTCACCACTAGGAACCCTTGGTTCAGTAACTTACTTGTTAGCAGTAACTGTCTATCAAGAGATGACTTCAACTTCACCACTAGGAACCCTTGGTTCAGTAACTTACTTGCTAGAAGTAACTGTCTATCTAGAGATGACTTCAACTTCACCACTAGGAACCCTTGGTTCAGTAGCTTACTTGTTAGCAGTAACTGTCTATCAAGAGATGACTTCAACTTCACCACTAGGAACCCTTGGTTCAGTAGCTTACATGTTAGCAGTAACTGTCTATCAAGAGATGACTTCAACTTGACCACTAGGAACCCTTGGTTCAGTAGCTTCTTTGTTAGCAGTAACTGTCTATCAAGAGATGATTTCAACTTCACCACTAGGAACCCTTGGTTCAGTAACTTACTTGTTAGCAGTAACTGTCTATCAAGAGATGACTTCAACTTGACCACTAGGAACCCTTGGTTCAGTAGCTTCTTTGTTAGCAGTAACTGTCTATCAAGAGATGATTTCAACTTCACCACTAGGAACCCTTGGTTCAGTAACTTACTTGTTAGCAGTAACTGTCTATCAAGAGATGACTTCAACTTGACCACTAGGAACCCTTGGTTCAGTAACTTACTTGTTAGCAGTAACTGTCTATCAAGAGATGACTTCAACTTGACCACTAGGAACCCTTGGTTCAGTAGCTTACATGTTAGCAGTAACTGTCTATCAAGAGATGACTTCAACTTGACCACTAGGAACCCTTGGTTCAGTAGCTTCTTTGTTAGCAGTAACTGTCTATCAAGAGATGACTTCAACTTGACCACTAGGAACCCTTGGTTCAGTAACTTACTTGTTAGCAGTAACTGTCTATCAAGAGATGACTTCAACTTCACCACTAGGAATCCTTGGTTCAGTAGCTTACTTGTTAGCAGTAACTGTCTATCAAGAAATGACTTCAACTTGACCACTAGGAACCCTTGGTTCAGTAACTTACTTGTTAGCAGTAACTCTCTATCAAGAGATGACTTCAACTTGACTACTAGGAAACCTTCGTTCAGTAGCTTACTTGTTAGCAGTAACTGTCTATCAAGAGATGACTTCAACTTGGTCACTAGGAACCCTTGGTTCAGTAGCTTCTTTGTTAGCAGTAACTGTCTATCAACAGATGACATCAACTTCGCCACTAAGAACCCTTGGTTCAGTAGCTTACTTGTTAGCAGTAACTGTCTATCAAGAGATGACTTCAACTTCACCACTAGGAACCCTTGGTTCAGTAGATTCTTTCTTAGCAGCAACCATCTATCAAGAGATGACTTCAACTTGACTACTAGGAACCCTTGGTTCAGTAGCTTCTTTGTTAGCAGTAACTGTCTATCAAGAGATGACTTCAATTTCACCACTAGGAACCCTTGGTTCAGTAACTTACTTGTTAGCAGTAACTGTCTATCAAGAGATGACTTCAACTTGACCACTAGGAACCCTTGGTTCAGTAGCTTCTTTGTTAGCAGTAACTGTCTATCAAGAGATGACTTCAACTTCACCACTAGGAACCCTTGGTTCAGTAGCTTTCTTGTTAGCAGTAACTGTCTATCAAGAGATGACTTCAACTTGACCACTAGGAACCCTTGGTTCAGTAGCTTACTTGTTAGCAGTAACTGTCTATCAAGAGATGATTTCAACTTGACCACTAGGAACCCTTGGTTCAGTAGCTTACTTGTTAGCAGTAACTGTCTATCAATAGATGACTTCAACTTGACCACTAGGAACCCTTGGTTCAGTAGCTTACTTGTTAGCAGTAACTATCTATCAAGAGATGACTTCAACTTGACCACTAGGAACCCTTGGTTCAGTAGCTTACTTGTTAGCAGTAACTGTCTATCAAGAGATGACCTCAACTTGACCACTAGGAACCCTTGGTTCAGTAGCTTCTTTGTTAGCAGTAACTGTCTATCAAGAGATGACTTCAACTTGACCACTAGGAACCCTTGGTTCAGTAACTTACTTGTTAGCAGTAACTGTCTATCAAGAGATGACTTCAACTTGACCACTAGGAACCCTTGGTTCAGTAGCTTCTTTGTTAGCAGTAACTGTCTATCAAGAGATGACTGAAACTTGACCACTAGGAACTCTTGGTTCAGTAGCTTCTCTGTTAGCAGTAACTGTCTATCAAGAGATGACTTCAACTTGACCACTAGGAACCCTTGGTTCAGTAGCTTCTTTGTTAGCAGTAACTGTCTATCAAGAGATGACTTCAACTTGACCACTAGAAACCCTTGGTTCAGTAGCTTACTTGTTAGCAGTAACTGTCTATCAAGAGATGACTTCAACTTCACCACTAGGAACCCTTGGTTCAGTAGCTTCTTTGTTAGCAGTAACTGCCTATCAAGAGATGACTTCAACTTCACCACTAGGAACCCTTGGTTCAGTAGCTTATTTGTTAGCAGTAACTGACTATCAAGAGATGACTTCAACTTGACCACTAGGAACCCTTGGTTCAGTAGCTTACTTGTTAGCAGTAACCATCTATCAAGAAATGACTTCAACTTGACCACTAGGAACCCTTGGTTCAGTAACTTACTTGTTAGCAGTAACTATCAATCAAGATATGACTTCAACTTGAACACTAGGAACCCTTGGTTCAGTAGCTTACTTGTTAGCAGTAACTGTCTATCAAGAGATGACTTCAACTTCACCACCAGGAATCCTTGGTTCAGTAGCTTCTTTGTAAGCAGTAACTGTCTATCAAGAGATGACTTCAACTTGACCACTAGGAACCCTTGGTTCAGTAGCTTACATGTTAGCAGTAACTGTCTATCAAGAGATGACTTCAACTTGACCAATAGGAACCCTTGGTTCAGTTGCTTACTTGTTAGCAGTAAACATCTATCAAGAGATGACTTCAACTTGAACACTAGGAACCCTTGGTTCAGTAACTTACCTGTTAGCAGTAACTGTCTATCAAGAGATGACTTCAACTTGACCACTAGGAAACCTTGGTTCATTAGCTTACTTGTTACCAGTAACTGTCTATCAAGAGATGACTTCAACTTGACCACTAGGAACCCTTGGTTCAGTAGCTTCTTTGTTAGCAGAAACTGTCTACCAAGAGAAGACTTCAACTTGACCACTAGGAACCCTTGGTTCAGTAGCCTACTTGTTAGCAGTAACTGTCTATCAAGAGATGACTTCAACTTGACCACTAGGAATCCTTGGTTCAGTAGCTTACTTGTTAGCAGTAACTGTCTATCAAGAGATGACTTCAACTTCACCACTAGGATCCCTTGGTTTAGTAGCTTACTTGTTAGCAGTAACGGTCTATCAAGAGATGACTTCAACTTGACCACTAGGAACCCTTGGTTCAGTAGCTTCTTTGTTAGCAGTAACTGTCTATCAAGAGATGACTTCAACTTGACCACTAGGAACCCTTGGTTCAGTAGCTTCTTTGTTAGCAGTAACTGTCTATCAAGAGATGACTTCAACTTGACCACTAGGAACCCTTGGTTCAGTAGCTTCTTTGTTAGCAGTAACTGTCTATCAAGAGATGACTTCAACTTCACCACTAGGAACCCTTGGTTCAGTAGCTTCTTTGTTAGCAGTAACTGTCTATCAAGAGATGACTTCAACTTGACCACAAGAAACTCTTGGTTCAGTATCTTCTTTGTTAACAGTAACTGTCTATCAAGAGATGACTTCAACTTGACCACTAGGAACCCATGGTTCAGTAGCTTACTTGTTAGCAGTAACTGTCTATCAAGAGATGACTTCAACTTCACCACTAGGAACCCTTGGTTCAGTAGCTTACATGTTAGCAGTAACTGTCTATCAAGAGATGACTTCAACTTCACCACTAGGAACCCTTGGTTCAGTAGCTTACTTGTTAGCAGTAACTGTCTATCAAGAGATGACTTCAATTTGACCACTAGGAACCCTTGGTTCAGTAACTTACTTGTTAGCAGTAACTGTCTATCAAGAGATGACTTCAACTTCACCACTAGGAACCCTTGGTTCAGTAACTTACTTGCTAGAAGTAACTGTCTATCTAGAGATGACTTCAACTTCACCACTAGGAACCCTTGGTTCAGTAGCTTCTTTGTTAGCAGTAACTGTCTATCAAGAGATGACTTCAACTTGACCACTAGGAACCCTTGGTTCAGTAGCTTACTTGTTAGCAGTAACTGTCTATCAAGAGATGACTTCAACTTGACCACTAGGAACCCTTGGTTCAGTAGCTTACTTGTTAGCAGTAATTGTCTATCAAGAGATCACTTCAACTTGACCACTAGGAACCCTTGGTTCAGTAACTTACTTGTTAGCAGTAACTGTCTATCAAGAGATGACTTCAACTTGACCACTAGGAACCCTTGGTTCAGTAGCTTACTTGTTAGCAGTAATTGTCTATCAAGAGATGACTTCAACTTGACCACTAGGAACCCTTGGTTCAATAGCTTACTTGTTAGCAGTAACTGTCTATCAAGAGATGACTTCAACTTGACCACTAGGAACCCTTGGTTCAGTAGCTTCTTTGTTAGCAGCAACCATCTATCACCAAACTTAGAATTACTAGTATGTAGTGATTAGACATCATCTTTTTAGTGGAACGTGAGGTTCGGGCTAGCTTCTCTTTTGTTTTATATTAACAACTGAACTAAAATTATATCTGTCGTATTAAAAGGAGACTATTATAAAATACAATCAGTTTGGTCTAATATCATGCCACATGGATAATTATGCCCTGCATACGATAGTATGAGGGCATATATTTTTTCAGTTCGTTAATTCGTCCGTTCATCCATTCGCCCGTTCGTTCCTCTGTCCCGCTTCACTTTGTGAATGAAGCTCCTCTGGGCTCGTTGGTCAACTTCGGATTTATATGACTTTAACGTTTTCATACAATTTCAATATAGCTATACTTTGTGAAGCATTGATATTAGTAGGGGGTCATCAGGGGCGGATCCAGGATTTGTGGTTAGGGGGGGGGCGTGAGTAGGCGAGGGGTCTGAGGACCGCTGAAGGTCCCCAGCGGGTCCAAGGCATAGCCCTGGTAGAGGGCCCAGGGGGGGGGGGGGGGCTAAGCCCCCGGAAGCTCTGGGGGTTTGAAGAATTACAGACATTTATTTGAACGACAATTTTGAACCAATCACACCATTTTTATCAGACCAAAAAAACGACTTTAAGTCTTAATTTTGTCGGATAATTGTTAACAGTATGTTTTTGTCAGATTATAAGAACCTAAAGTAAAACTTTTCTTTAGCAACCGTGATGCGAATTGTTCAACTCATGACTGATCGATCACGATATTTTAACCCTTCAAAGAAGTATTGGTTTAGTTTTAGCGCATTCCTCACATTTCACTAATTGATCTGTACTTTCAGTGCTTGTCCTTTCGGGTGGTTCTAGTTAATACTGCCCGTACGGATGGAGCTTTTCTTTTTGTCGTTTGATTCATTCATTGAAGACGTATGATTCGACCGTTCTTGTATATAGACAAACAAAAGTGGAAATTGTCAATACATGAACTTGTTGTTGATTTCTGATAAGCTAACGTAACTAAATTAGATGATCAGAATCGTTTCATGCAGCATTAATGTTAACATTTTCGCCTTTGTTTAGAAGTCTATAAACAAGAACGAATCATACGTTTTCAATGAATGAACCAACGGCGAAACGAAAAGCTTCATCCGGACGGACAGTATATTGATGTTTATCAATGGGTAGAACCTTTTAGAATGATATCCCAAATTTACTCCTAATATCATTACTATTCATTTTGACTTATTGGTCACGAGTTAACCATTCATGAAAAAGTTGTTTGTTGAACTGCTTAATTAACGTTGTATAACATATGCTTTGCGAATTTTAGGAGGGGCGCACGCCCCGCACGCCCCCCTCTAAATCCGCCTCTGGTCATGATTTATAGTTGGTCATATTTACCCGGTATTTTGATTTGACAATGTTTGTAGGAGTTATGGTACCTTAATATTTTCATGAATTTTCAATATAGTTATACAAAAATGTACTTTGTGAACGCAACTCCTTTGAAGTTGTTGATCCAATAGCTATCGTATATGACAATGATCGGTCATGATTACAGTGTAGTTTTCGGACCGGATAATCGTTTCTTACAAACAGTGTTACAGTGTCAATAAGTTGTTAACTAAAAAGCAACTGTACTATCAAAAACTGCTCAGTTTACAATGTGTGGATGCGGGGCGTGCTGTCGTCAATTATGACGACATTGTCTTGTTTATAGTTGACTGATTTAAGGTAGCTTGTGACTTGAGCGCCAATATCCGCCATTTTTTTGTGGATTTTGCTTGACTAAGTAAGCATTGTATATATCTTTGTTATAATCCTGATTTGAATGAGAATGATCTAACGAGAAATGTCTTTACTAGCCGCCAGGATTTAAAGACACTTCAAGTTAATAGATTGAATATGAACGTTTACTGGATTGAATCGGGACATATAAAACATGGCTTTATATGTCTCTGATTGAATATCACGTACTTTAACTATATTTTTTTTTTTTTTGTCCGCGAGAGTGAAATACCGTGAAGCTAAGGTTACGTGGTATTTTTTTCTGTCAATATGATTTTTTATTGATAATGTATCAAGTAAGTCATCACTTTGGCTGGATATTGATTTTTTTTACTTTAGTATATTTATTGTAGATGTTTTCTAACAATCAATATGTGACACTTTAATAAACACATTTTATCATTTCTTGTGGGCATTCAATATATTCCGGATCATTCCGGATACAAAACGTGTCTGTCCGGAAAAATGTTTTATTTACGATTCCTATCAACAGCAGATCTGTCGTAATTTACAACACCCATCACTTCCTGTCATAAGATTACGACGAAAACCATCTGAAAATGGCAAGTCAATCGACAGGGATTCAACAGCTCTTACATGCTGAAAAGAAAGCTGCAGAGAAGGTTTCCGAAGCCAGAAAACGTAAGAATTACACAGCACTTCAGCTTGTTTCTTGTTCCGCACGTCATCAGTGTAAAGAATGTAATTTATGTCGTAAAAATAGCAACTCAAACTGGCATGATTTTCCTAAAAATCATAATTTATTTATAATGTTTTCCTTTATTTCATTGTACAGCCTATATATAATTGAAAAAAAATGTAGCTAACTGCCTTTGCCCTTTTATTCAAACAAATTCTTTCATAATTTTCACTTCTTCTTCTTCCGTGTACAGTCTCCAGAGTGTACTCATAAAAAAAATGAGACATCATTGAGCGTTATACTTCAGCATGACAGTCAAGATAAAAGCCCAGCAAGGCAATATTTACAGTTAAAAACAGGCAGGAATCTTATCTACACGGTCAGGAACTGGGCAGGTGGTAAGTTGCCCAGTGTGTCCCTGAACTCCTCCACGGAACTGGCTGTTGTTGCTGCTGATGGAAGGTTGTTCCATTCCCGGATGGATCTTGGGAAAAAAAAGTTTCGGTAGACATCCTTCCTGGTTGATGGAATCCGGAAGGTATTCTGACCTTTAGTCCTGAAGTCTGATGGAAGAAGATATGCTTCTGTCGGAATAGCTACTAGGTTATGCTGGATCTTAAATAGCAAAAGGAGGCAGATCTTAACTCTCCTAACCTGTGGATAATGTCTTTACTCCGACACTCAATACTCCGACTCTTAATACTTCGACAGTGACCAATAGTCTTTGCAATTCTGGCACTTTTAGCAATCCAAATGCAGTACGGGGCTGCCCATTTAACTTGAAAGGGGCATGGTTTTTATCTCGGAGTCAGAAGTTTTTTTCGTATGCATCCCTATTGTTTTTAAAGCTTTTCAGCGCGGCCCAACAAAATATTATTTACAAAAGAAAATATTATTTCATGTAGATCTAATAAAAATGCTTTCTCTGATTAGTTTGTTTCTTTGATTCCCGTCATATTTTCCTCAAAATTCAGAATAGCACAATTAGAACGCACAATAAAAATGCAAGAAAAATACCTAGACAAAAAGACAACACTAGAGAGGCAATTCCTGGTGAACACTCGCTATTACTGACAGCTAGCTACGAACCGTCTACCGACTCGTCACTGATGTAAAAGAAGCATGCATACCAGTACTAGATCAAGGATATATTGTATTTTTGCAATCCTCTTTGTACCATAAGCTGAGGGTCAAGTTTAACATACATTGTACTGTTGGGTTGTACTTCTGCAGGGGACACCAATGGACGGTGCTTAAGGAAATGTAGCGTTCTAAAGCCTACACTCCTCCTCGTGTCCAGTGCAGAAGAACAAGCATAACATATGCATAAATAAAGGGAATGTATATACCAAATATAATAGTTAAAAGTTTGCACGTTGTTTTTCTGCAAGGGACACCAAGGGGCGGTGCTCAAGGAAATGTAGCATTTTAGTGCTTACACTCCTCCTCGTGTCCAGTGCAGATGAACGATATGTTATTATCGTGTAGTTTCAAAATTGAATGAATTGATAAAAATAAATATGAGCTTTCATGTTGTCATTCTGCAAAGGGACACCAAGGGATGGTGCTCAAGAAAATGTAGCATAATAAACCGTACACTCCTCCTCGTGTCCAGTGCAGAAGAACAAGATGCAATAGAAATGTCAGAAAGAAAAAAAATCATCTACAATATTTACAGATAAATTGACACATCTCTTTCAAGACTAAGTCATTTTCGCATGTCATTAACCACAAGAATATCTCTTCTATTCTTTTTTGGAAGTTGATACATGTCATCCCAACTATATTAAAAAGGTCTTGCCTAGTTTTATCATATTTTGAACAAGACATTAAAAAATGCATTTCATCCTCAATTTCCCATATTTCAGAGCAATATAGTAAAACATGTTAAATGGTATGGTCAAAAACATATGTCCTAAGCGACGTCGCTAAGTAAACATTGACGTGCAGGAACACTGAAAACATAGTTCATCTAAATTTTCGACTATATATATCTTTTATTTTCGTCAATGAAATAAATATAATAATCAATTGCACGTCGTGAATATTGAATATATGATCACTCGTGCGCGTAGCAAGTTCCGCACACTCGTTTAATCTGATGCGTTTTGCGGCAGTCGTGATCCTATTTTCAATATCCACGCCGTGCAATTATCCTATAGTTGTTTGGAGTTGCGATTAGAAAGGATATGATGATACAGCCCGGATGCATGGTCGGAGTATTAATGAGTCGGAGAAATAACTGTCGGAGTAATGAGACGACCCCCTAACCTGGAGTGGTTCCTATCCAAGTTGGGTTACCATATGTGACACTTCCTGGCTGTCTGTCTGTGTAAATCGTGCCGCTTGTCTCTGTACCTTTTCTAGTTGGTTAATTTGCCTGGTGTTATATGGGTCCCATATAGATGCGGCATATTCCAAGGTTGGGCGAACTATAGCTTCATAGGCTCTGGCTCGTGCTGATGTTTTGCACCCTCTAAGATTTCGTTTGAGAAAGCCTAGTGTCCTATTTGCTCTCGCTGTGATGTTGTTGATATGGTCATCCCATCTTGGGTTCTTGTTGATGGTAACGCCCAGGGGTCCGTTGTTGAACTTGTGATTAAGCTAATCATATGATTAGCCATAATTACATGTTTAATTCCTAATCACATAATTAGCTAATTCAATGATTAAATATGATCAATTAATACATTGATTAAAAAAGAGTTCAGCAACAAAATTTAATCGTGGGATTAGGAATTAAAAATGTAATTATGGCTAATCATACGATTACATGTAGCTTAATCACAAGTTCAACAATGGGCCCCTGGTACTTACTGGAGTCAACAACATCAAGTTGGTGGTTATGCAGTGTGTAGTTAGCTGAGATGGTACCTAGATGAAATCTGGATGACTACACATTTTTCCAGATGGAAAGCCATATGCCACTGCTTTTCCCAGTCTTCCAGTGCCGCTATATCTTGTTGCAGGTCCTCTGTGTCCTTCCTACTGAAGATGGGCCTGTATAGTAGGCAATCATCTGCGAAGAGGCGTGCCTCTGAGTTGGTGACTTCTGTAAGGTCATTGATGAAAGTTAAGAAAAGCAGTGGACCGAGAACGGTTCCCTGTGGTACTGCTGATAACACTTCTGCTGTTGATGAAGTATGGCCATTGAGGAGGACTTGTTGCAGTCTGTTGTTGAGGAAGTCCTTGGTCCATTGTAGGGTTAGTCCACACACTCCGTAGTACTGTAGTTTGCGGAGAAGCCTGGTGAGCTAGTGTCAAACGCTTTTGAGAAGTCAAGTAGTATAATATCTACTTGACCCCCATCGGCTAGGGTACGTGCGATGCTGGCAATGGCGACTGATAACTGGGTCTCACAGGAACGTTTGGATCTGAAGCCGTGTTGTTTGTCACTCAGGATGTTGTGTCTGCCGTAATGATCCATCACCTGACTATGGACGATATGCTCTAAAAGCTTACAAGCTATTGAAGTCAGAGAGACGGAGCGATAGTTGGATGCTTGATGTCGGTCACCTTTCTTGAAAACCAGTACAATTGAAGCTGATCATTCTGACATCTGGTATAATGTCTGTTGACAGATATCTGGAATATTCATGGAGTAGTCTGGCTGGAATACCATCTGGACCTGTGTCCTTGTGACTGTTGATATTGTTGAGCGGTTTCAGCACTCCAGCTTCACCGATGTGTATACCTGGCATATCAGGATATGGACTTTGACCCTTCTCTGGCATAGATGTCATATCTTCCCTAGTATGTACAGAGTAAAACTGGTCATTTAGTATCTCAGCTTTGGTCTCGGTATCGCTGTATAGGAAGCCATCGTCTTTCCTGAATGGAGTTACACCTTGGGAGTCTTGTTTCTTACTCTTCAGGTAGGACCAGAACTGTTTGGTACTGTTCTTCATGTCTCCAAATATTGTGTTGTCGACATATTGGTCGTGGGCTTTCCTCACCTCTCTTTGTACTGTTGTCTGAATCCAGTTTTACATTTACTTGTCCAGGGCTTCGGACATGTGGGTTAGCGCGAAGAATGACATATCATCATGGGTTCATATTCATAGGTTAGTAAACACTATTTTGCTTCAAAAAAAATTCATTTTATTAAAAAACTGACGCAACTTTTTCTAGGTATCAGGTCAAATCGACACCTAGCGTTTGGTTACTGCATACAGTGTACAATCCAGTCCGTCCTTGTTATTTATTATATATTGTTCACTTTTATAATTATGACCATGATGAAAATAAAATGTATTAATTCTGAATATTGTTTCTTTATTTAGTAAAGAATCCTGATTATAACACATCAAAACAATATTGTGAAGCAGAAATAGTAAATATGGGAAAATAATCATGAGACTAATAATCTCCTTACCTTTACTATACAGCTACAGTATGTACATATTTCAGATATGAGCATTTTTCAGTCATATTAAAACAGTGTGGGAAACGGTTTTTTCTCTTATCTTGCCATTTTGGCTAGTTGCTTCAAAATTGTACTCGCCAAATTAGAATTGCTCTTGCCAAGTTTGGCCAGTGGGTAGATATTTCCTTGATAGAGGGTTGCTGCTAACAAGGAAGCTACTGAACCAAGGGTTCCTTTTGGTAAAGTTGAAGTTATCACTTCGAAAAATTTACTGTTGCCACCATGACTTGGTTCAAGTTGGTTGACCGTTATAGAATATATGTGTGACCAATGACCACGGATATGTTCCACTTGTCGTAAATCCGACCCTGACTCGAAAATTACGATTTTTTAACATTTACCTTTTTACCATATATAAAGTCCACCCAAACCCAATTTTATTTGATATCATCAAGTTTTACTCTACCGAATCCGTATTTAAGATAATCTGAATGGTTTGCATTGAACTTTGGGAGGTATATATTAATTATGTCTCCCCTTCGAACGAAGGGTGACATATGTGGAGAAATTCAGTATTGGAACATAAAGTGTGACATTATAAGTAAAAAATAGAAGTCTTTAATTAAAAGATCCTTGAGAGTTTTTGCAAAGCAAAATGTCTATATTTTCATAAAATAGTAATGGCAAGATAAATTCTGTTCCCATTTTCTCATAATTTTGTGATGCATCAGAGTGTCCAATGTCTGTTGCGTTCATAACATAGTGTCCAAATGCAGCTTTTTATAGACTGTTGTATATATTTAAAAGACCCCTTTCGTATTCAGTAATAACCTTATATATAACAGTTGTAAAATACGGTTGAAAATTTTAAAATAAATATTCATATCTTCGACTTAAGAATGATTAATCATGTGGACACTGTTACTTACGAACACTTGTAACCTTGTGCATAAATAAATTTGATTTTATATCTTCCTGAGAATATACTAGCAAGTTTTAATCATCATAGTATTGATATGGCTGTGTTTATACACTTGAAAGTAATTTTGGTATCTTTATCTTAGTATCTTCAGTGTATGGTAGCAAAAAAAAAAAAGTGTTGTGAGTAACAAGGACACCAATAGCACCACTAAATACTTTATTCTTAAACTTTTAATTGTCTAATTCACTGGAGTTTCACTGGATAGTCTGAAAAAGAAAGAAAATGACATTGTAGGTAATCATTACCGTAATGTGAAGTTTCACAAGATATAAAAGTGAAAACAAATCAAACGTTGCGTTCATAACATAGGACTACAACAGTGATTCGCGACTAAGTTGACTAGAATGAAGATTTTATTGGAAAATAACAGACTAGTGATTATTTTTTTTACTTCACAATGTAAATAAATGTACTGAGAAATTGCCTGTAAGTCGTCTTTATCCCAACATATACATGAAGTTTAAAAAAATAGTTGAAATCATGGTACATGACTTACCTGTTGCGTTCATAACTGTCCACCATTATCGAGACGACAACACATTATTGTGAACTACATCAAAGATTTCTGCAAGATACCCAGTTTTGCGTGATGTTGAGGAAAGTCCCGCACTAACAGTAGATTATGGTACACTTTAGGAAGTGTCACGGCTTTCACAATTCTATTATTAGCCAACGTTCTGTTGGTAACTTCATGACAACAATTTCGAATCCCAAAATAAAACCTCGATTATTATAGGGACCATCTGTTTAACTTTTTATTATATAACTCATCCCTGTTATTTTTTTTCAATACACACTGATCAAATTCATTAAATCATTCTGAATCATCGTAATGCATACAATTCGTAGATACTTTTGAAGGACACCATTGGTTATGAACATAGCATGAAACTTTTGGAACAAAAATATATATTCCTCCTTACGAAAAAAAAATTAATTCATTAAATACAAAAGCTTTATCAATATATCTGTCCAAATAAGCTGGCACTTTCAGAAGTGCCATTATTTTTACTTGTAATAGTTATATTATAGCAACCCATTGTTGCAAATGTCACAAATTTCACCCCAAATTTTGTGGATTTTGTGGGGAAAAATGATTGTCAAACATCAGTTTTTTCACCTTTTCATCAGATGTTTTTAGTTTTATTTCAATGATGTACATGTAATGTAATGTGCATTGATTCACAAAGAACTAAAGCATTTAGTCAGGAAAAAAAAACATTTTATTGACAACCTCTCCATTTGTCCCAATACTGAATTTCTCCACATATTGTTTTAGTCTGATTTTTTCTTCTGCTTCTTCTCAGCGAAGCTTCTCCGGACCATAACTTTTTTGTCTTTCCAGATAGGTCAATTATATTTGGTATGTGGGTGCATGACCATAAGGCGGTGTGTCGCATACCATAATGACCTTCATGTGACCTTGACTTCAAGGTCAAATAATTGTTTTTTATATAGTATTGTCTTCGTCTGGGACATAACATTTTGGTCTTTCGAGATAGGTCAATGATATTTGGTATGTAGGTGCATGACCATAAGGCGGTGTGTTACGTACCGTAATGACCTTCGTGGCACCTTGACCTTTGACCTTAAGGTCAAATAATTGTTTTTTAAATAGTATTTTCTTGCCCAGGTCATAACATTTTTATCTTTCGAGATAAGTTGTTGTACAGATGGCCGCATTAAGGGGAGACATAAGTTTTAGGTATCTAAAACAGTTTTTCCTAGTTTTATTTTTTCCTGATTTGGAATAGGACACCATCTTTTAGCGTTTTCTATCGATAAGAAAAATCAATATGGCGGACGTGAAACATTGCACCGCTAGTCCTATCAACAATTTTGAAGGATTTCTTCACATCTTTTATTGTCGAATCAACAATTTTACGGAATCATTGACTGAGAAACTACTTTGTCAAGTTGGTTGACAGGGGTGAGTGCAAAATTATCGGAACTCGCCTCACGATGTTCGGTCGCCGGATTGTCGAGTTCTTACACAAACGTACTCGCCAAATTTCTTCTCTTCTCGCTTTTGGCGAGTTGGCAAGCGGTGGTTTCTTTCACTGTTAAAACATTATCAAGTCAAATGTTTCATTCACTGTAAATCACATACATATTATATACATTCAAATATTAAACACTAAAATGTAAATATAATGACGATTTTCAAATGTACAAATGGAAAAAAAACATTAATTATTTATAGATGCTGATTTAGCTAAGGGCCGAAATTACAATGTGCCGACTTGAATTCCTTTTTCTACACCTTTTCTTTTGATTAGATATTCAAAAACAAACAATAGCATCATATACATGTTTACATTTAGAATATTTAAAAAAGAAAGACTCAAAGAGTCATATTTTCAATAGATAAGAAAAATTCTGAGGCTATAAATAAAGTTACCCTCATACGTTTTTTGATGAAAAATACACCAAAATGTAACAAGAACCACAGGGACTTGCTCCCGGCCACTAAATTTGCTCCACTGAATTTGTCTTTCTCGCCAATATTAACAAAACGAACAATCACCTCTCATTTTAACTGAACTCCCTGAACACAATAAAGACCATGACATATGCTTCAAGCTTGTATTGTTTGATTTGTATTAATTTATGATTATAGGGAATATTTGTATATTAAATGTATAGTCTGATAATGAACTATTATTTATTTAAGGTAAAGCCAAGAGATTGAAGCAAGCTAAAGAAGAAGCACAAGCAGAAATTGATGGGTACAGAAAACAAAGAGAAGATCAATATCAGAAATATGAAAAATCTGTAAGTTTTCATTTAAGAATTGAATGCATTCTTTTGAAGTTTCATTGTGGTATGAAAGCATTGACCAAAGTACATTTTCAATGAAGTGTTGAAAATGTAGTTCGATCAACACTTTCATACCCCCAATGAAACTTCAAAAGAATGTATTCAATTCTTATAATTATATTTAAATCACACCAAAATTTAATATAGTTGAAATTTTCGTTGTGAATTTTATTTGTGTTAGATTATTTGCTGTTGGAAATTACTACACCATTGATTGTTTACATCTGATGTCGTCATGGAGGCACGTGTAAGTTCGGATTTGAGTTTCATTGGGATGTGAAACATCTCTTTTATAATCATGTGACCATTTCATAACCAATCATATTGTAACATTTCAATGAAAAACGGAAGTAATGTAATTATTACATAATAACTTCATAAGCAGGGATCCTATGAGAGAACCTGGGTGAGGTGTACTTGATACAACATTATGTGACAGTATGTCAGTGACTTACGACAAGTCTGTGGTTTTCTCCGTGTACTCCTGTTTCCTCTGCCAATAAAACTCACCTCCACCATAACCGTAACCCCTGCATATTAGGAAGGTATAAGGAATTTATATTTTCCATTAAATCTTAATGTGGTTTTTTTTTTTTTTTGATTGGGTTGAGTGCTTCCAGAAGTATGCAGATGGATTTCTTCCTTCTTGTATAATTACCAGTCCTGTAATAAACTCAAAACCATTTCTCATGTAATTGCCCAGTCAGAAAGGACAAGTGATATGTTATGGGAAACTGAGCAATATATACATATTTTTCTAGTTTTGGTGTTATATCTTACTTTAATAAAAAAAAAAAAAAAAAAAAAACATGTTGTGGGAGTTATCTCCCTTTTCTCTATATGAAGGAAATCATCACATTGTATGCCCTCTTGACTTATATTTCATTAAGAAATATTAACTATTAATTTGTAATTTGTATAATTTCAGATCTTAGGTTCAAGGAGTGATATGGAATCACAGATCGACCAAGAAACGAAAAAGAAATTGATAGAAGTAGATTCAAATGTCCGTAAAAATAAAGATGGTGCAATAAAAAATTTACTTGACTTTGTGGTTGATATACAGCCAGAACTACACAAAAATTATGTAGAATATTAATAATGTAACTGTAGTAGTTATTATGTGTCCTATCATATTTGTAAACAAGATTACTTTATGTAGAATGTCCATTTTTGGAAAAGTATATATTTAGTTTTTTTTTCGAACATCTGTTCAAAATTTTGGAAAGGAATACAACTGGGTATACAGTACTGTTTCAAGAGAAAATAAATCTTGTAATATCAGAAAACAGTTAAAAAAAAACATGTTAGTTAAAATCATGTAGATTCATTGTATTGTTATTAGATTTTCAGAGGTACATGTAATTAACTACATGTATTTAGATATGTACCCATATAAGAATTAGGCAAGCATGCTTAGTGCACCATGGAAATTACGCACATTTTATTAGCTTTATTTTCATATTCTATGCTCTGTTCTGTAATACCAGTGCCATTTTGCATACTGATACATACTTTATATGGAAAGTAAACATATATATTAAAAAGAAATTAGACATATGATAATTTTCTTAATACATTTTCCATCAAACAACATATATTTAACACTGTTTGCCCAAGTTTTATATGGATATGTATTAAATACAGTTGTATCTAAGGATTTGTAAATGTATACTTATACTTACCGGTATTTGTTTGAATGAATGTTAAAAATATTATAATCAGAAATAGATTTAAAATATTATGATTATTATTATTTTTTCTCAAGCTAGTCAATAATTATTTTTGGTCATATCGCCAGAGTACAAGTATTTATATATACAGCTGTTCTTTGGAATGAATCAGAATAATTTTAAGAAGATCATTAGTAATTACACCTGGTTTTTGTAACAGAAATTAAATGATATACATTTGTCATGAAGCTACATATAATGGTAGAACATTAAGACTTGTATGCTGTACCATGGAATAAACATTCCCATTGGCATCTGTAATTAACAAAGTTTTAATGGCTGGTTAACTGAGTACGGTACAATATCAATTCTAGATATTATATCATGGTTTTTTATTTTTTAAGCTGAATAATTCATAAAAAAAAAAACAATCAAAGAAAAAAAGGTCATTTATGTTACAATGACATTTTAAATATTCTATCCCAAATAATTACTGTAGAAATCTGAAAATGTTCCTCTTTTTTTAAAGATTTTTTTAGGCTTAATGTAGAAATCTGAAAAATGTTCCCCTTTTTGTTTAAAGAGTTTTTAGGCTTAATGTAGGAGCTTGGAATCCTTGTTTTGTTTATTATGATGGTTCAAGATATTTATAATTATAGCCAGGATACAGTTTTGTTTTTAATTGAATGAAGATGATGTAATAAATATTATATTTATCTGTTGCCTTCTCTATATCACTGTTTTTGTTGAAGTCTAGAGCATTCCAATAAAAAAAATGATTTGTCAAAACTGATTCGTTCTATCTTGTTCAAAATGAGACCAAATATAAGTTTTTTTTTACAATAAAAGATTTTAAAGTCTTGCATTTGCAGTTAAATGACAAAGTAAAACCGCATCGGTCGCGCAATGGTTAGGGTGCTCACCTCGAGTGTGGTAGATTATGGGTTCGAGCCCCGGTCGGGTGAAACCAAAGACTATAAACTTGGTATGTGTTGCTTCTCCACTAAGCACACAGCATTAAGGAGAAAGAGCAAAGACTATAAACTTGGTATTTGTTGCTTCTCCACTAAGCACACAGCATTAAGGAGAAAGAGCAAAGACTATAAACTTGGTATGTGTTGCTTCTCTGCTAAGCACACAGCATTAAGGAGAAAGAGCAAAGACTATAAACTTGGTATTTGTTGCTTCTTTGCTAAGCACACAGCATTAAGGAGAAAGAGCAAAGACTATAAACTTGGTATGTGTTGCTTCTCTGCTAAGCACACAGCATTAAGGAGAAAGAGCAAAGACTATAAACTTGGTATTTGTTGCTTCTTTGCTAAGCACACAGCATTAAGGAGAAAGAGCAAAGACTATAAACTTGGTATGTGTTGCTTCTCCACTAAGCACACAGCATTAAGGAGAAAGAGCAAAGACTATAAACTTGGTATTTGTTGCTTCTCCACTAAGCACACAGCATTAAGGAGAAAGAGCAAAGACTATAAACTTGGTATGTGTTGCTTCTCTGCTAAGCACACAGCATTAAGGAGAAAGAGCAAAGACTATAAACTTGGTATTTGTTGCTTCTTTGCTAAGCACACAGCATTAAGGAGAAAGAGCAAAGACTATAAACTTGGTATGTGTTGCTTCTCTGCTAAGCACACAGCATTAAGGAGAAAGAGCAAAGACTATAAACTTGGTATGTGTTGCTTCTTTGCTAAGCACACAGCATTAAGGAGAAAGAGCAAAGACTATAAACTTGGTATGTGTTGCTTCTCTGCTAAGCACACAGCATTAAGGAGAAAGAGCAAAGACTATAAACTTGGTATGTGTTGCTTCTCCACTAAGCACACAGCATTAAGGAGAAAGAGCAAAGACTATAAACTTGGTATTTGTTGCTTCTCCACTAAGCACACAGCATTAAGGAGAAAGAGCAAAGACTATAAACTTGGTATTTGTTGCTTCTTTGCTAAGCACACAGCATTAAGGAGAAAGAGCAAAGACTATAAACTTGGTATTTGTTGCTTCTCCACTAAGCACACAGCATTAAGGAGAAAGAGCAAAGAATATAAACTTGGTATGTGTTGCTTCTCTGCTAAGCACACAGCATTAAGGAGAAAGAGCAAAGACTATAAACTTGGTATTTGTTGCTTCTCCACTAAGCACACAGCATTAAGGAGAAAGAGCAAAGAATATAAACTTGGTATGTGTTGCTTCTCTGCTAAGCACACAGCATTACGGAGAAAGAGCAAAAACTATAAACTTGGTATGTGTTGCTTCTCCACTAAGCACACAGCATTAAGGAGAAAGAGCAAAGACTATAAACTTGGTATGTGTTGCTTCTCCACTAAGCACACAGCATTAAGGAGAAAGAGCAAAGAATATAAACTTGGTATGTGTTGCTTCTCCACTAAGCACACAGCATTAAGGAGAAAGAGCAAAGAATATAAACTTGGTATTTGTTGCTTCTCCACTAAGCACACAGCATTAAGGAGAAAGAGCAAAGAATATAAACTTGGTATGTGTTGCTTCTCCACTAAGCACACAGCATTAAGGAGAAAGAGCAAAGACTATAAACTTGGTATTTGTTGCTTCTCCACTAAGCACACAGCATTAAGGAGAAAGAGCAAAGACTATAAACTTGGTATGTGTTGCTTCTCCACTAAGCACACAGCATTAAGGAGAAAGAGCAAAGACTATAAACTTGGTATGTGTTGCTTCTCTGCTAAGCACACAGCATTACGGAGAAAGAGCAAAAACTATAAACTTGGTATGTGTTGCTTCTCCACTAAGCACACAGCATTAAGGAGAAAGAGCAAAGACTATAAACTTGGTATGTGTTGCTTCTCCACTAAGCACACAGCATTAAGGAGAAAGAGCAAAGAATATAAACTTGGTATGTGTTGCTTCTCCACTAAGCACACAGCATTAAGGAGAAAGAGCAAAGAATATAAACTTGGTATTTGTTGCTTCTCCACTAAGCACACAGCATTAAGGAGAAAGAGCAAAGAATATAAACTTGGTATGTGTTGCTTCTCCACTAAGCACACAGCATTAAGGAGAAAGAGCAAAGACTATAAACTTGGTATTTGTTGCTTCTCCACTAAGCACACAGCATTAAGGAGAAAGAGCAAAGACTATAAACTTGGTATGTGTTGCTTCTCCACTAAGCACACAGCATTAAGGAGAAAGAGCAAAGACTATAAACTTGGTATGTGTTGCTTCTCCACTAAGCACACAGCATTAAGGAGAAAGAGCAAAGACTATAAACTTGGTATGTGTTGCTTCTCCACTAAGCACACAGCATTAAGGAGAAAGAGCAAAGACTAAAAAGTACTAATTTTTTTATTAGAAAACGGAAAAATCTAAATATTTCGTTAACCGTAGATTTTTTCTAACCATCCAACGAGAGCTTCATCAGTAATTTTACTACCATTTTGGAATTGTATGAATATTTACGTGTGAAATTATTCTGAAGGACCTGCTCATCTGAAAAATTTATCAATTTTTAGCGTTATTTTGGTCTTTATTTCAGGCTAAGTTCTTCAAAATACGACAAGTTTGCTCGTTAAAATGACAGCCAACTCACCGCAGACGTATCCCATATAACAATAGGAACGACGGGGGTCCTGCAGCTGGTCGAAGTGCCGGAGAAGGATTTACCTGGACAATTTTGAAAAAAAACGTGAAATCATATAAATTTCCATAATTACTGATTTTTAATTTGACCAAGTTATTTCAATCTTTCGGAAATAATTCGGAAAAGAACGGTGTTTTCTGCTAATAAATTCACTGAAGTTAGACATAGAGTACACAATTATTGGATATGAATAAAATTTTATAGGTAAAAACGTTATATACAATCTGTCATTTACAACCGGTGTACCGTTCAATATGTAATCATGTTGGACTGGATTCAGCTTTCCTCGTCGCTGGACTCGTCATCAAAATCAATTATTATTGGAGGAATCTCACTCCTATCGATGCAATTCTCTTTCCCATACTCCTTTTCTATTTTTAATATATGGTCTTCTGCCTTCGCCCAAACTTCCTTTGTAATTCTGCCAAACCCCCCATAAACAAGTTCTTTCACATCCTTCAAACGAAAAGTTGTATTGTTTTCTGCAACAAACCCTTTAACCTGTGCCCAACTAAGTTCTATGGGGTTCAATTCGCAATGGCGAACAGGGGTTCTTAGAACTTCGTGACCGTGTAGGTTGGCAATTAGTTAAAAACGGAAAGGGGTTTCTTAAATTTGATTTTTTCATATAGTTTTTTTTTTAGTTTCATGGTTCTGAAAAGGAATGTTGTGTTTTGAAAGATAATCTTTTAAGACAGCTTTTCTCTGATTAAAGTTTGGCACAACAGTTGCATCAGTCTTGATGTTGTGATAACTGGCATTATCTAAAACGATAACACTTGGGCTTTTTAATGCTGGCATAAGCTGATTTTCGAACCAGTTTAGAAAGGTGGGCCCGTTCATTTCTTGGTGATAATCCCCATCTTTAGCTTTGGCAAGAAAAACCAAATCACACCTATCAATCAAACCCTCCTCACGATTACCAGCGTGCAAAACTATCAACCTTTCACCTTCTCCTGAAGGGATCTTTGGGGAATCAGAACCAACAACTGGTAGCCACATGTAGTCAGTGGCACGATTCTGATTAACCCAGGTCTCGTCCAAATAAAGAATTTCATACGGCATCCTCTCGAAACTTCCTGATTTTTCGGAGGTAATTACACCGATCATTTATTACTGACCTCCGATCATATAAAAGCCTCCTATTATCGCCGGATTTTTTGTACTTATAATCAAGATCTAATAAAGTTAAAGTAAACGTTGATTTCGAGATTTTAATTGTATCTTCAATTTCGTTCTTAAATTTTGAGACTGTTGGGGCAATTTTCCTGTTGTACATGCTATGAACGGTCCGTTTAATAACGCAACGGTCAAAATCATCAAGAGTTTTCTTTCTTTCTTTCGGTCTGTTGGATTCAGGAGGACTTTTACCGTTTACAACTCCATACACAGAACTGTAAGATATGCCAGCAGCTTTGCATGTTCTTTTGATAAAATTATCTGGGGAATAAAGTGGTATTCCCCTGACCTTCTCAAGCTGAAAAAACTTGAATAGATTTAACACAATGTTTTTACAATCTTGACAAGTCCTTTGCTGTACCCATTCTTGCGATGTTTATATATGTTAAGATGTCAAAAAACAGGTTTATCAAGAAATTTTATGTGAACTTTTAAAAAGATTTTATAGTTTAAAAATGGAGTGGCAAAATATGCCTGTACACGTGTCTCTGTCTCTATCAAGGTAAGATTTACCTGGCTGCTACCTCTAGTTAGTTTACTCCCACCTCTATTTTGGCAGTAAAAATCGGGGAAAATGTCAAATTTCAGATGAGTGCAGCAATAATGAAAGGATATAGTTAGAGATGAAATGCATATTTCAAAAATGGTAGTAAAATTCTGCACAAAACTCTCGTTTACTGTGTTTTAAAAAAATGTATTATTTTCGAGAAAAATCTAATTTTCCGTTTTCTAATAAAAAAATTATTACTTTAGTTGGCTCGGAATCAGAATAATGTGTCAGAGTGGAGCGACATGTCTATCCGCAGACTGTTGTTTCAGTGAGCTAGCACTATAAAAATCCAACTCGGCGTGTTGGTCTAGAACTTTGGACCTCATCATCGTCTCAATGAAAATTAACTTGCTCTCGCCATGATATAGCTGAAAAATTGCTGAGTTGGTGTTAAACTAGAGGCTCCTATGAGCCTGTAATCGCTCACCTGGCTCAAAGTTGGCCCCAAAAAAGAAAAGCCATAATTATTGTTAAGTATATGGAAGATTCTGTAGTCAAATCCGTTGACATACTACTGAAAGATAATTTAATAAGGAATCTAAAGAAAAAACTGCATCAAAATCAAACAAAAAATAAACGTTAATCTTCTATTTTTAGCAATGGCCGCCATCTTCTTTGGCGGACGGGGTTGTCGGATATAATTCTGAAAGACCATTTCACCATAGTTTGGGCCCATTTGACCCAGCAGTTTCAGAGATCATTTTTAAGTGATTTTTTGCTGAATTTTCTATTTTTAGTAATGGCGGACATCTTGGCTGGCGGCCGGGGTCGTCGGACACAATTCTGAAAGATGACCACCTAAAGACCATTCCACCATAGTTTGGGCCCAATTGGCCCAGTAGTTTCAGAGGAGATAATTTTTAAGTGATTTTTTGCCAAATTTTCTATTTTTAGTAACGGCTGCTATCTTGGTTGGCAGCCGGGGTCGTCGGACACAATTCTCAAAGAGGACCATCTGAAGACCATTCCACCATAGTTTGGGCCCAATTGACCCAGCAGTTTCAGAGAAGATTATTTTCAAATGATTTGTTGCCGAATTTTCTATTTTTAGTAACGGCAGCCATCTTGGTTGGCGGGGGGATTGTCGGACACAATTCTGAAAGGAGACCGCCCAAGGACCATTCCACCAAAGTTTGGTTCAAATTGGTCCAGTGGTTTTAGAGGAGTTGATTAAAATGCAAAAAGCTAACGACAGACGGACGACGGACGCCCAGTGGTAGCAATAGCTCTCCTGACCCGTGAGCTATCAATAATCATTCACTCACTTGTAGTGAAACAATAGTATAAATATTGAAAAGATAGAACATGAAAACTTTTACAAGGTAAATCGGTTGACCTTTGTGCTATTATAACTAATTAGGCATAACCTACATGGGCTATTGACTGAGATAAATACTGATGACATAATAGACCTTTTGGTTTGCACATTCCCGATTTGATTCTAAAATTATGTGTTTTTATAAAGGTTAAATATAGTGTGTATATGATATATATATACAACGTCTGAAAAACCAGTCAACGATCAATCTTACGGGGTAATGGATCGTTACGGTATAACGATACTGTACAAGTAAAACAATTATAAACGTCTAAATTGGTTTGTAAAACAACACCAAGTACACAAAACAAAGTGATAAAGAATTAAACACTTCGTTGAATGACAAAATGTTCGTCCCACTGAGGAACTTTATCAATGTCTTATTAAATAAAATCTCGAAACAATAAAGCGACTTTTCAAATTTCAAAAAAGGATTTTGACGGTCCATGTACGGCACAAAAGAACCAGAAGATGCACATATGAAACTACATGCATAAAAGAATGGAAATCCTACATATAAATTAATAAAAGTACAATAACAATAATATAAATACACAATAGGGCTACACATTTAAATAAATGTTAAATTAGAAATAAAAATAAATATAAAAATGAGACATTATTGGTAAATGTATCAAATAGCACTGTCAAAATATTGTTGAAAACGGTATAATACCCAAACTCATTAAAAAAAACGACCCGCCACAGTGTGGAATATATACTTTGGGCCAATAGAGCAAACTGTATGTCCTAATACGACTGGAGGAGACCAACACGAATAGGAGTCAAGTGAGGATATTACTTTTTCTCATTGATTCCATTCGGTGATAAGGTCTTAAGTTTTCTAATCCAGAAGCTTTCCCTTTCCTGTCTGCTTTTATCATCCCACTTGGGATTATGGTGACCTTCAGTTTGCCGAAAGAATCATGGTGGCCCGTCGATCTGAGATGTCTGCTGAGTGGAAGGTCAGGTTTGCAATTTGCATCGCTTCTGCGGCCATTCAAGCGTTTACTAAGTTGTTGTTTAGTTTCTCCGTTGTATTGAAGACCACAAATTGCACATTCCAGGAGGTAGATAATATTTTCTGTCTTGCAGTTGGCATTGCAGTATATGATGAATTTTTCTCCTGTATGTGTGCTGCTGAATTTTTGTGTGCAATGGATGTTTTTGCACGTCATACATCGTCTCGAATCACATTTTTGACAATGACCATTGTAGGCAGATCGAGGGGAGATGTCAGCTCTCACCAAGATGTCTTTCAAACTTTTGGGTTTCCTGAAGGCCAAGACGGGTGGTTCTTTGAAGATTTTACACAGTTCTGGGTGTTTTTGTATGGTTGTCCAGTGCTCACGAACGATGTTGGATAAATTACTGAGCGCAGGATGGTATGTGATGACAAATGGCACTCTGTTGTTCGCGTTCTTTTCTTTATATTGAATGAGGTCTTTTCTGTCAATACCACTTGCTTTGTTAAAACAATGGTTAATGCTCGCATTGTTGTAACCCCTCTTTTTCAGATGACATTTCAGTTCCCCAAGCCATTTGTTGGTGGTTTGTTCGTTGGAGCAGATGCGTTTGATTCGGAGAGCTTGGCTGTACGGAATACCTTTGGTACAATGTTTAGGATGACAACTCTGTGGGGACAGGTACTGATGTTTATCTGTCGGTTTGTTGTATATGTCAGTTGACATAATACCATTTTCACAGGTGGTGTAAGTATCCAGAAAGGAGATGTTATTTCTAGATGTTTCATGGGTGAATTTTATAGTGGGGTGAACATTGTTACCATGGTCAAAGAAACGATTGAGGTTTTCTTCCGACTCGGTCCACTTCATATCAACGTCGTCTATGAAACGAAACCAGGAAAGTGGCTTGTGAGGTGCAGATTGTATGATTAGTTTTTCAAGTTTCCCCATAAAGATGTTGGCGTATGAAGGTGCCATCTTTGTTCCCATAGCTGTTCCGTTGATTTGTAAAAAATGCTCTCCATTAAATGTAAAATTGTTATGCTTCAGTACCAATGTGAGCAACTGGACAAGACATTCCGTTGGTGGTTCTTTAACGGCTGTTTGGTCCCAGGCCTCTCGACATGCTTCGATACCGTCATTATGTGGGATGTTAGTGTATAATGACGTAACGTCCATCGAAACAAGAATGGTCCCTGAAGGAAGGGGGTTCATGGATTCCATTTTTTGAAGATAATCAGTGGTGTCTTTCAAATGTGAGGGTAACGCTTCTACATGAGGTCGAAGGTGGAAATCGACGAATTCGGAGATTTTTTCTGTGGGGTGCCCATTTGCTGAAACAATGAGTCTCCCGGGGTTGTTGACTTTATGAATTTTAGGTAATAGATAGAAGCGTCCGACTTTGGGTTTGTCTGGTTTCAAATAATCGAAAGTGTTCTTGTCGATATGACTATTTTCTTTCATAATTTTTAGCTCCTGTGTTATTTTAGTGCTGAATTCTTCCGTGGGGTTCAGAGTCCAGTTTTTTGTAAAATCTTTCATCCGTCAGTTGTCTGTTTGCCTCCTCTAAATAATCTACTTTGTCCATAACAACAACTGCGCTACCCTTATCTGCTGACTTTATGACAATGTCATCTCTTTCCTTTAATTCCACACTGTGGCGGGCCGTTTTTTTTTAATGAGTTTGGGTATTATACCGTTTTCAACAATATTTTGACAGTGCTATTTGATACATTTACCAATAATGTCTCATTTTTATATTTATTTTTATTTCTAATTTAACATTTATTTAAATGTGTAGCCCTATTGTATATTTATATTATTGTTATTGTACTTTTATTAATTTGTATGTAGGATTTCCATTCTTTTATGCATGTAGTTTCATATGTGCATCTTCTGGTTCTTTTGTGCCGTACATGGACCGTCAAAAACTTTTTTTTGAAATTTGAAAAGTCGCTTTATTGTTTCGAGATTTTATTTAATTAGACATTGATAAAGTTCCTCGGTGGGACGAAAATTTTGTCATTCAACGAAGTGTTTAATTCTTTATCACTTTGTTTTGTGTACTTGGTGTTGTTTTACAAACCATTTTAGACGTTTATGATAGATATATATATATATATATATATATATATATATGATCACAGATACTAGACATTTAAATTACCCCTGATCACAGATACCGGTACTAGACATTTAAATTACCCCTGATCACAGATACTAGACATTTAAATTACCCCTGATCACAGATACTAGACATTTAAATTACCCCTGATCACAGATACTGGTACTAGACATTTAAATTACCCCTGATCACAGATACTAGACATTTAAATTACCCCTGATCACAGATACCGGTACTAGATATTTAAATTACCCCTGATCACAGATACCGGTACTAGACATTTAAATTACTCCTGATCACAGATACCGATACTAGACATTTAAATTACCCCTGATCACAGATACCGGTACTAGACATTTAAATTACCCCTGATCACAGATACCGGTACTAGACATTTAAATTACCCCTGATCACAGATACCGGTACTAGACATTTAAATTACCCCTGATCACAGATACCGGTACTAGACATTTAAATTACCCCTGATCACAGATACCGGTACTAGACATTTAAATTACCCCTGATCACAGATACCGGTACTAGACATTTAAATTACCCCTGATCACAGATACCGGTACTAGACATTTAAATTACCCCTGATCACAGATACCGGTACTAGACATTTAAATTACCCCTGATCACAGATACCGGTACTAGACATTTAAATTACCCCTGATCACAGATACCGGTACTAGACATTTAAATTAATCACTTTTAAGAGATATAAGAAAGGTAGATTACATTTCTACAAGTGTAGTACATGTGTACTAAGAGTTACAGACACACACTTGGCAGTAGACAACAGAAAGAAATCTATATAATTATGTCAACTTGTGTAGGTTGTTTGTTTTGTTGAGAAATCTATATAATATGTCAACTTGTGTAGGTTGTTTGTTTTGTTGAGAAATCTATATAATATGTCAACTTGTGTAGGTTGTTTGTTTTGTTGAGAAATCTATATTATTAGTCAACTTGTGTAGGTTGTTTGTTTTGTTGAGAAATCTATATAATTATGTCAACTTGTGTAGGTTGTTTGTTTTGTTGAGAAATCTATATAATTATGTCAACTTGTGTAGGTTGTTTGTTTTGTTGAGAAATCTATATAATTATGTCAACTTGTGTAGGTTGTTTGTTTTGTTGAGAAATCTATATAATTATGTCAACTTGTGTAGGTTGTTTGTTTTGTTGAGAAATCTATATAATTATGTCAACTTGTGTAGGTTGTTTGTTTTGTTGGGAAATCTATATAATTATGTCAACTTGTGTAGGTTGTTTGTTTTGTTGAGAAATCTATATAATTATGTCAACTTGTGTAGGTTGTTTGTTTTGTTGAGAAATCTATATAATTAATGTCAACTTGTGTAGGTTGTTTGTTTTGTTTAGAAATCTACATTATTATGTCAACTTGTGTAGGTTGTTTGTTTTGTTGAGAAATCTATATAATATGTCAACTTGTGTAGGTTGTTTGTTTTGTTGAGAAATCTATATAATTATGTCAACTTGTGTAGGTTGTTTGTTTTGTTGGGAAATCTATATTATTATGTCAACTTGTGTAGGTTGTTTGTTTTGTTGAGAAATCTATGTTATTATGTCAACTTGCGTAGGTTGTTTGTTTTGTTGAGAAATCTATGTTATTATGTCAACTTGTGTAGGTTGTTTGTTTTGTTGAGAAATCTATATAATTATGTCAACTTGTGTAGGTTGTTTGTTTTGTTGAGAAATCTATATAATATGTCAACTTGTGTAGGTTGTTTGTTTTGTTGAGAAATCTATATAATTATGTCAACTTGTGTAGGTTGTTTGTTTTGTTGGGAAATCTATATTATTATGTCAACTTGTGTAGGTTGTTTGTTTTGTTGAGAAATCTATGTTATTATGTCAACTTGCGTAGGTTGTTTGTTTTGTTGAGAAATCTATGTTATTATGTCAACTTGTGTAGGTTGTTTGTTTTGTTGAGAAATATATATAATATGTCAACTTGTGTAGGTTGTTTGTTTTGTTGAGAAATCTATATAATATGTCAACTTGTGTAGGTTGTTTGTTTTGTTGAGAAATCTATATTATTATGTCAACTTGTGTAGGTTGTTTGTTTTGTTGGGAAATCTATATTATTATGTCAACTTGTGTAGGTTGTTTGTTTTGTTGAGAAATCTATATTATTATGTCAACTTGTGTAGGTTGTTTGTTTTGTTGAGAAATCTATATTATTATGTCAACTTGTGTAGGTTGTTTGTTTTGTTGAGAAATCTATGTTATTATGTCAACTTGTGTAGGTTGTTTGTTTTGTTGAGAAATCTATATTATTATGTCAACTTGTGTAGGTTGTTTGTTTTGTTGAGAAATCTATATTATTATGTCAACTTGTGTAGGTTGTTTGTTTTGTTGAGAAATCTATATTATTATGTCCCTTGTGTAGGTTGTTTGTTTTGTTGAGAAATCTATATAATTATGTCAACTTGTGTAGGTTGTTTGTTTTGTTGAGAAATCTATATTATTATGTCAACTTGTGTAGGTTGTTTGTTTTGTTGAGAAATCTATATTATTATGTCAACTTGTGTAGGTTGTTTGTTTTGTTGAGAAATCTATATTATTATGTCAACTTGTGTAGGTTGTTTGTTTTGTTGACCATTACCGTTTACCTTCTTTTTTACAATCTATTATGCCCGATTTGATTTGATTTATTGTGTTTAATGCCACTCGGCAATATTTCAGCTATGTCATGGCGACCAGTTTTAGTGGTGGAAGAAGCCGGATAGAACCACCGACCATGGACAAGCAACTGGGAAACTTTATCACCTGCGGCTGCGAGTCGAGTACACCCTTTTTGTAATTTACAAAGCTGGGCACGAACCCAAGCTGTGGTAGGCTTGTATGAGTTGTTAGGTAATCAAACTACCTAACTCATTGAGCCACCCGGGCCCTATATTATATCCGAAACACAATATTTCTACAAATCAAACTGATATACAATCTTGCAAACATTACGACCAATCACTATCCTGCTACTTGAGAAAACATTTCAGACCACCCAACCAGAAGACAATTTGACAGATTCTTTATAAAGGGATATTAAAGCACGTTTTAACATATATTTTTTCAACTCGTGACGAAGGTTGTTTCTTTTCATTTTAATTGTAAAAACAATCCAAAAATGCTTTGCACGCCCATATAATCCCTAATATCGTGAAAATATCACTTAAAATGGTCGAAATGAATTTTTGTCCAGGAAGCAAAAATTCAATTATTGGAAAAACCGCAAGATATGACAGAAATATCAACGAATTGTGTCACTTTTACAAAGTTTCATTGATAAAAACTGAGTTAATTTTCATAAATATCATTTATTGAACCAATTGCAAGTTTTTATGAAATACAAAAAATTACCAAAATGAGCTTTAATATCTCTTTAAATACATTGCAATAAATTTCATCACATAGAAGACATACATTCCGGGCCTATGAGAGGGGGATTCAGCCGGTACATCGGTCCGGGGCCCAGAGAGCCAAGAAGGGGCCTGTGAATCTCTGAAGGGCCAACTTTAAAAGTAACACCTTGCTGCATTAACTGATAATGTTTGTCACTGCTTGGTATAAAGTATATTGTTCCGCCTTGCATCATTTCTCTTGGAGGCCCTGCATACATCTATAAGTGCAAAATTGAAAATTGGGCTGAATTATGAACAATGTTGGATAGAAGTGTGTGGTCTGTCTTTGTCTTTAGCTGGAAAACCCATGAAAAATATTGGATAGAAGTGTGTGATCTCACTTGGTCCTTAGCTGGAACCCACTTTATCAATATTGGAGAGAAGTGTGTGGTCTCCAACATTAAGATGAACCCATATGACCAATAGTGGTTGATTGAATGTTGCCTAACGTCCAGCAATCAGTACATATCTATTTCAGCTATAGTCGGGAACAAGTTCAATTATATATAAAAACTATATAGAAATGACTGAAGGCAGAGGCATAGGAGTGGACTGGAAATGGGGCAAGCTTAAGTGGAACAGACAGTGGGTTTTCATGACTGTCAAGCAAAAAGATGAAGGGCTATGCAGAGTGAAGCGCGATTCGACCACAGCAGCATGTTGCATTGAAAGTTATGCTAAGAGCAAGTGAGGATACAATACAGTGTTGGACACAGTAATATTCTAGACTCCTTGTATTTTGGACATTTGTCTTGTTTTATTATTTCAACTTTTCAAGTATGAAACATGTTTTCCAAATTCCAAATATGAGAAATTTTGGAATTTGGACCCCTTTTCGACATAAAATAGCAAAAAAATGTGGTCCATCTACAACCCATGGAAAAAAATGGAAAATTTTGAAGTGTTCCCCTTTTGGGTCCCTTTATATCAAAAACGGTAATAGATACATAATAGCGCTATCCATTTTCTGAAAGGGGTTTTCCTAAGGAATTCATTAAGAAAAAAACAACAAAAGCAGATGAAAAATAATAAATGTCAATTTTTGTACCTTAAGGCTTCTTTGATTTTGAAACGGATAGGGTTATAATACCCAAATCAAAATCAACCGTTATTCAGTGCCAATTGATCATTGTGTTCAAAATTCATAAGAATCCGTCAATGTACATCATTCTGCCGTCTGCAGACGCATGACAACAGCGCCATAAAATAATACGACCGCAACAATTTTGCAGTCGTATAAAAACTGTCTGTTGGTGTCAACGCATACCCTTATTATACCACTTATACCATTGGCTAACTTGACAATAGTATTTTTATTTTGCTACCATGCTAAAATAACAGTTTTATTTTATTTGTTTAATTCGAAACAACGGGGGAGGGGTAAACACATAGTTTACACCCTTCTCATTCATGAATTCAGTTCAGAGTGCGGAGTAAATACACATTAGAATATACAAGTACAAAAGTTAGAGAAAACCGACGGGGCAATCAAGAATGAACAGTCCAGAGACACTGGCAACATTGGGCACACAAGATACAGGAAAAGACAAACAAAACAAATAAACACAACACAACACAGAAAACTAAAGAGGAGCAACAAGAGCCCCATTAAAAACCGAGGTTGAAAGCTTGTGCTTTGCGTACGGTAAACAGTTTCTGTCTTATAAGACACCTCTTGTTTAAACAGTTATGGTAAAAAAATTCCACCAATATCAACGAAACGAACCTCTTACCTCAATTCATTATATACACAACAAAAGACATGACATCAAAAACATTGGGTCCAACAGGTTCAAGATAACGACCGTTAGTAAAAACAGAATTTACCCGGGGCATGACTTTTGCTGAACACTAATACTTTTTCCGTTTTATTCATTGCCTACAGATGAGAGATACAAGCTCGTGGAAGCCTCTGGTTTTACAGAAAGGTCGACTGAACTTAATCAATCTAATTATCAATTGATCCCCTTTTCTGATATATTGCGAATTACTACACCTCATCTGGCAATGTGCAAAATTGAAGCAAGCAACGGAACAGCGCATTGAATGCTGGTCTGCATCTCAAAATTACCATGTGGAATTCAACAATATGTTGATAACTTGTAGGTATTGGTTTGGGTTGAAAATATACATTTGAAGATTTGTTCACCTATGTAAAGTCATTTTCCTATATGGTAAACAACCGAGCGAAACACTGTCTTCATAAGAAATACAATATTGATTCAATTTGATTTCAGAAAAGGGGGAGCAAGTAAGAGATCTGATTTTAATCAGACTGAATATTGTTGTGGACGTCTATCAACGGCCGACATACAGTACATACTTATTTTTATCATATCTAGGAACAAGGCCATGCACTTTCTCTTCAACAAATCTTTTATACAAACTAACGGTATCCTTTTCTATAATGGTATTTGTTTTTTTTCTTTTATGTAACTGTGACATGATCCCATTAATGTACACGTACCGTCAATTTTTACGAATGGCAAAGCTAACCCCATTGACGCCTGAAACGTGAATAAAGGGGGAAAACAGGATTCGGTGCCCATTAAGTTGTTCTATCCAGTGAATGCGATTTCATAGATATTTGTTTTTATGTTGACAGACTTGCAATCTCTATAGATTCATTGGACTTGCAATAATTATGTCCCCCAAACAAAGTTTGGAAGACATATTGTGTTTGCTCCGTTTTTTATTATTATTCTTCTTCTTCTTCTTTCTTTCTTCTGCCAAAAGTTTATCCGACACATTTCTCGGCGACTACTGAACGGAAATCAATGAAACTTCACAGGAATGTTAAGCACTATGAGAAGATGTGCAGGATACTTTCGGAATTTTCAAAATGGCCACCGTTGCCATGGAAACGGCCAAAAAGCTAAAAAATTGAAAAACACAAAAATGATCATAGCAGGTTACTCGCCAAACAGAAATTGAAGAAACTTGATAGGAACAACATCCACATCTAGTGGAACGAGATAAGCCAACAAAATCGGAATCGGTTGGACAAACTTTGCCACAGTTGCCATGGAAACAAAAAAGGGAAGGATTTAAAAAAAAATTGGAATCCTTTCATCAAGCTTCATGAAACTTTGTAGGAATATCCACCGTAGTGTGTGGCAGCTTTTGGGGTTGAAAAAATTTCAAAATGGCGGCCGTTGTCATGGTAACCAAGGTACAAAATGGCCGCCAAATACAAAAATCCTCCGATTTAGGCGAAATTTGGTTTCCAAGTAGATTATGATGTTGCGAATTGACATTCATCGTTGGTTGGCTATGGCGGCCATTTTGAATCCAAAATGGCCACCAAAATAAAAAAAATCCTCCGATTTGGGCGAAATTTGGTTTCCAAGTAGATTATGATGTTGCGAATTGATATCTATCGTTGGTTTGCTATGGCGGCCATTTTGAATCCAAAATGCCCGCCAAAATACAAAAATCCTCCGATTTGGGCGAAATTTGGTTTCCAAGTAGATTTTGATGTTGGGAATTGATATCCATGGTTTGGGAGCCATATTATGATCCACTTTGTAGGAATATCCACCGTAGTATGTGGCAGCTTTGGGGGGGGGGGGGGGGGGGTTGAACAAATTCAAAATGGCTGCCGTTGCCATGGTAGCCAAGGTACAAAATGCCTATAGACATGATAGAGTCAAAAACTGGGCTCTATTTATTTCTTGCTATCTGTTCTCACACTATTCTTCATTCATACCACTAGTGCTTGTATTGTTCGTTTGGGGGACATTTGTAACGCTCTGCGTTACAGTAACCAATATTTTCATGTAGGATTATTTGCAACAATTGCGTTGTCGGAACAATCATGATATGAGGGTGTCTGAATGAATGGGATGTCGGAAAATTGGGGTTTCGTCCGGGAAAAATGGAATGTCGGAAGGATGGGGTGTCGGGAAAATCGTGATGTTGTCGGAATAGCGGGGTGTACACACAGAACAGAAACACATGTTTTTACGACTAGAAAACTCTTGTTTGGAATCGGGTAGCGCTACAACTGTTATAAGATCCACTTTGAAATTAAAATGCAGAATTTATCATATAACCAAGGATTTGTATAGTAAAACTATTTCGGCTTTTTCTTTGCTTTTTTTTCTCGTGCTTTTTGTTTGTTTTGCTTTGCTTTGTTTTGTATTTGTTTGTATTTGTAAAAAGTTCTGTTATCGTTTGTTTAGTTTTGTTCTGATATTTTTTTCGGTGGCGTTCTTTTAAAAAAAATAATGCATGTGAGTCATAAAAATGTAACTTCTATTTTTCTACTAGTTTTATTTCTTAACACATTTCCAGTCATTAACAGAAATAGGTTAATGAGTAACATCCTGCTGTAAATGTGTCATATTCCTAAACTGGCAACCAGTCTTATTTTTCAAATAAAGTTACCTCCCATGTTTAATTTGCAGATCTAGTATTTTTTATGCACAATGTATTCATTATGCATTTTCATACTTATAGACTTTATATTAGATTTTAATCTGTATATTTTCAGTATTTTGTTATTAAATCTTTGAATAATATCATGAATATTAATAAATTTGACATAATATTTATCTATTATTATTTAATGATATAAGGGGCCTCGCATAATCATTTTTGTCCGCCATGAAATAAACTTCATTTAGAACAAACAGACGGAAGTAACGAAAATGTCAGGAAACGTTGGCATGGAGCAGCTTATTCCAATAGTGAATAAGCTGCAAGATGCTTTTTCTTCCCTAGGTACACCTTTGTCCCTGGATTTACCCCAAATCGCAGTAGTAGGAAGTCAGAGTGCTGGAAAAAGTAGTGTCCTGGAAAACTTCGTTGGAAGGTTAGAACCGATATTGTGTTAGAAATGTATTGCCATGTATACGTAGTATCTCCATATATAAAACTGTAGAAACAAGGATAGAATATCGGTAGTCATTATTTCAGTTTGTTCAACTTAACACTAGTGAATAATAACGGTAAACATTTTAAAATTTCGAAAAGGGGGCGTCAATCATTTAAACATCAACATTTATTATATAACTAAGAACTGTGTATTGAAAACTTGTATGAAAATTGAATATGTTCTGGTGTAAGCTAAGGCTTTGCTCATTGTGGAATCGGAAAGATTGTATTTGATGGGTTGGGAATAGGGTACGATAATATGCCAGAGAGCGGTTCTGTACTTATTGGAAGAAGAAGGGTAGTTTTTAAATAAAAGATGAGGGGTCCAGATTATTTTGGTGTCTAGAACCACAGGTACTTGACACTATATCAATAAAAATTAAATACCGTCAATGTGCAATGTAAAAAGAGAAGGCTTTCAAAGCAAAAATCAGCTAAAATGTAAACAAACCGGCTTATTTTTTCGTGGACGGTTTTCACAAGTTTTTAAACTGCTATATTTTTGGACATAGGACTACCTAATGTCTTCTTAGCTACATTATTTATTGGATTGCAGACAACATTGGTAAAAGCCACTTTTGTCATGCTGCTGCTGAAAGACCATCTCCATCACTGACTGACCACGATTGTGTTGTCCGCACCAAATATCTAAATATGATATATGAAATTCAAATAAAAAGAGTTTTTCATTATATGTTCAGGGGTTTCAAAGTGGGCCGGTACCCGGTACTTTTACCCGTCGGAGATCGTGTATAGTACCGGCAGAAATTACTGAACCCCCCAAAATTAGCGGTGCCGGTGGTCAAAACCACAAGTATGATGGTCGATAGGCTTGTGGAATATTTTTCATAAAAATTTAATGATCACGTCAATTGCTGAATTCTCGCATTCAAATCGAACAACTGCGTCACGACCAAGTTGATGGGATATTCCCTGTTTTAAAAATAACTTTACCTTAGAATCGTAAATAGCAGTTTGCGCATGCGGTAAATAGATATATTTTCGCCCCAATATCTTTTCATCCTTGTGTAAAACTCGGACCGGAACAAAGCTGACATCATTTCAAAATAAAAAATGACCGATTACAAATTATGTTCAAACACAATTTAGTGTAATCTGCAGTAATATAAGTATGATCATTATGTATTATGAATATATGACTACACAATATTTTGTGTGATTTTTTTTATCCATTTAAAACCCAGGGTAGAATCAGTCTGGGGCGTACTGTCTTGTTGCTTAACTCCGTCCATATTGTTTAACTTCCGGTATAAAAAGAATAAAAACCTATGGCTAATTTATTTACATATTTTGACGGGGCCCTACCGCGGTTGTTCACAGAAATGAAAGTGTGCTGAAAAACATTTTTAAAAGGGGGTACGAGGAGATAAGGGATAGAAAATTACTAGAAATCTTGAAAAAGGACCGGAAATGGCTCAAATACGAATTACATTGTAATGTCAAAACGCCGGCTCCACTTGTTTTCCAAAATAATTTAACTTTTGTGATTGAAATGTTAATAAATGTCTTCCCACGAATCGTTTTTGTTCGAACATTTTTTTTGCACATAAGTCGTGAAAGTAACAATATATTTTGTTTTTGTTTAATTATATTTGTATTGATCTATTAAAATTATAAATTTTATTAAAGATTGATGATTGCAAATTAAATTTATCGCTATATGTTTCATTAATTATGACACTTATATGTCTTGATCCGTGCCATTGGTCTTTGATGATTTTAATTACTGGTAATAAAGTAAAAAAAACACACAAGCCAAGGTATTGTGAAAAAGAAAAGGACAAAGCCAACAAAAGAATTTTGAGGAGTTGAAGCTTTGATAACAATGGCTTGGTCAAGCCTAGCTGCGGAACCGTAGCTCTTTATGGTCCTTTTGGTTTTTTTTTAAGATATGGCAGACTATCTATGAATAATCTTGGCTGAAGTCTGTAAACTGAAATATTCAATAAAGAAATTGGGGAGGGGGGGGGGGGGGGGGGGGGGGGGGGGGAATCCAGGCATTATGCATGGTCTTCAGTCTTGGTGAAATCTGAACTCTAAAGTTAATGGGATTTTTCTTTCAAAAACACTTAATGTTTTGCAATCTCTGAAGTACATTTTTTGGTCTACAAAATGCTAGATTTCAGGAGCTTCCGCCCCCTGGACCCCTTACGGCCCTCAGCCTAATTTTTTAGGTACCTCCTAAAATTTAAGAAGTACCTCCTATTATAAAAAACTTTGAAACCCCTGTATGTTGTTCTATTTATACTCAACAAAAAAAGTATATATTTTAAGTAGGAAAAACTTTTTTTTATTGAATTTCATTTGAATTTCGTATCTAGTTATTTGTTGAGGACAGTGCTATGATGGTCAATCACTGTTGGAGATGGACATGTTTGGATCCCATTAGGGCTTTAAGCCCTACACATTTTTGTGTCTGTATTTTCAACATCATACATGTATGTCGTTTTGCCCCTTTTTTTTATGTTCAGTGTCTGTGAGTTAACATGAGAGATGATTGTTCTTTTTGTTGATATTAGCGGAATGGTTGAATCACTCTTTATACTTTCTTTTCATAATTTAGCTGTATTTCAGCTATATTGCGGCATGAACAAATTTTATAAATTTACTTCCTCAACAAGAAGACCCTTAGAAATGACAAAATTATCAGGTTATACCTGTATGTACAAATAAAAGAAAAATTAATGGATAGAAGCATATATTTAGAACGTATGTTATCTTTTTATAATGTAATTTAGTATATAAATAAATTTCTTTTAAAAATTTCAAAGACATTTATAAAAAGTCAAATAAAGTGATGATGTTGCTGAATATCTGATGAACATCAGCAGCATCTACATAGTCAATTAAAATATGTTTCAGTGAATAATAGGAATATTAATTACATGTACCAGTAATATGTTGTGTATATTCTGGTCATTTCTCATTATTTAAGACATACAATGTAGCTAATTACTACATGTACAATGTATGTGTAAATCTACAATGACCAATATGAAAACTGATCAAGACCAATAGACCATCAGTTCATTGTGATTTTGGAAGGACAAAGAGTCTTGAATTGCCAACTTATGAACATATTTCATGCAATTTGTTATTAATTCAGTGAGCACAACTGTACTTGTCCTACCAGTGTTTTATAATATATTTCATTATAAAAGGCTTAAAATCAGTATATGGAATGATTGCTACAAATGTATGAAAGAAACCTACATGTACACATACTGTAGTTGGTGTAGAATATACATATATGATATAGTTGACAGTTGTAACTAAACTTACTAGTTATAAATGTTTGATGAGAATAATGATATATAATTTATAATATTAATTTACCATACAATGACCACTCAAATTTGTTGATTATTAAATAATATGTGTGAAAAATCACTTGTCACATAATTGCCCTGAAAATATACATGTAATCATAATATAAAGTACAATGGTATTTATATATTCTGTCATAAAGATAAATTCAATAATTTCAGGGATAAAGCTTAACAGGGGACCCAGTAGTCCAAGACAACTAAAATTTGGCCCTGGCGCCTGATTTTTTTTTCGGACAGTAGCTGGCTACTTTTATTTTGAATATCTCATGTACAAAATCAGTTGCTACACCCCACACATTTTTGCTGGACTGCTAATATTATTATTTAAGGAAGCCCAGCTGGCAACTGCAGCAAAAGGGCATAAATTTATGTTTGTTTGTTTGTTTGATGGTGTTTAGCGCCATTTTCAACAATATTTCAGTAATATCGTGGCGGTCAGTTTTATTGGTGGAGGAGAAAACCACAGACCTGTCGCAACTCACTGACAAACTTTATCACATAATGTTGTACACCTCGGCCTGTCACATATAATGTTGTAGACCTCGCCCTGATCGTGATTCGAACTCACAACATCGGTGGTGATAGGCACTGATTGCATAGGTAGTTGTAAATCCAACTGCCATACGATCACGGTGCCCTGCAAATAATTTTATCTGGATTATTTGTCAATCATTGTATTTTCGTCTGTCTGTAGACACAATTATAGTTTTGGTGTAGTAACTTGTTATCATCAATTGAATGATCCTAACTAAAATTTAAAAACAAGACCATCAGTTGATCCTTGATACATGCACAGAATAAAGGATGTTTTAATTATTGAAGTATTGTTGCCTCACCTGTTTCAAAACAAGGTGCCAAAAATAATGTTTTCTTTTTGTATGATGAACAGTAGAACATGTTTCTTCTTTTAAGTCCACCCCTTCTGTAATGAAAAAGTGGCCTTGTAACCAACACAATATACCGGTAACTGATTTTTGTTTTAATGTGGAGCTATGTACATGTATGCACCCATTTAACTTTGTAATCCCTAGCAGTGTCCATACCTATACAGGTCAGTTTCGAATTTCATTGATATTTGTTTTATGGTTCCAGAGTTATGCCCCTTTTCCATGTAAGCTGGGACATCCATGAAGTATACCCTATTTTGACATAATTCTTCCATTTTTTGTCGTTTTTTTCCTTAAAAATACAATCTAGTTAAATTATAATGTGAAGAAAACTGCATAATTTAAGAAATTGCTTGCTTATTTAAATTTGTATCTTCCTAAATTGACCTAAAATCTTGCTAATTATTTCAAATCATGGCTAATTATTTTGACCTTTTTCTTGTCGTATGCTTTATTCATCAAATTTACAGTTATTGTACATTGGGTATAATTCATTCTAAAATAATCTTATTTTTGCACCAAAATTTGTTTCTTGATATTCAAGTTTTATGAAGCATATATACATATATATATAAATATGGTTTCTCTGTAAAAAAATCATATTATTTTTGCACCAAAATTTGCTTCTGAATAATCAAGTTTTATGAAACATATTATATAGTTTCCCTATAAAAATCATATTATTTTGACATCAAATATTTTTTCTTGATAATCAGTTTTTATATATATATATATATAAAATTTATGAAACATATGGTTTCCCTGTAAAAATAATATTATTTTGGCATCAACATTTATTTCTGAATAATCAAGTTTTATGAAACATACATGTACATGTACTGTATATATGGTTTCCCTGTAAAAATAATATTATTTTTCACCAAAATTTGTTTCTGAATAATCAAGTTTTATGAAGCATATGCATTGTATATGGTTTCCCTGTCTACATGGTCCAGATCAATATTATAAGTTTACAGTGTAGATAAACAGAGTAGAATTTAACATTTATCTTTAAACCCACAAATCTGAAATATGGTAATTAGGAAAATAATTCACAAAGTGATTTTTGTTGGTTTTACAATAGATGTATAGATCTACATGTACATATATGTGTATGTGAAAATATATTTATAAGTTAAAGACGTGGTTTAGACAGTAATGAATGGATGATGAACAAATGTGAAATGGACCAATCAATTCATTTTCTGGAATTGATATAATAACCCTATTTCTCTCCATTTATTGACAGCCAAAATGTCAATATCGTGAATATTTACTAATTTAGTACAAATCCATAGCTAGCGTTAGATGTCCTATTGATCATTTCCCATAAAGTTTCAATCACAACAGTAACTTCTGTTTTCAAAAACAACAACAAAAATCTATACATGTATATCTTTTTGTTGTGAAGGGAAAGTGAACAGTTAGTAACGATTAATTACATGTAATTAAATTGACGAGTTGCTGTAGGAAAAGAGAAATACTCACTGTGATGTTAACATTGTCACGAAAATTATAAAAAATCAATTAATATGGTATGACAAATTAGTCCAGTGTCGTAAAGATTAGTTCTCTAGATAACATGTCAAATTTTTATTTTTGCCTCCCAAATGGAGCCCCTATTATTGAAACCAATAAGAAAATTATATTGAACACGTTAGTATCTTCAATCTTGGTATCGATCTCACTATAGTATAATATAAAGGATGAAAACATTTTCCTTTAAAATTAAAAAACTATTTATTTGCTCACATATTGTTGTGTGCCTGTACCATTTTGTCACTGTTTATTGAAAATGTAAAAATAATTTACAATTTGTCTCAGTCTTGTATCATGTGTAGTCTGTGCCAAAAACCTCTAGCCCTAAGCCCCAGTCTAGTAAAAATTGGTTTAGGCAAGTAAAAATTGCATAAAATTTGCTTTATCAAATAGTAAAAATTCTTCTAAAATGCTGTTCGGGCTAGTTTGTCAAAAATGTTTTTGGCAAAGACTGTATGTGTATTAGATATCAGTGATCCATAAAATTAAACGATCGTAAAATCTATCTGAAAAAAATAGAGAAATGAAAAGTTAAGAAACGGCTTTTTGTATTATGTTGTACTGTTTTTTTAAAATCTTAGCCTTACTGTCACTAAGATGCCTAATGAGATATTATGTATCTTTAACCCTTGCAGACACTCAGTTATATTATGGTAGTCAATACATGTATATCAGTTATATTATGGTAGTCAATACATGTATATACTAGTTTTACTCAGTTTTATTATGGTAGTCAATACATGTATATACTAGTTTTACTTAGTTATATTATGGTAGTCAATACATGTATATACTAGTTTTACTTAGTTTTATTATGGTAGTCAATACATGTATATACTAGTTTTACTCAGTTTTATTATGGTAGTCAATACATGTATATACTAGTTTTACTTAGTTATATTATGGTAGTCAATACATGTATATACTAGTTTTACTTAGTTTTATTATGGTAGTCAATACATGTATATACTAGTTTTACTTAGTTTTATTATGGTAGTCAATACATGTATATACTAGTTTTACTCAGTTTTATTATGGTAGTCAATACATGTATATACTAGTTTTACTTAGTTATATTATGGTAGTCAATACATGTATATACTAGTTTTACTTAGTTTTATTATGGTAGTCAATACATGTATATACTAGTTTTACTCAGTTTTATTATGGTAGTCAATACATGTATATACTAGTTTTACTTAGTTATATTATGGTAGTCAATACATGTATATACTAGTTTTACTTAGTTATATTATGGTAGTCAATACATGTATATACATTGTACTAGTTTTACTTAGTTATAGTATGGTAGTCAATACATGTATATACTAGTTTTACTTAGTTATATTATGGTAGTCAATACATGTATATACTAGTTTTACTTAGTTATATTATGGTAGTCAATACATGTATATACTAGTTTTACTTAGTTATATTATGGTAGTCAATACATGTATATACTAGTTTTACTTAGTTATATTATGGTAGTCAATACATGTATATACTAGTTTTACTTAGTTATATTATGGTAGTCAATACATGTATATACTAGTTTTACTTAGTTATATTATGGTAGTCAATACATGTATATACATTGTACTAGTTTTACTTAGTTATAGTATGGTAGTCAATACATGTATATACTAGTTTTACTTAGTTATATTATGGTAGTCAATACATGTATATACTAGTTTTACTTAGTTATATTATGGTAGTCAATACATGTATATACTAGTTTTACTTAGTTATATTATGGTAGTCAATACATGTATATACTAGTTTTACTTAGTTATATTATGGTAGTCAATACATGTATATACTAGTTTTACTTAGTTATATTATGGTAGTCAATACATGTATATACTAGTTTTACTTAGTTATATTATGGTAGTCAATACATGTATATACTAGTTTTACTTAGTTATATTATGGTAGTCAATACATGTATATACTAGTTTTACTTAGTTATATTATGGTAGTCAATACATGTATATACTAGTTTTACTTAGTTATATTATGGTAGTCAATACATGTATATACTAGTTTTACTTAGTTATATTATGGTAGTCAATACATGTATATACTAGTTTTACTTAGTTATATTATGGTAGTCAATACATGTATATACTAGTTTTACTTAGTTATATTATGGTAGTCAATACATGTATATACTAGTTTTACTTAGTTATATTATGGTAGTCAATACATGTATATACTAGTTTTACTTAGTTATATTATGGTAGTCAATACATGTATATACTAGTTTTACTTAGTTATATTATGGTAGTCAATACATGTATATACTAGTTTTACTTAGTTATATTATGGTAGTCAATACATGTATATACTAGTTTTACTTAGTTATATTATGGTAGTCAATACATGTATATACTAGTTTTACTTAGTTATATTATGGTAGTCAATACATGTATATACTAGTTTTACTTAGTTATATTATGGTAGTCAATACATGTATATACTAGTTTTACTTAGTTATATTATGGTAGTCAATACATGTATATACTAGTTTTACTTAGTTATAGTATGGTAGTCAATACATGTATATCAGTATGGTAGTCAATACATGTATATACTAGTTTTACTTAGTTATAGTATGGTAGTCAATACATGTATATCAGTATGGTAGTCAATACATGTATATACTAGTTTTACTTAGTTATAGTATGGTAGTCAATACATGTATATCAGTATGGTAGTCAATACATGTATATACTAGTTTTACTTAGTTATAGTATGGTAGTCAATACATGTATATCAGTATGGTAGTCAATACATGTATATCAGTATGGTAGTCAATACATGTATATACTAGTTTTACTGGATGGGGCTTTTTTTCTCTTTCAAATACTTTTTTCTGGAAAAAAGGCTTTCTTTCATGTAGAAAATATATTTTCTTTGAAATGTGCAGAGGTTTAGTTTTGGTTGGTTGTGAGTCAGTCATCCAAGTTAACCGTACATCAAAGGTTTAGTTTTGGTTGGTTGTGGGTCAGTCATCCAGGTTAACAGTACATCAAAGGTTTAGTTTTGGTTGGTTGTGGGTCAGTCATCCAGGTTAACAGTACATCAAAGGTTTAGTTTTGGTTGGTTGTGAGTCAGTCATCCAAGTTAACCGTACATCAAAGGTTTAGTTTTGGTTGGTTGTGGGTCAGTCATCCAGGTTAACAGTACATCAAAGGTTTAGTTTTGGTTGGTTGTGGATCAGTCATCCAGGTTAACAGTACATCAAAGGTTTAGTTTTGGTTGGTTGTGGGTCAGTCATCCAAGTTAACAGTACATCAAAGGTTTAGTTTTGGTTGGTTGTGGGTCAGTCATCCAGGTTAACAGTACATCAAAGGTTTAGTTTTGGTTGGTTGTGGGTCAGTCATCCAAGTTAACAGTACATCAAAGGTTTAGTTTTGGTTGGTTGTGGGTCAGTCATCCAGGTTAACAGTACATCAAAGGTTTAGTTTTGGTTGGTTGTCGGTCAGTCATCCAAGTTAACAGTACATCAAAGGTTTAGTTTTGGTTGGTTGTGGGTCAGTCATCCAAGTTAACAGTACATCAAAGGTTTAGTTTTGGTTGGTTGTGGGTCAGTCATCCAGGTTAACAGTACATCAAAGGTTTAGTTTTTGTTGGTTCTGGGTCAGTCATCCAGGTTAACAGTACATCAAAGGTTTAGTTTTGGTTGGTTGTGGGTCAGTCATCCAAGTTAACAGTACATCAAAGATTTAGTTTTGGTTGGTTGTGGGTCAGTCATCCAAGTTAACAGTACATCAAAGGTTTAGTTTTGGTTGGTTGTGGGTCAGTCATCCAAGTTAACAATACATCAAAGGTTTAGTTTTGGTTGGTTGTGGATCAGTCATCCAGGTTAACAGTACATCAAAGGTTTAGTTTTGGTTGGTTGTGGGTCAGTCATCCAAGTTAACAATACATCAAAGGTTTAGTTTTGGTTGGTTGTGGGTCAGTCATCCAGGTTAACAGTACATCAAAGGTTTAGTTTTGGTTGGTTGTGGGTCAGTCATCCAGGTTAACAGTACATCACAGATTTAGTTTTGGTTGGTTGTGGGTCAGTCATCCAAGTTAACAGTACATCAAAGGTTTAGTTTTGGTTGGTTGTGGGTCAGTCATCCAGGTTAACAGTACATCAAAGGTTTAGTTTTGGTTGGTTGTGGGGCAGTCATCCAGGTTAACAGTACATCAAAGGTTTAGTTTTGGTTGGTTGTGGGTCAGTCATCCAAGTTAACAGTACATCAAAGATTTAGTTTTGGTTGGTTGTGGATCAGTCATCCAGGTTAACAGTACATCAAAGGTTTAGTTTTGGTTGGTTGTGGGTCAGTCATCCAGGTTAACAGTACATCAAAGATTTAGTTTTGGGTGGTTGTGGGTCAGTCATCCAAGTTAACAGTACATCAAAGATTTAGTTTTGGTTGGTTGTGGGTCAGTCATCAAAGGTTTAGTTTTGGTTGGTTGTGGGTCAGTCATCCAGGTTAACAGTACATCAAAGGTTTAGTTTTGGTTGGTTGTGGGTCAGTCATCCAGGTTAACAGTACATCAAAGATTTAGTTTTGGGTGGTTGTGGGTCAGTCATCCAAGTTAACAGTACATCAAAGGTTTAGTTTTGGTTGGTTGTGGGTCAGTCATCCAAGTTAACAGTACATCAAAGATTTAGTTTTGGTTGGTTCTGGGTCAGTCATCCAGGTTAACAGTACATCAAAGGTTTAGTTTTGGTTGGTTGTGGGTCAGTCATCCAAGTTAACAGTACATCAAAGATTTAGTTTTGGTTGGTTGTGGGTCAGTCATCCAAGTTAACAGTACATCAAAGGTTTAGTTTTGGTTGGTTGTGGGTCAGTCATCCAAGTTAACAATACATCAAAGGTTTAGTTTTGGTTGGTTGTGGATCAGTCATCCAGGTTAACAGTACATCAAAGGTTTAGTTTTGGTTGGTTGTGGGTCAGTCATCCAAGTTAACAGTACATCAAAGGTTTAGTGTTGGTTGGTTGTGGGTCAGTCATCCAAGTTAACAGTACATCAAAGGTTTAGTTTTGGTTGGTTGTGGGTCAGTCATCCAGGTTAACAGTACATCAAAGGTTTAGTTTTGGTTGGTTGTGGGTCAGTCATCCAGGTTAACAGTACATCACAGATTTAGTTTTGGTTGGTTGTGGGTCAGTCATCCAAGTTAACAGTACATCAAAGGTTTAGTTTTGGTTGGTTGTGGGTCAGTCATCCAGGTTAACAGTACATCAAAGGTTTAGTTTTGGTTGGTTGTGGGTCAGTCATCCAAGTTAACAGTACATCAAAGATTTAGTTTTGGTTGGTTGTGGATCAGTCATCCAGGTTAACAGTACATCAAAGGTTTAGTTTTGGTTGGTTGTGGGTCAGTCATCCAGGTTAACAGTACATCAAAGATTTAGTTTTGGGTGGTTGTGGGTCAGTCATCCAAGTTAACAGTACATCAAAGATTTAGTTTTGGTTGGTTGTGGGTCAGTCATCAAAGGTTTAGTTTTGGTTGGTTGTGGGTCAGTCATCCAGGTTAACAGTACATCAAAGGTTTAGTTTTGGTTGGTTGTGGGTCAGTCATCCAGGTTAACAGTACATCAAAGGTTTAGTTTTGGGTGGTTGTGGGTCAGTCATCCAGGTTAACAGTACATCAAAGATTTAGTTTTGGGTGGTTGTGGGTCAGTCATCCAAGTTAACAGTACATCAAAGATTTAGTTTTGGTTGGTTGTGGGTCAGTCATCCAGGTTAACAGTGCATCAAAGATTTAGTTTTGGTTGGTTGTGGGTCAGTCATCCAAGTTAACAGTACATCAAAGGTTTAGTTTTGATTGGTTGTGGGTCAGTCATCCAAGTTAACAGTACATCAAAGATTTAGTTTTGGTTGGTTGTGGGTCAGTCATCCAAGTTAACAGTACATCAAAGGTTTAGTTTTGGTTGGTTGTGGGTCAGTCATCCAAGTTAACAGTACATCAAAGATTTAGTTTTGGTTGGTTGTGGGTCAGTCATCCAAGTTAACAGTACATCAACGATTTAGTTTTGGTTGGTTGTGGGTCAGTCATCCAGGTTAACAGTACATCAAAGATTTAGTTTTGGTTGGTTGTGGGTCAGTCATCCAAGTTAACAGTACATCAAAGGTTTAGTTTTGATTGGTTGTGGGTCAGTCATCCAAGTTAACAGTACATCAAAGGTTTAGTTTTGGTTGGTTGTGGATCAGTCATCCAAGTTAACAGTACATCAAAGATTTAGTTTTGGTTGGTTGTGGGTCAGTCATCCAAGTTAACAGTACATCAAAGGTTTAGTTTTGGTTGGTTGTGGGTCAGTCATCCAAGTTAACAGTACATCAAAGATTTAGTTTTGGTTGGTTGTGGGTCAGTCATCCAGGTTAACAGTACATCAAAGATTTAGTTTTGGTTGGTTGTGGGTCAGTCATCCAAGTTAACAGTACATCAAAGGTTTAGTTTTGATTGGTTGTGGGTCAGTCATCCAAGTTAACAGTACATCAAAGATTTAGTTTTGGTTGGTTGTGGGTCAGTCATCCAGGTTAACAGTACATCAAAGGTTTAGTTTTGGTTGGTTGTGGGTCAGTCATCCACAGTACATCAAAGGTTTAGTTTTGGTTGGTTGTGGATCAGTCATCCAAGTTAACAGTACATCAAAGATTTAGTTTTGGTTGGTTGTCGGTCAGTCATCCAAGTTAACAGTACATCAAAGGTTTAGTTTTGGTTGGTTGTGGGTCAGTCATCCAGGTTAACAGTACATCAAAGGTTTAGTTTTGGTTGGTTGTGGGTCAGTCATGAAAGGTTTAGTTTTGGTTGGTTGTGGGTCAGTCATCCAAGTTAACAGTACATCAAAGGTTTAGTTTTGGTTGGTTGTCGGTCAGTCATCCAAGTTAACAGTACATCAAAGGTTTAGTTTTGGTTGGTTGTGGGTCAGTCATGAAAGGTTTAGTTTTGGTTGGTTGTGGGTCAGTCATCCAGGTTAACCGTACATCAAAGATTTAGTTTTGGTTGGTTGTGGGTCAGTCATCCAAGTTAACAGTACATCAAAGATTTAGTTTTGGTTGGTTGTGGATCAGTCATCCAGGTTAACAGTACATCAAAGGTTTAGTTTTGGTTGGTTGTGGGTCAGTCATCCAGGTTAACAGTACATCAAAGATTTAGTTTTGGGTGGTTGTGGGTCAGTCATCCAAGTTAACAGTACATCAAAGATTTAGTTTTGGGTGGTTGTGGGTCAGTCATCCAAGTTAACAGTACATCAAAGATTTAGTTTTGGGTGGTTGTGGGTCAGTCATCCAGGTTAACAGTACATCAAAGATTTAGTTTTGGGTGGTTGTGGGTCAGTCATCCAAGTTAACAGTACATCAAAGATTTAGTTTTGGGTGGTTGTGGGTCAGTCATCCAAGTTAACAGTACATCAAAGATTTAGTTTTGGTTGGTTGTGGGTCAGTCATCAAAGGTTTAGTTTTGGTTGGTTGTGGGTCAGTCATCCAGGTTAACAGTACATCAAAGGTTTAGTTTTGGTTGGTTGTGGGTCAGTCATCCAGGTTAACAGTACATCAAAGATTTAGTTTTGGGTGGTTGTGGGTCAGTCATCCAAGTTAACAGTACATCAAAGATTTAGTTTTGGTTGGTTGTGGGTCAGTCATCCAGGTTAACAGTGCATCAAAGATTTAGTTTTGGTTGGTTGTGGGTCAGTCATCCAAGTTAACAGTACATCAAAGGTTTAGTTTTGATTGGTTGTGGGTCAGTCATCCAAGTTAACAGTACATCAAAGATTTAGTTTTGGTTGGTTGTGGGTCAGTCATCCAGGTTAACAGTACATCAAAGGTTTAGTTTTGGTTGGTTGTGGGTCAGTCATCCAAGTTAACAGTACATCAAAGATTTAGTTTTGGTTGGTTGTGGGTCAGTCATCCAAGTTAACAGTACATCAAAGGTTTAGTTTTGGTTGGTTGTGGGTCAGTCATCCAAGTTAACAGTACATCAACGATTTAGTTTTGGTTGGTTGTGGGTCAGTCATCCAGGTTAACAGTACATCAAAGATTTAGTTTTGGTTGGTTGTGGGTCAGTCATCCAAGTTAACAGTACATCAAAGGTTTAGTTTTGATTGGTTGTGGGTCAGTCATCCAAGTTAACAGTACATCAAAGGTTTAGTTTTGGTTGGTTGTGGATCAGTCATCCAAGTTAACAGTACATCAAAGATTTAGTTTTGGTTGGTTGTGGGTCAGTCATCCAAGTTAACAGTACATCAAAGGTTTAGTTTTGGTTGGTTGTGGGTCAGTCATCCAAGTTAACAGTACATCAAAGATTTAGTTTTGGTTGGTTGTGGGTCAGTCATCCAGGTTAACAGTACATCAAAGATTTAGTTTTGGTTGGTTGTGGGTCAGTCATCCAAGTTAACAGTACATCAAAGGTTTAGTTTTGATTGGTTGTGGGTCAGTCATCCAAGTTAACAGTACATCAAAGATTTAGTTTTGGTTGGTTGTGGGTCAGTCATCCAGGTTAACAGTACATCAAAGGTTTAGTTTTGGTTGGTTGTGGGTCAGTCATCCACAGTACATCAAAGGTTTAGTTTTGGTTGGTTGTGGATCAGTCATCCAAGTTAACAGTACATCAAAGATTTAGTTTTGGTTGGTTGTGGGTCAGTCATCCAGGTTAACAGTACATCAAAGGTTTAGTTTTGGTTGGTTGTGGGTCAGTCATGAAAGGTTTAGTTTTGGTTGGTTGTGGGTCAGTCATCCAAGTTAACAGTACATCAAAGGTTTAGTTTTGGTTGGTTGTCGGTCAGTCATCCAAGTTAACAGTACATCAAAGGTTTAGTTTTGGTTGGTTGTGGGTCAGTCATGAAAGGTTTAGTTTTGGTTGGTTGTGGGTCAGTCATCCAGATTAACAGTACATCAAAGATTTAGTTTTGGTTGGTTGTGGGTCAGTCATCAAAGGTTTAGTTTTGGTTGGTTGTGGGTCAGTCATGAAAGGTTTAGTTTTGGGTGGTTGTGGGTCAGTCATCCAAGTTAACAGTACATCAAAGGTTTAGTTTTGGTTGGTTGTGGGTCAGTCATCCAAGTTAACAGTACATCAAAGGTTTAGTTTTGGTTGGTTGTGGGTCAGTCATCCAGGTTAACAGTACATCAAAGGTTTAGTTTTGGTTGGTTGTGGGTCAGTCATCCAGGTTAACAGTACATCAAAGATTTAGTTTTGGGTGGTTGTGGGTCAGTCATCCAAGTTAACAGTACATCAAAGGTTTAGTTTTGGTTGGTTGTGGGTCAGTCATCCAAGTTAACAGTACATCAAAGGTTTAGTTTTGGTTGGTTGTGGGTCAGTCATCCAAGTTAACAGTACATCAAAGATTCAGTTTTGGTTGGTTGTGGGTCAGTCATCCAGGTTAACAGTACATCAAAGATTTAGTTTTGGTTGGTTGTGGGTCAGTCATCAAAGGTTTAGTTTTGGTTGGTTGTGGGTCAGTCATCCAGGTTAACAGTACATCAAAGATTTAGTTTTGGGTGGTTGTGGGTCAGTCATCCAAGTTAACAGTACATCAAAGATTTAGTTTTGGGTGGTTGTGGGTCAGTCATCCAGGTTAACAGTACATCAAAGGTTTAGTTTTGGGTGGTTGTGGGTCAGTCATCCAAGTTAACAGTACATCAAAGATTTAGTTTTGGGTGGTTGTGGGTCAGTCATCCAGGTTAACAGTACATCAAAGGTTTAGTTTTGGTTGGTTTTGGGTCAGTCATCCAAGTTAACAGTACATCAAAGATTTAGTTTTGGTTGGTTGTGGATCAGTCATCCAGGTTAACAGTACATCAAAGGTTTAGTTTTGGTTGGTTGTGGGTCAGTCATCCAGGTTAACAGTACATCAAAGGTTTAGTTTTGGTTGGTTGTGGGTCAGTCATCCAGGTTAACAGTACATCAAAGATTTAGTTTTGGGTGGTTGTGGGTCAGTCATCCAAGTTAACAGTACATCAAAGGTTTAGTTTTGGTTGGTTGTGGATCAGTCATCCAAGTTAACAGTACATCAAAGGTTTAGTTTTGGTTGGTTGTGGGTCAGTCATCCAGGTTAACAGTACATCAAAGGTTTAGTTTTGGTTGGTTGTGGGTCAGTCATCCAGGTTAACAGTACATCAAAGGTTTAGTTTTGGTTGGTTGTGGGTCAGTCATCCAGGTTAACAGTACATCAAAGATTTAGTTTTGGTTGGTTGTGGGTCAGTCATCAAAGGTTTAGTTTTGGTTGGTTGTGGGTCAGTCATCCAGGTTAACAGTACATCAAAGATTTAGTTTTGGTTGGTTGTGGGTCAGTCATCCAGGTTAACAGTACATCAAAGGTTTAGTTTTGGTTGGTTGTGGGTCAGTCATCCAGGTTAACAGTACATCAAAGGTTTAGTTTTGGTTGGTTGTGGGTCAGTCATCCAGGTTAACAGTACATCAAAGGTTTAGTTTTGGTTGGTTGTGGGTCAGTCATCCAGGTTAACAGTACATCAAAGATTTAGTTTTGGTTGGTTGTGGGTCAGTCATCAAAGGTTTAGTTTTGGTTGGTTGTGGGTCAGTCATCCAGGTTAACAGTACATCAAAGATTTAGTTTTGGGTGGTTGTGGGTCAGTCATCAAAGGTTTAGTTTTGGTTGGTTGTGGGTCAGTCATCCAGGTTAACAGTACATCAAAGATTTAGTTTTGGGTGGTTGTGGGTCAGTCATCAAAGGTTTAGTTTTGGTTGGTTGTGGGTCAGTCATCCAAGTTAACAGTACATCAAAGGTTTAGTTTTGGGTGGTTGTGGGTCAGTCATCAAAGGTTTAGTTTTGGTTGGTTGTGGGTCAGTCATCCAGGTTAACAGTACATCAAAGGTTTAGTTTTGGTTGGTTGTGGATCAGTCATCCAGGTTAACAGTACATCACAGATTTAGTTTTGGTTGGTTGTGGGTCAGTCATCCAGGTTAACAGTACATCAAAGGTTTAGTTTTGGTTGGTTTTGGGTCAGTCATCCAGGTTAACAGTACATCAAAGATTTAGTTTTGGTTGGTTGTGGGTCAGTCATCCAGGTTAACAGTACATCAAAGATTTAGTTTTGGTTGGTTGTGGGTCAGTCATCCAAGTTAACAGTACATCAAAGGTTTAGTTTTGGTTGGTTGTGGGTCGGTCATCCAGGTTAACAGTACATCAAAGGTTTAGTTTTGGTTGGTTGTGGATCAGTCATCCAGGTTAACAGTACATCACAGATTTAGTTTTGGTTGGTTGTGGGTCAGTCATCCAGGTTAACAGTACATCAAAGATTTAGTTTTGGTTGGTTGTGGGTCAGTCATCCAAGTTAACAGTACATCAAAGATTTAGTTTTGGTTTGTTGTGGGTCAGTCATCCAGGTTAACAGTACATCAAAGGTTTAGTTTTGGTTGGTTGTGGGTCAGTCATCCAGGTTAACCGTACATCAAAGGTTTAGTTTTGGTTGGTTGTGGGTCAGTCATCCAAGTTAACAGTACATCACAGATTTAGTTTTGGTTGGTTGTGGGTCAGTCATCCAGGTTAACAGTACATCAAAGATTTAGTTTTGGTTGGTTGTGGGTCAGTCATCCAAGTTAACAGTACATCAAAGATTTAGTTTTGGTTTGTTGTGGGTCAGTCATCCAGGTTAACAGTACATCAAAGGTTTAGTTTTGGTTGGTTGTGGGTCAGTCATCCAGGTTAACCGTACATCAAAGGTTTAGTTTTGGTTGGTTGTGGGTCAGTCATCCAAGTTAACAGTACATCAAAGGTTTAGTTTTGGTTGGTTGTGGGTCAGTCATCCAGGTTAACAGTACATCAAAGATTTAGTTTTGGGTGTTTGTGGGTCAGTCATCCAAGTTAACAGTACATCAAAGGTTTAGTTTTGGTTGGTTGTGGGTCAGTCATCCAAGTTAACAGTACATCAAAGGTTTAGTTTTGGTTGGTTGTGGGGCAGTCATCCAGGTTAACAGTACATCAAAGGTTTAGTTTTGGTTGGTTGTGGGTCAGTCATCCAAGTTAACAGTACATCAAAGATTTAGTTTTGGTTGGTTGTGGGTCAGTCATCCAAGTTAACAGTACATCAAAGGTTTAGTTTTGGTTGGTTGTGGGTCAGTCATCCAAGTTAACAGTACATCAAAGGTTTAGTTTTGGTTGGTTGTGGGTCAGTCATCCAAGTTAACAGTACATCAAAGATTTAGTTTTGGTTGGTTGTGGGTCAGTCATCCAGGTTAACAGTACATCAAAGGTTTAGTTTTGGTTGGTTGTGGGTCAGTCATCCAAGTTAACAGTACATCAAAGGTTTAGTTTTGGTTGGTTGTGGGTCAGTCATCCAAGTTAACAGTACATCAAAGGTTTAGTTTTGGTTGGTTGTGGGGCAGTCATCCAGGTTAACAGTACATCAAAGGTTTAGTTTTGGTTGGTTGTGGGTCAGTCATCCAAGTTAACAGTACATCAAAGATTTAGTTTTGGTTGGTTGTGGGTCAGTCATCCAGGTTAACAGTACATCAAAGGTTTAGTTTTGGTTGGTTGTGGTTCAGTCATCCAGGTTAACAGTACATCACAGATTTAGTTTTGGTTGGTTGTGGGTCAGTCATCCAGGTTAACAGTACATCAAAGATTTAGTTTTGGTTGGTTGTGGGTCAGTCATCCAAGTTAACAGTACATCAAAGATTTAGTTTTGGTTGGTTGTGGGTCAGTCATCCAGGTTAACAGTACATCAAAGGTTTAGTTTTGGTTGGTTGTGGGTCAGTCATCCAGGTTAACAGTACATCAAAGATTTAGTTTTGGTTGGTTGTGGGTCAGTCATCAAAGGTTTAGTTTTGGTTGGTTGTGGGTCAGTCATCCAGGTTAACAGTACATCAAAGGTTTAGTTTTGGTTGGTTGTGGGTCGGTCATCCAAGTTAACAGTACATCAAAGGTTTAGTTTTGGTTGGTTGTGGGTCAGTCATCAAAGGTTTAGTTTTGGTTGGTTGTGGGTCGGTCATCCAGGTTAACAGTACATCAAAGGTTTAGTTTTGGTTGGTTGTGGGTCAGTCATCCAGGTTAACAGTACATCAAAGGTTTAGTTTTGGTTGGTTGTGGGTCAGTCATCCAGGTTAACAGTACATCAAAGATTTAGTTTTGGTTGGTTGTGGGTCAGTCATCCAAGTTAACAGTACATCAAAGGTTTAGTTTTGGTTGGTTGTGGGTCAGTCATCCAGGTTAACAGTACATCAAAGGTTTAGTTTTGGTTGGTTGTGGGTCAGTCATCCAAGTTAACAGTACATCAAAGGTTTAGTTTTGGTTGGTTGTGGGTCAGTCATCCAGGTTAACAGTACATCAAAGGTTTAGTTTTGGTTGGTTGTGGGTCAGTCATCCAAGTTAACAGTACATCAAAGATTTGGTTTTGGTTGGTTGTGGGTCAGTCATCCAGGTTAACAGTACATCAAAGGTTTAGTTTTGGTTGGTTGTGGGTCAGTCATCCAGGTTAACAGTACATCAAAGGTTTAGTTTTGGTTGGTTGTGGATCAGTCATCCAGGTTAACAGTACATCACAGATTTAGTTTTGGTTGGTTGTGGGTCAGTCATCCAGGTTAACAGTACAACAGAGATTTAGTTTTGGTTGGTTGTGGGTCAGTCATCCAAGTTAACAGTACATCAAAGATTTAGTTTTGGTTGGTTGTGGGTCAGTCATCAAAGGTTTAGTTTTGGTTGGTTGTGGGTCAGTCATCCAGGTTAACAGTACATCAAAGGTTTAGTTTTGGTTGGTTGTGGGTCGGTCATCCAAGTTAACAATACATCAAAGGTTTAGTTTTGGTTGGTTGTGGGTCAGTCATCAAAGGTTTAGTTTTGGTTGGTTGTGGGTCAGTCATCAAAGGTTTAGTTTTGGTTGGTTGTGGGTCAGTCATCAAAGGTTTAGTTTTGGTTGGTTGTGGGTCAGTCATCCAAGTTAACAGTACATCAAAGATTTAGTTTTGGTTGGTTGTGGGTCAGTCATCCAAGTTAACAGTACATCAAAGGTTTAGTTTTGATTGGTTGTGGATCAGTCATCCAAGTTAACAGTACATCAAAGGTTTAGTTTTGATTGGTTGTGGATCAGTCATCCAAGTTAACAGTACATCAAAGGTTTAGTTTTGATTGGTTGTGGGTCAGTCATCCAAGTTAACAGTACATCAAAGGTTTAGTTTTGATTGGTTGTGGATCAGTCATCCAAGTTAACAGTACATCAAAAATTTAGTTTTGGTTGGTTGTGGGTCAGTCATCCAAGTTAACAGTACATCAAAGGTTTAGTTTTGGTTGGTTGTGGGTCAGTCATCCAAGTTAACAGTACATCAAAGGTTTAGTTTTGGTTGGTTGTGGGTCAGTCATCCAGGTTAACAGTACATCAAAGGTTTAGTTTTGGTTGGTTGTGGGTCAGTCATCCAGGTTAACAGTACATCAAAGATTTAGTTTTGGTTGGTTGTGGGTCAGTCATCCAGGTTAACAGTACATCAAAGGTTTAGTTTTGGTTGGTTGTGGGTCAGTCATCCAAGTTAACAGTACATCAAAGGTTTAGTTTTGGTTGGTTGTGGGTCAGTCATCCAAGTTAACAGTACATCAAAGGTTAATTTTGGTTGGTTGTGGGTCAGTCATCCAAGTTAACAGTACATCAAAGGTTTAGTTTTGGTTGGTTGTGGGTCAGTCATCCAGGTTAACAGTACATCAAAGATTTAGTTTTGGTTGGTTGTGGGTCAGTCATCCAGGTTAACAATACATCAAAGGTTTAGTTTTGGTTGGTTGTGGATCAGTCATCCAGGTTAACAGTACATCACAGATTTAGTTTTGGTTGGTTGTGGGTCAGTCATCCAGGTTAACAGTACATCAAAGATTTAGTTTTGGTTGGTTGTGGGTCAGTCATCCAAGTTAACAGTACATCAAAGATATAGTTTTGGTTGGTTGTGGGTCAGTCATCAAAGGTTTAGTTTTGGTTGGTTGTGGGTCAGTCATCCAGGTTAACAGTACATCAAAGGTTTAGTTTTGGTTGGTTGTGGGTCGGTCATCCAAGTTAACAGTACATCAAAGGTTTAGTTTTGGTTGGTTGTGGGTCAGTCATCAAAGGTTTAGTTTTGGTTGGTTGTGGGTCAGTCATCCAAGTTAACAGTACATCAAAGATATAGTTTTGGTTGGTTGTGGGTCAGTCATCAAAGGTTTAGTTTTGGTTGGTTGTGGGTCAGTCATCCAGGTTAACAGTACATCAAAGGTTTAGTTTTGGTTGGTTGTGGGTCGGTCATCCAAGTTAACAGTACATCAAAGGTTTAGTTTTGGTTGGTTGTGGGTCAGTCATCAAAGGTTTAGTTTTGGTTGGTTGTGGGTCAGTCATCCAAGTTAACAGTACATCAAAGGTTTAGTTTTGATTGGTTGTGGATCAGTCATCCAAGTTAACAGTACATCAAAAATTTAGTTTTGGTTGGTTGTGGGTCAGTCATCCAAGTTAACAGTACATCAAAGGTTTAGTTTTGGTTGGTTGTGGGTCAGTCATCCAGGTTAACAGTACATCAAAGATTTAGTTTTGGTTGGTTGTGGGTCAGTCATCCAGGTTAACAGTACATCAAAGATTTAGTTTTGGTTGGTTGTGGGTCAGTCATCCAGGTTAACAGTACATCACAAATTTAGTTTTGGTTGGCTGTGGGTCAGTCATCCAAGTTAACAGTACATCAAAGGTTTAGTTTTGGTTGGTTGTGGGTCAGTCATCCAAGTTAACAGTACATCAAAGGTTTAGTTTTGGTTGGTTGTGGATCAGTCATCCAGGTTAACAGTACATCAAAGGTTTAGTTTTGGTTGGTTGTGGGTCAGTCATCCACAGTACATCAAAGGTTTAGTTTTGGTTGGTTGTGGATCAGTCATCCAAGTTAACAGTACATCAAAGGTTTAGTTTTGGTTGGTTGTGGGTTGGTCATCCAGGTTAACAGTACATCAAAGATTTAGTTTTGGTTGGTTGTGGGTCAGTCATCCAAGTTAACAGTACAACAAAGGTTTAGTTTTGGTTGGTTGTGGATCAGTCATCCAAGTTAACCGTACATCAAAGGTTTAGTTTTGGTTGGTTCTGGGTCAGTCATCCAGGTTAACAGTACATCAAAGGTTTAGTTTTGGTTGGTTGTGGGTCAGTCATCCAAGTTAACAGTACATCAAAGGTTTAGTTTTGGTTGGTTGTGGATCAGTCATCCAAGTTAACCGTACATCAAAGATTTAGTTTTGGTTGGTTGTGGGTCAGTCATCCAGGTTAACAGTACATCAAAGGTTTAGTTTTGGTTGGTTGTGGGTCAGTCATCCAAGTTAACAGTACATCAAAGGTTTAGTTTTGGTTGGTTGTGGGTCAGTCATCCAAGTTAACAGTACATCAAAGGTTTAGTTTTGGTTGGTTGTGGGTCAGTCATCCAAGTTAACAGTACATCAAAGGTTTAGTTTTGATTGGTTGTGGGTCAGTCATCCAAGTTAACAGTACATCAAAGGTTTAGTTTTGGTTGGTTGTGGGTCAGTCATCCAAGTTAACAGTACATCAAAGGTTTAGTTTTGGTTGGTTGTGGATCAGTCATCCAAGTTAACAGTACATCAAAGGTTTAGTTTTGGTTGGTTGTGGGTCAGTCATCAAAGGTTTAGTTTTGGTTGGTTGTGGGTCAGTCATCAAAGGTTTAGTTTTGGTTGGTTGTGGGTCAGTCATCAAAGGTTTAGTTTTGGTTGGTTGTGGGTCAGTCATCCAAGTTAACAGTACATCAAAGATTTAGTTTTGGTTGGTTGTGGGTCAGTCATCCAAGTTAACAGTACATCAAAGGTTTAGTTTTGATTGGTTGTGGATCAGTCATCCAAGTTAACAGTACATCAAAGGTTTAGTTTTGATTGGTTGTGGATCAGTCATCCAAGTTAACAGTACATCAAAGGTTTAGTTTTGATTGGTTGTGGGTCAGTCATCCAAGTTAACAGTACATCAAAGGTTTAGTTTTGATTGGTTGTGGATCAGTCATCCAAGTTAACAGTACATCAAAAATTTAGTTTTGGTTGGTTGTGGGTCAGTCATCCAAGTTAACAGTACATCAAAGGTTTAGTTTTGGTTGGTTGTGGGTCAGTCATCCAAGTTAACAGTACATCAAAGGTTTAGTTTTGGTTGGTTGTGGGTCAGTCATCCAGGTTAACAGTACATCAAAGGTTTAGTTTTGGTTGGTTGTGGGTCAGTCATCCAGGTTAACAGTACATCAAAGATTTAGTTTTGGTTGGTTGTGGGTCAGTCATCCAGGTTAACAGTACATCAAAGGTTTAGTTTTGGTTGGTTGTGGGTCAGTCATCCAAGTTAACAGTACATCAAAGGTTTAGTTTTGGTTGGTTGTGGGTCAGTCATCCAAGTTAACAGTACATCAAAGGTTAATTTTGGTTGGTTGTGGGTCAGTCATCCAAGTTAACAGTACATCAAAGGTTTAGTTTTGGTTGGTTGTGGGTCAGTCATCCAGGTTAACAGTACATCAAAGATTTAGTTTTGGTTGGTTGTGGGTCAGTCATCCAGGTTAACAATACATCAAAGGTTTAGTTTTGGTTGGTTGTGGATCAGTCATCCAGGTTAACAGTACATCACAGATTTAGTTTTGGTTGGTTGTGGGTCAGTCATCCAGGTTAACAGTACATCAAAGATTTAGTTTTGGTTGGTTGTGGGTCAGTCATCCAAGTTAACAGTACATCAAAGATATAGTTTTGGTTGGTTGTGGGTCAGTCATCAAAGGTTTAGTTTTGGTTGGTTGTGGGTCAGTCATCCAGGTTAACAGTACATCAAAGGTTTAGTTTTGGTTGGTTGTGGGTCGGTCATCCAAGTTAACAGTACATCAAAGGTTTAGTTTTGGTTGGTTGTGGGTCAGTCATCAAAGGTTTAGTTTTGGTTGGTTGTGGGTCAGTCATCCAAGTTAACAGTACATCAAAGATATAGTTTTGGTTGGTTGTGGGTCAGTCATCAAAGGTTTAGTTTTGGTTGGTTGTGGGTCAGTCATCCAGGTTAACAGTACATCAAAGGTTTAGTTTTGGTTGGTTGTGGGTCGGTCATCCAAGTTAACAGTACATCAAAGGTTTAGTTTTGGTTGGTTGTGGGTCAGTCATCAAAGGTTTAGTTTTGGTTGGTTGTGGGTCAGTCATCCAAGTTAACAGTACATCAAAGGTTTAGTTTTGATTGGTTGTGGATCAGTCATCCAAGTTAACAGTACATCAAAAATTTAGTTTTGGTTGGTTGTGGGTCAGTCATCCAAGTTAACAGTACATCAAAGGTTTAGTTTTGGTTGGTTGTGGGTCAGTCATCCAGGTTAACAGTACATCAAAGATTTAGTTTTGGTTGGTTGTGGGTCAGTCATCCAGGTTAACAGTACATCAAAGATTTAGTTTTGGTTGGTTGTGGGTCAGTCATCCAGGTTAACAGTACATCACAAATTTAGTTTTGGTTGGCTGTGGGTCAGTCATCCAAGTTAACAGTACATCAAAGGTTTAGTTTTGGTTGGTTGTGGGTCAGTCATCCAAGTTAACAGTACATCAAAGGTTTAGTTTTGGTTGGTTGTGGATCAGTCATCCAGGTTAACAGTACATCAAAGGTTTAGTTTTGGTTGGTTGTGGGTCAGTCATCCACAGTACATCAAAGGTTTAGTTTTGGTTGGTTGTGGATCAGTCATCCAAGTTAACAGTACATCAAAGGTTTAGTTTTGGTTGGTTGTGGGTTGGTCATCCAGGTTAACAGTACATCAAAGATTTAGTTTTGGTTGGTTGTGGGTCAGTCATCCAAGTTAACAGTACAACAAAGGTTTAGTTTTGGTTGGTTGTGGATCAGTCATCCAAGTTAACCGTACATCAAAGGTTTAGTTTTGGTTGGTTCTGGGTCAGTCATCCAGGTTAACAGTACATCAAAGGTTTAGTTTTGGTTGGTTGTGGGTCAGTCATCTAAGTTAACAGTACATCAAAGGTTTAGTTTTGGTTGGTTGTGGATCAGTCATCCAAGTTAACCGTACATCAAAGATTTAGTTTTGGTTGGTTGTGGGTCAGTCATCCAGGTTAACAGTACATCAAAGGTTTAGTTTTGGTTGGTTGTGGGTCAGTCATCCAAGTTAACAGTACATCAAAGGTTTAGTTTTGGTTGGTTGTGGGTCAGTCATCCAAGTTAACAGTACATCAAAGGTTTAGTTTTGGTTGGTTGTGGGTCAGTCATCCAAGTTAACAGTACATCAAAGGTTTAGTTTTGATTGGTTGTGGGTCAGTCATCCAAGTTAACAGTACATCAAAGGTTTAGTTTTGGTTGGTTGTGGGTCAGTCATCCAAGTTAACAGTACATCAAAGGTTTAGTTTTGGTTGGTTGTGGATCAGTCATCCAAGTTAACAGTACATCAAAGATTTAGTTTTGGTTGGTTGTGGGTCAGTCATCCAGGTTAACAGTACATCAAAGGTTTAGTTTTGGTTGGTTGTGGGTCAGTCATCCAAGTTAACAGTACATCAAAGGTTTAGTTTTGGTTGGTTGTGGGTCAGTCATCCAAGTTAACAGTACATCAAAGGTTTAGTTTTGGTTGGTTGTGGGTCAGTCATCAAAGGTTTAGTTTTGGTTGGTTGTGGGTCAGTCATCCAAGTTAACAGTACATCAAAGGTTTAGTTTTGGTTTGTTGTGGGTCAGTCATCCAAGTTAACAGTACATCAAAGGTTTAGTTTTGGTTGGTTGTGGGTCAGTCATCCAAGTTAACAGTACATCAAAGATTTAGTTTTGGTTGGTTGTGGGTCAGTCATCCAAGTTAACAGTACATCAGAGATTTAGTTTTGGGTGGTTGTGGGTCAGTCATCCAAGTTAACAGTACATCAAAGGTTTAGTTTTGATTGGTTGTGGGTCAGTCATCCAAGTTAACAGTACATCAAAGATTTAGTTTTGGTTGGTTGTGGGTCAGTCATCCAAGTTAACAGTACATCAAAGGTTTAGTTTTGGTTGGTTGTGGATCAGTCATCCAAGTTAACAGTACATCAAAGGTTTAGTTTTGGTTGGTTGTGGGTCAGTCATCCAAGTTAACAGTACATCAAAGGTTTAGTTTTGGTTGGTTGTGGGTCATTCATCAAAGGTTTAGTTTTGGGTGGTTGTGGGTCAGTCATCCAGGTTAACAGTACATCAAAGGTTTAGTTTTGGTTGGTTGTGGGTCAGTCATCAAAGGTTTAGTTTTTGTTGGTTGTGGGTCAATCATCCAGGTTAACAGTACATCAAAGGTTTAGTTTTGGTTGGTTGTGGGTCAGTCATCCAAGTTAACAGTACATCAAAGGTTTAGTTTTGGTTGGTTGTGGGTCAGTCATCCAAGTTAACAGTACATCAAAGGTTTAGTTTTGGTTGGTTGTGGGTCAGTCATCCAGGTTAACAGTACATCAAAGGTTTAGTTTTGGTTGGTTGTGGGTCAGTCATCCAAGTTAACAGTACATCAAAGATTTAGTTTTGGTTTGTTGTGGGTCAGTCATCCAGGTTAACAGTACATCAAAGATTTAGTTTTGGTTGGTTGTGGGTCAGTCATCCAGGTTAACAGTACATCAAAGGTTTAGTTTTGGTTGGTTGTGGATCAGTCATCCAGGTTAACAGTACATCAAAGATTTAGTTTTGGTTGGTTGTGGGTCAGTCATCCAAGTTAACAGTACATCAAAGATATAGTTTTGGTTGGTTGTGGGTCAGTCATCAAAGGTTTAGTTTTGGTTGGTTGTGGGTCAGTCATCCAGGTTAACAGTACATCAAAGGTTTAGTTTTGGTTGGTTGTGGGTCATTCATCAAAGGTTTAGTTTTGGTTGGTTGTGGGTCAGTCATCCAGGTTAACAGTACATCAAAGGTTTAGTTTTGGTTGGTTGTGGGTCAGTCATCCAAGTTAACAGTACATCAAAGATTTAGTTTTGGTTTGTTGTGGGTCAGTCATCCAGGTTAACAGTACATCAAAGATTTAGTTTTGGTTGGTTGTGGGTCAGTCATCCAAGTTAACAGTACATCAAAGGTTTAGTTTTGGTTGGTTGTGGGTCAGTCATCAAAGGTTTAGTTTTGGTTGGTTGTGGGTCAGTCATCCAGGTTAACAGTACATCAAAGGTTTAGTTTTGGTTGGTTGTGGGTCAGTCATCCAAGTTAACAGTACATCAAAGATTTAGTTTTGGTTTGTTGTGGGTCAGTCATCCAGGTTAACAGTACATCAAAGATTTAGTTTTGGTTGGTTGTGGGTCAGTCATCCAAGTTAACAGTACATCAAAGGTTTAGTTTTGGTTGGTTGTGGGTCAGTCATCAAAGGTTTAGTTTTGGTTGGTTGTGGGTCAGTCATCAAAGGTTTAGTTTTGGTTGGTTGTGGGTCAGTCATCAAAGGTTTAGTTTTGGTTGGTTGTGGGTCAGTCATCAAAGGTTTAGTTTTGGTTGGTTGTGGGTCAGTCATCCAAGTTAACAGTACATCAAAGGTTTAGTTTTGGTTGGTTGTGGGTCAGTCATCCAGGTTAACAGTACATCAAAGGTTTAGTTTTGGTTGGTTGTGGGTCAGTCATCCAAGTTAACAGTACATCAAAGATTTAGTTTTGGTTTGTTGTGGGTCAGTCATCCAGGTTAACAGTACATCAAAGATTTAGTTTTGGTTGGTTGTGGGTCAGTCATCCAGGTTAACAGTACATCAAAGGTTTAGTTTTGGTTGGTTGTGGATCAGTCATCCAGGTTAACAGTACATCACAGATTTAGTTTTGGTTGGTTGTGGGTCAGTCATCCAGGTTAACAGTACATCAAAGATTTAGTTTTGGTTGGTTGTGGGTCAGTCATCCAAGTTAACAGTACATCAAAGATATAGTTTTGGTTGGTTGTGGGTCAGTCATCAAAGGTTTAGTTTTGGTTGGTTGTGGGTCAGTCATCCAGGTTAACAGTACATCAAAGGTTTAGTTTTGGTTGGTTGTGGGTCGGTCATCCAAGTTAACAGTACATCAAAGGTTTAGTTTTGGTTGGTTGTGGGTCAGTCATCAAAGGTTTAGTTTTGGTTGGTTGTGGGTCAGTCATCCAAGTTAACAGTACATCAAAGGTTTAGTTTTGATTGGTTGTGGATCAGTCATCCAAGTTAACAGTACATCAAAAATTTAGTTTTGGTTGGTTGTGGGTCAGTCATCCAGGTTAACAGTACATCAAAGATTTAGTTTTGGTTGGTTGTGGGTCAGTCATCCAGGTTAACAGTACATCAAAGGTTTAGTTTTGGTTGGTTGTGGGTCAGTCATCCAGGTTAACAGTACATCAAAGGTTTAGTTTTGGTTGGTTGTGGATCAGTCATCCAAGTTAACAGTACATCAAAGGTTTAGTTTTGGTTGGTTGTGGGTCAGTCATCCAAGTTAACAGTACATCAAAGGTTTAGTTTTGGTTGGTTGTGGGTCAGTCATCCAGGTTAACAGTACATCAAAGATTTAGTTTTGGTTGGTTGTGGGTCAGTCATCAAAGGTTTAGTTTTGGTTGGTTGTGGGTCAGTCATCCAGGTTAACAGTACATCAAAGATTTAGTTTTGGTTGGTTGTGGGTCAGTCATCCAGGTTAACAGTACATCACAAATTTAGTTTTGGTTGGCTGTGGGTCAGTCATCCAAGTTAACAGTACATCAAAGGTTTAGTTTTGGTTGGTTGTGGGTCAGTCATCCAAGTTAACAGTACATCAAAGGTTTAGTTTTGGTTGGTTGTGGGTCAGTCATCCAAGTTAACAGTACATCAAAGGTTTAGTTTTGGTTGGTTGTGGATCAGTCATCCAAGTTAACAGTACATCAAAGGTTTAGTTTTGGTTGGTTGTGGGTCAGTCATCCACAGTACATCAAAGGTTTAGTTTTGGTTGGTTGTGGATCAGTCATCCAAGTTAACAGTACATCAAAGGTTTAGTTTTGGTTGGTTGTGGGTCAGTCATCCAAGTTAACAGTACATCAAAGGTTTAGTTTTGGTTGGTTTTGGGTTGGTCATCCAGGTTAACAGTACATCAAAGGTTTAGTTTTGGTTGGTTGTGGATCAGTCATCCAAGTTAACAGTACATCAAAGGTTTAGTTTTGGGTGGTTGTGGGTCAGTCATCCAGGTTAATAGTACATCAAAGGTTTAGTTTTGGTTGGTTGTGGGTCAGTCATCCAAGTTAACAGTACATCAAAGGTTTAGTTTTGGTTGGTTGTGGATCAGTCATCCAAGTTAACCGTACATCAAAGATTTAGTTTTGGTTGGTTGTGGGTCAGTCATCCAAGTTAACAGTACATCAAAGGTTTAGTTTTGGTTGGTTGTGGATCAGTCATCCAAGTTAACAGTACATCAAAGGTTTAGTTTTGGGTGGTTGTGGGTCAGTCATCCAAGTTAACCGTACATCAAAGATTTAGTTTTGGTTGGTTGTGGGTCAGTCATCCAGGTTAACAGTACATCAAAGGTTTAGTTTTGGTTGGTTGTGGGTCAGTCATCCAGGTTAACAGTACATCAAAGGTTTAGTTTTGGTTGGTTGTGGGTCGGTCATCCAAGTTAACAGTACATCAAAGGTTTAGTTTTGGTTGGTTGTGGGTCAGTCATCCAAGTTAACAGTACATCAAAGGTTTAGTTTTGATTGGTTGTGGGTCAGTCATCCAAGTTAACAGTACATCAAAGGTTTAGTTTTGGTTGGTTGTGGATCAGTCATCCAAGTTAACAGTACATCAAAGGTTTAGTTTTGGTTGGTTGTGGGTCAGTCATCCAGGTTAACAGTACATCAAAGATTTAGTTTTGGTTGGTTGTGGATCAGTCATCCAAGTTAACAGTACATCAAAGATTTAGTTTTGGTTGGTTGTGGGTCAGTCATCCAGGTTAACAGTACATCAAAGGTTTAGTTTTGGTTGGTTGTGGGTCAGTCATCCAAGTTAACAGTACATCAAAGGTTTAGTTTTGGTTGGTTGTGGGTCAGTCATCCAAGTTAACAGTACATCAAAGGTTTAGTTTTGGTTGGTTGTGGGTCAGTCATCCAAGTTAACAGTACATCAAAGGTTTAGTTTTGGTTGGTTGTGGGTCAGTCATCCAAGTTAACAGTACATCAAAGATTTAGTTTTGGTTGGTTGTGGGTCAGTCATCCAAGTTAACAGTACATCAGAGATTTAGTTTTGGGTGGTTGTGGGTCAGTCATCCAAGTTAACAGTACATCAAAGGTTTAGTTTTGATTGGTTGTGGGTCAGTCATCCAAGTTAACAGTACATCAAAGATTTAGTTTTGGTTGGTTGTGGGTCAGTCATCCAAGTTAACAGTACATCAAAGGTTTAGTTTTGGTCGGTTGTGGGTCAGTCATCCAAGTTAACAGTACATCAAAGGTTTAGTTTTGGTTGGTTGTGGGTCAGTCATCAAAGGTTTAGTTTTGGTTGGTTGTGGGTCAGTCATCCAGGTTAACAGTACATCAAAGGTTTAGTTTTGGTTGGTTGTGGGTCAGTCATCCAGGTTAACAGTACATCAAAGGTTTAGTTTTGGTTGGTTGTGGGTCAGTCATGAAAGGTTTAGTTTTGGTTGGTTGTGGGTCAGTCATCCAAGTTAACAGTACATCAAAGATTTAGTTTTGGTTGGTTGTGGGTCAGTCATCAAAGGTTTAGTTTTGGTTGGTTGTGGGTCAGTCATCCAGGTTAACAGTACATCAAAGGTTTAGTTTTGGTTGGTTGTGGGTCAGTCATCAAAGGTTTAGTTTTGGTTGGTTGTGGGTCAGTCATCCAGGTTAACAGTACATCAAAGGTTTAGTTTTGGTTGGTTGTGGGTCAGTCATCCAGGTTAACAGTACATCAAAGGTTTAGTTTTGGTTGGTTGTGGGTCAGTCATCCAGGTTAACAGTACATCAAAGGTTTAGTTTTGGTTGGTTGTGGGTCAGTCATGAAAGGTTTAGTTTTGGTTGGTTGTGGGTCAGTCATCCAAGTTAACAGTACATCAAAGATTTAGTTTTGGTTGGTTGTGGGTCAGTCATCAAAGGTTTAGTTTTGGTTGGTTGTGGGTCAGTCATCCAGGTTAACAGTACATCAAAGGTTTAGTTTTGGTTGGTTGTGGGTCAGTCATCCAGGTTAACAGTACATCAAAGGTTTAGTTTTGGTTGGTTGTGGATCAGTCATCCAGGTTAACAGTACATCAAAGGTTTAGTTTTGGTTGGTTGTGGGTCAGTCATCCAAGTTAACAGTACATCAAAGGTTTAGTTTTGGTTGGTTGTGGGTCAATCATCCAAGTTAACAGTACATCAAAGGTTTAGTTTTGGTTGGTTGTGGGTCAGTCATCCAGGTTAACAGTACATCAAAGGTTTAGTTTTGGTTGGTTGTGGGTCAGTCATCAAAGGTTTAGTTTTGGTTGGTTGTGGGTCAGTCATCCAGGTTAACAGTACATCAAAGGTTTAGTTTTGGTTGGTTGTGGGTCAGTCATCAAAGGTTTAGTTTTGGTTGGTTGTGGGTCGGTCATCCAGGTTAACAGTACATCAAAGGTTTAGTTTTGGTTGGTTGTGGATCAGTCATCCAGGTTAACAGTACATCAAAGGTTTAGTTTTGGTTGGTTGTGGGTCAGTCATCCAGGTTAACAGTACATCAAAGGTTTAGTTTTGGTTGGTTGTGGGTCAGTCATCCAGGTTAACAGTACATCAAAGATTTAGTTTTGGTTGGTTGTGGGTCAGTCATCCAGGTTAACAGTACATCAAAGGTTTAGTTTTGGTTGGTTGTGGATCAGTCATCCAGGTTAACAGTACATCAAAGATTTAGTTTTGGTTGGTTGTGGGTCAGTCATCCAAGTTAACAGTACATCAAAGGTTTAGTTTTGGTTGGTTGTGGATCAGTCATCCAGGTTAACAGTACATCAAAGATTTAGTTTTGGTTGGTTGTGGGTCAGTCATCCAAGTTAACAGTACATCAAAGGTTTAGTTTTGGTTGGTTGTGGATCAGTCATCCAAGTTAACAGTACATCAAAGATTTAGTTTTGGTTGGTTGTGGGTCAGTCATCCAAGTTAACAGTACATCAAAGGTTTAGTTTTGGTTGGTTGTGGGTCAGTCATCCAAGTTAACAGTACATCAAAGGTTTAGTTTTGGTTGGTTGTGGGTCAGTCATCCAAGTTAACAGTACATCAAAGGTTTAGTTTTGGTTGGTTGTGGGTCAGTCATCCAAGTTAACAGTACATCAAAGGTTTAGTTTTGGTTGGTTGTGGGTCAGTCATCCAAGTTAACAGTACATCAAAGATTTAGTTTTGGTTGGTTGTGGGTCAGTCATCCAAGTTAACAGTACATCAGAGATTTAGTTTTGGGTGGTTGTGGGTCAGTCATCCAAGTTAACAGTACATCAAAGGTTTAGTTTTGATTGGTTGTGGGTCAGTCATCCAAGTTAACAGTACATCAAAGATTTAGTTTTGGTTGGTTGTGGGTCAGTCATCCAAGTTAACAGTACATCAAAGGTTTAGTTTTGGTCGGTTGTGGGTCAGTCATCCAAGTTAACAGTACATCAAAGGTTTAGTTTTGGTTGGTTGTGGGTCAGTCATCAAAGGTTTAGTTTTGGTTGGTTGTGGGTCAGTCATCCAGGTTAACAGTACATCAAAGGTTTAGTTTTGGTTGGTTGTGGGTCAGTCATGAAAGGTTTAGTTTTGGTTGGTTGTGGGTCAGTCATCCAAGTTAACAGTACATCAAAGATTTAGTTTTGGTTGGTTGTGGGTCAGTCATCAAAGGTTTAGTTTTGGTTGGTTGTGGGTCAGTCATCCAGGTTAACAGTACATCAAAGGTTTAGTTTTGGTTGGTTGTGGGTCAGTCATCAAAGGTTTAGTTTTGGTTGGTTGTGGGTCAGTCATCCAGGTTAACAGTACATCAAAGGTTTAGTTTTGGTTGGTTGTGGGTCAGTCATCCAGGTTAACAGTACATCAAAGGTTTAGTTTTGGTTGGTTGTGGGTCAGTCATCCAGGTTAACAGTACATCAAAGGTTTAGTTTTGGTTGGTTGTGGGTCAGTCATGAAAGGTTTAGTTTTGGTTGGTTGTGGGTCAGTCATGAAAGGTTTAGTTTTGGTTGGTTGTGGGTCAGTCATCAAAGGTTTAGTTTTGGTTGGTTGTGGGTCAGTCATCCAGGTTAACAGTACATCAAAGGTTTAGTTTTGGTTGGTTGTGGGTCAGTCATCCAGGTTAACAGTACATCAAAGGTTTAGTTTTGGTTGGTTGTGGATCAGTCATCCAGGTTAACAGTACATCAAAGGTTTAGTTTTGGTTGGTTGTGGGTCAGTCATCCAAGTTAACAGTACATCAAAGGTTTAGTTTTGGTTGGTTGTGGGTCAATCATCCAAGTTAACAGTACATCAAAGGTTTAGTTTTGGTTGTTTGTGGGTCAGTCATCCAGGTTAACAGTACATCAAAGGTTTAGTTTTGGTTGGTTGTGGGTCAGTCATCAAAGGTTTAGTTTTGGTTGGTTGTGGGTCAGTCATCCAGGTTAACAGTACATCAAAGGTTTAGTTTTGGTTGGTTGTGGGTCAGTCATCAAAGGTTTAGTTTTGGTTGGTTGTGGGTCGGTCATCCAGGTTAACAGTACATCAAAGGTTTAGTTTTGGTTGGTTGTGGATCAGTCATCCAGGTTAACAGTACATCAAAGGTTTAGTTTTGGTTGGTTGTGGGTCAGTCATCCAGGTTAACAGTACATCAAAGGTTTAGTTTTGGTTGGTTGTGGGTCAGTCATCCAGGTTAACAGTACATCAAAGGTTTAGTTTTGGTTGGTTGTGGGTCAGTCATCCAGGTTAACAGTACATCAAAGATTTAGTTTTGGTTGGTTGTGGGTCAGTCATCCAGGTTAACAGTACATCAAAGGTTTAGTTTTGGTTGGTTGTGGATCAGTCATCCAGGTTAACAGTACATCAAAGATTTAGTTTTGGTTGGTTGTGGGTCAGTCATCCAAGTTAACAGTACATCAAAGGTTTAGTTTTGGTTGGTTGTGGATCAGTCATCCAGGTTAACAGTACATCAAAGATTTAGTTTTGGTTGGTTGTGGGTCAGTCATCCAAGTTAACAGTACATCAAAGGTTTAGTTTTGGTTGGTTGTGGATCAGTCATCCAAGTTAACAGTACATCAAAGATTTAGTTTTGGTTGGTTGTGGGTCAGTCATCCAAGTTAACAGTACATCAAAGGTTTAGTTTTGGGTGGTTGTGGGTCAGTCATCCAGGTTAACAGTACATCAAAGATTTAGTTTTGGTTGGTTGTGGGTCAGTCATCCAAGTTAACAGTACATCAAAGATTTAGTTTTGGGTGGTTGTGGGTCAGTCATCAAAGGTTTAGTTTTGGTTGGTTGTGGGTCAGTCATCAAAGGTTTAGTTTTGGTTGGTTGTGGGTCTGTCATCCAAGTTAACAGTACATCAAAGATTTAGTTTTGGGTGGTTGTGGGTCAGTCATCCAGGTTAACAGTACATCAAAGGTTTAGTTTTGGGTGGTTGTGGGTCAGTCATCAAAGGTTTAGTTTTGGTTGGTTGTGGGTCAGTCATCAAAGGTTTAGTTTTGGTTGGTTGTGGGTCAGTCATCCAAGTTAACAGTACATCAAAGATTTAGTTTTGGGTGGTTGTGGGTCAGTCATCCAGGTTAACAGTACATCAAAGGTTTAGTTTTGGTTGGTTGTGAGTCAGTCATCCAAGTTAACCGTACATCAAAGGTTTAGTTTTGGTTGGTTGTGGGTCAGTCATCCAGGTTAACAGTACATCAAAGGTTTAGTTTTGGTTGGTTGTGGGTCAATCATCAAAGGTTTAGTTTTGGTTGGTTGTGGGTCAGTCATCCAGGTTAACAGTACATCAAAGGTTTAGTTTTGGTTGGTTGTGGGTCAGTCATCCAAGTTAACAGTACATCAAAGGTTTAGTTTTGGTTGGTTGTGGGTCAGTCATCCAGGTTAACAGTACATCAAAGATTTAGTTTTGGTTGGTTGTGGGTCAGTCATCAAAGGTTTAGTTTTGGTTGGTTGTGGGTCAGTCATCAAAGGTTTAGTTTTGGTTGGTTGTGGGTCAGTCATCAAAGGTTTAGTTTTGGTTGGTTGTGGGTCAGTCATCAAAGGTTTAGTTTTGGTTGGTTGTGGGTCAGTCATCAAAGGTTTAGTTTTGGTTGGTTGTGGGTCAGTCATCAAAGGTTTAGTTTTGGTTGGTTGTGGGTCAGTCATCAAAGGTTTAGTTTTGGTTGGTTGTGGGTCAGTCATCAAAGGTTTAGTTTTGGTTGGTTGTGGGTCAGTCATCCAGGTTAACAGTACATCAAAGGTTTAGTTTTGGTTGGTTTTGGGTCAGTCATCCAAGTTAACAGTACATCAAAGATTTAGTTTTGGTTGGTTGTGGGGCAGTCATCCAGGTTAACAGTACATCAAAGGTTTAGTTTTGGTTGGTTGTGGATCAGTCATCCAGGTTAACAGTACATCAAAGGTTTAGTTTTGGTTGGTTGTGGGTCAGTCATCCAGGTTAACAGTACATCAAAGATTTAGTTTTGGTTGGTTGTGGGTCAGTCATCCAGGTTAACAGTACATCAAAGGTTTAGTTTTGGTTGGTTGTGGATCAGTCATCCAGGTTAACAGTACATCAAAGGTTTAGTTTTGGTTGGTTGTGGGTCAGTCATCCAGGTTAACAGTACATCAAAGATTTAGTTTTGGTTGGTTGTGGGTCAGTCATCCAGGTTAACAGTACATCAAAGGTTTAGTTTTGGTTGGTTGTGGATCAGTCATCCAGGTTAACAGTACATCAAAGATTTAATTTTGGTTGGTTGTGGGTCAGTCATCCAGGTTAACAGTTCATCAAAGGTTTAGTTTTGGTTGGTTATGAGTCAGTCATCCAGGTTAACAGTACATCAAAGATTCAGTTTTGGTTGGTTGTGGGTCAGTCATCCAAGTTAACAGTACATCAAAGGTTTAGTTTTGGTTGGTTGTGGATCAGTCATCCAAGTTAACAGTACATCAAAGGTTTAGTTTTGGTTGGTTGTGGGTCAGTCATCCAAGTTAACAGTACATCAAAGGTTTAGTTTTGGTTGGTTGTGGGTCAGTCATCCAAGTTAACCGTACATCAAAGGTTTAGTTTTGGTTGGTTGTGGGTCAGTCATCCAGGTTAACAGTACATCACAGATTTAGTTTTGGTTGGTTGTGGGTCAGTCATCCAGGTTACATCAAAGCAATGTGTGGCCTTACAATTGTACACATATTACTATAAAATTTATAGATCCTTGTAAATTTTAACCTTTCATTTATTACCTCCCTTTGTAAACTTTCGTGTAAGATAAACTTATTGATATTTTATTGCATTTTAAGGTGAGGTTTTTAATTACTCCTACAAATTTACCTACGATTAACAGTACTGTAAGAATCTCAATACTTTACGATCGGCCATCATACAGAAGTGTAATTTATTGCTGTAAGCAACAACAATGTTATGAGTAACAGAGTTTATGACAGACGATGATGGAGCTTTTTATACGTCCTTGACTATCTGATGGCCTTGTACAGACAGCTAAAACAAATGGTGTTACTGTTTCGAAGTAGCTTTATTATTGATTTTCTAGGGGAAAATATAAGTTACAGGGACATGCAAAAACTAAAAGTATTCAGTCACTAATGTTTTACATTATACACATATTTCATAATTTTAAATCACAATTTAATTTTTTTTTCATTTTTATAAAATTTGTATCAACAAAAGCAAAAATGTCTGAAGTTTTCAGTTATTATTGTTAACTAATTTATTGAAGTATGACTTTTAACAATATTTAAAGTTTTTGTACAAAAACCACACAAAGCACCTTTGCTTTACAAATTTGCAAAGGTGCTTTGTGTGGTTTTTGTACAAAAACTTTAAATATTGTTAAATAATTTTTGGAAGTGTGATTTCTAAATAGTAATGATTTAATCACAAGCTTAAATTATTTGTCTTCAAAATCACTATTAATTACGTACATGTATACCTTATTGTGTTTTTGACATTCAAAGATTAGTTTTGTGTTTAACTCATGAACTCTTCAAATTCTTAGATTGCAAAATTTTGCTGAAATTACATGATGTACAGTGTGAAACTTCATTTAACAAAATTGACTGTTTTACTATGAAATATATATGGTAGTGAAATATTTTATTGACCAAATACTTTTTGCATGTCACTGTATAATTTGATATAAGTCCAACTATTATTAAATAACAAACTTCCTGCATGTACACGTACCAGTATGTACAATGTACATGTATATATATTTATATCACTCAGGGCTTTCAATATTTTTCAAGTCTACCAGTACTTCACTATTTACAGGCGGTACTTTTTATTAAAATTTGAACAATTTTCATGAATATCTTATACAACATTCTTTAAAATCAGGAGGTACTAAAGACCATTTTAGACGGGTAAAAATACCTGGTACCACCCCATACTGAAAGGCCTGTATCACTGGAAAAGTTACAGCAGATACTTCTACCATGCCTGAATTTGTGGTCAGATTTTTAATAAAGATGGCATCCAGTAATACTTTATTAGAAAATAGTCCCCCTATTACAATGTATAAGGTCACTCCTACCAGAGACCACCCCTTTTATCAGAACAGATTTCAGATGTTTTAAGATAGTAAAACACTAACACCACCCCTTTTATAGGGCCACTTGTTCCTTGCAGAAAAGTTGTCCTTATAAGAAGGGGACTACTAGACAGCTGTATGTAATGTACAACACTTTGATAACTTGGTAAACAGGACCTTAAGTTTTGCAAAGGGAGACAACTCAACTTGTCTTTACTATTAAGGCTGTTTTAAATATTATAGGTCAATAATAGGTATTGTTCCAATAAATGTTTGTCTAAATGGACGTCTTGGTTTATTATTTTCCTTATCCGATATTTGACGATTTATTTTTTCTTTTCATAGAGATTTTTTACCTAGAGGAAGTGGTATCGTAACAAGAAGACCTCTGGTTTTACAGCTGATCAATTCACATTCAGGTAAGTAACTGTAATGTATGTTTCTTGTGTAACTTATGACACAAACATTGTGAAAGGCATTGTCGGTAACCCACGACTGCCCTCATAAGTGTAGAATATTGGAGCGTGATTATGCATGGATTACCAAAGATGTCTAAATGAGTGGAAACAGAATTTCCCAAATTGGATTGGAAAAAAAAATGTGAGTTGTAGTCTGTATTTATACAAAGATGGCTACTGTAACTTTCACCTATCATTCAAATGACAATATAAGCAACATGGGTGGTATACGGTCAGTATAACTATTTGAAATTGTTGAAGTTATCTTCCTTTACTGAATTTGGCAAGGGAAATAATATTTGGAGTTTAGAGATTTGAGGTTAAATATCTTGTTGTTCCTTTGGAAATATTATATTTATGTATTTAAGGTGGTGGGTTATGGTGTTTAACGCCACTTTCAAAAATACTCAGAGAAAACCACCAACCTGTCACATGTCACTGACAAACTTTATCGCATAATATTGTATCGAGTACACCTCGCCCGAGTGCATTTCGAACTCACAAGTTAACGTAAGGTAAAGTCTAACTTGTATTTTTCTCTTTTTATTTAACAGAATATGCAGAATTCTTACTTGTATTTTTTTCTTTTTTTTTAACAGAGTATGCAGAATTTTTGCATCAAAAAGGAAAGTATTATGCAGATTTCGATCAAGTACGGAAAGAAATTGAATCGGAAACAGATCGTGTTACTGGAGGAGAGAAAAATATTTCAGTCATACCAATTAACCTTAGAGTATATTCTCCTAATGGTAAGATTAATGTATGGATCAAATCTTTTCACAACTAATGATTTCAAATTCTTGAGTGCGTGACGACGAAAATATTTTTCGTCATTGTATAAGAATACTAATTAATTTTGTAAGATATATATATCTTGTTTTACTGGTGTTTTATCTTTATACAAAATATTTTGTCAAAGGATTAGGGTTATGGTGTTTAACACCACTTTCAACAATATTTCAGTTAAATCAGTTTTATTGGTAGAGGAAACCAGAGAAAGCCACCGTCCTGCTGAAAATTACTGATAAATTTAATCACATAATGTTGTATCGAGTACACCTTGTCATGAGCGGGTTTTGTCAAAGAAAAAATCCAAGAAAACAAGTCTGAGAAGTACATGTAATAAAATAAGTTATAAATTAAAACAAAAACAAAAATGAATTACATAGATACCTGTGAAATACTGAGATTTCCTAGTGAAGGAAAAACAATTATTTCACTGTCCGACAGTAAAACATGTTCCTGAAACAAAAGTTTAAAATCCATGTCATAAACAGTATAACTGCCCACTCTTGCGTTCTGAATATCAAAAATAGTATCACTTGTAACCGAACACGTATTCGTGAATTACAGCATTGTTTGGTAACTGAATATTTAACAATTTTATGGTCACTGCCATTCTTAAAGTTGTTGAAATGACACTTATAAAATATCTATATAAAAAGGGGGAAACACATCCTTCCCAAAAACAAGGCATATGGTGACGAAAAACAGGTAAATTATTTTACATGTAATTAATTGTCCTTTTATCTTTAAAACACTTGTTTAGATACTGTATTACAAATATCTTTGTGGTATTTTGTTCATAATATCTGTGTACATAGATGATATATTAAATTACAATGAAGCTTGCCAAAACCAAACCCCCAAATAAACAGAAATCTTGTATAAACTGAAATCCAAATTAACCCCAATGTCTTGTTTAAATGTCTAAGCAAAATACTTGTTTATTCTGAACAATAAAGTTTGTGTTTAGGTTTGACAGGTTCCACTGTTATATGTATTGAAGCTTAAATGAGTGCTGCTAGTCATAATTTTTTAGAAAATTATTGAAAATTATCAGAGTAACGGTGCTATAAGGTCGTTTATTTTATTTTTTAGTGCTGAATCTGACGTTGATAGATTTACCAGGAATGACAAAGGTACCAGTAGGAAAACAACCAGTTGACATTGAATCACAAATTCGTAACATGGTGTTAGAATTTATATCTAAAGATAGCTGTCTTATTCTGGCTGTTTCTCCTGCTAACACGGACTTGGCTAACTCTGATGCTCTCAAAATTGCTAAAGAAGTTGATCCTCAAGGTATTTTAAGAAAATTAGATTGCCATTTGTTTGTTTGATCAATTTTGTAGAATTATCAGCATTAAATTTAGTTCCAGACTCATAGAATTAAGAATAAAGAAAACATCTGTGATAGATAAGGATATTGATATACAAAAATACATATAATAGAATGAAAAACAAACAAATATCACAAATATCACAAATATCACAAATATCACAAATATCACATTGTCAGAACAGTTTCAAAATACAATCGAAAAAGAGTATAAAGAGGCAAAATGGATACATGATCTGGCTGAATGGATACCCCTAACACACATGATCTGGCTGAATGGATACCCCTAACACACATGATCTGGCTAAATGGATACCCCTAACACACATGATCTGGCTAAATGGATACCCCTAACACACATGATCTGGCTAAATGGATACCCCTAACACACATGATCTGGCTAAATGGATACCCCTAACACACATGATCTGGCTAAATGGATACCCCTAACACACATGATCTGGCTAAATGGATACCCCTAACACACATGATCTGGCTAAATGGATACCCCTAACACACATGATCTGGCTAAATGGATACCCCTAACACACATGATCTGGCTAAATGGATACCCCTAACACACATGATCTGGCTAAATGGATACCCCTAACACACATGATCTGGCTAAATGGATACCCCTAACACACATGATCTGGCTAAATGGATACCCCTAACACACATGATCTGGCTAAATGGATACCCCTAACACACATGATCTGGCTAAGTGGATACCCCTAACACACATGATCTGGCTAAATGGATACCCCTAACACACATGATCTGGCTAAATGGATACCCCTAACACACATGATCTGGCTAAATGGATACCCCTAACACACATGATCTGGCTAAATGGATACCCCTAACACACATGATCTGGCTAAATGGATACCCCTAACACACATGATCTGGCTAAATGGATACCCCTAACACACATGATCTGGCTAAATGGATACCCCTAACACACATGATCTGGCTAAATGGATACCCCTAACACACATGATCTGGCTAAATGGATACCCCTAACACACATGATCTGGCTAAATGGATACCCCTAACACACATGATCTGGCTAAATGGATACCCCTAACACACATGATCTGGCTAAATGGATACCCCTAACACACATGATCTGGCTAAATGGATACCCCTAACACACATGATCTGGCTAAATGGATACCCCTAACACACATGATCTGGCTAAATGGATACCCCTAACACACATGATCTGGCTAAATGGATACCCCTAACACACATGATCTGGCTAAATGGATACCCCTAACACACATGATCTGGCTAAATGGATACCCCTAACACACATGATCTGGCTAAATGGATACCCCTAACACACATGATCTGGCTAAATGGATACCCCTAACACACATGATCTGGCTAAATGGATACCCCTAACACACATGATCTGGCTAAATGGATACCCCTAACACACATGATCTGGCTAAATGGATACCCCTAACACACATGATCTGGCTAAATGGATACCCCTAACACACATGATCTGGCTAAATGGATACCCCTAACACACATGATCTGGCTAAATGGATACCCCTAACACACATGATCTGGCTAAATGGATACCCCTAACACACATGATCTGGCTAAATGGATACCCCTAACACACATGATCTGGCTAAATGGATACCCCTAACACACATGATCTGGCTAAATGGATACCCCTAACACACATGATCTGGCTAAATGGATACCCCTAACACACATGATCTGGCTAAATGGATACCCCTAACACACATGATCTGGCTAAATGGATACCCCTAACACACATGATCTGGCTAAATGGATACCCCTAACACACATGATCTGGCTAAATGGATACCCCTAACACACATGATCTGGCTAAATGGATACCCCTAACACACATGATCTGGCTAAATGGATACCCCTAACACACATGATCTGGCTAAATGGATACCCCTAACACACATGATCTGGCTAAATGGATACCCCTAACACACATGATCTGGCTAAATGGATACCCCTAACACACATGATCTGGCTAAATGGATACCCCTAACACACATGATCTGGCTAAATGGATACCCCTAACACACATGATCTGGCTAAATGGATACCCCTAACACACATGATCTGGCTAAATGGATACCCCTAACACACATGATCTGGCTAAATGGATACCCCTAACACACATGATCTGGCTAAATGGATACCCCTAACACACATGATCTGGCTAAATGGATACCCCTAACACACATGATCTGGCTAAATGGATACCCCTAACACACATGATCTGGCTAAATGGATACCCCTAACACACATGATCTGGCTAAATGGATACCCCTAACACACATGATCTGGCTAAATGGATACCCCTAACACACATGATCTGGCTAAATGGATACCCCTAACACACATGATCTGGCTAAATGGATACCCCTAACACACATGATCTGGCTAAATGGATACCCCTAACACACATGATCTGGCTAAATGGATACCCCTAACACACATGATCTGGCTAAATGGATACCCCTAACACACATGATCTGGCTAAATGGATACCCCTAACACACATGATCTGGCTAAATGGATACCCCTAACACACATGATCTGGCTAAATGGATACCCCTAACACACATGATCTGGCTAAATGGATACCCCTAACACACATGATCTGGCTAAATGGATACCCCTAACACACATGATCTGGCTAAATGGATACCCCTAACACACATGATCTGGCTAAATGGATACCCCTAACACACATGATCTGGCTAAATGGATACCCCTAACACACATGATCTGGCTAAATGGATACCCCTAACACACATGATCTGGCTAAATGGATACCCCTAACACACATGATCTGGCTAAATGGATACCCCTAACACACATGATCTGGCTAAATGGATACCCCTAACACACATGATCTGGCTAAATGGATACCCCTAACACACATGATCTGGCTAAATGGATACCCCTAACACACATGATCTGGCTAAATGGATACCCCTAACACACATGATCTGGCTAAATGGATACCCCTAACACACATGATCTGGCTAAATGGATACCCCTAACACACATGATCTGGCTAAATGGATACCCCTAACACACATGATCTGGCTAAATGGATACCCCTAACACACATGATCTGGCTAAATGGATACCCCTAACACACATGATCTGGCTAAATGGATACCCCTAACACACATGATCTGGCTAAATGGATACCCCTAACACACATGATCTGGCTAAATGGATACCCCTAACACACATGATCTGGCTAAATGGATACCCCTAACACACATGATCTGGCTAAATGGATACCCCTAACACACATGATCTGGCTAAATGGATACCCCTAACACACATGATCTGGCTAAATGGATACCCCTAACACACATGATCTGGCTAAATGGATACCCCTAACACACATGATCTGGCTAAATGGATACCCCTAACACACATGATCTGGCTAAATGGATACCCCTAACACACATGATCTGGCTAAATGGATACCCCTAACACACATGATCTGGCTAAATGGATACCCCTAACACACATGATCTGGCTAAATGGATACCCCTAACACACATGATCTGGCTAAATGGATACCCCTAACACACATGATCTGGCTAAATGGATACCCCTAACACACATGATCTGGCTAAATGGATACCCCTAACACACATGATCTGGCTAAATGGATACCCCTAACACACATGATCTGGCTAAATGGATACCCCTAACACACATGATCTGGCTAAATGGATACCCCTAACACACATGATCTGGCTAAATGGATACCCCTAACACACATGATCTGGCTAAATGGATACCCCTAACACACATGATCTGGCTAAATGGATACCCCTAACACACATGATCTGGCTAAATGGATACCCGTAACACACATGATCTGGCTAAATGGATACCCCTAACACACATGATCTGGCTTGGTACAGGTACTTCAGTAAGAAGTGGCAGGGTGCACATACTAGAAAATCCAGTAAAAACTAATTAGAAAGTGAAAGAACATTGCAGAATCAGTTGAAATTTCAAAATGCGTATTTTATTTACATTTCTTTAAATGGTTAGAGTTATTGGTGTTTAATGCTACTTTAATGATACAGTTACATTGTTAGCTTGTATAGGTGGAATAAAGCAAAACAAAATACTGATGGGCCACACATGTCACTGAAAACAATGATCAAATAATGTTGTATTGAGAACACCTCACCACAAGTGAGAATTTAACTCTCAATTCAGAAATGATAGGCACTGATTTTCATACTGTATAGCACTTATATTTGGGTGCGGTTTTATTTTGGCTCTATTGGCAGATTTGACCAAAAGCACCAAATATAAACATCACCAATATTTCATAATCGTCAGACATGAAGGAAAAATTTATCTACAGTACGTGAAATTGATTACTGGTATAGGTGATACTGGTAAAATCAGCAAATAATTTTTCATAAAACTGCCATGCAAAAATAAATACCCACCTATAAATCGGATTTATAAAATCGCCAAATTTTGACGCTGCAGATATAAAGCGCTATACAGTAGGTAGATGTAAATACCATTACCAGATGATCACAGCTACAGCAGAACCGTCTCTTAAGAGAAAAAAGAATAACCTTGTCAGATACAACAGTAGTTTTGAACCTGAGTCAACTAAGTTAACTAACATATAATGAATTGTCTCGCCCTGCTCTATGTTTTGGAATTGATGGGTTGGTTTATGGTGTCTAACACCAATTTCAACAATACCACAGTCAAATTGTGGCTGTCAGATTTATTGATGGAGGAAACCGGAATACCCAGAGAAAACCACAGACCTGTCGCATGTCACTGACAAACTTTATCACATAATTTTGTATCGAGTACACCTCACCATGAATGGGGTTCTAACTCAAAACGTTAGTGGTCATAAACACTGATTGCACGTTTGTTTTGGAATTGGAGAACACTTGATCTTATTTTGACTTCTATTACAGGTATAAGGACAATTGGAGTTATAACTAAATTAGATTTGATGGACGAAGGAACAGATGCCCGGGACATCTTGGAAAACAGAACATTACCACTGAGAAGAGGTAGATTACTTAATTGTTAATATTATCAAGGTCTTATGTCAGGAAAGTTTGGTGAAGGTAAGGTGGTAAATCTCCTCGCTTAGAATATTATTTTCCCTATCAATCAGTTTATGGGTATTATTACACCAGATTCCTGTTCGATTTTACACTTGAACTGAAAATGTTTGACCAAACCGTCCTCAGTTGTAGAATTTCTGGACTCGAAATATCTGATTACACTCGGGATCAATGTTTTGGCATCTGAAGAACTTCCTCGTCATCGTCAATCGTGAGTCATCAGTAGTAGCATCATTGTCAGATTGATTGGAATGTAATTTGAAACTGTAAAAAGAATAGTTTCATCACTGACATTTTCAAAGTTTGAAGTGTCATTGTCAATATCAATAAACTCACGAACAGTGAGCTTCATTTCAAAAAGTGAAGATGTCATCCACGCTTTTTTGATCGCTTTATAATCAAAGTACAGTTAAAAACCATTTTATTCCAATTCCTGGTATTAATCCAATCAAAAGACAGCTTGGACCTCCTCTTAAAATACACTGTTACAACATATATAATATTTACTTTAATTGTCTGTTTATAGGTTATATTGGTGTAGTAAATAGAAGTCAGAAAGACATTGAAGGTAAAAAAGATATCAGAGCTGCCTTGGCTGGGGAACGAAAGTTTTTCTTAAGTCATCCAGCATACAGGTAGGTTATCTCCCTTTTCAAGATGGCATTTAACTGCTTAGATTGTTCATTTTGGTACAAATGCTGGTTAATTTATACAGGTTTTGCTGTGCCGTTAATAAAAACATAGATATCAAATAAAGTGCACACGACACTGGAATAATTAACATAGAGACCTAATGGGTAACTTTTTTAATAATGGACCAAAATTGTTGAAATTAATTGTCAGAGTTCGTATACAGTAGAACTTCTGTGGCTCGAACTCGAAGGGACTGTCAAAATCTGTTCGAGCTATCGGAAGTTCGAGCCACCGAGGTCCCATAATTTTAGAGAGAAAAATCCGGTTCTGAACCGTGCCATTTTCATTATGCTATGATAACTGATGCACAGTAAAGTGGGCCTTTCTCATAATTTTTTTTTAATCCTTTAGAAAGTTCTCAAAGACTACGGCTTCTGAATACCTCTCTGGTATCTTCAAAGTTCCTTAGAAACGTTTTTTTCACTTTGTTCGCAAACTATTTTATAAATAAGAAATACGAGGTCGGGTATTAACACTTGGATCAATATCGATATAATGCTTGATAATTCGGATATATATTTTTAATGACTAATTTTCAACTTTTAGCCATTTTCTTTTTCTTTAAATTGAATTTGAAGCAATTATATTTGTTTCTTTTGGTATTATATACACATAAAAACTCAGGTTAATTGGAATTTCAGTACGAGTACATTTTTTAGCTCACCATGTGAGCTTTTGTCATGGGTAAGCGTCCGTCGTCCGTCCGTTAGCTTTTCACATTTAAATCTTCTTCTCTGAAACCGCTGAACAGAAATCAGCCAAACTTGCCAGAAATGTTCACTGGATGGTCCTCTACCAGATTTGTGTTTTTGGTGCTTATTTGAAATCCAACATGGCTGCCAGGGTCCATAATGTGTTCTCATTGGCTGAAATTTTAAAAATCTTCTTGTCAGAAACCACTAAGTCAATTGAATTGTGACTTTGCAGGAATGATCATTGGGTGGTCCTGTACTAAAATTGTGAATCATTCAAGATGGCCGCCATGACTCGACTTAATTTTAACATAGGACCATATGGAAAAAATGTTTAAAAGTCTTCTCCTCTGAAACCAGTAAGTCAGTTTAAAGCAAACATGGGATGAATGGTCCTTAGGTGGGCAACTTTCAAAATTATGTCCTGTGACCCCGACCTCCATCCAAGATGGCAACCATCAGCGAACATAGTTTTAACATAGGACCCTATGGGAAATATATTTAAAAATCTTCTTCTCTGAAACCAGTAAGCCAATTTAAAGCAAACATGGCAGGGATGGCCTTAAGTGGTCAATTTTCAAAATTGTGTCCAGTGACCCTGACCTCCATCCAAGATGGCCACCTTCAGCAGACATCTGTAGTTTTAACATAGGACCCTATGGGAAAAAATGTTTTAAAATCTTCTCCTCTGAAACTAGTAAGCCAATATAGCAAACATGTCATCGATGGTCCTTAGGTGGTCAACTTCCAAAATTGTGATCAGTGATCCCGATCTCGGTTCAAAATGGCCGCCGTCAGCAGACATAGTTTTAACATTGGACCCTATGGGAAAATTGTTTAAAGTCTTCTCTTCTGAAACCAGTCAGCCAATTTAAAGCAAACATGGCATGGATGGTCCTTGGGTAGTATACTTTCAAAATTGTGTCCGGTGACCACGACCTCCATCCAAGATGGCTGCCATGAGCAGACATAGTTTTAACATAGAACCCTATGGCAGTATGGGATTTGAATAGTAACTTAGATGTATTCAGCATGCAGACATTCTTAAGAGGACTTATTTATGTCAGGTGAGCGATACAGGCTCACCTGAGCGTCTAGTTTTTTTTTGGTATTTAGATGAACCTTGAGACCACGCAGTTTGATATTATTCGATCCCAGCCTCCCAGCAACTATAAAAATTTTAAAAAACTCAATAATAATAATTCATGTTATAACAATTTTAAATATTGTTTTAATAAACTTTATTACGATTGTAAACATTTGATTGTTTTAATTATTGTCGAGTGTAGGCACGTCTTGGCAGACTTCCCGAAACTTGCTGAGAAGTTGTCAGTTATTCGGACTGACAGACATGAAAATCTTGTCAGACCGAAAAATATTTTGCCGGTCCGAAAAAAAGTCCCAAAAAATTCACAGTCACATGCATAATGTTTAGTTTGGCCTTTTTAGAGTGATTTACCCTAGTATTAGCTATTGGGCACCTGATTTCACCTCTGGTTTTTATAGAGGTTAAAGTAATTCAATTTTCAGTTTTCAGTGTTGTTCAAAATTGTATATGTTATGTCTTTTATAGTGTGTGTCTCGAGTTTTGTTGTTTTTATGACCTTGTACTATAGGTCAATGGTTGTATGAAAGACGTCATGTCATTGGCTAATATATATACAAATAACCAATCGTGTCGTGATCGTCTTCATAAATGGGTTTGGTTGAAACCGGAAATGTATAAAAGGGGTGAAAACAATGAAAATTATGTAATTTAAAAATAAAATTAATGCCTTTCAGACAAAATCTGAGGTAACTATTATACCAAACATTCGGTATTACAGAGTTGGCGAAAACTTTTTTTTTTCTGTCTGACATTGGGTCAGACAGGAACTGGGGTTCTGTCTTACTCATGGGCTTTGTGTCTGTCCCACCATTTTTTTGTAATATTGTATATAACCTGTCAAATTTTTTTTTTTTTTATACAGAACTGAATGCAAGATTACCTATAGTCATGATCATTAAACAACTCATTTAAATGTTTTTCTGTATACATATTTTTATCTAAAAAGATAAGGCAGATATAGCCAACAATCCGTATCTAATGGTCCGATCACGTTCCGAATATTATACATCAATGTCAGTTTCCGGTTTACCTACATTTTTAATTTCAGTTAAGAATATGAATCTGCTGTCATCTTCAATATATAAGCATCTCAAAACATATTTAATTAAACACAAACAATCTTTGATACTTGGGGACTGTGGAAGTCAACTTATTTCTGTGCTCAGTAATATATTTCAGTTTTAATGTTCCACATTTTGCAGGTGCTGGTTCCTACTAAAAGGATGTTTACATTTACGCACATTTGTATAGGAGTTTCGATTACAAAGAGGAACGTGTCAGTCTGACAGAATAAATAAACAAATTTCAAGTCTCTGTCTGACATTTTAATAAAACTGAAAACGGAATTTAATGCCATTGGCAGTGGAAACTGGGAGGGAATAAATTTCAATCGCTGGTCCTTTCAAATATCTATGTTTTACCGGACATTTGGTCCGATATATATTTTGAAATCGTCGGTCCTACTGCATTTCTGTCGGTCAGGACCGACGGTTTTCGGGAAGTCTGCTTGGTACAATCGGCGACACTAGTCTAGTGTTCAATAATCGTTCTTTATTAACCGTAATTAATGGTCAATAATCAAGCCACAGCTGAATTTAATGACTAATTAACACAAATGATGACAAGTTTATCCCTCTACCTGTAATTGTTAAGTAAACAATTATCTGTTGGTAATCTGACATTTATCACACCTTGCAGTAAGCACATTCAATCGCAACATATATCTGTAAGTTAAATTGCGATGTTTGAGTTTGGCATGGTAAAACTCATGATTTTATTATTGATGGGACCATTTATTGAGTTCGACTGTTCGAGGTATCGGTGTTCGAGCGAAAGGTTTTTTTTACTTAGAAATATAAGGAAAATTGACGGGACTTTCAAATCAGTTCGAGCTATCCATGGTATTCGACCCATCTGAGTTCGAGGCACCAAAGTTTAACTGTTTATCATAAATTATTATGAGAAAAAAAATTGTTGATTTGAAAATTGGATTTTTAAGAATTTTTTCCGGAATATTTATAGAAATCGGACTATGCACTCAAAGCCAAAATCTAGAATTTTGTGCAAGAGTGCATAAATACATCTTTAATTACTACAGCACTCTATGCACAGATTTGATGACCTTGACCTCAATTAAATGGATGAGTGTTTCTAATAAAATCTGTTTTGATTATGATAAGAATAGTTTAATCATAATAGTTAACAAGTCTACCAATATCAACAAAACGAACTATCACATCTCACCTCAACTTATTTAACATAAAAAGACCACGACATATGACATTGGAAATCTTGAATGATGAAGGTTGTTTAAAGGTATTGCACATTTCATAAGTTTGAAAAATAGAAGCCACAATGCCCATTATTGTTGTTAACTTTTTATAATGTGAAATAAAAGATGAGAGTAAACATCAGAGAAACTCCAGGTGTACAGTACCATTTAAGAAAATAGGTATGTATGTCTGAAGATTAAACCTAACAGCATTAGAATTTTCAAATAACACTATTCTTGTTCTACTAGCCTCGATGGGATTCGAACCCACAACTTTGATATACTACAGCACCTTGTTTTCAGCACTCTAGAACACTCGGCCACAGCACCTTGTTTTCAGCACTCTAGAATACTCGGCCACAGCACCTTGTTTTCAGCGCTATAGAACACTCGGCCACATCACCTTGTTTTCAGCGCTCTAGAACACTCTGCCACATCACCTTGTTTTCAGCACTCTAGAACACTCGGCCACATCACCTTGTTTTCAGCGCTCTAGAACACTCGGCCACATCACCTTGTTTTCAGCGCTCTAGAACACTCGGCCACAGCACCTTGTTTTCAGCACTCTAGAACACTCGGTATACTACAGCACCTTGTTTTCAGCACTCTAGAACACTTGGTATACTACAGCACCTTGTTTTCAGCGCTCTAGAACACTCAGTATACTACAGCACCTTGTTTTCAGCGCTCTAGAACACTCGGCCACAGCACCTTGTTTTCAGTGCTCTAGAACACTCGGCAACATCACCTTGTTTTCAGCACTCTAGAACACTCGGCCACATCACCTTGTTTTCAGCGCTCTAGAACACTCTGCCACATCCGCTTTATAAGATAAAATATAGCTTTAATAGTGTTATATTGTCACGTAAGACGAATCTAGAAATATATATATATGTTTTTTTGAATTTGTCATTTACTTTAGGCACATGGCAGACAGAATGGGAACTCCATTTCTTCAACGAATTTTGAATCAACAATTGACTAATCACATTAAAGATACCCTACCAGACTTGCGGAACAAACTACAGTCTCAATTGTTGGCTATGGAGAAAGATGTGGAGGAATTCAAAAATTTTAGACCAGACGATCCAGCAAGAAAAACTAAAGCTATGATGCAGTAGGTTTTTTATTATCAAAACAAATACATGCAGGTCTCACCAAACCAGACAAAGTGGGCAAATTTGTTTGTTCTGTTTATAATGAAATTGGCATTGTTTTAGTTTTAGTCGACCTGTCAGAGTTTTGGAATCTAATCATCCTTTTTTTTATTAACACATACAGACCTCTGATGTTACAGAAACTAGATCTTAAAGTTTTATTCAAAACTTGTTAATTTTATCTTGTTTAAGATTGTTATGCAGCATGTTTGTTTTGAGAAAACGAGGGGCCATGCAAAAAACACAAAATTTCAAAAGTTTTGTTTATACAGGATTTCTGTTGATTCAGGGTTCTTTGTAGACAGGTTTTATACAGGATTTCTGTTGATTCAGGGTTCTTTGTAGACAGGTTTTATACAGGATTTCTGTTGATTCAGGGTTCTTTGTAGACAGGTTTTATACAGGATTTCTGTTGATTCAGGGTTCTTTGTAGACAGGTTTTATACAGGATTTCTGTTGATTCAGGGTTCTTTGTAGACAGGTTTTATACAGGATTTCTGTTGATTCAGGGTTCTTTGTAGACAGGTTTTATACAGGATTTCTGTTGATTCAGGGTTCTTTGTAGACAGGTTTTATACAGGATTTCTGTTGATTCAGGGTTCTTTGTAGACAGGTTTTACTGTACTATGCAAATTTTATTTTATTTTATTTCAATTTTAAATTGGAATATTATATATATATTATAGAATGTGTACCCAGTTTGGTGGAGATTTTGAGAAGAGTATAGAAGGTTCTGGAGCAGAAATCAGTACTTTAGAACTGAGTGGGGGTGCCAGAATAAACAGAATCTTTCATGAAAGATTCCCCTTTGAACTAGTCAAGGTAAGAGTTCGGAATGAGATCTAAGAGGTTTACAATATAATGCCCTTCTCCAAAACAGAGATATGTGTAGGTTTTTATCTATGCCAAAATAATGTTTTGTTTTTAAGATATAAAATTTGTTTTGAAAATATTTTATTTGCATCCTGTATTAATGAAATAAAGTCATCTTTTTCAATGTCAGACAAGAGGTGGATTTACATCTACTTATGCAATCAGTGCCTATCACCATAAACTTTTGAGTTGATTTTGGCCTGTGACTAGGAATATGGTTTATTCTTGCATCTCCTTTTCCATGGAAACAATGTATGTATTATTTTCCAGACACATTTAATCAGTGACGTAATGGTTTGCATGCTTGTCATAAGTGTGGTAGATCGTATGTTCAAACCCAAAACCAAAGACTATAAAATTGGTATTAGCTGCTAAACACATACAGTATTAAGAAGTAAGAGTAAAGGTTGGTTGGCCTGTAATCGGGATAATATATCAGAGTACAATGTCTACCAGCTGACTGCTGTTTTTAGTGAGCTAGCACGAAGCTAAAAACCAACTGAGCATGTTGGTCGAGTACAAAATGGACAATATCATCATCTCGTCAAAAAAGTAACTTGTTCTCACCATGATATAGCTTAAAATTTGCTCACTTGGCTTTAAGCAACAATCACTTGCTCACTCTTCGTGAGACAAGGGGCCATCCTGATTATCATCACGTACTAGTTGTCTTTACATATATTTGTGCAATCGGATCCTATTACTGCTAAACCTGTGTGGCCAGATGTACTTGATATAGATTTATATTATAAATGTTTCTCCATTTTTCATTTCGACCTTTTTTTCTACGGATACTCTGGGTTTCTCAGCCAATTAAACTGACGGTCATGGTATCCATGGTATCAGGCCAGATTTCAGATGCATTAAGATGGTACAATACTACTAAACTGTTCCTCTCAAGAGAGGCCACCCCTTTTATAAGGCCACTTTCTCGTTGCAGAAGGGGTGGTCTTATAAGAGGAGGAATACTGTAATACATATACAGTCAAACTTGTCTATAGCGACCATTGAAGGGAGTTCTGAAAAAAGGTCGCATAAGACAGGGGGTCGTTGAATAGAGGTTATGCTATTTGCTCCCAAAATTTCGAAAGGAAAAACCTAGTTCGGGTATATAATCCGCATCAACTTTTAACCCGTTCGTGTGGAGGACAAATGAATGAATAGAGCTTAAATTCTGGCAAGAAAAAGGTATAATGAAATAAAAAATATGTTCAATTATCGTTAAATATTACCGTCCTTTGTGGGTGAAATTAAAAAAAAAGAATATTAAATGATCGAGTTTTTTACTTTCTTTCAACAGCTTTTGTTATCTTAATTGTTATCATAATTAGAATTAATCATTATGATTAGAAGAATGAAATTTCCTGACAAAACGTTTTCAAACTTCAATCACTCGCCGAAAGCTATAAATAGCCTAATCACACAATCAGCATGTGTTTACCTTGATCTGTTACCGCACGTTAAACGAATGTTGACAGAAATATATGCTGGGAACCAGTACTTCATACAATAATTTTCGAAATCACGATTATTTATTTATAAAACTGAAAGATTAAAACGGTATTTTCTATAATAAGCAATTTTAAATATTTAATTATAAATAAGAAATAAACCCAAATAAACCAAAACAACAATAATAAATCATCACGTGAACAACTTACCTGTAAAAAAAATGGCGGTCTTACACAATAATGCTAATCGTGACTTCATTTGATATGAAAAATCTATTAATATGAACTAGTAACAGGTATGGACTTTGGGAGTGAGATGTTGTCAGTAGATCATGCAAATATCAGCTAGAGGGATATTGGCAACAATCGCTGCATCAGCTGGGAAAAACAGAAATTTTTCCAAAGTCGGGACTGTGTATGTTTATTTATTATCTAACTTCCGGTTTGATAATAATCTTTTAATAATCGTTATATGAAGGATTTTTACCCAAAGAACACGGTCGTTAGTTGCGTTAGACAGTTGATCGTTATATAAAGGTTGAATGCATGGGAAAACGCTGAGGGGGAATAAATAAGGTCGGCTAACAAAGGAAGTCGTTATATAGAGGGGGTCGCTAAGACAAGTTTGACTGTACGGGTAGTGGAAATTGTTGAAAATTTCTAATTGTCTTATTACCTCATTTTGAAGAAACACCTGTCTTGAAAGACCCTCCTGGCTTCAAAAAATGTAGCGTCTTTCAAAACAGGGTTTGCAAGACATTATGGGACTGTTTTTCAGATGGAGTTTGACGAGAGAGAGCTTCGACGAGAGATTGGAATAATAATTAAGAACATTCACGCCATTAGGTAAGATTATTATTGTTATTAATTTTATCACTTAAAGTCAACTTCTGATTGCAGACATATCAAAAGGATCGTGCCGGTGAAAAGGATATACGTCAGGAAATTGCATATACTATTAAAAGTATATTCGGTGTAAGGTGAGACAACCAATGACAAACAAGTAGTGTATTTATTTGTAATAAAAATAGCTTTCTTTGTAGTCATCCTTTTAGTGTGTACTAACGCTTAACTTCTGTTTTTTCTCACATTTGTTCTTTTAATCTTGTGTTTTTTTTATATTTGCAGTGTTCAGGCGTTACTTTTTACACATTATCTGATCCTTACCCAGTAGCTTAATCAGTGTTTTTGTGAACTTTTGTGGTATAGCACATTTCAATCTGTAATCATGAAAATTTCAAAAATAAAAAAATCACATAATCTCATAGAGTGTGAATCATAGGTCCCTAGGATTCATAGACCTCTACACAATAATGTTTGACTATACCTAGCACTCTTAATATAATTTGCACTTTTACAGTAGACCTCTCTTATAAGGCCCCTCTCATCAAAGGACACCTCTCTTATAAGGCCCCTCTCATCAAAGGTCATCTCTCTTATAAGGCCCCTCTCATCAAAGGCCATCTCTCTTATAAGGCCCCTCTCATCAAAGGACACCCCTTTTACCAGACCAGATTGCAGATGTACTTGGATAGTGAAATACTAGTAAATTGTTCCCCTCTAGAGAGGCCACCTCTCTTATGAGGACACTTTCATTATAGAAGGAGTGGCCTTATAAGAAGGGGACTGCTGTACAAGCCTTTTATTTGTAAACAAAATACTGTATAGCATTTCCCTTACAGGAATTAATATAATGATGCATTCTGGGAAATTTGTACACCAAATGTTAATTACTATAAAAGCTATGAACTATTGGAAATGTACAAGTGACTTGATATCATGACAGTACCGGTATTAAAATCTACCCATGTCAGGATTCTCAAGTAATTTTTAGCAAACCACATATATATTCCTCTAATTATATGTCATTTTTCAAAATACACAGTACATGTACGATTGATTATTTACTACAATTACCTACTATTTACTCCCTTTTGAGTAAAGAAACCTTATAGACAGTCTTCACGCTAACCCACTTGCCTGAAGCCAGGGACAAGTAAAACTGGATTCGGACAGGTGAAAACTAGTAAAGAATATGTTTGAATAAATAGAAAAAAAAGTAGGTGAAAAAAATTAAGGAAAAGACTGTATAGATGTGCAAGTTTATAGTTTTAATATCAAAACTTCTAAATATATTCTATCAATAAGATACAGAATTTGGTTGGCAATTATTTGATATATACAGTGAAACCTGTCTAAACTGATCCTTGAGGGGGGTGTCGTGACCATGATCGTATGGTAGTTGGATTTACAACTACCTATGCAATCTGTGCCTATCACCACTGATGTTGTGAGTTCGAATCTCGATCAGGTGTACAACATTATGTAATAAAGTTTGTCAGTGGTTTTCTCCGGTTTCTCCATTTAATCTGTATAAATTAAACCTCTGTCTATTCCGACCATGAAAGTTTGTCCCAACGGGGCTTGGTTTAGACAGCTTTCACTGTATTTGTATACTATGTACGTCATTTTTTGTCCAATGTCAGACGAGTGGTGGTCATGGCCATTGTTGTCAGGTTGTTGTAATTTACATCTACCTATCTAATCAGTATCTAGTATCTGTCACCTGTAATGTTGTGTAGCTACTTGTACTGGGTAGGAATTAATGTAATTAAAAATCTCCCAGTGACCTGCAGCAGGTCGGTGGTTTTCTCCTGGTACTTTGAAGTCCTCAAACAATAATAAAAATAAAAATGTAGATGAGTTAATTTTAATGGATTTATAATTATTGGTAAAATAGACATATAGGGATAAGACATATAGGGATATTGTCATTATCAAAGGATAGACTGATACTGGGAAATATTGGTCAGTGTCAGTGTGACCTCACATTAGGACGTTGATTACCGATGAAAACAATAGCATCAATTTTAGAGATCTCTACCTATATTGTCACTACTGACTAGTATCACAGCTTTTCCTATCAGACTTGCTGCAATACTAGCAATGTCTGTCTTGATCTTCAATGCTTCCATTATTTTATATTTCATATTTAATTCAAGCTGGCAGATATCTGTAATTTGATCATTATTCTTGTACTGGTAAACCACACCGGTGGCGTAATGGTTAGCGTGCTAGCCTCGAGTGTGGTAGATCGTGGGTTCGGGTCAAACCAAAGACTTTGAAATTGGTATTTGTTGCTTCTCCGCTAAGCACGCAGCATTATGGAGAAAGAGCAAAGACTGATTTGTTCAGAATCAGGATAATGTGTCCGAGTGGGGCGACATGTCTATCCGTGGACTGTTGTTTCAGTGAGCTAGCACTATGAAAATCCAACACTGTGTGTTGGTCTAGTACAAAGCGGACCTCATCATCATCTCATTGAAAATTAACTTGTTCTCGCCATGATATAGCTGAAAAATTGCTGAATTGGTGTTAAACAACAATCAGTCACTCACTCACTTGTACTGGTACCTATATCTTACAAATGTATTTATTTATTTTTTCAGAACTGGCTTATTTACACCAGACATGGCATTTGAGGCAGTTGTCAAAAAACAAATAGACAAATTAAAAGGTCCTTCGTTAAAATGTGTAGACCAGGTTATATCAGAACTGACTAATGTTGTACACAAGTGTTCTACAAAAGTATGTTTAAACAAATTGTCATCTTAGATTTATATCCAATACATGCTAATAAGTTATGGAAGAAAATGTTTATTAGATCTTTTTCAGATTATTTTACCGGTTAGCAGAGTTTTGCTGTATACACATAACCTGCAATAACTTCAGCAAAAACTGAAGTTGGTATAAGGAAAACAAACACTTTTTGTATAGCAATTCTACACCACACCATAATGATCTTTAAGGTGGGCTTTGCTCAGTATGCTGTACAGAGGTTAAGGTTTTAATACTTTTAGTTTTGTTTTCATCGAACATCATCTATACTTTGTAAGTTCTTATTGACAAATGCGCGGTGCACACATTTAAGCCATGCGATAAAATCACACAATAAAATTATTTACATTGTTTTAAAAACATCTCTATTTACTCAAAAAAATAAACCTATCAACAAATTAATAAATATGCCATGTGTAATTAAAATGTGCAAGCACAATATTATTGTTATGGCTGTTCCATCAATAAGGCTTTCTCACTGTAAAAGCACATGTTAATGAGTCGTCGTCTGCTTGAATGTGGCAGGGTGAAAGATAGAACAACCAACCTGTGTTACATAAATAGTGTTTGACCTTACCTGCAAAGGTAACAATAAATTACCAACTGTTTTTAGCTCGACTTTTCAAAGAAAAAAAGTCGAGCTATTGTCGTCACTCCGGCGTCAGCGTCTGGATCGGTTAAGTTTTTTGTCAGAGTTCATTTCTCAAAAACTATCAAAGGTATCCATTTGAAACTTGGATTACTTGTTCACTATCAAAAGAGGAACCAATTACAAGGCAGATGACCCTGTGATTTGTATATCCAGAGTTATCTGCCCTTGTTTTGACATTAGGGATATTTTTTTTTAGTATAATTAAAATTTCTCAATAACTATCAAAGCTATTAACTTGAAACTCGATACACTTGTAGAAAGTGTGTTGACCCCAATCTGTTGACAAGAGAAGACAACTCCATCCAGCATTTTATTTGAGTTATTCCCCCTTTTTGAATTATAATTTCTTCAAAAAATACTATTTCTCAATAATTATGATATGCATTGAAATGAAACTCAACATACCTGTTCACTATCATATGGGGAACCCATTACAACAAGGCAGGTTACCCTGTGATTTGTATATCCAGAGTTATCTGCCCTTGTTTCAACATAGTACATAGAAATTTGGGATATTTTTTTAGTATAATTAAAATTTCTCAATAAATATCAAAGCTATTAACTTGAAACTCAATACACTTGTAGAAAGTGTTGACCCCAAGCTGTTGACAAGAGAAGACAACTCCATCCAGCATTTTATTTGAGTTATTCCCCCTTTTTGACTTAGAAATTCTTCAAAAAATGCAATTTCTCAATAATTATAATAGGCAGTGAAATGAAACTCGACATACCTGTTCACTATCAAATGGCTTAGAATTTCTTCAAAAAATGCAATTTCTCAATAATTATGATAGACAGTGAAATGAAACTCGCCATACCTGTTCATTATCAAATGGGGAACCCATTACAACAAGGCAGGTGACCCTGTGATTTGTATATCCAGAGTTATCTGCCCTTGTTTTGGCATAGTACATAGAAATTTGGGATATTGTTTTAGTATAATTAAAATTTCTCAATAACTATCAAAGCTATTAACTTGAAACTCAATACACTTGTAGAAAGTGTTGACCCCGTTCTGTTGACAAGAACTCTATCCAGCATTTTATTTGAGTTTCCCTTTTTTTTACTCAATATAAACTATGATAGGCATTAAAATGAAACCCAACATACCTGTTCACTATCAAAAGGGGGAACACATTACAGAAGGGTAACCCCCACTCCCAACATACAACCCCCTCCCACTGCTCCCCCCTAAAATTTGTATTATCCCCTCGCCAACGAAGTTGCGAAGGGATATAGTAACGCTACCTTCCGTCCGTCTGTCACATCCTTGTGAACACTCTAGGATCAACATCCTTCAATGGATTTTGACCAAATTTGGTACATATTTAGTCCTTAAGAGAATCTGGAACCCTATTGATTTTCAAGGTCATAGGTCAAAGGTCAAGGTCAAATTTTTACCGCATACCATCCTTGTGAACACTAGAATCAACATCCTTCAATGGATTTTGACTAAACTAGGTACATACTTAGTCCTTAGGAGAGTCTGAAACCCTATTGATTTTCAAGGTCAAGGTCACTGGGTAAATTTTTTACCTTGTAACATCCTTGTGAACACTCTAGAATCAACATCCTTCAATGGATTTTGACCAAACTTGGTACATACTTAGTCCTTAGGAGAATCTGGAACCCTATTGATTTTCCAGGTCAAAGGTCAATGTCACCGGGTCAAATTTTTACCGCGTAACATCCTTGTGAACACTCTAGCTAGAATCAACATCCTTCAATGGATTTTGACCAAACTTGGTACATACATAGTCCTTAGGAGAGTCTGGAACCCTATTGATTTTCAAGGTCAAAGGTCAATGTCACCGGGTTAAATTTTTACTGCATAACATCCTTGTGAACTCTAGAATCAACATCCTTCAATGGATTTTGACCAAACTTGGTACATACTTAGACCTTAAGAGAATCTGGAACCCTATTGATTTTCAAGGTCAAAGGTCAAGGTCACAGGGTCTAATTTTTAGGCGAGGGGATATGCCATGCTTTGCGTTGCCCTTGTTTTTTTTATTTTTTATTTTTATTTCATATGCACTAAAATAGTGTTACAAGAAAAGATTATACCCCCCCTCCAAAATGTTTTCTATTTTTTATCTTTATTTTAATGTCCTTTTAGTGAGACACACGTCTGATTATATTTACCAGTCTTGCAAACTTGATTTAAGCAGCCACTTAAGGGCCGGCAAAAGCTGGCTGCTTAATAAAGGTGACCTGTAATTCAAAGTTCACAATTTTTTAAGTATTACAAATATTCCGGAATTAAAACTGTTTCGTCCAAGGGTACTCATCAGGTGGCTTTACATATATATATATATATATATATATATATATATATATATATATAAGGGAGTGGATGTAGTCGAGTGGTCTAGGGCGCTGGACGTAAGGCTAAGCGAATGGTGCTGCAGTGTAACAATGGTGTGGGTTCAAATCCCGTCGAGGGAAGAACAAAAATTTGACAGCTCTAAAATCTAATTCTAACACTGTTTGGTTTAATTTTCAGACGTATATATATATATATATATATATATATCCTTAGTAACTTTCAGATCCAGTGGGACAGATATATTGTATGGTTGTCACTTGCTTCTAGACGTTTGTATAATATGCTTTATTTACTGTGACTGTATAATGAATTCTTCATTATCCTATACAATATATTAAAAATTGCTGAGTTAGATTGCTGTCAATTTATAATATTAAGTATATATGTACCATCTACACACGCTTATACACATGTCTTTCGTCTATCCCTAGATTTACCTTACGAGAAAAGGTAACACTAGGATTATTGAAGCTCCTTTTTAAAGGGAGTGGATGTGGTCGAGTGGTCTAGGGCGCTGGACGTATGGCTAAGCGAATGGTGCTGCAGTGTAACAATGGTGTGGGTTCAAATCCCGTCGAGGGTAGAACAAAAATTTGACAGCTCTAAAATCTAATTCTAACACTGTTTGGTTTAATTTTCAGACGTATATATATATATATATATATATATACATATACATGTGTATGTATATATATATAATATATAGGCTGCCACGACAGTTTTTATATACAGTACTAATAATGTTGAAAGCACTAAGATCCACTATGTACAGGTAAAATTAAACAGATTTTAAAAGTCTGATATGGAACACTGTTTTTTGACAGTTACCATCATGGTTAAAAGTTCATCATCAATTTTGTGTCTTTTTCTCTTCCGATCGTTGCTGACGTTGCTTTCATAATCGTCAAGAACTTCACTTTTCCTTTTAATAATCTGTTGGATTTGCATTCTTCCAACGCCCATTATCTGTGCAACATCTCGAGAACTTTTCCCAACGTCATGTAGTTTGATGGCTTCAACTCTTTCAGATAACGTTATCACCTTGCGTGACATTTTTATGGCTGACTGACAAAACAATGTTGTTTTTCTTTATTTAAAGCCTGAAATTTTACTCACCTGTTGTGAACTTACCTGTTACACCTCTTCTGGACATCTTAATTAAATTAATCAACTTTAATTTAAACTTAATCGTCGTTGATTGCCAAGTTCTAGCTTGATCAAATAAGATGTCACGTGACTGAAGCAAAAATCAGTACTGTGTTAATCATGAATGCTATCCGCAAGCGACAAAAAAAATATATTTGTGACTGTTAAAATATGTATTTTAACATTATTGGGACATTATTGGGACATTATTGACCGTTAATTTATTACATAAAAATCCACAGGAGGACCTGGCAGTGACCAGAAAAGAGAGATGACCGTTTATTAAGTCTCCCAAACAACGTTTGGAGACTTATTGTTTTTGCTCCGTTTCTTATTATTATTATTATTATTCTTGTTCTTGTTCTTCTCCTTTCTTTCCGTGCACCATGAACTTGTCCACGGCAGATCTCAGATTTGTGGTAAAGGGGGTCAAAGCCATATTTTTGGGGGTTCAAAGGGGGTGGGGGTTACTATAGAATCCTATGGGAAACTTGAAATTTTGTACATTAATGTTGATAACTTCTAACTGGATAATGATAGAGACATAAATTTTGACATAGTGATAGGTCACCATTAGAGGAGCAATTCTGCGTTTTCAAAATTTTCAAGATGTCTGCCATTTTCAAAATGGCTGCCAAAACACGGCATAGAAATGGGGAGTAAAAATTCAACATTATCCGATATCATCAAAATTTGATATGTGGGTAGATAGTGTCAGTGGCCGGTTTGGGAGACTTCATAATCGTTAGATTATAATCATATCTTGTTTCAAGTGACCCTTAGGGCAAATTTGACTGTATTATTAAATTTTTATTTTTTTTTAAAAAACTTGCAAAATTTGGTATAAACAAAGATGCATAATTTAATTGGTAATTATGTTATTTTTCAGATGAGTCGATATCCACGGTTACGAGAGGAAGTAGAAAGAATTGTTAACACAAGAATACGGGAACAAGAACAAAGAGTGAAGGAACAGTTATTACTATTGGTTGACATACAGTTATCATATATGAACACAAATCATGAAGATTTTATAGGATTTGCAAAGTAAGGGAAATTTACTTTCTTGCAATGTTTATGCTGTAATATGATATTATTACGTGATGATTTCTATATTGGGCCTTGTTTTTGATCCGAGCCTAGCTGTATTGCAAATATCTGTATTGGCCTTGTTATTGGTCCAAGCCAAGCTGTATTGGCCTGAGGCAAAGCTGACAGCCAATACAACAAGGCAAATACATAATCATCACATAATTATATCTTTTTAGCTCACTTTGCCAAAGGCAATGTGAACTTTTGCCATCACTTGGCATCCGTCGTCTGTCGTCCGTCATCCGTTAACTTTTCGCATTTTAATCTTCTCCTCTGAAACCTCTCAGCCAAATGAACTGAAACTTGGTAGGAAGCATCTATGGAAGGTCCTCTCTAAAGATTGCTCATTTTGTCCCAATCTATTAAGAAACATGGCCACCACAGGCCATTCTTGTTTCTGATTGGCCGATTTAAAAAAATCTTCTCCTCCAAAACCGCTTGGTCAAATGAACCGAAACTTGGTAGGAAGCATCTATGGAAGGTTCTTGATAAAGATTGCTCATTTCATCCCGATCCGTTAACAATCATGGCCCCCACAGGAAATTATTGTTTCTGATTTGCCGATTTTTAAAAATGTTCTCCCCCGAAATGGCTTGGCCAAATGAACCGAAACTTGGTAGGAAGCATCTATGGAAGGTCCTCTATAAAGATTGCTCATTTCATCCCGATCCATTGACAAACATGGCCGCCACAGGCAATTCTTGTTTCTAATTGGTTCATTTCTAAAAAAAAAAAAAGCTTTTCCATTGTAGTTAACTGTTAAAAGGGAGATAACTCATGCATTAAACCAGGGCTCACGTTGGAGGGCGAAGAAGTCGCCTTGTGAAGATTGACTTCGCTTTCTCCTTGGTCAAAAGCGAAGTTCAAGTCGCCTTGTAATTTTGAAGAGTCACCCTATGTCGCCACCCGCGTATTTTCTCCACTTGTCATTTATGAAAATGTCGATATCGTGCAACAAAACGAACTTTTGATTTATTTTTTCTCATTTCTGTGACATAAAATCATAGTTCTCATATCAAATATGTTCATAAATGCGAAATTCGTTGAAATGCACGTAGACGCTTCAGATATTTATCCATCCGCATCAGTATTTTATACTCGACACCGGGTTAATATTACAATCTATCGAACTGTTTATTTACATACAGACATGTGTTTACAAACGTTAACACATATCCAATTAAAAAGTAAACTTTGAACTACAGTAGCTTTCCTCCGTTGTTGCAATCTGATTTGAGGTCTGGCAAATAATAATTACAGCCTTTACTTTCTTCAGTTTTTGACTATCAGTCATTCAGTGGCAATTTACATTTGTGCTATATTTTCATTCCCTACTGTACTGAGGGGTCCGTTGTTGAACTTGTGATTAAATTAATCATATGATTAGCCATAATTACATGATTCATTCCTAATCACATACTTAGCTAATGCAATGATTATATATGATTAGTTAATACATTGATTAAAAAGGAGTTCAGCAACAAAATTTAATCATTGCATTAACTAAGTATGTGATTAGGAATTAACCATGTAATTAGGGCTAATCATCTGATTAGTTTAATCACAAGGTCAACAACGGACCCCTGTACTCCTATATATAGTTGGACCATTGAGCAAATTGACAGAGACATCGTTCTTCTGCTGAAGATCACAGGCGCATGAGGCATGGATTTCGTTACCTCCTCCCCCCTTTTCTCTACTACCCCCCCCCCCCCCCCCCCCCTTTTTTCAAAATTTTCATATAAATCATTCCTTTTTCAAAATTTTCATAATCATTCGATTTTTCTTCATTTGACAATATCAGTAGACATCATACATCATGAATAATACGTGTATTCTGTGTTCACAGTTTTTCGACTGATACAGTATAAGATAGAAGGTAAGCAACTCCATTTTCATATTTCGCGCCATATCGCTCACCTCGGTTGGGAAACCCCCGTGTTTTTTACACTTTTTACCTTGTCTACATATGGCACTGTCGTATCAAACTGTTTCTAAGACACTTACCTAATTGCCCATGTTCGAATTTCAGTCTGTACGTCGATCTTTTCCAAGAAATCTCGCCGAGAATAGCGAGGCAACTTCGTTTCTAGGTCAAACTACATCATTTGAGACGGAAGTGCAAGAACGGGAACCCTGGGATTTTTACGAATGGATTACCTGCAATGAAAAACCCAGATGCGCTCCGAATATTTTTCCCATAATGTTTTGGCGGGAAATATAAACCGCTGAAAAAACATAACAGCAGACGGATTATTTCGTAAAAATGGCACAACGACCATCTGAATATGGAAACATTGAAATAATTTGATGGTAAATAACTGTTCAAAAAGAAATTCAAATTGAGAAATAGATGATTGAATGGTTAGAACTGAAGTCAAAATTTCAATGAAAAAGAAATATTCAGCTTGCCTCTACTTCAAATTATTAAAATCATACCCAAACAAATACATATACAACTAAAAAAAAAAATTATGGCATTTTACCCTCTTCCTCAATAAAAGGGCTCCCAACTGATAAAAATGTGTAAGGGAGCCGGAGGGACCATTTAACTAAGGGGGGGCTATTTCTTTTTCATGGGTAAAAAATAACTTGTTTAACTATTTGAACGTGAAATAATAATTCGTGAACTTTTTTCGCATTTAACATCCTCGCGAAGAAAGCGAAAATTAAATACCCACCAAAATAACCACTTATACGGTAAAATAGGATTTTTTTTCTGGATTTCAACACTGATTTCTGTCACTGCTGAAAAGTGGAGTTACACAAGTTATTTATTTTTTACCCCTGTAAGACAGATTATTGTTTTATAAAATCAGTGACATGAAATGAAAAAGAAATAGCCCCCTTAGTTAAATGGTCTCTCTGGCTCCCTTATACATTTTTATCAGTTTGGAGCCCTTTTATTGAGGAAGAGGGTAAAATGCCATAGTCCCATTCAATAGCTGTTCTCAGCTTCTTCTTCCTTTGTTTTTTTTTTATTTATTTATTTATTATTTTTTTTTAGTTGTATATGTATTTGTTTGGGTATGATTTTAATAATTTGAAGTAGAGGCAAGCTGAATATTTCTTTTTCATTGAAATTTTGACTTCAGTTCTAACCATTCAATCATCTATTTCTCAGTTTGAATTTCTTTTTGAACAGTTATTTACCATCAAATTATTTCAATGTTTCCATATTCAGATGGTCGTTGTGCCATTTTTACGAAATAATCCGTCTGCTGTTATGTTTTTTCAGCGGTTTATATTTTCCGCCAAAACATTATGGGAAAAATATTCGGAGCGCATCTGGGTTTTTCATTGCAGGTAATCCATTCGTAAAAATCCCAGGGTTCCCGTTCTTGCACTTCCATCTCAAATGATGTAGTTTGACCTAGAAACGAAGCTGCCTCGCTATTCTCAGCGAGATTTCTTGGAAAAGATCGACGTACAGACTGAAATTCGAACATGGGCAATTAGGTAAGTGTCTTAGAAACAGTTTGATATGACAGTGCCATATGTAGACAAGGTAAAAAGTGTAAAAAACACGGGGGTTTCCCAACCGAGGTGAGCAATATGGCGCGAAATATGAAAATGGAGTTGCTTACCTTCTATCTTATACTGTATCAGTCGAAAAACTGTGGACACAGAATACACGTATTATTCATGATATATGACGTCAACTGATATTGTCAAATGAAGAAAAAACGAATGATTATGAAAATTTTGAAAAAGTAATGATTTATATGAAAATTTTGAAAAAAGGGGGGGGGGAGGAAACGAAATCCATGCCCCATGCGCCTGTGCTGAAGATCACACAAATATGAGTTATTACAATTTGTGTGGTATTGGATCACAACACAGCAATATTTCAAAAGGAAAAGGAGGATAGGGGTACATTTTAAAATCACTGGTATGCAAGACTTCAATAGTCAAGGTAGACAGAAATAAAAATGTGACATTGAATAGATGTCCTTAAAGTAGTTATGAATTAAAAAAACCCAGAACAAATCAGTTCAGCCAGCTTTTTAACTACAGTCAAACCTGTCGTAACGGTCACCTTTGTATAATGGTCACCTGCTCATAACGGTCACTTTCGTGCTCTGCGGTGCATTTTACCATATATTTTAATTCGATATAGCGGTCACCTGTTCAATGTGGTCAGCGGTCACCATTGATAAATAATTTTCAGCGTAAAACCTTTGTATAACGGTAAATTTATTTTGAAAATAATACCGGAAGTGATTTTGGAAGATCGGTATTTTTCTCAAATGTACCAAAAATCCAGAGGTGTTACAAAATATATTGATTAATTTAGTTAACTAAATAAACAAACACCATAAATTTTGTGAATAGTAAATTACATAAAAGACAGTTTATCCCCGAGCGTTATTGGAGATTTTTATTCATTACGACGAGAGTAGAAATTCACTCACCAAAAATGTTTTGTATCTAGTACATCATGTCAAAATCATCAACATGCGTAAACAGGAAAGCTTTGAAATTAGAGAACAAAGTGAAAGCAATAAATCATTGTGATGTTGGGAAAAGTTGTCGGGCTGTGGGCGAGGAGATGGGTGTTGGTCGTACACAGATAATAAACATTCTTAAAAGAAAACGTGATATTCTTGACGATTTTGAAAACAATGCTTCCAGATCAACGTCGTGTTACTGGAAATTGTACTTTTGTTTATTAAATATCTGTATTTATTTATTTGTATGTTTTATTAAAATCATATCATATTGAGATAATTTCATCAACAATAAATGTAAACAAGAGTAATATGACGACAGGAACAAAATAACAAGTAAACCATGATTAAAAACATAAGATGTGATGAAAAATGTTTATTTACAACTAGCGTGCAATATTTTGTCGAAAAATTAAAATCCTTCATATAACGGTCACCTGCATATAGTGGTCATTTTGTCAGTCTCCCCCAGGTGACCACTATAGACAGGTTTGACTGTATTTACTAAATTTGGGCAGGGTAACGTCAGAGGGGTTGCGAAACAATGTTTCGATTAATCACGATTAACTTCTCCCAGGAGTCTCCCCACTTCTCTCTGTTGTCTCCCACTTCTCCCTGTGAGCTCTCTGAAAGAGAAACCACTTCTCCCTCTAATTTGAAAGTAGTGGGAGCCCTGTTAAACTGTTAAAAGAAAGATAACTTGCCATTATCTCCCTTAGAAATTAAATAATGCTGATATAGTGTAACATGTTTATACTATACATTACATGTAGGTATTCACATTTTAATATTCTTTTTAGCTCACCGTACCAAAGGCAATGTGGGCTTTTGGCATCACTTGGCATCCGTCGTTTGTTGTCTGTCATCTGTTAACTTTTCACATTTTAATCTTCTCCTCTGAAACCCATCAGCCAAATGAACTGAAACTTAGTAGGAAGCATCTATGGAAAGCCCTCTCTAAAGAGTGCACATTTTGTTATGATCCATTACCAAACATGGCCCTCCACAGGCAATTCTTGTTTCTGATTGGCCAATTTTTAAAAATCTCCTCCTCTGAAACTGCTTGGCCAAATTAAATGAAACATGGCAGGAAACATCTATGAAGATTGCTCATTTCGTCTCGATCGGTTAACAAACATTGCCACCACAGGCAATTATTGTTTCTGATTGATCGATATCTAAAAAATATTCTCCTCTGAAACTGCCGAGCCAAATGAACCGAAACTTGGTAGGAAGCATCTACATGTATGGAAGGTTGTGTATTAAGTTTCCTAAAAGCAGAATGAAAGGTGAACGACAAAGGCTCAGCCCACTTAGCCTCTAGTTTAATTAAGTGCTAACTTGGAATTGTTTTATTGGCTTTGTTTCTTTTTACGTGCAAGTTCATTCATCATCTGTTGGTATATATATCACATAAATCAATATACACTGAAGTCTAGGTAGAATCCCCAGGATTTTGCTTGGTTTCACCTCCTAATATTTTCTTCATACTAGATGATTGGTCAATTACATTATGTGATGTCACTCTGGAATCGAAATATGCATTGTAAATGTATGCATATTGTAGGGACCATTTTATTGTTATTACAGACAATGACATTGTAGTTAATTAATGATCATTTGTATTATCTATTACTCAGAAACATCTTTGAATTTAATACACAAGATTTCAGAAATGCATACTATGCAAAGTCAATTACGGTATAGGGAAATTATTAATAATTACGTAAAGATAAATTAAAATTAACTGTTTTCTGAAAATTGTTACCAAGGTAACTAAAGTACCTAAAACTTCAGGGTCACAAAGTTCATCACATTTGTTTGACAATTTTACAATAAAATGGTTGTTTATGTTACATTAATGTGCTCTCATTGGACAATTTTAGATTGGGGATATGAAAAAAGTATGTATCAGTAATTTATCATTTTTGACCACTAGACTACTGCACCCTTCTCTCAAAATAGACAATTGTTGTGTTTTGTGTAGAAATAGTAACCATGTATATGCCATCAAATTTTTAAATAAAGGATTGGTTGGTTGGTTGGTTCATGGTGTTTACCGCCACTTTCAACCATATTTCACTTATATCGTGGCGGTCAGTTTTATTGGTGGAGGAAACCGGAGTACCCGTAAAAAAGCACTGACCTGTCGCAAGTCACTGACAAATATTTTAGAATGAGATGCTAGTGCACAAATTTCCCTATTTTCATTGATCATTTTACAGACAGGAAAATATAAATATAACAACAGTTGAATATATAATGAGATATTTATATTTTCAGAGCACAAGACAAATCAGAAAGTACTGCAAAAAGAAAAGTAGGAAATCAGGTGAGGAGTTATGTCCCTTTAAAGATTTTTCATTCATTGATATAGTAGATTGATTAGAATTACACAAATGGCAAGATACAAAAAACAACAGTTTTTGTACTAACTCATTTCAGTTTTTATTTTGGATCATTTTTTTCCCACATTTTATTCCGACATTATCATTTTTAGCTCACCTGACCCAAAGGGTCATGTGAGCTATTGTCACCACTGAGCGTCCGTCGTCGTCCGTCCGTCCGTTAACTTTTCACATTTTAATCAACTCCTCTGAAGCCACTGGGCCAATTTGAACCAAACTTTGGTAGAATGGTCCTTGGATGGCCCCCTTCCAAAATTGTGTCCGGTGATCCCGACTTCCATCCAAGATGGCCACCAAGCTAAAAATAGAAAAAAGGGGGAGTGAAATTTTAATTGTTCATTGTTCAAAATGAGCTCAAATTTTAACTGCAGCTACAGCACGCACAGCGCGATTTAGCAAGAAATCACTCAGGTCCGACGTCGGTGAAATCAAGAAAATGTCGGAGAAATTAAAAAAAAAGTCGGTGTTGACACCGCGAAATGTCCGAGAAAAATCGAACACGGTGATTTACTATAAAACACCGACAAAACACCGACATTGACGATTAAACGCCGCGAAATAAAGAAATGGGATATTAACCTTTATTTGTACATTTGTATGTTCTTGAGACTGTCATTTTTGATAATATGAATGATTCATAGCAAATACTTATTTTCTTTTTCAGGTGTGCAAGCTATGTGATCATTTTTCGTTCTTTTATTCTGATATTTGCTTTTGTTTTAATCTATTATGTTAAGAAAACAATGCCGGTAAAAACGTTTAGTATTATGTGATCATTACCATTTATAAGCTTGTGTTGTATTATTTTGTTAATTAAAATAAACTTGATCTTTTGAATGCAAGCTTGGTATCCCGAGTTAATTTGCTTTCGGGTGTTCAATTAATGGTCGACTTGGCACGTGACTTAAGTTCACCTGTTACAAAAGTTTCTAGATCCCCAAAAGCACGCTTTGATCGATAGCATGTGGAAACCTTTCTAGATTTACGTTCACGTGAAAAATATGTGTACAAATCAGAAATGGAACTTTTATTAAAGGTAAAATAACACGTGGCTTGCAAAAGGGGATTAACGACATACAAATACGAAAAAGCACGTTTGCTTTAGATAAAAAATTACATCGATTTTTTTTTTCAATCATTCTCGGTGTGTTTTTAAATCAATCCCGCAGCCTCAGGTAACTGTGTATTTGACCTTTTAGTGACCTAGTTCAATGTGTGCACTACATAAAAATAGACACATCCGTACATTGATAAAACACAGGTGATTAAAAATAATAACATCGATATAAACCAATCGAAATGTTGGGATTAGACAAGGATTTATATAGTAGGACTACTATATATATCCCTGGATTAGATAATATACGCAAAACAAGATGCGTGCTCAACCTCATAAATCCTATAAATAAAATGTATGCCATGCTGGCATCCCTGAAAAAAAACCCGGTATCAAATTGAAATATAAAGTACGAAATAGTAAAAAATCAAAACTAAGCAACAAAAAACAAAAGAACACATGAAGTACAGTTACATGTACGTGTATACACGTATGATTTTCGCCGCGGTTTTGTCACCGGCAATTAAAATATTTCACCGACATTTAGGTCCTAATTTGTTAATTTTCGCGGTGAAAGTTTCACCGTGATTTCACCGACATTTTACGGTGATTTTATGACATATCACCGACATTTCACCGCGAAAAAACACCGACCAAGGTGATTTCTTGCTAAAACGCGCTGTGCGTGCTGTACATGGCAAGGAGTAGTTTAACCTATATTCCGGGTTTTTCTGTGAAATTTTTCTTTCAGCCGATATATACCGATTATGCAAATTAGGCATATTTTGATAAAAGATCACATTTAAATCTTCTCCTCTGAAACCGCTGAACCAAATTAAACCAAACCTGGCAGGGATGGTCCCTAGGTGGGTCCCTTTCAAAATGTGTCCGACAGCCCCGCCCTTCATTCAAGATGGCTGCTGTTACTAAAAATAGAAATTTCTTCAATTGTCCATTGCTGCTTTAGTATAAGTCAAAATGAGCTCAAATTTTAACTGCAGCTACATGGTAAGGAGTAGTTTAACATATACTCTGCGTTTTTCTGTGAAATTTTTCTTTCAGCCGATTTATACCGATTATGCAAATTAGGCATATTTTGATAAAAGATCACATTTAAATCTTCTCCTCTGAAACTGCTGAACCAAGTTACACTAAACCTGGCAGGGATGGTCCTTGGGTGGGTCCCTTTCAAAAGTGTGTCTGACAGCCCCACCTTCCATTCAAGATGGCTACTGTTACTAAAAATAGAAATTTCTTCTATTGTCCATTGCTGCTTTAGTATAAACCAAAATGAGCTCAAATTTTAACTGCAGCTACATGGCAATGAGTAGTTTAGCATATATATATTCCGGGGTTTTCTGTGAAATTTCTCTTTCATCCGATTTATACCGATTATGCAAATTAGGCATATTTTGATAAAAGATCACATTTAAATCTTTTCCTCTGAAACCGCTGAACCAAATTAAACTAAACCTGGCAGGGATAGTCCTTGGGTAGTCCCATTTCAAAATTGTGTCTGACAGCTCCACCCTCCATTCAAGATGGCTGCTGTTACTAAGAATATAAATTTCTTCAATTGTCCATTGCTGCTTTATTATCAATCAAAATGAGCTCATATTTTAGCTGCAGCTACATGACAATGAGTAGATTAACATATATTCTGGGTTTTTCCGTGAATTTTTTCCTTCAACCAATTTATACTGATTATACAAATTAGACATATTTTGATAAAAGATTACATTTAAATTTTTCCTCTGAAACTGCTGAACCAAATTAAACCAAACCTGGCAGGGATAGTCCTTGGGTAGTCCCACTTCAAAATTGTGTCCGACAGCTCCACCCTCCATTCAAGATTGCTGCTGTTACTAAAAATAGAAATTTCTTTAGTTGTCAATTTCCGCTCTATTACAAATCAAAATTAACTCAAATTTTAATTGCAGCTATATGGCAATGAGTAGTTTAACATATATTCTGGGTTTTTCTGTGAGATTTTTTCAACCAGTTTATTTCGTTTAGGAATATTATGTGATAAAAATCACATCAAAATCTTTTGCTCAGAAATTTGAGTTGAAATGATCTTTGGGTGGCCCACTTTCAAAATTATGTGTAACACCCCCATTTTCTATCAACATTAGATATCAAATTGAAAACCAGGTGAGCGATTACAGGCTCCTGGGAGCCTCTAGTTTAAATGTATTTTTCATCAGAACTTGTGTTCATTTCTTACCTTTACTATTCAAATGCTCAATTTTTAATGAGGTATTTTTTTGGACTATTTAATTAGGGATTTAAAGAAACACATAAGAACCAAGTAAGTCAAATATTAGATAATAGTTAAGTAATTAAGGTGGTAGGTATGGGAGATAAATCTATTTTCAGTGTCTTCTCAAATATATGATCATCTGTGCGTTTGAACATTCCCCCTCAATTCCAAGCTTCTTTGTGACAAAGATTGTTTACATTGGATATGGCCAGTTAAAAAAATGACTCCTTTTACCTTTCCATAGCTGTACTCCTTGCAGGGCTCACCAAACCAGGCGAAGTGGGCGAAATTCTCACCCTATATCGGCTGAAGTCGCTCTCCCTCGACTATAAAGCGAAATTAAAGTCGCCTTGTTTCTTTTTGCAAGTCACTCTTTTCTTGCAAATAATCTTCGTTTTATGGTCAAGCTGATTGTCAAAACAATTGTAATCAATGGGAAGATACATAAGAATAAGAGGAAAAGGTTTTATTCAAGCAATAAAGAAGGTTTAATTTGTTGATACAAAAGTATCACGGCAAACTTCTGAAAATTTGTACTGACGAAATTCCAGGTGAATATGAAATCCCAAATCTTAAAATATACAAACAGACGTTTCCTGTACGAAATTGGCCGTTGAATTGTGTTATATTCTAATTATTTTCACAAAACTTGAGTTATTTGTAGCTTTTTAAAAGCTAAACAATCAACATGTCTAAGTTTTAAACACAGCGATCATGGGGACGTAGGAAATCGGGGGAAGGAAACAAACATTTAGATGTCATTGACAGATTTCAAGGCAAAAATGAATAAATCTAAAATCAATAAATATAAGATAAATAATAATAATAAAACAAATACAAAACATGAATTTAATGTTAAATATGAAAGCTATAAACAAGATATTAGCAAAGATAGAAAGCTATGTTTGGGAAAAAAACTAATATCTGATCCCCTCTTATACCGCCGCCCCCTTCTTCTAAGACAACTAAAGAATAACCAGAATCAAACGAATACAACTGGAGCACAGAATTTGAAGGAATTTAACAATACAGCTGGGTGGCTGTCTGTGTTTTTTGTGGGTTTTTTTTGTAATGAATTAATCAAGTAGAGTCACCCTCAAACCACCCCTCCCCCTCCCCAGCCGACTTGAAAATAAAGACAAATGCAGTCATTTGGTAATTTGGACATCCACTTTGTCAATTATAAGAATTGAAAAGCCTTTTGTTATTGGTAACTAGTTATATTTTATCTCACAAACAAAGAAACTAGCAAAGGATGGGTGTGTGATAACTTTCCTCAACAATTTCATCATTTTTTTCTGGGTACAAATTTAAATATTTTAAAAATCTGACGGTAAAAGTTTGTAAAATTTGGTGCAATGATGTCTATATGTCTATTCTTCAGTGTGACATTTTTTGGTGGAAATTAATTGACAGGAATTTGTTTAATCTGATTTTTAATACCAAGGTGGTCCTCAGAGCATCCCCCCTTTTTTGCAGTTTCCACTGTTTTGCACGTGATTATCTCCAAACAGGATATTCAGATATGCTAGATATTTCATGTTTATTCAACAACAACACTCTCAAGTGTATTAAAGCCAAAATATTCCCTTTCAATCAGAAATAAATGTGCATATCTATTAGAATCTTCCGAAACTAGTATTACCATCTGGCGTCAAGAATACCCCCAAAATTGCTATATTTAGGATGTGCTATGGAGAAAACGGCACGGTGAAATTTTTTGAAACTTTGGCAGATAATGTATTTAGACATAACTATTCCATGATGCAAATTTAAAAAAAATTGAATGATGGGAAAATTTTAGGGTAACCCAGGTCTACCACCTTAAGTCTCCCAAACAACGTTTGGAGACTTATTGTTTTTGCTCCGTTTCTTATTATTATTATTTTTTTTATTATTATTATTCTTCTTCTTTCTTTCTGCGCGACATGAACGTGTCCGCGGCAGATCTCAGAAACTACTGGACAGAATTTCATGAAACTTGGTGGAATTATAGATATATGTTTCTAGTTGATCCTAAAGTTTTCAGAGTTGTGGTAAAGGGGGTCAAAGCCATATTTTTAGAGGTTCAAAAGGGGTGGGGGTTACTATAGAATCCTATGGGAAACTTGAAATTTCGTACATTGAAGTTGATAACTTCTAAATGGATAATGATAGAGACATCAAATTTGAAATAGTGATAGGCCACCACTAGAGGAGCAATTCTGCATTGTCAAAATTTTCAAGATGTCTACCATTTTCAAAATTCAACATTGTCCGATATCATCAAAATTTGATATGTGGGTAGATAATGATGTCCCGACATTGAAAAATTTCTACCGGTCGCCATTTTTAAAATGGCGCCACAATACCGCAAAAATTCAACATTGTCCGATATCATCAAAATTTGATATGTGGGTAGATAATGATGTCCCGAATTGATTCCCGACATTGAACAATTTCTACTGGTCGCCATTTTCAAAATGGCCGCCACAATACCACACAAATTCAACATTGTCCGATTTCAACGAAATTTCATATGTAGGTAGATTATGATGTCTCGAATTGATTCCTGACATGGAAAAATTTCTACCGGTCGCCATTTTCAAAATGGCCACCACAATACTGCACAAATTCAACATTGTTCAATTTCAATGAAATTTCGGGTCTAGGACAAAAGCCCCCTGGACAAAAGTCCCCCGGACAAAAGCCCCCCCCGGACAAAGGCCCCCCTAGGATAAAAGCCCCCTGACAAAAAGCCCCTCAATAATGATGAAAAGTAAAAGTTAATGTTTTTTTGTTAAACATTTTTTTATATTGATAGTGATATTAGATATATTAAAGTATAAACGGAAAAAAAAATTAATTTAAAAAATTTTAATATTTATAGAAAAACATTTCTTCACATTTTGTTTATTATTATTAACTTATATTTATAAAGTGTTAATTACAAAAGAAAAACTGATAATTTGTTTATAAATGAAAGTTAATTTTCGTTTTATTCATAATTAAAGTCAATACATTTTATTTTTTTCTGTGTCATTGTTGAACTGTTTGGATTTGTAAAATTTTCTTTGTGTTTTCTAACATGATTCAAGATTTTGTGTACCTCTGTATTTTATTTCCTTGTGTCTGTATACTGTAAAAATATTTATATCTTTGTGTCTTTGCACAACTGCCTATGCAACCATTGCCTATCATCACTGATGTGAGTATGAACCTCGATCAGGGAGATGTGTACAACATTATGTGATAAAGATAATTAAAAAAAATAACTTTAATTTATAAACAAATTATCAGTTTTTCTTTTGTAATTTACACTTAATAAATATAAATGTTAATATTAATAAACAAAATGTGAAGAAATTTTTTTCTATAAGTATTAATTTTTTTTAATTAATTTTGAAATTGTTTTCCTTTATACTTTAATATATCTAATATCACTGTCAATATAAAAAAATGTATTGGGGGGCTTTTTGTCAGGGGGCTTTTGTCTGGGGGGGCTTTTGTCCGGGGTGCTTTTGTCCTGTTCCTGAAATTTTATATGTTGGTAGATTATAATGTCTGGAATTGATTCCCGACATTGCAAAATTTCTACCTGTCTTCATTTTCAAAATGGGCACCACAATACAGCAAAAAATCAAGCTCAGAATTTGTCACAATGCAAAGTTTTCATTTAAACCTGTTGTCAGTGGCCGGTTTGGGAGACTTCATAATTGTTAGATTATAATCATATCTTGTTTGTAAAGTCTCTAACTTAAAATTGAAATAATTGATATAGCTTTGTTAGAATTATTGCATTTAGAAAAATCTGCCATCCATAGATCAAAGAATTATTGCATTTAGAAAAATCTGCCATCCATAAATCAAAAATGATTTTGAATCCGACCACTGAAAGAAAGAAACAGAAAATTTTAAAACATGAATCTTACTTGTCAGTATTTTATATCAGCCCAGTAATCCAAGGTAATTCATGATGTCAAGGAAATACAAAATGTATAAGTGATACCATACTGATACGAAATATTTCATCGGGAATCACAAAATATTTATACAGAGAAAAAAAAACTTTTTCCATTTGTTTCATCTTTTTCAAAGTTTCATTATAACAAAAATTTATTCATATGAAAAACCTGCTGGATGGTAATTTATCCATTATGTTATTTGCTTGAATATTAAAAAACAAAATATTTCTTTTTGATGAATATTGAAGCAACTATGTATTTCTTAACAAAGCTACTATTGATATAATATATAATTAACTTATAATATATAATTAGAAATACTTTTAACTATATATATATGCAATCAACAGACAAAACTATTCGAATGATGCCAATTTTGCTTATTTTTTTCATATGAAACTGACTTAAATTATCCTGAAGTCAATTCATATCTGATTTTGAAAAAAAATTATGTATATCAATAGAATCAGAATTAAATGTAGTTTTTATCTGTAATTCCATAATAATTGTATTTGCTAAACAATTTTGTGAATATACAAGTTGTACACAAAAAATAATAACATAGTTTCATCCAAAGCATAATGCAGGGATAGAACTTTTGTAGACAAACAATTCAAGTCCGTATTTAAATCATGAAGATTTAAAAAAACATGCTTTTAAAAATTATTTGAAAATTACTATTAGAAACTACATACTTGTCTGCTTTTGTCGATAAAGAAATTGTCAAAATCGAACGTGAATTGACTTCAGGATAATATTTTGAAAAATAAAAAAAAATATTATGAAATATATAAGGAAATTTAGAAACGTGTGAATACATTTGTTCACTGTACATTAAAATTGGTGTAAAACCAAAAATGTCCTGCAGGTTACACAACAGTTAACTTACATTTTTTTGTCTACCAAGTTGCTCCTAATCTAGCCATTAATTTCCTGCAGGTTACACAACAGTTAACTTACATTTTTTTGTCTACCAAGTTGCTCCTAATCTAGCCATTAATTTCCTGCAGGTTACACAACAGTTAACTTACATTTTTTTGTCTACCAAGTTGCTCCTAATCTAGCCATTAATTTCCTGCAGGTTACACAACAGTTAACTTACATTTTTTTGTCTACCAAGTTGCTCCTAATCTAGCCATTAATTTCCTGCAGGTTACACAACAGTTAACTTACATTTTTTTGTCTACCAAGTTGCTCCTAATCTAGCCATTAATTTCCTGCAGGTTACACAACAGTTAACTTACATTTTTTTGTCTACCAAGTTGCTCCTAATCTAGCCATTAATTTCCTGCAGGTTACACAACAGTTAACTTACATTTTTTTGTCTACCAAGTTGCTCCTAATCTAGCCATTAATTTCCTGCAGGTTACACAACAGTTAACTTACATTTTTTTGTCTACCAAGTTGCTCCTAATCTAGCCATTAATTTCCTGCAGGTTACACAACAGTTAACTTACATTTTTTTGTCTACCAAGTTGCTCCTAATCTAGCCATTAATTTCCTGCAGGTTACACAACAGTTAACTTACATTTTTTTGTCTACCAAGTTGCTCCTAATCTAGCCATTAATTTCCTGCAGGTTACACAACAGTTAACTTACATTTTTTTGTCTACCAAGTTGCTCCTAATCTAGCCATTAATTTCCTGCAGGTTACACAACAGTTAACTTACATTTTTTTGTCTACCAAGTTGCTCCTAATCTAGCCATTAATTTCCTGCAGGTTACACAACAGTTAACTTACATTTTTTTGTCTACCAAGTTGCTCCTAATCTAGCCATTAATTTCCTGCAGGTTACACAACAGTTAACTTACATTTTTTTGTCTACCAAGTTGCTCCTAATCTAGCCATTAATTTCCTGCAGGTTACACAACAGTTAACTTACATTTTTTTGTCTACCAAGTTGCTCCTAATCTAGCCATTAATTTCCTGCAGGTTACACAACAGTTAACTTACATTTTTTTGTCTACCAAGTTGCTCCTAATCTAGCCATTAATTTCCTGCAGGTTACACAACAGTTAACTTACATTTTTTTGTCTACCAAGTTGCTCCTAATCTAGCCATTAATTTCCTGCAGGTTACACAACAGTTAACTTACATTTTTTTGTCTACCAAGTTGCTCCTAATCTAGCCATTAATTTCCTGCAGGTTACACAACAGTTAACTTACATTTTTTTGTCTACCAAGTTGCTCCTAATCTAGCCATTAATTTCCTGCAGGTTACACAACAGTTAACTTACATTTTTTTGTCTACCAAGTTGCTCCTAATCTAGCCATTAATTTCCTGCAGGTTACACAACAGTTAACTTACATTTTTTTGTCTACCAAGTTGCTCCTAATCTAGCCATTAATTTCCTGCAGGTTACACAACAGTTAACTTACATTTTTTTGTCTACCAAGTTGCTCCTAATCTAGCCATTAATTTCCTGCAGGTTACACAACAGTTAACTTACATTTTTTTGTCTACCAAGTTGCTCCTAATCTAGCCATTAATTTCCTGCAGGTTACACAACAGTTAACTTACATTTTTTTGTCTACCAAGTTGCTCCTAATCTAGCCATTAATTTCCTGCAGGTTACACAACAGTTAACTTACATTTTTTTGTCTACCAAGTTGCTCCTAATCTAGCCATTAATTTCCTGCAGGTTACACAACAGTTAACTTACATTTTTTTGTCTACCAAGTTGCTCCTAATCTAGCCATTAATTTCCTGCAGGTTACACAACAGTTAACTTACATTTTTTTGTCTACCAAGTTGCTCCTAATCTAGCCATTAATTTCCTGCAGGTTACACAACAGTTAACTTACATTTTTTTGTCTACCAAGTTGCTCCTAATCTAGCCATTAATTTCCTGCAGGTTACACAACAGTTAACTTACATTTTTTTGTCTACCAAGTTGCTCCTAATCTAGCCATTAATTTCCTGCAGGTTACACAACAGTTAACTTACATTTTTTTGTCTACCAAGTTGCTCCTAATCTAGCCATTAATTTCCTGCAGGTTACACAACAGTTAACTTACATTTTTTTGTCTACCAAGTTGCTCCTAATCTAGCCATTAATTTCCTGCAGGTTACACAACAGTTAACTTACATTTTTTTGTCTACCAAGTTGCTCCTAATCTAGCCATTAATTTCCTGCAGGTTACACAACAGTTAACTTACATTTTTTTGTCTACCAAGTTGCTCCTAATCTAGCCATTAATTTCCTGCAGGTTACACAACAGTTAACTTACATTTTTTTGTCTACCAAGTTGCTCCTAATCTAGCCATTAATTTCCTGCAGGTTACACAACAGTTAACTTACATTTTTTTGTCTACCAAGTTGCTCCTAATCTAGCCATTAATTTCCTGCAGGTTACACAACAGTTAACTTACATTTTTTTGTCTACCAAGTTGCTCCTAATCTAGCCATTAATTTCCTGCAGGTTACACAACAGTTAACTTACATTTTTTTGTCTACCAAGTTGCTCCTAATCTAGCCATTAATTTCCTGCAGGTTACACAACAGTTAACTTACATTTTTTTGTCTACCAAGTTGCTCCTAATCTAGCCATTAATTTCCTGCAGGTTACACAACAGTTAACTTACATTTTTTTGTCTACCAAGTTGCTCCTAATCTAGCCATTAATTTCCTGCAGGTTACACAACAGTTAACTTACATTTTTTTGTCTACCAAGTTGCTCCTAATCTAGCCATTAATTTCCTGCAGGTTACACAACAGTTAACTTACATTTTTTTGTCTACCAAGTTGCTCCTAATCTAGCCATTAATTTCCTGCAGGTTACACAACAGTTAACTTACATTTTTTTGTCTACCAAGTTGCTCCTAATCTAGCCATTAATTTCCTGCAGGTTACACAACAGTTAACTTACATTTTTTTGTCTACCAAGTTGCTCCTAATCTAGCCATTAATTTCCTGCAGGTTACACAACAGTTAACTTACATTTTTTTGTCTACCAAGTTGCTCCTAATCTAGCCATTAATTTCCTGCAGGTTACACAACAGTTAACTTACATTTTTTTGTCTACCAAGTTGCTCCTAATCTAGCCATTAATTTCCTGCAGGTTACACAACAGTTAACTTACATTTTTTTGTCTACCAAGTTGCTCCTAATCTAGCCATTAATTTCCTGCAGGTTACACAACAGTTAACTTACATTTTTTTGTCTACCAAGTTGCTCCTAATCTAGCCATTAATTTCCTGCAGGTTACACAACAGTTAACTTACATTTTTTTGTCTACCAAGTTGCTCCTAATCTAGCCATTAATTTCCTGCAGGTTACACAACAGTTAACTTACATTTTTTTGTCTACCAAGTTGCTCCTAATCTAGCCATTAATTTCCTGCAGGTTACACAACAGTTAACTTACATTTTTTTGTCTACCAAGTTGCTCCTAATCTAGCCATTAATTTCCTGCAGGTTACACAACAGTTAACTTACATTTTTTTGTCTACCAAGTTGCTCCTAATCTAGCCATTAATTTCCTGCAGGTTACACAACAGTTAACTTACATTTTTTTGTCTACCAAGTTGCTCCTAATCTAGCCATTAATTTCCTGCAGGTTACACAACAGTTAACTTACATTTTTTTGTCTACCAAGTTGCTCCTAATCTAGCCATTAATTTCCTGCAGGTTACACAACAGTTAACTTACATTTTTTTGTCTACCAAGTTGCTCCTAATCTAGCCATTAATTTCCTGCAGGTTACACAACAGTTAACTTACATTTTTTTGTCTACCAAGTTGCTCCTAATCTAGCCATTAATTTCCTGCAGGTTACACAACAGTTAACTTACATTTTTTTGTCTACCAAGTTGCTCCTAATCTAGCCATTAATTTCCTGCAGGTTACACAACAGTTAACTTACATTTTTTTGTCTACCAAGTTGCTCCTAATCTAGCCATTAATTTCCTGCAGGTTACACAACAGTTAACTTACATTTTTTTGTCTACCAAGTTGCTCCTAATCTAGCCATTAATTTCCTGCAGGTTACACAACAGTTAACTTACATTTTTTTGTCTACCAAGTTGCTCCTAATCTAGCCATTAATTTCCTGCAGGTTACACAACAGTTAACTTACATTTTTTTGTCTACCAAGTTGCTCCTAATCTAGCCATTAATTTCCTGCAGGTTACACAACAGTTAACTTACATTTTTTTGTCTACCAAGTTGCTCCTAATCTAGCCATTAATTTCCTGCAGGTTACACAACAGTTAACTTACATTTTTTTGTCTACCAAGTTGCTCCTAATCTAGCCATTAATTTCCTGCAGGTTACACAACAGTTAACTTACATTTTTTTGTCTACCAAGTTGCTCCTAATCTAGCCATTAATTTCCTGCAGGTTACACAACAGTTAACTTACATTTTTTTGTCTACCAAGTTGCTCCTAATCTAGCCATTAATTTCCTGCAGGTTACACAACAGTTAACTTACATTTTTTTGTCTACCAAGTTGCTCCTAATCTAGCCATTAATTTCCTGCAGGTTACACAACAGTTAACTTACATTTTTTTGTCTACCAAGTTGCTCCTAATCTAGCCATTAATTTCCTGCAGGTTACACAACAGTTAACTTACATTTTTTTGTCTACCAAGTTGCTCCTAATCTAGCCATTAATTTCCTGCAGGTTACACAACAGTTAACTTACATTTTTTTGTCTACCAAGTTGCTCCTAATCTAGCCATTAATTTCCTGCAGGTTACACAACAGTTAACTTACATTTTTTTGTCTACCAAGTTGCTCCTAATCTAGCCATTAATTTCCTGCAGGTTACACAACAGTTAACTTACATTTTTTTGTCTACCAAGTTGCTCCTAATCTAGCCATTAATTTCCTGCAGGTTACACAACAGTTAACTTACATTTTTTTGTCTACCAAGTTGCTCCTAATCTAGCCATTAATTTCCTGCAGGTTACACAACAGTTAACTTACATTTTTTTGTCTACCAAGTTGCTCCTAATCTAGCCATTAATTTCCTGCAGGTTACACAACAGTTAACTTACATTTTTTTGTCTACCAAGTTGCTCCTAATCTAGCCATTAATTTCCTGCAGGTTACACAACAGTTAACTTACATTTTTTTGTCTACCAAGTTGCTCCTAATCTAGCCATTAATTTCCTGCAGGTTACACAACAGTTAACTTACATTTTTTTGTCTACCAAGTTGCTCCTAATCTAGCCATTAATTTCCTGCAGGTTACACAACAGTTAACTTACATTTTTTTGTCTACCAAGTTGCTCCTAATCTAGCCATTAATTTCCTGCAGGTTACACAACAGTTAACTTACATTTTTTTGTCTACCAAGTTGCTCCTAATCTAGCCATTAATTTCCTGCAGGTTACACAACAGTTAACTTACATTTTTTTGTCTACCAAGTTGCTCCTAATCTAGCCATTAATTTCCTGCAGGTTACACAACAGTTAACTTACATTTTTTTGTCTACCAAGTTGCTCCTAATCTAGCCATCGATAACTAACTGAACACTTGTTATATCTACATTCATCGGTCAAAAGACAAAAATAAACGTAACCATAACAACCAAGTTTTTTTATTGGTTAAAACTAGCACGTTGATTCAATGACTGTTACTATGTTTATTTATCACAAGTCACATCTCATATATTTAGCATAACTTAGGTCAAAATAACATTTTAAAAATCGGTCTTATAAGTATTAACTTAAAAAATGATACCGATTATGCAAATTAGGCATATTTTGATAGAAGATCACATTTAAATCTTCTCCTCTGAAACCGCTGAACCAAATTAAACCAAACTTGGCAGGGATGGTCCTTGGGAGGGCCCCTTTCAAAATTGTGTCCGACAGCCCTGCCCTTCATTCAAGATGGCTGTTGTTACTAAAAATAGAAATTTCTTCAATTGTCCATTGCTGCTTTAGTATAAGTTAAAATGAGCTCAAAATTTAACTGCAGCTACATGGCAATGAGTAGTTTAACATATATTTCTTTCAGGCGATTTATACAGATTATGCAAATTAGGCATATTTTGATAAAAAATCACATTTAAATCTTCTCCTCTGAAACCGCTGAACCAAATTAAACCAAATTTGGCTGGGATAGTCCTTGGATAGTCCCATTTCAAAATTGTGTCCGACAACTCCGCCCTCCATTCAAGATGGCTGCTGTTACTAAAAATAGAAATTTCTTCAATTGTCCATTGCTGCATTATTATAAATCAAAATGAGCTCAAATTTTAACTGAAGCTACATGACAATGAGTAGATTAACATTTTTTCTGGGTTTTTCTGTGAAATTTTTCTTTCAACCGATTTATACCGATCATGCAAATTAGGCATATTTTGATAAAAGATCACATTTAAATCTTCTCCTCTGAAACCTCTGAACCAAATTAAAACAAATTTGGCTGGGATGGTCCTTGGGTGGTCCCCTTTCAATATTGTGTCTGACATCCCCGCCCTCCATTCAAAATGGCTGCTGTTACAAAAAATAGAAATTTGTTTACTTTATTTATATACAAATCAAAATTAACTCAAATTTTAACTGCAGCTACATGGCAATGAGTAGTTTAGCATATATTCTAGTTTTTTCTGTGAGATTTTTTCAGCCAGTTATTCCGTTTAGGAATATTATGAGATAAAAATCACATCAAAATCTTTTGCTCAGAATTTGAGTTGAAATGATCTTTTGGTGGCCCACTTTCAAAATTATGTGTAACACCCTCATTTTCTATCAACTTTAGATGTCAAATTGAAAACCAGGTGAGCGATTACAGGCTCCTGGGAGCCTCTAGTTTTTATCAGATTTTCTTAAATTTTACACCTTTAAAGGCAGAATGGATTAGAATTTATTGTAATATTTTCATATAATTTTAAAAATTTTATTTACAATCATTTTTCTATGATTATAATGCTCAAAAATATATTACACATTCAACTATAAATTACACATGAAAAGAAAAAATATTTTTTAATGAGTTGAATGAACTTGTCTCCTCATAATATGAAGGCTCTGCTATGATATGATATGATCAATTTATTTTTGACAACTAATTACAAAATATGTTTATTTGTAGGTTATAAGGAAAGGCTGGCTAACATTGCACAACATAAGTTTTATGAAGGGAGGATCAAAGGAATTTTGGTTTGTCTTAACCACCGAATCCCTGTCGTGGTTTAAAGATGAAGAGGTATGTACAAATCCTCAACTTAACTACTAACTGCATCGGTGGTGTAATGGCTAGCATGCTCGCCTCGAGTGCGGTAGATCGTGGGTTCGAGCTCCGGTCGGGTCAAAGCAAGACCTTCAAAATTGGTATGTGTTGCTTCTCCACTAAGCATGCAGCATTAAGGAGTAAGAGCAAAGACTGGTTGGCTCGGAATTAGAATAATATGTCAGAGTGGAGAGACATGTCTATCCGGGGGCTGTTGTTTCACTATAAAAATCCAACTCAGCATGTTGGTCTAGAACAAAGCGGACCTCATCATTATCTCATTGAAAATTAACTTGTTCTTGACATGAATACAGTGCTCCCTCGTTAAACCGCCACCTTCTGTGCAGTCGGTAGTTTGGCGGTATAACGAGTTTGGCGATAAACTGAGGGACATAGAAAACCGGAAGTTATGTGATCATATGAAAAGATGAACTTTCAACTCGACGGACATGCATTTTGCACTTGTACAAATACATAAGTATAAATAAAACATGTTTAATAAATAAATAAATTAGAATAATTATATTCACATCGGAAATGTCCTGTACAGTTTGCAGATCTTTGTCAATGTTGACAAATTCTTGAACCGTCATTTGTAGTTCGGGACATCAAGGTTATTATAAACACGTGACAGCAACAGTTCATCTTCATTTGAGGGGTTATTGGAAGATCCCATTTAATTGTCAAATTATCGGCAATTCAATGTTATGTTAATTTTGGATTTTCCTTTGCATAACTTATAATTGCACATTTTTGTTTGTCGTCTAATTAATTACGCTTTCTCTTCAAGCACGACATTTTTATGACAACTAATTAAATTACAAATTTTGCTCAGGATTAAAAGTACAAATGTAATCACTAGAAAAGTAAATAAAGGTAATTATTCTAATCAAAACAACTGATCACCTGTTCCGACCCTCAACTATGAGATCAATGACCGTGTCCGATGACCAGTTTTGACATTCCATAATTACCGATCAATACACAGCTGTCAAAAGGTAGTTGTGGGCGATACTAACGGGGAAATTTAAATTGGTTTTACGACTTTTGTGTCTGAAAACCTGTGGCGGATGGCGGTATAACGGGGTATTTTTAACAGGGGAAATCGGGACAGACGAGAATTTTGGCGGTTGGCGATAGACCGAGGGAGCACTGTATTTGAAAAATTGCTGAGATGGCATTAAACAACAATCACTCACTCACTCACTCAACTTAACTACTGACGATCATTTAAAGGAATACTTTCTTTTAAATATTTATTATGCAGGATACAGATCCCTCCAAGTGTATCAACGATCAAACTCTCAGGTCGGACACAGAGTTTTGTCGGACTTCACTCTTAAAATTGTCCGACCAAATTGTCCAACAAAATCCTCCCAGGTCGGAGTGAGAGTCTGTAAACAGGAAACATCCCCAAATTCTGCTAACCAATAAATTCGTGCATAAAGAAACATGCATATCTTAGTAAAGCTGAAGTAAATGAGTGATATACAGTGGTATGGAAAGTATAGATATGTAAATATGTAATTATGTAAATATATTTTTATCAATCTATAAATTCAAAATTTAGTCTCCACGCCAGGATAATTTCACTCGATCCTTCGAGTCTATCCTGTATTTGGAAGAAGAAGAAGAAGAACGGCTGTCACGGGCGATATATACAATAATATCCATGAATAAAATGTATTAACATGCAGTACCCATGTTTTAAGTGCACTAGAAGTGAATATTAATATGTCCCTATGTACTCGCGACAATCGATGCCAAGGCCCTTTCACTTGCTGCAGACAGTTGCTGGTTTACGATATCGGGTGCGTTTGCTCTTTTACGTGTTTGCCAAATGTAGGGCGAACGAACCCGGGTAAATAATTCTAATTTATACATTTATTTCTTTAAAGGCAAATTTGGATTAAAATTATTTTGTAGAATTTAAGTTTTATTTTGTTCATGGCGAATGGGTCATAAATCCGTAAATCCCGGGTTTTTTTTCTTGAAAAGTGGCAGTCTGCGGAGTCCTGATATAGGTGAAATAATATTTTATTAGTGTATTCTACGTTTTTTTTTTTTTTTTACAGTTTACCTGTCAAAACATCACCCATCTCAGCATGTTGTCGCATCGTGCATTCATGATATACAAATACACCTATCACAGGTGTGAAAAAAAATGTTGCTCAAGACTCTTTTTACTAAGACTTATAAACATAGATAACTATTCTGCGTTTTCGATTTTCAAGCCGTCTTCCAATTTATTTGTACTTAAAAAATAAATTTATATCTTTTTTCTTATATATGTGTATAAATATCTTAATAAAATAAATACATTTATGGTGAGAAATTATTATACGTCATGATATCGTTATTTAGGTAAATACTTATTAGACAGATTTTTTTTAAAACCATTTTTGTCTTTTTAATTGATAACTGACCCAAGCTAAATAAATGAAATGTGATTTAATGTGTTAATTATATAAATCCTTGCCTTCTATAAATTGTAATTTCTTATCTAATTCTTATTCTTATTTAACAATATGGTCAGGTTGTTATTTTCATTGAATGGCATCTCAAAATAGATGGCTTCACAGTAGGGGCTCTTCCTGTATATTGGTTACATCCTGTATATTACAACTGACAGCTAATGCATGACAAACAATTTTAATCAGCCATCAATATCATGAAATACATTTTTTTAATCTTTATTTTGATGATGGCACCTAATTCCCATCACCTAATCCAAATTAGTATAGTAGAGGAGTACCGTATTTTTCGGATGATAAATCTAGATAAAAATGACGATTTTGTTTACAGTACAAAAAATGTATACCTTTATTTTGCTGTAGGTTTATTTCTGAATAAGAAGACTCGTATCGTCGATATTCTTGGTGTTATTTTTTTTTTAAAATAAAGCAATAAAAGTATACTAACAGGGGGTGCAATTCTGGGGATAAAATATTCAACATCCGAAAAAATCAATATTCAATGATTGAAGTGTTATCGAAAATCAGTTCAATATTGTATTTTATAATAAAATATATACTATAAAAAATGTATCTTGTTGAAAAAAATCACAGGGTGGATCGATTCACAATATAAAATTATTATCACAAAATATCTAAATATAGCTATAGCTTTCCATCAAACACAAGCATGCGCACGTGATTGTAGTAAAAAATGGCGGTTGCAATACATCTCACAGGAAACGTGTAGAACAAGCTTTTTATACTAAATATACTGGAAAATAATTTATATCAATTTCGTTACTTAATCGATATTTTATTGCAATAATTTATATGAGGCTATGGGTGTTTAAATGTCACTTTTCAACAATATTTCAGTTATATATTGACCTTTGAGCTACCTTTCCTGTCGCGAATATGGTGCAAGGTAGAAATACACTAGGGTATTTACATAACCGGACATTCTACATACCGGAAAGAAAGTACGCTTACAAATATGCATCGATTACAAAATGTTTGACATGTTCACCTCGAGAAATGTAAAAAAAATCTTTAAATATCCACTCTCACGTCCGACCAAATAGTCGGACTTAGAGAGTGTTGACTCTCAAATTTGTCGGACATTTGATCAACAATATTCCAGAATTCATGCGCACGTGATTGTAGTAAAAAATGGCGGTTGCAATACATCTCACAGTAAACAAAAGTTACGCATATCGAGTTTATTTCCTATTTTACTGAAATACCAAAGAAAAATTTGTCAACCATCAGGCTTTAGTAACTCTCGCAAACTGAAAAATCCCCCCCCTGCAGAAATCAATTGGTTTGGTGAGAAATGTGGTCAGTTTTATTTGCAACAATATCTGTTAAGTATTAGCGATTTCATAAAGGTTCTATTATTAAAAGCAATAGTAAAATGCACTACAATGTGCGTAACTTTTTGTTCAGTATACATATGTGTGTGTTACAGAAATTAAAATTACTTCAATGATTGCAAATGTACCTACAAACAAATAGTAATAAAAAACAACAACATTAAATAGAATTAATTATACCCGACTCATAGAGTGGGGGCTATATTGCAATCACCTTGTCCGTCCGTCCGTCCTTCCGTTCGTCCGTCCGTCCGTTTGTCCGTCCGTCCGTTCACACTTTCGTAACAGATATCTCAGCTTCTACTGGAAGAAATGATTTTATATTTGATATATGGCTTTGGCATGGTGACTTGTACCGTGTCTCCCCTTTCCAGGTTTACCGCACATCTACTTCCTGTTTACAGTGCGACTTAGAATTTTTCATGTTTGCTGTAATGAAAACTTTCGTAACAGTTATCTCAGCTTCTACTGGAAGAAATGATTTTATATTTGATATATGGCTTTGGCATGGTGACTTGTACCGTGTCTCCCCTTTCGAGGTTTACCGCACATCTACTTCCTGTTTACCGTGCGACTTACAAATGAATGAGTGGGGGTATTCTTAGCACGACGTAGCGTGCAACATTTTGTTCTCCCCCTGGCATCTGGAAATTTGTGTCAACAAGATGTTCCTTCCATTATTGACACCTGTAACCTGACCTAATTAATTCGTATCAAGCTGACTGTAATACCTAGTCCAATACACATATTGCCGTCACAGATGAACAAATATAGGGACTTGAAATATTTGTAAACGGAATATTGTGTAACTTTAGCCGGTGATTTTTGCATCCGTTATTTCACCTTTATATGGATATCACACTCCGAAAGAATTATCTCTTATTCATTCATGTACACAGCCGTACCGGCCTCACTGACTCTGTTCTAAATGACAACATATATTTTTTTTTAAGTCGTCAGTGATTTCTCCAAACAAACAAAGTCAAAACGCAAACTTAAGTCGAGTTTTTACTCAAATTTAATTTGGTTTGTTAAGAAAACTTTTTTCGAGAAATCCAAGCCAGGGCTGGACTCGGCGTATATAATTTTAAAGTTTAGATTTCGGAAAAGTTACGATATTTCTAGCATTCCGATTGTAATCGTAAAATTTAAATGTACTAGAAAGATCTATTAAAATTAAACAGATTAAAGAAACACAAACGGTGTAACTCGAAATTATTGTACAATTCTTTGATTATGAGGTGCTCCTATGCATCGAACACTGTTGTGCCCGAGCGTGACAAATATTGACCTTGGAGCTACCTTTCCTGGTGCGAATATGTTGCAAGGTAAAAATACACTAGGGTATTTAAGTACCCGCACATTCTACACACACGGAAAGAAAGTACGCTTACAAATACGCATCGATCACAAAATGTTTGACATATTCACCTCGAGAAATGTAAAAAAAAATCTTTTAATATCCACTCTCACGTCCGACCAAGACCAAAATGTCCGACCAAATAGTCGGACTTAGAGAGTGTTGACTCTCAAATTTGTCGGACATTTTGGGAGGAATATGTCGGACCTGAGAGTATGATCTTGGAGTGTACTGTATGTCAAAGATATTTTTTGTCAATGTGTGACGTACGAGTGTTTTTGACATTTATTTTCGTAGTTAAAATACTTCAGGGGACTCGTGGTTGTTGATGGAGATGGTTCATGATAGATGTTCCACCCTCCTCACTGGATTTAGTACTGCGTTGACTCCTATTTTACCTATTTTGTTCCAGTATTGTTATAAATGCTGTTATAGTGACAGCCAGAACCTTTGAATCATAATGAAAGCAGGAGATTTGGTGCCATAAAATCTGATTCAACCCACCATTTCTTGGAAATGCCTGTACCAAGTTAGGATCATTACAGTTTTACCCAGTTTTCCGGTTGTTGACTGATTTTGTCTGTTTAGAGTTTTGACTTTACCTTTCGAAGATTGTTCGGAGTTCGGTAATTTTGTTATTACCCTTATTTGTAATGAAATACAGTGAAACCAGTCTAAATCGAGCCATGACTAAACCAGAATTCTGTATAAACCGATCTTTAAATAAAGTTCCAATGTCGGAAATCTTTGTATTTAACCTATATAACAGAACACCTGTCTATTCTGAACACACAACATGGCCCCCATGACAAATTTTATATATCCAATCAGAGTCCTACTTTTTCTCACATGACACAATTCGCATTTGTGTTTGGTTTGAAGGTCCAGTGTTTTTGTATATGGTGGAATATCACTAGTTTATTCTAAAAATACAAAAACATGATTTCCGCTAAAAATTTAGTTACAACTTTTAACATAACAGCGACGATATAATTATTTGTAGAGTGATCTCCCTTTATATTTTTTTGTAGGGCGATCTCCCTTTAAATGGTAAATTTTCAGCTTATTAAAAATTAAGTACTTTGAATATATTGAATTTATGTCATATGTGTTTCAAAGATATTCAGAGGTATAGTGAATCCAATTTAAAGATTATTTTCAGCATGACAGAATTCCCGCCAAAGCATTTGTTACTACTAGAACAAATATTATATTAAATTTATTTCAATGGAAAAAAATTACTCTATTTATTCCTGACAGAATAAACAGTATAGAATATTTGTACTTCATGAAAAAATATCATGGAGTTATTTATTATGTAATTAATGACTTTTAATGAGGTGGATACAAGGATTTATTAACCCAAGAATATTATATTTACTGAGGCCAGGGTTAATAAATCCTGGTATCTATCGAATTGAAAGTCATTAATTGTTTTATTATATGACACATTTTATATGTTTCTTTCACCCTTAAAATAAACTTTTATCACAACGTTTTCTTTGGTTTAGCTTGGTGGAAGACATCACGCGAGGTGAATAAATGTTATATTCACCTCACGTGACGTCACACGAGGTGAATATAACATTTTATCAAAGACCATTACTAGGGACATCAGCCAATCAGAAAAGACATTATCTGAAATCATATAATAAAACCTATTATCCAAAGGAACGAATATTTGGTGGAGCAAATATATGTTCACAAATACTGAGACCATAAGCAAAGATTTTTGACCACTAAAATGCCTGTTTTATACATGATCCACAGTCTGGGAAAACCTACTTTTCTTTGTTTGAAAACACAAATTTTATGAGAGAAAAAACAGATTGAAAAATGATTCCTTTGTTATTCTATTTACCAATCAATACCTTTACCAGTTTTCCTTGTATCTGGATAGTTAATGTGCTGCTGCAAGTTGTCTCCCTTTTAAATTTATTGCATTTTGTGTTGTTGCTATGTGTTTAGTGCTAGAATAATATTTTCTCTAATCTCTGTTGCTAATAACCAATTAAAATCAATTATGGATTTGTTTATGAACAGAATTGTTGAAATATTAGAAGCGTTAACATAATTATGCAAATTATCCACGAGCTAACAAATTAAAAATAAAGTCTCCCTGTGTGTCATTAATGTCTGAAACCTATAGTGGTAATAAATGTATGAGACATGATAAGTACTAATAGCATGAGAATGGGTTCTTATTAATGTGCCCATGTAGATGGGCTAACATCACTTTAGATTCTCAACACTACATCCCACCCCTGACACCAATGAACCCCATTATCACACTTCACAACTCTTCATTACATATTAATTCACCTTACCAAATAAATGCCATGCAAATCATGCTATGTCTTTCATCTGCATATTGCCATACATTTCTTTTCACTTTCACCGGAATTACAATTTTTGAAGCTGATAGGTAGATTACCAAATTTCTGCTAATTGTCTGGGAAAAAAAGTTTTATCAGTATTTTTATGCAAATAAATAAATAAATAAAATTCATGGGTATTCCTGAAAAAATATTTTTGGGAAGAGACACTTTTGTGGCTTGGTCCACTTTTGATGGGTTGTTCCATTTTTGGAGAGTTGGTACAATTTTGATGGGTTGGTCAGGTTACAGTAAACTAAAATATTTTATGGATAGTCTGAGCCTTTGTAAAACTTGAATATAAAATACTATCATTTTAACTTCATTAATCACCTATAAACCCAATTTGAAAAAAACCACCTTTCTAATATCTGATAATCACCATCTAATTTTCTGCTACAGGTATTTACAATTTGGCTTTGTTGTGAGACCAGGCACTATATATATGTTTAATTTATGATATTTTCTTTATCATATGCAAGACAGTTATATTTACTAACCAATCAGACAACAGCTTTTAGCATGATCTTGATTTTAAAATGTAAGCTCATTGGTGATTGGTCAGTTGAAAATATGATCCCTGACATGACCCAAATGGGATGTTAAAGTTGTTAGATGTTAATGTATTACCATAGAAAGAATAAAAGAAAAATATACAACAAACATCTAATTTTCAGTCTTCTCGCTAACCCACTTGCCCAAAACCCGTGACAAGTTAAACTGGATTCGGGCAAGTGAAAATTATGAAAGAATTTGTTTTCATGAATAGAAAATTTTTCTCAATTTGACTTTCGGGCAAGTAGGTGAAAAAAAATTAAGGCAAAGATTTAATTTTAATTAAAATGGATGGCCTAATAAGAAATCTATCACTATGGATACAGATCAAATAGGATATACTGTTAATAGACAAAAGAATTTTTTTTTAGTTATCAAAAGAGTAAAAAAAAAAAAGGTGTCTATCCAATAGTGATGTTGTTTATATTCATGTAGCTCCCATCTGTTGTTTGTCATTCGTTGTTTGTTGTCTGTAATTTTTTTCTCATTTCCTTTTCATCAATACAGGTGATCTTTTAGATGGTCATGTACAAATTTTGTGTCTTTTTATTTTTGCACCAAAAATCTAAGACAGAGGAAAAATTGATACCCCTAACATTCAAAAATACATGACCTCCTCACCTTCCTGACTTGGTACAGACACTTTAATACAAAGTGACAGGATTAAACTGGTAGATCATAAAACAAGGTGATCACCACCACTTAGAATAGTTTAAGGAGAGAAAAGTTTTCCTCTGATCAGCAGATTTCCTTTTTTTTGAGTAAAATATTTGGAAATAAAATATGTCAAACTTGATCTAAACCGTTGGAAAATGATGGTTTACGGAAACTGTATTGGGGGGTTTCCTCTTTTTTGATGAGTAAGCACTTTCATCTCTTTTTAACACAGACCCTTATAATGCAATATTAAAAAACACACAGACCCCTATCATGCACAATGCTCTGTATACCAGATCTATCATTGTTTATGTAGTCCTGAACTGTTGGTCTTTACTGTAACTCTCACATTGAAGACTGCCTAGTTTTTCTTTGGGTTATAATTTTTTTATGAAAATGATTCAGGCCACCGTTTCACAAAAGGTCGTAAATCGTAAACTTGGTCTTACTACTGTCTTTACGATTTGCGACTGTTTCACAAAAAATTTAGAATTCCGACATACAACATTTTTTGGTCGCAAATTACCGACGGGTAATTTTTTTTTCTGTGTGTTCCTTAAAATTCTCTTTATGTTGTATGCTAAGATATTTTATATGTCTTTATGGTTCTCAAAATATAAGGTGTCAAAAGAGACCAACATCCAAAATGGGATATTTTTTTTAATATTTTAATCAGATTTTTATGTACTTTTTTTCCATTGAATTCCTCAGAGAAATTACAAATATATTAAACCTCGTACCATTTCCAAGTTATGAGGGGGCCAAAAGATGACAATGCTAAAATATTCTTAATTTGTAAGACAATTTCCCCTCTAAATTCCTCGTTACATTAATTTCTGCACTTTTTAAACAGATTCAACCTAGCAATGACTTTATCTGGACAATGATTATTTTCAGTAAAACTCGTGCTTGTGGTCATATCAATATCATGCTGTCCCCAGTATAGCCCATCAGTCAAATATCTATTACATATTTTCAACATTAACAAACTTTATTTTAACATCAAGGAAACCAATTGAACATGAGATAAACTTTATTGCAGGAGGGTGACAAGAAATACATGTTATCGCTGGATCAGGTCAAAGTGAGAGACGTTGAAAAAATGTTATCTAGACGTCCAACTTTTGCTCTTTTCTCTACAGAACATAGGTATCTGTCATTGTTGTACAACTTCCCACGGTGATAGTATGCAGATTTAACAGTGTGGCATGCCTGTCTATTTTTAGCACCTTTAAACACCTTTTCTGTTTTTAGAATTTGAAAAGTGGATATAAATGTTGAAAAAAACAACAATTAATTAGGTAATGCTTTTGATAAATCAAATCACGGCCTACAATAATTACTTTTAATATGGCCATGCATTAATGATAGAAGTTTTATTTAGCTCAACAGACTATTTGTACATTGCCAACTTGATTCTAAAATTATTGGGTTTTTTCAGGTTATTGTAGGAGTTACTTCCCTTTAATGTGGACTAAAGTGTTCATTTCATGTAAATTTCAGACTAAAATTACAAATATTTTCTCTTATCCTGCATAAAATTTAAATGTTGTTAGATCTTGTGAATGTTTTAATTGCTATGAAATTATCCTCTGATTTTTTACAATGTTCAAATATCTATTAATTTTAAGAAATTCTTTTTCTTATCCATTGCTCTTACATGGAACAGGAATCAGTTTGTCCTCTGTAAGGGAAATAACTCCTATGAAAAAATGTAACAAATGTATAATTTTAGAATCAAATTAGGATTGTGCAAATGACCTATTGGTTGCTTTTTTAGCTCATCTTGCCAAAGGCAATGTGAGCTTTTGCCATCACTTGGCATCTGTCGTCCGTCGTCCGTTAACTTTTCACATTTTAATCTTCTCCTCTGAAACCGCTTGTCCAAATGAACCGAAACTTGGTAGGAAGCATCTATAGAAGGTCCTCTATAAAGATTGCTCATTTTGTCCCAATTGGTTAACAAACATGGCCGCCACAGGCAATTCTTGTTTCTAATTGGTTGATTTCTAAAATATCTTCTCCTCTGTTAAAAGGAAGATGACTCTTATTTAAATATAGATATCTGTATTCAAAATGCAGTTATCCCTATACAGATTTTTCTTGTTTCTTATTGGTCAATTTCTAAAAATCTTCTACTCTGAAACAACTTGGCCAAATGGACCGAAACATGGTAGGAAGCATCTATGGAAGGTCCTCTATGGGAATTGCTCATTCCGTTTTCATCCGTTAACAAACATGGCCATCATAGGCAATTCTTGTTTCTTATTGGTCGATTTCTAAAACAGCTTTTCCTCTGAAACTGCTTGGCCAAATGATATGAAACTTGGTAAGACGCATCTATGGAAGGTCCTCTATAGAGATTGCTCATTTCGTTTTGATCCATTAACAAACATGGCTGCCACAGGCAATTCTTGCCAAAATGAGCCGAAATTTGTCGGGAAGCACCTATGGAAGGTTCTGTATTAAGTTTCCTCAAAGCAGAATGAAAGGTGAGCGACACAGGCTCAGTTCAGTGCTGAGCCTCTAGTTTAACAGTTCTGACCCATTTCAACCAAAATGTTGCAAAATATTTTCATTTTAAGTATAAATACTTTTTTTTATCCTCTTTTGAAATTAATTGTTGTAGCCTAGGCATGGTTAGCAATAACAAACTAAGTAGGGTTTTATTTTGCATGTATATCTTTGCTTGCAGCAGTACTTAGCATTATTGAAATATTGGAGTGCACCCTGTACCCATTTGTCTTCCTATTTTATTAATAACTGATTGGCCACTATTTATAGGAGAGAGACAAGAAGTACATGTTACAGTTAGATAACCTATTGGTTCGGGATATTGTCGAGACCGGGTTTTTGAAGACTCGAAAAGGCTTTGGAATTATAAATAGTGAAAACAGGTTAGATCATGACCTTTATCTCCTTCAGGCACAATGCTGGTCTGCAAAGTAATGCTCACAGAAAGCTGGTTGGCCAATTGTAACCAGTCAATTTCATTCATGACAAAATTTCATTCTGGTCAGATTGTGTCATACCTGCTATCTGTAAGATAGTGTACCAGTGTTTCCAAACATCCAATCAAAACACTATATGCATCGCCATGACAACATTTGCACGACCTTGACCTACTTCTACACCTGAAGCTTGCAAGTCAAATTAATTGTGTAATTGTTGATGTACGATTGAATTTTTAGGAAAAAGAGAAGAGATTTATGATTCCCTTAGACAACTTAAAGATAAGGGATATGGAGGGCGGTTTGTTTTCTCATAAAAACATGTTTGCTTTGTTTAATCCTGATACCAGGTAAGGTTACCAAGAAATGGGTAGAGGTGTCAATTTACACTTGTTTACACTGTTAATGCCCAATCAACATCCTGTGTGTGTGTGTGTGCCTGTGTTTTAACCAAATTTAAATTTAGTCTATAAATAGAATCAGAAATTCAAAAACTTTGATTTTACAGTGTAAAAATAGAATAAGAAACTCAACAACTTTGATTTTAAGGAATAAAATATGACAGAATATTGAACATTGTGTGGTGTAAAAACTCTAATAAATGAGTTAATGTAGCAAAGGAGAAAATAACCTGAATTTTTGCAAGAATTATTTTTTATGTAAAAAAAAAACATCATGTAAAAATTTGATTAAAGGATGAAGATAATTTGAATTTTGATGTGGATTTCTCATGCATTATTATATTACTAAACATCAATGTTAGATACCATCTGTTTATAGCTTATGGCTTCCTTGGACTACAACATCAAATGGATTGAATAAATAAGTAACATCTACATTTCTATTAATATCACTGGGTCAATACCTCTTCTGGTGGACTATTGGTCCACGCGGGTATCATCTGTCCAGCACTGACAAGGTTCATTAGATATACTGTATATTTATGTTTGAAATTTGCAGTTCCTAAATAATGTAATTTATCAAAACTAAGACATACATGACCTTAGCCGATTTTGTCCTGTTTAGACCCTTTGGTTTACTTGCTCATAAAGGCTAATAAATTATTTAGCTTTCCAATCTTTTGACTGAGCGTACCTAATAAAAGCTATTCCGTGAACCTGTTATGCAAGCTAAATTAGACATCTGTGGTACATTGTTATAATAATAGAAAAATGTAGTAATAATCAGCATTGATAATTGATAGCTATGCAATACCAACATTTTATATTTAATATTTTATTAATAACAATTATTTATTTATGCAGTTCAAGTCCATTTGATGTTGTTGCTATGGAAACCATTAGATTGACCAATCTGATTTTAGATTAAAACCACATCTGTCACTTGTTCCTCTTTACTGATATGTCACAGTGTGAAAGATATGAAGAAACTGCATTACGTGTCACATGTGTGTGACCCCCATGTCATGAATATTTAATGATATGATAAATATTGATTGTGGTATTTTCAACCAATCAGATTGCTTGTAGCAAGCAAAGCAAATTAGTTTTAAATTATAACATTTTCATTGTCTCCTAAGGGCCATTTTTATAGGACGGTAAAGGTCATTGGGTCACTCGTGTGTGATCCATATTAGGATTTCCTCAGATCTCACAAAACCGTGACAAATCAGTAAGGGGAACACATGAGAAATGAGTTTTTAATCAGATTGTAGGTTGACTAGCTTTAATACTGTTAGATTTGGGGTTTGAATGGATAGTTAACAAGTGATTGAAGTCTAATGGTTAATAAATAAATAAAGGTGGTACATTTTATGATATCTAAAAGATTGCTCTGAATAACTTCAATGTTGTTTTTTTTTCCAGCTAACCTGTAGCATGTATTCACTCCTTTCTCCCATAACATGTTTATTTCAGCATTTTAATCAATTTCTGACTGACACTTAATTAACCAATGTATTAGCATAACAATATTAAGTAATAATTTAAGATTTGTTTTTATTTGATTATAATGTAGCAGCTTTGATTTGAGTAGAAAACTTTATTTTATTTTATGTTGAAAAATGCTTTATAAAGTTTACCATCATAATACTTAATAGTATGATAATGAAAAACTAACTGAAGACAACTAACAGTAAACAACTAACTAGACAACAAATGATAGAACTAACTGTAGATAATTATTTGTTGATGACAAACTAAAGACAACTAACTGTAGACAACAAAATTTAATGGTAGACAACTAACCACAGAAGACAAACTAAAGACAACAAATGGTAGACGACAAACTAAAAAGAACTAACTGTAGACGACAAGCTAAGACAACTAACTGTAGACAGGAAATGGTAGAACTAACTACATAGATAAATAATAAATGACAAAGTGAGGATAACTAACTGTAGACAACTACTTGCTGACAACAAATAGTAGACAATTGAGTGTAGACAACAAATGGAAGACAACTAACTGTAGAGAACAAAGGGCAGGTGACCATCTGTAGACAATGAACTGAAAACTATTAAATGTAGATGACTAAATGAAGACAACAAGCTGTAGATCCAACCTTTGGTTTGTATGTTTCTAAGGAGTTTTATACATGTAGACAACTAACTGTAGACAACAAGCTGTAGACAACTAACTGAAGAGAACAAGTTGTAGACAACTTATTACAACGAACTGTAGACAACAAACTAACTGTGGACAATTAATAGGAGACAATGAATGGTAGACAATTGACTATTGACAATAAACTAGACAACTAAAGGGAGACAACTGAATAAAGACAGCTATAGACAACAAACTAAGACAACTAACAGTAGACAACAAACTAGACAACTAATGGGATACAACTAAATAAAGACAGCTATAGACAACAAACTAAGACAACTAATGGGAGACAACTAAGTAAGACAGCTATAGACAACTAATGGGAGACCACTAAGTAACACAGCTATAGACAACAAACTGAGACAACTAACTAAGACAAGTAATGGGAGACAACTAAGTAAAACAGCTATAGACAACTAATGGGAGACAACTAAGTAAAACAGCTATAGACAACAAACTAAGACAACTAAGTAAAACAGCTATAGACAACAAACTAAGACAACTAATGGGAGACAACCAAATAAAGACAGCTATAGACAACAAACTAAGACAACTAATGGGAGACAACTAAGTAAGACAGCTATAGACAACAAACTAAGACTACTAATGGGAGACAACTAAGTAAAACAGCTATAGACAACAAACTAAGACAATTAACTAGACAACAAACTAAGACAACTAACTAGACAACTAATGGAAGACAGCTATAAACAACAAACTAAGACAACTAACTAGACAACAAACTAAGACAACTAACTAGACAACAAACTAAAACAACTAATGGAAGACAACTAAATAAAGACAGCTATAGACAACTAACTGTAGACAACAAACTAGACAACTAAGTAAGACAGCTATAGACAGCAAACTAAGACAACTAATGGGGGACAACTAAGTAAAACAGCTATAGACAACAAACTAAGAAAACTAAGTAAGACAGCTATAGACAACAAACTAAGACAACTAACTAAACAACTAATGGAAGACAGCTATAGACAACAAACTAAGACAACTAACTAGACAACAAACTAAAACAACTAATGGAAGACAACTAAATAAAAACAGCTATAGACAACTAACTGTAGACAACAAACTAGACAACTAATGGGAGACAACTAAGTAAGACAGCTATAGACAGCAAACTAAGACAACTAATGGGAGACAACTAAGTAAAACAGCTATAGACAACAAACTAAGACAACTAATGGGAGACAACTAAGTAAAACAGCTATAGACAACAAACTAAGACAACTAATGGGAGACAACTAAGTAAGACAGCTATAGACAGCAAACTAAGACAACTAATGGGAGACAACTAAGTAAAACAGCTATAGACAACAAACTAAGACAACTAATGGGAGACAACTAAATAAAGACAGCTATAGACAACAAACTAAGCCAACTAAGTAAGACAGCTATAGACAACTAATGGAAGACAGCTATAGACAACAAACTAAGACAACAAACTAAAACAACTAATGGAAGACAGCTATAGACAACAAACTAAGACAACAAACTAAAACAACTAATGGAAGACAGCTAAATAAAGACAGCTATAGACAACAAGCTAAGACAACTAATGGGAGACAACTAAGTAAAACAGCTACAGACAACAAACTAAGACAACTAATGGGAGACAACTAAGTAAAACAACTAACTAAGACAAATAATGTGAGACAACTAACTAGACAACTAATAGTAGATGACTAACTGAAGACTACAAACTGTAGACAATTAAGGTAGCAATATACAAAGATTTTTTTCCTCCAATCTTCCATCTGAAAACAGCTGTAACTTTCTTAATATTGCATCAAAATTAACAAATGAGGTACCATTTGAAAGAAGAAAGATATATCTTTCCACTGATTATAATATTATGATTATGCAACAATTACATAATTAATTATTATGCAATTAGTTGCAAAATCTTGATGTGTGCACTTGACCAAAATTATCTGTTTCATGTTTATTCAAATGGTAAAACGTTTTACAAATTCTTAATCAACACAACATGACCTCCAAAACTGTGTCTCAGATTTTTCCTGTGATGTTTCAATCTCTCTTAAAGCCCCATAATGTGTATATGTGTATACAGCCTGACTTCATAAGATATCACCAAATTTAATTGTGTGTAGAATTTGTTCTATTAATTCTATCAGAAATCCGAGACACGAGACACGGTTTTGCAGATAATAGGTATAAGAACAACATATACCAAAATCAAGCATCTAGGGGTACCAATGCAGGAGCTAATTTCATTCAAAGTCGACATTTTATGTCAAAAATTGTAGTGGAAAAATCCCAAAAGTTGTAATTTTCCTCTTGGTACCCCATTTTCTTGAATAAATGTCACAAATGTGCCATGGGAACACTTCAGGATTGACCTTGAATCATAAATCAACAATGATTTGACCAGAAAGATAGAATTACTTCACACAAACTCTAAATATAGCTGGAAAATGCACACCCTGTGCAGTAAACACATGAAATTGGGGAGAAGTTACATCACTCTGACCTAGCTTGAGGTTAACTGCCTACTGATAAGGTCAATACTCCACCTCCTACTGACCAGACGTGAACCACTAATTATAACAGGAATCACCTGGAACCTTAGTCTGCTCATTATGTGTATTCTTCCCTTTTAGTTGGATTTTACTAAATAAAAATTATACATTAGATATTTTGAAATAAATTCCATTGCAAATAACTAATTTATTTCTTTTGGTATTGATGAAAAGTTAGCTACATCCATGCTGCTTTCCCCTTCATTTAATGGAATCTTCCACAAAAATGGTCAGTGGTCATAAAACTATCAAATAGATAAACAATTAAGGACTGCCCACTTGTTTTTATCATCTCTGATTCAAGCACATGTGTTTGTTTACAAAACTAACTAAAATTAATGCTCATTAATGGTACATCATATCTGAATTATTTTTTCACCTGTGTATCAAGAATATTATAATAAAATAAAAATTGATTAAAAAAAATGTTGATGAAAAAATATCATTTTTGTATAGTGCTACCTTAATAGGAGACAATGAATTGTATACAACTAACTGTAGACAATTGATAGGAGACAATGAATTGTATACAACTAACTGCAGACAATTAATAGGAGACAATGAATTGTATACAACTAACTGTAGACAATTAATAGGAGACAATGAATTGTATACAACTAACTGCAGACAATTAATAGGAGACAATGAATTGTATACAACTAACTGTAGACAATTAATAGGAGACAATGAATTGTATACAACTAACTGCAGACAATTAATAGGAGACAATGAATTGTATACAACTAACTGCAGACAATTAATAGGAGACAATGAATTGTATACAACTAACTGCAGACAATTAATAGGAGACAATGAATTGTATACAACTAATAGGAGACAATGAATTGTATACAACTAACTGCAGACAATTAATAGGAGACAATGAATTGTATACAACTAACTGCAGACAATTAATAGGAGACAATGAATTGTATACAACTAACTGCAGACAATTAATAGGAGACAATGAATTGTATACAACTAACTGTAGACAATTAATAGGAGACAATGAATTGTATACAACTAACTGTAGACAATTAATAGGAGACAATGAATTGTATACAACTAACTGTAGACAATTAATAGGAGACAATTAATTGTATACAACTAACTGTAGACAATTAATAGGAGACAATGAATTGTATACAACTAACTGTAGACAATGAATTGTATACAACTAACTGTAGACAAGTAATAGGAGACAATGAATTGTATACAACTAACTGCAGACAATTAATAGGAGACAATGAATTGTACACAACTAACTGTAGACAATTAATAGGAGACAATGAATTGTATACAACTAACTGTAGACAATTAGCTATAGACAAATAAATAGCTATTTGAGTGAATGTTCTATGTAGTTATGTAATGTTTATTTTTTCTAGATGATGACACATCTTGTAGTATTGTAAATTGTAAGTTACCATCAATCATGCTAGCTTAGTAAAGCTTCAAAGTTCTGCCCATTGTTGATATTTGACAAAGCTACGTAAGTCAAATAAAATAGAAGTATAAATTGTTAAAACTATTGATTTTAATTCAGGCAAATTCTTTAAAAAAACACCCAAAATAGCAGTTCTTATGAATATTTGCATCAATTTTATGAATATTCACACCAATCTTTCATTAATAAGTACTTAATTTTGCATTAATTATTTTATTACAGAAATGTATATAAAGATTATAAACAATTAGAGCTATCAGGGGAATCACAGGATGACATCGACAGTTGGAAAGCATCATTCCTGAGAGCTGGGGTGTACCCTGACAGGTCACAGGAAGATGGTCATCCTGGTGTAAGTATTGCATTATGAGTAACAGACTTCCCGAAAACCGTCGGTCCTGACCGACAGAAATGCAGTAGGACCGACGATTTCACAATATATATCGGACCGAATGTCCGGTAAAACAGATATTTGAAAGGACCGGCGATTGAAATTTATTCCCTCCCAGTTTCCACTGCCAATGGCATTAAATTCCGTTTTCAGTTTTATTAAAATGTCAGACAGAGACTTGAAATTTGTTTATTTATTCTGTCAGACCGACACGTTCCTCTTTATAATCGAAACTCCTATACAAATGTACGTAAATGTAAACATCCTTTTAGTAGGAACCAGCACCTGCAAAACGTGGAACATTAAAACTGAAATATATTACTGAGCACAGAAATAAGTTGACTTTCACACTCCCCAAGTATCAAAGATTGTTTGTGTTTAATTACATATGTTTTGAGATGCTTATATATTGAAGATGACAGCAGATTCATATTCTTAACTGAAATTAAAAATGTAGGTAAACCGGAAACTGACATTGATGTATAATATTCGGAATGTGATCGGATCATTAGATACGGATTGTTGTCTATATCTGCCTTATCTTTTTAGATAAAGATATGTATACAGAAAAACATTTAATTGAGTTGTTTAATGATCATATATATAATCTTGCATTCAGTTCTGTATAAAAAAACAAAATGTGACAGGTTATATACAATATTACAAAAAAATGGTAGGACAGACACAAAGCCCATGGGTAAGACAGAACTCCAGTTCCTGTCTGACCCAATGTCAGACAGAAAAAAAAAGTTTTCGCCAACTCTGTAATAACGAATGTTTGGTATAATAGTTACCTCAGATTTTGTCCGAAAGGCATTGATCAGTGTTTAATTTTATTTTTAAATTACATAATTTTCATTGTTTTCACCCCTTTTATACATTTCCGGTTTCAACCAAACCCATTTGTGAAGACGATCATGACACGATTGGTTATTTGTATATATATTAGCCAATGAAATGAAGTCTTTCATACAACCATTGACCTATAGTACAAGGTCATCAAAACAACAAAACTCGAGACACACACTATAAAAGACATAACATATACAATATTGAACAACACTGAAAACTGAAAATTGAATTACTTTAACCTCTATAAAAACCAGAGGTGAAATCAGGTGCCCAATTGCTAATACTAGGGTAAATCACTTTAAAAAGGCCAAACTAAACATTATGCATGTATGTGACAGTGAATTTTTTGGGACTTTTTTTTCGGACTGGCAAAATATTTTTCGGTCTGACAAGATTTTCATGTCTGTCAGTCCGAATGACTGACAACTTCTCAGCAAGTTTCGGGAAGTCTGTGAGTAATCATTTTGCTTGCTTGGCTCTTTTTGCTTTTTACATTTGTTTTGCTTTAATTTTTGTTTATCCATTTGTCATTTTATCATGATCACAGTCCCCACCACGCATTTCCAATTTCATTGTACTTATTTCAGAAAAAATTGTATGAAAGGGTAATTTGAAATCACTCCTTCTCAACACTCACCAACTTTAGATTTTAATCAGAATTTCTCTTCATTATGAAAAGAAAGTTTATACAGTGATGGTCAACAAAACAAACAACCACCTCTAAACAGTGATTGTTAACAATGCCACCAATGGTCAACAAAACAAACAGCCACCTCTAAACAGTGATTGTTAACAATGCCACCAATGTCAGCAAAACAAACAGCCACCTCTAAACAGTTATTGTTAACAATGCCACCAATGTCAGCAAAACAAACAACCACCTCTAAACAATGATTGTTAACAATGCCACCAATGTCAGCAAAACAAACAGCCACCTCTAAACAGTTATTGTTAACAATGCCACCAATGTCAGCAAAACAAACAACCACCTCTAAACAATGATTGTTAACAATGCCACCAATGGTCAACAAAACAAACAACCACCTCTAAACAGTGATTGTTAACAATGCCACCAATGGTCAACAAAACAAACAGCCACCTCTAAACAGTGATTGTTAACAATGCCACCAATGTCAGCAAAACAAACAACCACCTCTAAACAGTGATTGTTAACAATGCCACCAATGGTCAACAAAACAAACAACCACCTCTAAACAGTGATTGTTAACAATGCCACCAATGTCAGCAAAACAAACAACCACCTCTAAACAGTGATTGTTAACAATGCCACCAATGGTCAACAAAACAAACAGCCACCTCTAAACAGTGATTGTTAACAAAGCCACCAATGTCAGCAAAACAAACAACCACCTCTAAACAGTGATTGTTAACAATGCCACCAATGGTCAACAAAACAAACAACCACCTCTAAACAGTGATTGTTAACAATGCCACCAATGTCAGCAAAGCAAACAGCCACCTCTAAACAGTGATTGTTAACAATGCCACCAATGTCAGCAAAACAAACAACCACCTCTAAACAGTGATTGTTAACAATGCCACCAATGTCAGCAAAACAAACAACCACCTCTAAACAGTGATTGTTAACAATGCCACCAATGTCAGCAAAACAAACAACCACCTCTAAACAGTGATTGTTAACAATGCCACCAATGTCAGCAAAACAAACAACCACCTCTAAACAGTGATTGTTAACAATGCCACCAATGTCAGCAAAACAAACACCACCTCTAAACAGTGATTGTTAACAATGCCACCAATGTCAGCAAAACAAACAACCACCTCTAAACAGTGATTGTTAACAATGCTACCAATGTCAGCAAAACAAACAACCACCTCTAAACAGTGATTGTTAACAATGCCACCAATGGTCAACAAAACAAACAGCCACCTCTAAACAGTGATTGTTAACAATGCCACCAATGTCAGCAAAACAAACAACCACCTCTAAACAGTGATTGTTAACAATGCCACCAATGTCAGCAAAACAAACAACCACCTCTAAACAGTGATTGTTAACAATGCCACCAATGTCAGCAAATTGAACAATCGCCTCTCACTTGAAAACATTGAAGTTGAAAAAGACGACGACATATGGCATTGGAAAGCGAGAACCTCAGGGGTTTCAAAGTGGGACGGTACCCGGTACTTTTACCCACCTGAGATCGTGTACAGTACCGGCAGAAATTACTGAACCCCCAAAATTAGCGGTGGTCAAAACCACAAGTACGATGGTCGATAGGCTTGTGGAATATTTTTCATAAAAAATTAATGATCACGTCAATTGCTGAATTCTCGCATTCAAATCGAACAACTGCGTCACGACCAAGTTGATGGGATATTCCCTGTTTTAAAAATAACTTTACCTTAGAATCGTAAATAGCAGTTTGCGCATGCGGTAAATAGATATGTTTTCGCCCCAATATCTTTTCATCCTTGTGTAAAACTCGGACCGGAACAAAGCTGACATCATTTCAAAATAAAAAAATGACCGATTACAAATTATGTTCAAACACAATTTAGTGTAATCTCCAGTAATATAAGTCTGATCATTATGTATTATGAATATATGACTACACAATATTTTGGGCGATTTTTTTTATCCATTTAAAACCCAGGGTCGAATCATTCTGGGGCGTACTGTCTTGTTGCTTAACTCCGTCCATATTGTTTAACTTCTGGTATAAAAAAATAAAAACCTATGGCTAATTTATTTACATATTTTGACGGGGCCCTACCGCGGTTGTTCACAGAAATGAAAGTGTGCTGAAAAACATTTTTAAAAGGGGGTACGAGGAGATAAGGGATAGAAAATTACTAGAAATCTTGAAAAAGGGCCGGACATGGCTCAAATACGAATTACATTGTAATGTTAAAACGCCGGCCCCCCTTTTTTTCCAAAATAATTTAACTTTTGTGATTCAAATGTTAATAAATGTCTTCCCGCGAATCGTTTTTGTTCGAACATTTTTTTTGCACATAAGTCGTGAAAGTAACAATATATATTGTTTTTGTTTAATTATATTTGTATTGATCTATTAAAAAATTATAAATTTTAATCTAAAGATTGATGATTGCAAATTAAATTTATATGTTTCATCAAGGACGTATTCTATACACAGGGGCTAGGTGCGTCCGAAAAAAAAAAAAAAAAAAAATACTATATAATACTACAAGGGGGCGAACTCACTTGCTCCCATTTTTTTTAAGTCGTTGTGTTAAATTGATCGTAACTTCGGAACGCCTTAATATTTTCCAAAAATGTTTTCACCAGTCGAAAGTCAAGTAATTTTCCTTTCCAAAGAGACCCCAATTGTTAGTGTAGGCCTCCGAACTGCTGAGGTATCATACACGAACCAAAACAAAACGGTGTGAAAAACCGAAGTCGTACAAACGCTGGGATGACCACTTCCCATCTGTGTACAGACTTTCCCATGCGTAAACGAGTCATTTTGACTAGCTAAATACTTTCATCCATTCAAATTATGATAAAATTTCTTACCTTACGTCAATTTATATGTCCTTTAAGTCTGTTTTTGAAAGAAATCCCATTTGCATCCTTGACAAACGCCATAGACGTGAAAATTGAGAGAGTTCTAACGGGCTTTTTGATTGGCTGAAACAGTGTTTCAGCCAATCAAGAGTGTTTCAGCCAATCAAAAAGCCCGTTAGAACTCTCTCAATTTTCACGTCTATGGCGTTTGTCAAGGATGCAAATGGGATTTCTTTCAAAAACAGACTTAAAGGACATATAAATTGACGTAAGGTAAGAAATTTTATCATAATTTGAATGGATGAAAGTATTTAGCTAGTCAAAATGACTCGTTTACGCATGGGAAAGTCTGTACACAGATGGGAAGTGGTCATCCCAGCGTTTGTACGACTTCGGATTTTCACGCCGTTTTGTTTTGGTTCGTGTATGATACCTCAGCAGTTCGGAGGCCTACACTAACAATTGGGGTCTCTTTGGAAAGGAAAATTACTTGACTTTCGACTGGTGGAAACATTTTTTGAAAATATTAAGGCGTTCCGAAGTTACGATCAATTTAACACGACGACTTAAAAAAATGGGAGCAAGTGAGTTCGCCCCCTTGTAGTATTATATAGTATTTTTTTTTATTTTTTTTTTTTTTCGGACGCACCTAGCCCCTGTGATTCTATATACGTCCTTGGTTTCATTAATTATGACACTTATATGTCTTGATCCTGCCAACGGTCTTTGATGAGTTTAATTACTGGTAATAAAGTAAAAAAAACACACAAGCCAAGGTATTGTGAAAAAGAAAAGGACAGCCAACAAAAGAATTTTGAGAAGTTTAAGCTTTGATAACAATGGCTTGGTCAAGCCTAGCTACGGAACCGTAGCTCTTTATGGTCCTTTTGTTTTTTTTTAAGATATGGCAGATTATCTATGAATAATCTTGGCTGAAGTCTGTAAACTGAAATATTCAATAAAAAATTGGGGGGAAAAATCCAGGCATTATGCATGGTCTTCACTCTTGGTGAAATCTGAACTCTAAAGTTAATGGTATTTTTCTTTCAAAAACACTTAATGTTTTGCACTCTCTGAAGTACATTTTTTGGTCCACAAAATACTAGATTTCAGGAGCTTCCGCCCCCTGGACCCCTTACGGCCCTCAGCCTAATTTTTTAGGTACCTCCTAAAATTTAAGAAGTACCTCCTATTATAAAAAACTTTGAAACCCCTGGGACCTTGTGTTCATATATTTTTTTGTTGGTCTCCAAAGTGGCATTAGGGCCTGGGTGGCTCAATGAGTTAGGTAGTTCGATTACCTAACAACTCATACAAGCCTATCACCAATACGGTGTGGGTTCACGCCCGGCTTTGTAAATTACAAAAAAGGGTGCACTCGACTTGCAGCCGCAAGTGATAAAGTTTACCAGTTGCTTGCCCATGGTCGGTGGTTCTCTCCGGGTACTCCGGCTTCTTCCACCACTAAAACTGGTTGCCATGATGTAGCTGAAATATTGCTAAAAGTTGTGTTAAACAAAATAAATCAATCAACCAAAGTGGCATTAAACACAAATAATCCTAACCTTAGTCAAAATTAATTTACAGTGCATTTCAGATTTACAATTGGAACAACTAACGTTTTTAGTATGAATCCCGCTCATGGTGAGGTGCACTCGATACAACATTATGTGGAAAAGTTTGTCAGGTTGGTGGTTTTCTCTGGGTATGCCTCCACCAATAAAACTGACCACCACAATATAGCTGAATTATTGTTGAAAGTGATGTTAAACACCATAACCCTAACCCTAAAATTGGAACAAAATTTATTCTAATATACCATTTAAATTTGTTTCAATATCAGTTTCATAAATTTCACTTTTTTTTATCGGTCCAGTAAATTTTTATGGTAAGAGAAAATTAAGTTTAGTTTAGATGGTTGAATTATCCCAGCTCAAACATTTTAGGAAGAAAGTTGTATTTTAGAGCCAAGATCACTGGAAACATTTTCATGTGTCCACACCTATTTTCATGTGTCTACACTTATTTTCATGTGTCCACACTTATTTTCCTGTGTCCACACTAATTTCATGTGTACACTTATTTCATGTGCCCACACTTATTTCATGTGTCCAAACTTATTTCATGTGTCCACACATATTTACATGTGCCCATATTCATTTTCATGTATCAATTAACCACACAGAGTCATCTGTTACATTTGTAATCATATTTCATCATCTTCAACTGTGTAAATTAAAAATTCATGCTTTTTCATGCCTTTTTACATGATTGACTCAAAATTACAATGCATGGTTTTATAGTAGAAAAATGAAAAACAAAAAAATACCACACTGTCAGATTAATTCCAAAATCAAATGTCAAAATCGTAGAAAGAGGAAAAATCAATACCCTTAACACAGAAATACATAACTGCTCACTTTTCTGGCTTGATACAGGCACTTCAGTGAAGAGTGGTGTTGTTTAGCTGATTTTACAGGCCAAAATCTGATTCCAAAAAATATGATATTTATGTGACTTGAAATGAACATGTGATATTTTTCATTATTTATGTTTCTAGTTCAGTAAGGTATGTTGACAATTTACATCATAATTAATATAATAAAAATAAAATATCTCTGAAAGCAAATAATGTTGCTATGGTGTTAATAATTGAATGTACAGCATGCACAGCGCGATTTAGCAAGAAATCACTCGGGTCTGACGTCGGTGAAATCAAGAAAATGTCGGAGAAATTAAAAAAAAGTCGGTGTTGACACCGCGAAATGTCTGAGAAAAATGGAACACAGTGATTTACTATAAAACACCGACAAAACACCGACATTGACGATTAAACGCCGCGAAATAAAGAAATGGGATATTAACCTTTATTTGTACATTTGTATGTTCTTGAGACTGTCATTTTTGATAATATGAATGATTCATAGCAAATACTTATTTTCTTTTTCAGGTGTGCAATCTATGTGATCATTTTTCGTTCTTTAATTCTGATATTTGCTTTTGTTTTAATCTATTATGTTAAGAAAACAATGCCGGTACAAACGTTTAGTATTATGTGATCATTACCATTTATAAGCTTGTGTTGTATTATTTTGTTAATTAAAATAAACTTGATCTTTTGAATGCAAGTTTGGTATCCCGAGTTAATTTGCTTTCGGGTGTTCAATTAATGTCGACTTGGCACGTGACTTAAGTTCACCTGTTACAAAAGTTTCTAGATCCCCAAAAGCACGCTTTGATCGATAGCATGTGGAAACCTTTCTAGATTCTCGTTCCCGTGAAAAATATGTGTACAAATCAGAAATGGAACTTTTATTAAAGGTAAAGTAACACGTGGCTTGCAAGGGGATTAACGACATACAAATACGAAAAAGCCCGTTTGCTTTAGATAAAAAATTACATCAATTTTTTTTTTTCAATCATTCTCGGTGTGTTTTTAAATCAATCCCGCAGCCTCAGGTAACTGTGTATTTGACCTTTTAGTGACCGAGTTCAATGTGTGCACTACATAAAAATAGACACATCCGTACATTGATAAAACACAGGTGATTAAAAAAAATAACACCGATATAAACCAATCGAAATGTTGGGATTAGACAAGGATTTATATAGTAGGACTACTATATATATCCCTGGATTAGATAATATACGCAAAACAAGATGCGTGCTCAGCCTCATAAATCCTATAAATAAAATGTATGCCATGCTGGCATCTCTGAAAAAAAAACCGGTATCAAATTGAAATATAAAGTACGAAATAGACTAGTAAAAAAACAAAACTAAGCAACAAAAAACAAAAGAACACATGAAGTACAGTTACATGTACGTGTATACACGTATGATTTTCGCCGCGGTGTTGTCACCGGCAATTAAAATATTTCACCGACATTTAGGTCCTAATTTGTTAATTTTTGCGGTGAAAGTTTCACCGTGATTTCACCGACATTTTACGGTGATTTTATGACATATCACCGACATTTCACCGCGAAAAAACACCGACCAAAGTGATTTCTTGCTAAAACGCGCTGTGCGTGCTGTAATACATACAGGAGCAACTTCTTCAAACATCTAATATTTTACTAAATTGGTTTACTCATGTGTCGTCAGTTTCTGTGGATTTATTTGTACTGTTTGTTCAGGCAACAAATTACCACATACGGTTGTGTATATCACACACATTTTTGTCCAGAAATAGATTTGATTAACCAAGGATGAGTATTATACATTGGAAATTAGAAAATAAAAATGTTTTGCAATATAATTAAAATGAACTTTTTTACTTTTGTTTTGTTGTTTCCTTTTATTTTTTATTTTTGGTAATACAGGGTCATGTTGTGTAACCTTTCATGGATATATGATAATCCATTCTTTTGTGATATAGTTCAATACATTGACCAATCGTACTATTGCTCTTTGCATGTACTTGGTTTCGATACCTTAAGATTTAGTAGGCTCATCACTGATTGGTCGGTTGAAAATATGAACCCTGATATGACCCCCTACAGGATGTTGTATGTTAGTGTATTGCCAAAGAAAAGAAGAAAAAAATGATACAACAAACATCTAATTTTAGTTAAGACTGAAGTATTTTTAACATCAATTCATTTGAAACTTACATGTATTATACATCATTGTATTACTATACACAACCGAATACGGTAATGCAAAAATTTGAAAAGCCTAAATTTAGTAGAAAAATTTAGGATTCGTCAAAACTATAGATTTCTCCCCGAACTGTGAAAATCATCATCCACAAAGTAAAAGTTTAAATAGTCGAGAAATAGTTTTGTTTTTTCTCTATGATTTCATTTTTTTTATTTATTTTCATCTTCAATTTATTTTTGCATCAAGCATATTTTTTGCTTAGGTTTCTTTCTTAATTTCAAGCGTAAATGTATATTTTACATTCTATTTATAGCTCGTATTTAGTTATTACATGTAGTTGTTATATGAGATCATGTGACTTTGTTGTTATATAACATGCATGTCCTGGAACAAGGTTACTTATTGCTTGCTAGAATATTGTTTCCTGATTGGTTTTTCTTTTTATGACGATAAATATTAGTATTTGTAGAATGATACGGATGTCACCATTCTTATTTATCGTTGCACGTTATTAATTTATATGTGCCAGTTACCATTTACATATTTTAATTATGCGTTATCTTGTTGAAATACTGGTAATTATGAAGTCTGTTTGTGTATTGACAAACATATAGATATCTAATTTAGTATGTGTGATACATTTCTGGAATAAACTTCAAAAGGTATGCGTAAAGTCAAAATATTTGAAAACTTAAAAATCTTTGTGAGCAAGTAAAGCATAGGGATTAAATAGGATAGCCAAAATCGACTAATATCATCTATTCTATGCTTGAGGGATAAAAACCTTAGTTATAGCATCTTAAATGACAGCAATCTTTCATATTTATTGAAGAGTTTTCCCTTTGCGAGCACCTACATTCACCCTTGTTGTTTATTTGATTGGGTATGTGTTGCTCATCTTTATAGTTTTCTGTGTTGTGTATTTGATTGTGTATGTGTTGCTCATCTTTATAGTTTTCTGTGTTGTTTATTTGATTGGGTATGTGTTGCTCATCTTTATAGTTTTCTGTGTTGTTTATTTGATTGGGTATGTGTTGCTCATCTTTATAGTTTTCTGTGTTGTTTATTTGATTGGGTATGTGTTGCTCATCTTTATAGTTTTCTGTGTTGTTTATTTGATTGGGTATGTGTTGCTCATCTTTATAGTTTTCTGTGTTGTTTATTTGATTGGGTATGTGTTGCTCATCTTTATAGTTTTCTGTGTTGTTTATTTGATTGGGTATGTGTTGCTCATCTTTATAGTTTTCTGTGTTGTTTATTTGATGGGGTATGTGTTGCTCATCTTTATAGTTTTCTGTGTTGTTTATTTGATTGGGTATGTGTTACTCATCTTTATAGTTTTCTGTGTTGTTTATTTGATAGGGTATGTGTTGCTCATCTTTATAGTTTTCTGTGTTGTTTATTTGATTGGGTATGTGTTGCTCATCTTTATAGTTTTCTGTGTTGTTTATTTGATTGGGTATGTGTTACTCATCTTTATAGTTTTCTGTGTTGTTTATTTGATTGGGTATGTGTTGCTCATCTTTATAGTTTTCTGTGTTGTTTATTTGATTGGGTATGTGTTGCTCATCTTTATAGAATTCTGTGTTGTTTATTTGATTGGGTATGTGTTGCTCATCTTTATAGTTTTCTGTGTTGTTTATTTGATTGGGTATGTGTTGCTCATCTTTATAGTTTTCTGTGTTGTTTATTTGATTGGGTATGTGTTGCTCATCTTTATAGTTTTCTGTGTTGTTTATTTGATTGGGTATGTGTTACTCATCTTTATAGTTTTCTGTGTTGTTTATTTGATTGGGTATGTGTTGCTCATCTTTATAGAATTCTGTGTTGTTTATTTGATTGGGTATGTGTTGCTCATCTTTATAGTTTTCTGTGTTGTTTATTTGATTGGGTATGTGTTGCTCATCTTTATAGTTTTCTGTGTTGTTTATTTGATTGGGTATGTGTTGCTCATCTTTATAGTTTTCTGTGTTGTTTATTTGATGGGGTATGTGTTGCTCATCTTTATAGTTTTCTGTGTTGTTTATTTGATGGGGTATGTGTTGCTCATCTTTATAGTTTTCTGTGTTGTTTATTTGATTGAGTATGTGTTGCTCATCTTTATAGTTTTCTGTGTTGTTTATTTGATTGGGTATGTGTTGCTCATCTTTATAGTTTTCTGTGTTGTTTATTTGATTGGGTATGTGTTGCTCATCTTTATAGTTTTCTGTGTTGTTTATTTGATTGGGTATGTGTTGCTCATCTTTATAGTTTTCTGTGTTGTTTATTTGATTGGGTATGTGTTACTCATCTTTATAGTTTTCTGTGTTGTTTATTTGATGGGGTATGTGTTGCTCATCTTTATAGTTTTCTGTGTTGTTTATTTGATTGGGTATGTGTTGCTCATCTTTATAGTTTTCTGTGTTGTTTATTTGATTGGGTATGTGTTGCTCATCTTTATAGTTTTCTGTGTTGTTTATTTGATTGGGTATGTGTTGCTCATCTTTATAGTTTTCTGTGTTGTTTATTTGATTGGGTATGTGTTGCTCATCTTTATAGTTTTCTGTGTTGTTTATTTGATTGGGTATGTGTTGCTCATCTTTATAGTTTTCTGTGTTGTTTATTTGATTGGGTATGTGTTGCTCATCTTTATAGTTTTCTGTGTTGTTTATTTGATTGGGTATGTGTTGCTCATCTTTATAGTTTTCTGTGTTGTTTATTTGATTGGGTATGTGTTGCTCATCTTTATAGTTTTCTGTGTTGTTTATTTGATAGGGTATGTGTTGCTCATCTTTATAGTTTTCTGTGTTGTTTATTTGATTGGGTATGTGTTGCTCATCTTTATAGAATTCTGTGTTGTTTATTTGATTGGGTATGTGTTGCTCATCTTTATAGTTTTCTGTGTTGTTTATTTGATTGGGTATGTGTTGCTCATCTTTATAGTTTTCTGTGTTGTTTATTTGGTTGGGTATGTGTTGCTCATCTTTATAGTTTTCTGTGTTGTTTATTTGATTGGGTATGTGTTGCTCATCTTTATAGTTTTCTGTGTTGTTTATTTGATTGGGTATGTGTTGCTCATCTTTATAGTTTTCTGTGTTGTTTATTTGATTGGGTATGTGTTGCTCATCTTTATAGTTTTCTGTATTGTTTATTTGATTGGGTATGTGTTGCTCATCTTTATAGTTTTCTGTATTGTTTATTTGATTGGGTATGTGTTGCTCATCTTTATAGTTTTCTGTATTGTTTATTTGATTGGGTATGTGTTGCTCATCTTTATAGTTTTCTGTATTGTTTATTTGATTGGGTATGTGTTGCTCATCTTTATAGTTTTCTGTATTGTTTATTTGATTGGGTATGTGTTGCTCATCTTTATAGTTTTCTGTGTTGTTTATTTGATTGAGTATGTGTTGCTCATCTTTATAGTTTTCTGTGTTGTTTATTTGATTGGGTATGTGTTGCTCATCTTTATAGTTTTCTGTGTTGTTTATTTGATTGGGTATGTGTTGCTCATCTTTATAGTTTTCTGTATTGTTTATTTGATTGGGTATATGTTGCTCATCTTTATAGTTTTCTGTGTTGTTTATTTGATTGGGTATGTGTTGCTCATCTTTATAGTTTTCTGTGTTGTTTATTTGATTGGGTATGTGTTGCTCATCTTTATAGTTTTCTGTGTTGTTTATTTGATTGGGTATGTGTTGCTCATCTTTATAGTTTTCTGTGTTGTTTATTTGATTGGGTATCTGTTGCTCATCTTTATAGTTTTCTGTGTTGTTTATTTGATTGGGTATGTGTTGCTCATCTTTATAGTTTTCTGTGTTGTTTATTTGATTGGGTATGTGTTGCTCATCTTTATAGTTTTCTGTGTTGTTTATTTGATAGGGTATGTGTTGCTCATCTTTATAGTTTTCTGTGTTGTTTATTTGATTGGGTATGTGTTGCTCATCTTTATAGAATTCTGTGTTGTTTATTTGATTGGGTATGTGTTGCTCATCTTTATAGTTTTCTGTGTTGTTTATTTGATTGGGTATGTGTTGCTCATCTTTATAGTTTTCTGTATTGTTTATTTGATTGGGTATGTGTTGCTCATCTTTATAGTTTTCTGTATTGTTTATTTGATTGGGTATGTGTTGCTCATCTTTATAGTTTTCTGTATTGTTTATTTGATTGGGTATGTGTTGCTCATCTTTATAGTTTTCTGTGTTGTTTATTTGATTGAGTATGTGTTGCTCATCTTTATAGTTTTCTGTGTTGTTTATTTGATTGGGTATGTGTTGCTCATCTTTATAGTTTTCTGTGTTGTTTATTTGATTGGGTATGTGTTGCTCATCTTTATAGTTTTCTGTATTGTTTATTTGATTGGGTATATGTTGCTCATCTTTATAGTTTTCTGTGTTGTTTATTTGATTGGGTATGTGTTGCTCATCTTTATAGTTTTCTGTGTTGTTTATTTGATTGGGTATGTGTTGCTCATCTTTATAGTTTTCTGTGTTGTTTATTTGATTGGGTATGTGTTGCTCATCTTTATAGTTTTCTGTGTTGTTTATTTGATTGGGTATGTGTTGCTCATCTTTATAGTTTTCTGTGTTGTTTATTTGATTGGGTATGTGTTGCTCATCTTTATAGTTTTCTGTGTTGTTTATTTGATTGGGTATGTGTTGCTCATCTTTATAGTTTTCTGTGTTGTTTATTTGATTGGGTATGTGTTGCTCATCTTTATAGTTTTCTGTGTTGTTTATTTGATTGGGTATGTGTTGCTCATCTTTATAGTTTTCTGTGTTGTTTATTTGATTGGGTATGTGTTGCTCATCTTTATAGTTTTCTGTATTGTTTATTTGATTGGGTATATGTTGCTCATCTTTATAGTTTTCTGTGTTGTTTATTTGATTGGGTATGTGTTGCTCATCTTTATAGTTTTCTGTGTTGTTTATTTGATTGGGTATGTGTTGCTCATCTTTATAGTTTTCTGTGTTGTTTATTTGATTGGGTATGTGTTGCTCATCTTTATAGTTTTCTGTGTTGTTTATTTGATTGGGTATGTGTTGCTCATCTTTATAGTTTTCTGTGTTGTTTATTTGATTGGGTATGTGTTGCTCATCTTTATAGTTTTCTGTGTTGTTTATTTGATTGGGTATGTGTTGCTCATCTTTATAGTTTTCTGTGTTGTTTATTTGATTGGGTATGTGTTGCTCATCTTTATAGTTTTCTGTGTTGTTTATTTGATAGGGTATGTGTTGCTCAACTTTATAGTTTTCTGTGTTGTTTATTTGATTGGGTATGTGTTGCTCATCTTTATAGTTTTCTGTATTGTTTATTTGATTGGGTATGTGTTGCTCATCTTTATAGTTTTCTGTATTGTTTATTTGATTGGGTATGTGTTGCTCATCTTTATAGTTTTCTGTATTGTTTATTTGATTGGGTATGTGTTGCTCATCTTTATAGTTTTCTGTGTTGTTTATTTGATTGGGTATGTGTTGCTCATCTTTATAGTTTTCTGTATTGTTTATTTGATTGGGTATGTGTTGCTCATCTTTATAGTTTTCTGTATTGTTTATTTGATTGGGTATGTGTTGCTCATCTTTATAGTTTTCTGTATTGTTTATTTGATTGGGTATGTGTTGCTCATCTTTATAGTTTTCTGTGTTGTTTATTTGATTGGGTATGTGTTGCTCATCTTTATAGTTTTCTGTGTTGTTTATTTGATTGGGTATGTGTTGCTCATCTTTATAGTTTTCTGTGTTGTTTATTTGATTGGGTATGTGTTGCTCATCTTTATAGTTTTCTGTGTTGTTTATTTGATTGGGTATGTGTTGCTCATCTTTATAGTTTTCTGTGTTGTTTATTTGATTGGGTATGTGTTGCTCATCTTTATAGTTTTCTGTGTTGTTTATTTGATTGGGTATGTGTTGCTCATCTTTATAGTTTTCTGTGTTGTTTATTTGATTGGGTATGTGTTGCTCATCTTTATAGTTTTCTGTATTGTTTATTTGATTGGGTATGTGTTGCTCATCTTTATAGTTTTCTGTGTTGTTTATTTGATTAGGTATGTGTTGCTCATCTTTATAGTTTTCTGTGTTGTTTATTTGATTGGGTATGTGTTGCTCATCTTTATAGTTTTCTGTGTTGTTTATTTGATTGGGTATGTGTTGCTCATCTTTATAGTTTTCTGTGTTGTTTATTTGATTGGGTATGTGTTGCTCATCTTTATAGTTTTCTGTATTGTTTATTTGATTGAGTATGTGTTGCTCATCTTTATAGTTTTCTGTGTTGTTTATTTGATTGGGTATGTGTTGCTCATCTTTATAGTTTTCTGTGTTGTTTATTTGATTAGGTATGTGTTGCTCATCTTTATAGAATTCTGTGTTGTTTATTTGATGGGGTATGTGTTGCTCATCTTTATAGTTTTCTGTGTTGTTTATTTGATTGGGTATGTGTTGCTCATCTTTATAGTTTTCTGTATTGTTTATTTGATTGGGTATGTGTTGCTCATCTTTATAGTTTTCTGTATTGTTTATTTGATTGGGTATGTGTTGCTCATCTTTATAGTTTTCTGTGTTGTTTATTTGATTGGGTATGTGTTGCTCATCTTTATAGTTTTCTGTGTTGTTTATTTGATTGGGTATGTGTTGCTCATCTTTATAGTTTTCTGTGTTGTTTATTTGATTGGGTATGTGTTGCTCATCTTTATAGTTTTCTGTATTGTTTATTTGATTGGGTATGTGTTGCTCATCTTTATAGTTTTCTGTGTTGTTTATTTGATTGGGTATGTGTTGCTCATCTTTATAGTTTTCTGTGTTGTTTATTTGATTAGGTATGTGTTGCTCATCTTTATAGAATTCTGTGTTGTTTATTTGATGGGGTATGTGTTGCTCATCTTTATAGTTTTCTGTGTTGTTTATTTGATTGGGTATGTGTTGCTCATCTTTATAGTTTTCTGTATTGTTTATTTGATTGGGTATGTGTTGCTCATCTTTATAGTTTTCTGTATTGTTTATTTGATTGGGTATGTGTTGCTCATCTTTATAGTTTTCTGTGTTGTTTATTTGATTGGGTATGTGTTGCTCATCTTTATAGTTTTCTGTGTTGTTTATTTGATTGGGTATGTGTTGCTCATCTTTATAGTTTTCTGTGTTGTTTATTTGATTGGGTATGTGTTGCTCATCTTTATAGTTTTCTGTATTGTTTATTTGATTGGGTATGTGTTGCTCATCTTTATAGTTTTCTGTGTTGTTTATTTGATTGGGTATGTGTTGCTCATCTTTATAGTTTTCTGTGTTGTTTATTTGATTGGGTAGTTTTCTGTGTTGTTTATTTGATTGGGTATGTGTTGCTCATCTTTATAGTTTTCTGTGTTGTTTATTTGATTGGGTATGTGTTGCTCATCTTTATAGAATTCTGTGTTGTTTATTTGATGGGGTATGTGTTACTCATCTTTATAGTTTTCTGTGTTGTTTATTTGATTGGGTATGTGTTGCTCATCTTTATAGTTTTCTGTATTGTTTATTTGATTGGGTATGTGTTGCTCATCTTTATAGTTTTCTGTATTGTTTATTTGATTGGGTATGTGTTGCTCATCTTTATAGTTTTCTGTGTTGTTTATTTGATTGGGTATGTGTTACTCATCTTTATAGTTTTCTGTGTTGTTTATTTGATTGGGTATGTGTTACTCATCTTTATAGTTTTCTGTGTTGTTTATTTGATTGGGTATGTGTTACTCATCTTTATAGAATTCTGTGTTGTTTATTTGATGGGGTATGTGTTACTCATCTTTATAGTTTTCTGTGTTGTTTATTTGATTGGGTATGTGTTGCTCATCTTTATAGTTTTCTGTATTGTTTATTTGATTGGGTATGTGTTGCTCATCTTTATAGTTTTCTGTATTGTTTATTTGATTGGGTATGTGTTGCTCATCTTTATAGTTTTCTGTGTTGTTTATTTGATTGGGTATGTGTTACTCATCTTTATAGTTTTCTGTGTTGTTTATTTGATTGGGTATGTGTTACTCATCTTTATAGTTTTCTGTGTTGTTTATTTGATTGGGTATGTGTTGCTCATCTTTATAGTTTTCTGTGTTGTTTATTTGATTGGGTATGTGTTACTCATCTTTATAGTTTTCTGTATTGTTTATTTGATTGGGTATGTGTTACTCATCTTTATAGTTTTCTGTATTTTTTATTTGATTGGGTATGTGTTGCTCATCTTTATAGTTTTCTGTGTTGTTTATTTGATTGGGTATGTGTTACTCATCTTTATAGTTTTCTGTATTGTTTATTTGATTGGGTATGTGTTGCTCATCTTTATAGTTTTCTGTGTTGTTTATTTGATTGGGTATGTGTTACTCATCTTTATAGTTTTCTGTGTTGTTTATTTGATTGGGTATGTGTTACTCATCTTTATAGTTTTCTGTGTTGTTTATTTGATTGGGTATGTGTTGCTCATCTTTATAGTTTTCTGTGTTGTTTATTTGATTGGGTATGTGTTACTCATCTTTATAGTTTTCTGTATTGTTTATTTGATTGGGTATGTGTTACTCATCTTTATAGTTTTCTGTATTGTTTATTTGATTGGGTATGTGTTGCTCATCTTTATAGTTTTCTGTGTTGTTTATTTGATTGGGTATGTGTTGCTCATCTTTATAGTTTTCTGTGTTGTTTATTTGATTGGGTATGTGTTGCTCATCTTTATAGTTTTCTGTGTTGTTTATTTGATTGGGTATGTGTTGCTCATCTTTATAGTTTTCTGTGTTGTTTATTTGATTGGGTATGTGTTGCTCATCTTTATAGTTTTCTGTGTTGTTTATTTGATTGGGTATGTGTTGCTCATCTTTATAGTTTTCTGTGTTGTTTATTTGATTGGGTATGTGTTGCTCATCTTTATAGTTTTCTGTGTTGTTTATTTGATTGGGTATGTGTTGCTCATCTTTATAGTTTTCTGTGTTGTTTATTTGATTGGGTATGTGTTGCTCATCTTTATAGTTTTCTGTATTGTTTACTTGATTGGGTATGTGTTACTCATCTTTATAGTTTTCTGTGTTGTTTATTTGATGGGGTATGTGTTACTCATCTTTATAGTTTTCTGTGTTGTTTATTTGATTGGGTATGTGTTGCTCATCTTTATAGTTTTCTGTGTTGTTTATTTGATTGGGTATGTGTTGCTCATCTTTATAGTTTTCTGTGTTGTTTATTTGATTGGGTATGTGTTACTCATCTTTATAGTTTTCTGTGTTGTTTATTTGATTGGGTATGTGTTGCTCATCTTTATAGTTTTCTGTGTTGTTTATTTGATTGGGTATGTGTTGCTCATCTTTATAGTTTTCTGTGTTGTTTATTTGATTGGGTATGTGTTACTCATCTTTATAGTTTTCTGTGTTGTTTATTTGATTGGGTATGTGTTGCTCATCTTTATAGTTTTCTGTGTTGTTTATTTGATTGGGTATGTGTTGCTCATCTTTATAGTTTTCTGTGTTGTTTATTTGATTGGGTATGTGTTGCTCATCTTTATAGTTTTCTGTATTGTTTATTTGATTGGGTATGTGTTGCTCATCTTTATAGTTTTCTGTGTTGTTTATTTGATTGGGTATGTGTTGCTCATCTTTATAGTTTTCTGTGTTGTTTATTTGATTGGGTATGTGTTGCTCATCTTTATAGTTTTCTGTATTGTTTATTTGATTGGGTATGTGTTACTCATCTTTATAGTTTTCTGTGTTGTTTATTTGATTGGGTATGTGTTACTCATCTTTATAGTTTTCTGTGTTGTTTATTTGATTGGGTATGTGTTACTCATCTTTATAGTTTTCTGTATTGTTTATTTGATTGGGTATGTGTTGCTCATCTTTATAGTTTTCTGTGTTGTTTATTTGATTGGGTATGTTTGATTGGGTATGTGTTGACTCATCTTTATAGTTTTCTGTGTTGTTTTTATTTGATTGGGTATGTGTACTCATCTTTATAGTTTTCTGTGTTGTTTATTTTGATTGGGTATGTGTTGCTCATCTTTATAGTTTTCTGTGTTGTTATTTGATTGGGTATGTGTTACTCATCTTTATAGTTTTCTGTGATGTTTATTTGATTGGGTTGTGTTGCTCATCTTTATAGTTTTCTGTGTTGTTTATTTGATTGGGTATGTGTTACTCATCTTTATAGTTTTCTGTATTGTTTATTTGATTGGGTATGTGTTACTCATCTTTATAGTTTTCTGTGTTGTTTATTTGATTGGGTATGTGTTCTCATCTTTATAGTTTTCTGTTTGTTTATTTGATTGGGTATGTGTTACTCATCTTTATAGTTTTCTGTGTTGTATATTTGATTGGGTATGTGTTACTCATCTTTATAGTTTTCTGTGTTGTTTATTTGATTGGGTATGTGTTACTCATCTTTATAGTTTTCTGTGTTGTTTATTTGATTGGGTATGTGTTACTCATCTTTATAGTTTTCTGTGTTGTTTATTTGATTGGGTATGTGTTACTCATCTTTATAGTTTTCTGTGTTGTTTATTTGATTGGGTATGTGTTGCTCATCTTTATAGTTTTCTGTTTTGTTTATTTGATTGGGTATGTGTTACTCATCTTTATAGTTTTCTGTGTTGTTTATTTGATTGGGTATGTGTTACTCATCTTTATAGTTTTCTGTGTTGTTTATTTGATTGGGTATGTGTTACTCATCTTTATAGTTTTCTGTGTTGTTTATTTGATTGGGTATGTGTTACTCATCTTTATAGTTTTCTGTGTTGTTTATTTGATTGGGTATGTGTTACTTCATCTTATAGTGTTGTTTATTTGATTGGGTATGTGTTGCTCATCTTTATAGTTTTCTGTGTTGTTTATTTGATTGGGTATGTGTTACTCATCTTTATAGTTTTCTGTGTTGTTTATTTGATTGGGTATGTGTTGCTCATCTTTATAGTTTTCTGTGTTGTTTATTTGATTGGGTATGTGTTGCTCATCTTTATAGTTTTCTGTATTGTTTATTTGATTGGGTATGTGTTACTCATCTTTATAGTTTTCTGTGTTGTTTATTTGATTAGGTATGTGTTGCTCATCTTTATAGTTTTCTGTATTGTTTATTTGATTGGGTATGTGTTGCTCATCTTTATAGTTTTCTGTGTTGTTTATTTGATTGGGTATGTGTTACTCATCTTTATAGTTTTCTGTGTTGTTTATTTGATTAGGTATGTGTTATCTTCTGTTAGTTTCTGTGTTGTTTATTTGATTGGGTATGTGTTACTCATCTTTATAGTTTTCTGTGTTGTTTATTTGATTGGGTATGTGTTGCTCATCTTTATAGTTTTCTGTGTTGTTTATTTGATTAGGTATGTGTTACTCATCTTTATAGTTTTCTGTGTTGTTTATTTGATTGGGTATGTGTTACTCATCTTTATAGTTTTCTGTGTTGTTTATTTGATTGGGTATGTGTTACTCATCTTTATAGTTTTCTGTATTGTTTATTTGATTAGGTTTGTGTTGCTCATCTTTATAGTTTCTGTGTTGTGTTTTTTGTTTTGTTTGTCTTGTGCTCTTTTAATCTTGTCTGTGTCTCTGGATTGTCCATTCCTGCTTGTCTCTTTGTTTTTCTCTAATGTTTATTTAGCTGTAAAAAACCATTTCATTACTTTTGTTGTCAATCTCAATTTTGTAAGTCTAAGAATGAAAATGTTTACACATATTCTCTGGTTTTCACATTCTAGTCTGTGGAACTTAACATTTTCTATTTTGTATAATTTTTGCTTACTTTGCATTGCCTGGGGCATTGAAATGTTAAAAAAAAACAAAGCAAAAAAATACCAACTTGATTTTTACAATATATATAAGATGGTAACAGTGGGTGTGTTATATCATTGCTTCAAGCCCCGGTTTGGTCAAACCAAAGACTATTAAATTGGAATATGCTGCTTCTCTGCTAATCACGCAGCATTAAAGGCTCTGAATCAGAATAATGTGTCTGAGTGGAGCAATATGTGTATCTGCTGACTGCTGCTTCAGTGAGCTAGATAGGATCATCAAACCAACTTCTTATGACTTCCGAGCCCAACTACCAGTACTGCATGTTTTGCACAATAATATTCATGTCATTTACATATTTGTTTTATTTATATAGTCACTTGGTTTTTTTGTCTTGGTTTCAGACTAAGGATGAGCTTGGTTCTATGGATCCACAGTTAGAGAGACAGGTAGAGACTATCAGAAACTTAGTGGATTCATACATGAAAATCATCAACAAAACACAGAGGGATCTGGTACCCAAGACTATCATGTTCCTGTGTGTAAATAATGTAAGTACCAATATAGTAGAATTCACATGATTATCTTTCCTTTTTGAGGTCTTGTCTTTTGATCTGGTACCCAAGACTATCATGTTCTGGTTGTTAATAATGTAAATACCAGTTTAGTAGAATTTGCATGATTATCTTCCCCTTTTGAGGTCGTTTTACTAATCTTAGTTACAAAATCTTGCATCTATATTATAAACTTTTTATGCATATTGCCTACATAGACATAATTAAAGTTCAGAAAATGTTTTATTAGACAAATCTCTGGTCATGTAGAGGTCAATTGTCTAATGGAATAAAACTTTGCAAAATGTCCCAAATACAGGAAAATGCTGAAATCTAAGTAATATATCTACCAATTGTAAACTTGAACTTGATCCTCTGAAAAGAAGGGAAGATACTTCTGGTCAACTATATTATATATAAAATATAAATGTACATATATCAGTATATATTGAATAACAGTAGTTTTGAAGGATGAGAAAGACATTATCACTAGATTGGCAGTGAGTCCAGTAGGAAGAGTTGGGATATTAGTGACAATATATGTCGAGACCTTCAATTCGGACAATATTGTTTTAATGTGTTTGACGTTACATTGACCAATAATTATAGTATCTGAGTCAGTTAGTTGATATTCATGGCTACTGAAAATATCTCTCAAGATCAAAGGAAAAATGGCCAAATTACAAATAAATGTTTATTATTTTAATTTTCAGGTAAAAGAATTTATTGGAGCAGAACTATTGGCACATTTATACTCCACTGTGGACCAGGTATGTTACTCCATATTACAGTTTTATTATTTTTCCTGTACCAAAAATATCTATAGAAGAAAACGGTTTTGAAAAATTTATTTTCCTGTGTATGTAATGGAAAAAAAATGGTTATAATATATTCAGTTTTGGAATTTTTAAAACTATAAATTCAATATTTAGAGATATGTTAAAAGTATTGATCAAACAGAGATAATTATGTATAGTAATATGTCAAAAGTCTTTCTGCACTAAAATATTTCACTATATATTTCATATAAAACCGTGATTTTAAATAAAATTATTATCAAGTCACATTCCTGAAATTTTGAACGCCATCCACCCAGGTATCAAAAGATCAAATGGTCAATTTACTGTTGATTGTCCCTCGATATAATGGCAATCAGTTATGTCACACGTCAATGATTTTGCCAGTGTTTGTTATTTTTATAGGTCAGTGTACAAGCAATTAAGGTAAATTAAAGTTCTTGTCCAAACAATCTGATTACAGTTCATTTTTGTATAATTAAAAGTTGTGTTAGTTTTATAATTTGTGAACTTTTTTAATCGTAAATAAAATTTATTTGAAGTTTTCAGTGTTTTCAATTTCGTAGTGTAAAAATGTCTACTCCAAAACGGAAAAGAAATCTGCTTGATTTCAAACAGAACCGTGAAATCATAGACTATGCAATGGAACATCCTAAAAGCACTCCGCAACAAATAGCAAATTATTTCTCTATTTATTGGAAATTATTGATCAAACAGAGATAAATATGTACAGTAATATGTCAAAAGTCTTTCCACACTAAAATATTTCCCTGTATATTCATATAAAACCGTGATTTTAAAATTATTGTCAAGTCATTTTCATGAAATTTTGAGCTTACCTGATGAAGGTTATTACAGAAACGAGTCATGCACACTAAATTTGATATCTATGTTTTTATTTCATCATTAAATGCAGAAATAAATGTAGTTTCTTTTTTTTTATAATTTTCATATAGTTTTATTTATAATTTTCTTTGAAATATGATTTAAACACAGCGTTTACTTTTTTTCACCAAATCTTGCTATATATTCAGTAGAAATTTGTGATGTTGAGAATTTACATTTGTATTTAAATCTTAGATTCTTGTAAAAAGAACGTTATAAATATTAAAATAAACTCATATTAATTCAGCTTTTAAAATGAAAAATTCAAGAAAATGACTTAAGGAGAATTTTTTTTTTTAAATAAGTTGTTTTAAGTAATAAGTGAGGAAAGACTTTTGACCAATGAATGTACCTTGAATAATTGTTTTCTAAAAAAGAAAATAAAAAAGTAAAAATTGCTCAATTGCCTATCCTTAAACTATTCCAGAATAGGATATCAGAGTTGTATAGCCTAGAGTTAATAAAATGAAAAAAACAATAAAATACCACACTGTTGCAACATTTTGAAAATCCATTAGAAAAATCCACTTTTTTAGAAATTTTAGAAAGAAGCAAAATGGATACCTCTAATACACAAATACATTACAGATCATTTCTCTAGTTTGATACCTCTAATACACAAATACATTACAGATCATTTCTCTAGTTTGATACCTCTAATACACAAATACATTACAGATCATTTCTCTAGTTTGATACCTCTAATACACAAATACATTACAGATCATTTCTCTAGTTTGATACCTCTAATACACAAATACATTACAGATCATTTCTCTAGTTTGATACCTCTAATACAGAAATACATTACGGATCATTTTTCTAGTTTGGTACAGGCACGTTAATAAAAAATGGCTGAGATTAAATAACTTTTATTGGCCCAATCCTTCCCTCTTAGTGAAATGATGTTGTCATACCAGTGCTTTAAGATTGTTTTAAAATGCAAAACAAAACGAAAAATAGAATTAAAAAAAAGTGTTCTACTTCAGCAATCAATGATGGAAGAATCACAAGAGGAGGGTCAGAGACGAGAGGAACTGTTGAGGATGTATCACGCTACAAAAGAGGCTCTGAGTATAATAGGTGATATAAACGTTACTACGACAGCGACACCTATACCACCACCGGTAGATAACGACTGGCTTCATGTGGAAAACAATGTTAATGGGTGAGAAAGTAGATTTTAACGACATTTGAAACGTTTTAAGTGATACAGTCTTAAGAAATGTTTGAAGAAATCAAAGGGGTAATTAGAAGCTGTAATCGAAGCACAGACAATTTAATGCAATGGCGGTCAGTTTTATTGATGGAAAAAGCCGGAGAAAACCACCGACCTGTTGCAAATAAGGGTAATAACAAAATTACTGAACTCCGAACAATCTTACAAAGGGAAAGTCAAAACTCATAATTATATAAACAGACAAAATCAGTCAACAACCGGAAAACTGTGAAAACCGTAATGACCCTGACTTGGTACAGGCATTTCTAAAGAAATGGTGGGTTGAATCAGATTTTAAAGCACCAAACCCCCCGCTCTCATTACGTTTCAAAGTCTCCGGCTGTCACTATAGTCACTGACAAACTCATCAGGTTGAAAATTAAAGTTTAATTTTTTGGATTAATTTGACATGATTTTTACTTTATATTCCATATATTATTTAATTATGATTTACATTTTGATTTGTAGATATAAACAAGATTTCTGAGAAAAAAAAGGATTAGGAAGTTATATAATATTCCCTCTACTTTTTTTTATTTTTATTTTTTTCATCTACAGTAAAATCCCTTTTTATTGCATACCGATTCTTCGCCAAAAAATCGTATATTGCCATGAAATTATCAAGTCCCGTTTTCTTTCCATGTAAAAAACCACGTTATGACGCCAAACTTGCATATCGCCATCGGCCCAGGTGTCAAAAGATCAAATGGTCAATTTACTGTTGATTGTCCCTCGATAGAAGACCAATCAGTTATGTCACATGTTGATGATTTTACAGGTGTTTGTTATTTTTACAGGTCATTTAACAAGAAATTAAGGTAAATTGAAGTTCTTGTCCAAACAATCTGATTACAGTTAATTGTTGTATAATTAAAAGTTGAGACCATAGTGTTAGTTTTATAGTTTGTGTACTTTTTTAATTGTGACTAAAAGTTTTCAAAGTGTTTTCAATTTCGTAGTGTAAAAATGTCTACTCCAAAGCAGAAAAGAAATCTGCTTGATTTCAAACAGAAAAGTGAAATCATAGACTATGCAACAGAACATCCTAAAAGCACTCAACAACAGATAGCAAATTATTTCTCTATTTTTTGGGGAAATACAGTAAAACCCCGCTTTATTGCCCCTCGATTCACTGCCAAACTTGCGTATCGCCAAGAATTTCTGCAGTCCCGTTTTCCGAATGTAGTAATAACCCCGTTAAAATGCCAAACTCGCATACCGCCATCCGCCACAGTAATTGAACATCAAACGGTCAATTTACTGTTATTTAAACCTCGATCATAATGCCAATCAATAATGTCACACCTCGGTGATTTTAGGATGCCTGTCAATCAAGGTAAGTAAACAAGATTACTGAACTGATTACTTTTCATTCTGAATAAAGCTTAATAAATTTGTTTGTGTGTTCTTTTCATTTGTGTTGAAAATGTCGACGCCTAAACGTAAAAGAAATTTGCTTGATTTTCGACAGAAAAGAGAAATTGTAGAAATTAAGAATCCATCGATATATTGGCAAATGATGTCCTCCAGTGACCTCGACTTTCTGAACATTAATGAAGAAATAAGTGAAAGCCTTCCTTGTAATGGGTTATAATCCACGTGAACATGTTGTGAATTATTTGATTGTGAATGCATGCGTTAAAACGACAGAAATGTTTATATGTGAATAGATTTTAACAACTTCCGGTTATAGAAATCCAATTTACTTCCAAACCATACACTGACGGTGACACGCTTCAAAGTGTTGTATAAACATTTTTCAATTAAAGTATAACACCCTTGCTTCTATAAACATATTTTATCACCTTTCTTTAAACAATTAATGATCAATTATCCATAAGTTAACTGTACATTTGCCCCGGGGACAGAATTAATCTTGTGACACGACAACGAGTGAGAAAAACAAACTTTATTGTTCTTTCTTTAGTTGTGATAAACAAAAAGTGAAAATAAAATGGAGAGTAAATATTTGTAAGACGTAAAAATGAATTTAATATATATTAAAGGAAATTGCTAGTATACGTGTTAACAACGTAATTTCAGTAGATTTTTTAGCTCACCTGACCCAAAGGGTCAGGTGAGCTATTGCCATCACTTGGCGTCCGTCGTCCGTCCGTCGTACGTCGTAAACTTTTTCAAAAATCTTCTCCTCTGAAAGTACTAGACCAATGGAAACCAAACTTGGTCTGAATCATTACTAGGGTGTCTAGTTTCAAAATTGTGTCCGGTGATGCTGTGCACCAACCAACATGGCCGCTGTTACTAAAAATAGAACATATGGTCAAATTGCAGGTTTTTGGTAATAACTCAAAAACCGTTAATAATATCAAAAATCTGACATGGGGTAAAAATGATCAGCACATCAAGATCTACCTACCCTGCAATTTTGAAGTAAATCTGATTACCCATCTTGGAGTTATTGCCCTTTTTTCATCAAATTTGTAAAATTTTAATACTTTTCGTCTTATATTTCAAAAACTATAAGAGATAAAGGTTAACTTTAAATTGCAAAAATGTGCAGCATATCAAGATCTACCTACCCTGCAATTTTGAAGTAAATCCCATTACTCATTTTGGAGTTATTTCCCTTTTTTCATCAAATTTTCAAAATTTTAATACTTTTCGTCCTTTATTTCAAAAACAGACAGATGGTAAGTTGAAACTGCAAACATGTTCAGCATGTCAAGATCTACCTACCCTGCAATTTTGAAGTAAATTTTATTACCCATCTTGGAGTTATTGCCCTTTTTTCATCAATTTTTTTTGTCATTTTAATACTTTTCGTCTTATATTTCAAAAACTATTCAGAGATAGATGTTAAGTTTATTGCAAAAATGTGCAGCATATCAAGATCTACCTACCCTGCAATTTTGAAGTAAATCCCATTAACCATTTTGACCGATTATGCAAATTAGAAAAAAGGGGGGATGAAATTAAAAAAATTCTTCTCCTCTGAAACTATTGAGCCAATCTCAACCAAACTTTGCAGAAATGATCCTTAGGTGGTCCCCTTTCAAAAATGTGTCTGTCAGCGCCGTCCTGTATCCAAGATGGCCACCATTACTAAAGATAGAAATTTCTTCAAATGGCCAAAACTGCTCTATTTTAAGCCAGAAAGTGCCCAAATTTGAATTGTATAAGCATAATGATGAGCCTTTTAACATATATTACGGGATTTTTTATGAACTTTGAACTTTTGCCGATTTTGACCGATTATGCAAATTAGAAAAAAGGGGGGATGATTTAAAAAAAAATCTTCTCTGAAACTACTGAGCCAATCTCAACCAAACTTTGCTGAAATGATTCTTGGGTGGTCCCCTTTCAAAATTGTGTCCGTCAGCGCCGTCCTGTATCCAAGATGGCCGCCATTACTAAAAATAGAAATTTCTTCAAATGGCCAAAACTGCTCTATTTTATGCCAGAAATTGTCCAAATTTGAACTGTATAAGCATAATGATGAGCTTTTTAACATATATTACGGGATTTTTTATGAACTTTGAACTTTTGCCGATTTTGACCAATTATGCAAATTAGAAAAAAGGGGGGGGGGTGAAATTAAAAAAAAATCTTCTCTGAAACTACCGAGCCAATCTCAACCAATCTTTGCTGAAATGATCCTTGGGTGGTCCCCTTTCAAAATTGTGTCCGTCAGCACCGTCCTATATCCAAGATGGCCGCCATTACTAAAAATAGAAATTTCTTCAAATGGCCAAAACTGCTCTATTTTAAGCCAGAAAGTGCCCAAATTTGAACTGTATAAGCATAATGATGAGCTTTTTAACATATATTACGGGATTTTTTATGAACTTTGAACTTTTGCCGATTTTGACCGATTATGCAAATTTGAAAAAAGGGGGGATGAAATTTAAAAAAAGTTTTCTCCTCTGAAACTACTGAGCCAATCTCAACCAAACTTTGCTGAAATGATTCTTGGGTGGTCCCCTTTCAAAATTGTGTCCGTCAGCGCCGTCCTGTATCCAAGATGGCCGCCATTACTAAAAATAGAAATTTCTTCAAATGGCCAAAACTGCTCTATTTTAAGCCAGAAAGTGCCCAAATTTGAACTGTATAAGCATAATGATGAGTTTTTTAACATATATTACGGGATTTTTTATGAACTTTGAACTTTTGCCAATTTTGACCGATTATGCAAATTAGAAAAAAGGGGGGATGAAATTTAAAAAAAATCTTCTCCTCTGAAACTACTGAGCCAATCTCAACCAAACTTTGCTGAAATGATTCTTGGGTGGTCCTCTTCCAAAATTGTGTCCGGCATTTCAGAACACCGACCAAGATGGCCGCCACAGCCGAACTTAATTTAACACAAGACCCTATGGGAAATTCCCATAAAAATCTTCTTGTCTGAAACCATTTGCTCAATAAGAACAAAATTTTGATGAAATAGTCATTGGATGGTTCTCTTCCAAAAATGTGTCCGGCGGTTCGGCCCTTCGATCAATTTTTTTTTTTAATTTTAATACTTTTCGTGTTATATTTCAAAAACTATAATAAGAGATAGATGTTAAGTTAAAATTGCAGAAATTTGCAGCATGTCAAGATCTTCCTGCCATGCAATTTTGAAGTAAATCCCATTACCTATTTTGGAGTTATTGCCCTTTTTTCATCCATTTTAATACTATCATCTTATATCTCAAAAACTATTACAATGTAGAGATAGAGGGAAAGTTTAAACTGCAAAAATGTTCAGCATGTCAAGATCTACAAAAAATTTCCTACAGTTAAAAATGTGCGACAACTGTGAAGAGTTATTCCTCTTGAAATGCATTTTTTTGTTGACTCACTGCTTTTGGTTACTCAAATAATCAAAGGGAAGCAACTCTATTACAAAATGTGAAGTAGGAAAAGCTAAATTTTGAGAATCATTGACATATGTTTTTTTACAGCAATTTTGATAACTTACATTAAAGGGGGAACCCCTGCCCCAATTTTTTTGTAGAAGGGGTCTGCAATGACGAAGGCTACATTTGTTAATTTTTTTTACCGAAGTTATCAAGTTTTATTGACTGATGTTGTTATTATACCCAGGTGAGCTATACAGGCTCCTGGGAGCCTCTAGTTTTCTTTTCAAATTCGATAAAATAAATTCTGCTAAATTTACAAATGCCGAAATTTTCTACAACTGTCAAAATGAAACTTATATATTAGAATTTAAATTGTAAGTGATAATATTCATTTCCGGTAAACTTGTCAAAATCAAACCGTCAGTCATTCCAAATTTAAAATCAAACTGTTGACTTTCGGTTTTCTGTCCTTACTCAGTTTATCGCCAAACTCGTTATAACGCCAAAATCTGGCTGGACAGATGGTGGCGGTTTAACGAGGTTATACTGTACTTGTAAAGCGTAGAACTGTCAGAGATATCCTATCAAATAAAGAAACTTACGAGTCTGATTGATGTCAAAATTTATGTGTATATAAGTTTGATGACGTACAAAAACTTTATTTACAAACGATAATTTCTTTATGTCATGTTTGTATCATGAAATATTGTTTCTATAAGTGAAAATAAATTATTATTGTTTATTTATTGATTTCTCATCAGTAAACAACCACCATCCGCAAATTTGCCATTCTATTTCCGATGGTTATAATAAACATACTTTCGGTTTAAGGCTTCCCTCAGTTTATTGCCAAACTCGTTATAGCACCAAATGATTGCTGAACAGAATTTCTGAGAGAAAAAAATGATTAAGAAGTTATAAAATATTCCCTTTATTTTGTGTGATTATTATTTTTTTCATCTACAGTAAAACCCTTTTTATTGCTCCCGGATTCTTTGCCAAATTCGCCTATCGCCATGAAATTAACAAGTCCTGTTTTCTTTCCATGTAAAAAACCTTGTTATGACACCAAACTTGTATATCGCCATCTGCCCAGGTGTCAAAAGATCAAATGGTCAATTTACTGTTGATTGTCCCTCGATAGAAGACCAATCAGTTATGTCACATGTTGATGATTTTACAGGTGTTTGTTATTTTTACAGGTCGTTTTACAAGTAATGAAGGTAAATTGAAGTTCTTGTCCAAACAATCTGATTAAATTAATTATTGTATAGTTAATAGTTGAAACCATACTATAGTGTTTGTTTTATAGTTTATGAATCACGAATAAAATTTGTTTGAAGTTTTCAGTGTTTTTAATTTCGTAGTGTAAAAATGTCTACTCCAAAATGGAAAAGAAATCTGCTTGATTTCAAACAGAACCGTGAAATCATAGACTATGCAATGGAACATCCTAAAGCGCTCAGCAACAAATAGCAGATTATTGCTCTATTTTTTGGAAATTTCCTGTGAAGTTTAGAACTTACGAGTCTGTTTGATGTTGAAATGTACGTGTACCGTATATAAATTCGGTGACGTACAAAAACTTTATTTACAAGCGATAATTTCTGTATGTCATGTTTGTATCATGAAATATTGTTTCTATAAGTTAAAATGAATTATTGTTTATTTATTGATTTCTTATCAGTAAGCAACCACCATCTGTAAATTTGCCATTCTATTTCCGATGGTCATTATAAACATTATGTCTGTGTCCATACTTCTGGTTTAAGTCTTCCCTCAGTTTATCGCCAAACTCGTTATAGTGCCAAATTATTTCTGAACAAACGGTGGCGGTTTAATGGGATTCGACTGTATATACAGATGAAGAAATTTTGAAATTATTTAAAATGAAGAACTTTTGTTTTATGATTCCTCTGGTTTTCTGTATAGTACCCCAATTCTTGTTTGTTGTGTACATCATTTGTTATTAGTTCAATAAATTTCAATGTCTTTTAGGGGCCATCATGGTCACGATCTTATGGTAGTTGGATTTACAACTAACTGTGCAATCAGTGTCTATTCACACTAAAGTTGTGAGTTCGAACCCTGTTCATGGTGAGGTACTTGATACAACGTTATGTGATAAAGTTTGTCAGTGGCTTGCAACAGGTCAGTGGTTTTGTCCGGGTACACCAGTTTCCTCCACCAATAAAACTGACCACCTTGATATAACTGAAATATTGTTGAAAGTGGTGTTAAATACCATAAACCAACCAACCAACCATCAATGTCTTTTTTATTTTTTTATTAGCTCACCTGGCCATAGGCCATGTGAGCTTTTGTCATGGGTAAGCGTCCGTCGTCTGTCCATCCGTTAGCTTTTCACATTTAAATCTTCTTCTCTGAAACCGCTGAACAGAAATCGGCCAAACTTGCCAGAAATGTTCACTGGATGGTCCTCTACCAGATTTGTGTTTTTGGTGCTGATTTGAAATCCAACATGGCTGCAAGGGTCCATAATGTGTTCTCATAGGCTGAAATTTTAAAAATCTTCTTGTCAGAAACCACTAAGTCAATTGAATTGTGACTTTGCAGGAATGATCATTGGGTGGTCCTGTACTAAACTTGTGAATCGTTTGCCGATCGGAAATTCAAGATGGCCGCCATGACTCGACTTAGTTTAACATAGGACCCTATGGGAATTTCACATTTTCATCTTTTTTTCTGAAACCACAAAACAGATTTGAATCAAACTTGGCAGAAATGTTCATTGGATGGTCATATACAAGATTTTTGTTTTTGGCGCTGATCGGAAATCCAACATGGCTGCCAGGGACCATAATGTGTTCTGATTGATCGAAATTTTAAAAATCTTCTTGTTAGAAACCACTAAGCCAATTGAATTGTGGCTTTGCAGGAATGATCATTGGGTGGTCCTGTACTAAATTTGTGAATCGTTTGCTGATCGGAAATTCAAGATGGCCACCATGACTCGACTTAATTTTAACATAGGACCCTATCGAAAAAATGTTTAATTCTCCTCTGAAACCAGTAAGTCAGTTTAAAGCAAACATGGGATGAATGGTCCTTAGGTGGTCAACTTTCAAAATTATGTCCTGTGACCCCGACCTCCATCCAAGATGGCAACCATCAGCGAACATAGTTTTAACATAGGACCCTATGGGAAATATATTTAAAAATCTTCTTCTCTGAAACCAGTAAGCCAATTTAAAGCAAACATGGCATGGATGGTCCTTAAGTGGTCAATTTTCAAAATTGTGTCCAGTGACCCTGACCTCCATCCAAGATGGCCACCTTCAGCAGACATACTGTAGTTTTAACATAGGACCCTATGGGAAAAAATGTTTTAAAATCTTCTCCTCTGAAACTAGTAAGCCAATATAGCAAACATGTCATCGATGGTCCTTAGGTGGTCAACTTCCAAAATTGTGTTCAGTGATCCCGATCTCGGTTCAAAATGGCCGCCGTCAGCAGACATAGTTTTAACATAGGACCCTATGGGAAAATTGTTTAAAAGTCTTCTCTTCTGAAACCAGTCAGCCAATTTAAAGCAAACATGGCATGGATGGTCCTTGGGTAGTATACTTTCAAAATTGTGTCCGGTGACCACGACCTCCATCCAAGATGGCTGCCATGAGCAGACATAGTTTTAACATAGAACCCTATGACAGTATGGGATTTAAATAGTAACTTAGATGTATTCAGCATGCAGACATTCTTAAGAGGACTTATTTATGTCAGATGAGCGATACAGGCTCACCTGAGCCTCTAGTTTTCTTAAAAAATCAATAACCATGTGATAAAATTCAGCCATTTTGGAATATTCCCACCCCCTTTGTATTTTTTGTTGACAAATCGACACTACTGTAGATATACATGTTATCAGAGAGACAATCTAATGCATGCAATTTTCAGTATATTACCGTCAAATATGGTCACATAAGACAGGTGGTCGCTTACTACAGGCGTAATTGATATGAAAGCACTGTGAAGGGAAATAAAAATTAAGGTCACATAATACAAGTTCTTGCTTAATAGAGGGGGTCACTAAAGTAGGTTTGACTGTAACTTAATAGAGGTGGTCACTAAAGTAGGTTTGACTGTAACTTAATAGAGGTGGTCACTAAAGTAGGTTTGACTAACTTAATAAAGGTGGTCACTAAAGTAGGTTTGACTGTAACTTAATAGAGGTGGTCACTAAAGTAGGTTTGACTGTAACTTAATAGAGGTGGTCACTAAAGTAGGTTTGACTGTAACTTAATAGAGGTGGTCACTAAAGTAGGTTTGACTGTAACTTAATAGAGGTGGTCACTAAAGTAGGTTTGACTGTAATTTAATAGAGGTGGTCACTAAAGCAGGTTTGACTGTAACTTAATAGAGATGATCACTAAAGTAGGTTTGACTGTAGCTTAATAGAGGTGGTCACTAAAGTAGGGTTGACTGTAACTTAATAGAGGTGGTCAATAAAGTAGGTTTGACTGTAACTTAATAGAGGTGGTCACAAAAGCAGGTTTGACTGTAACTTAATAGAGATGGTCACTAAAGTAGGTTTGACTGTAACTTAATAGAGGTGGTCACTAAAGTAGGTTTGACTAACTTAATAGAGATGGTCACTAAAGCAGGTTTGACTGTAACTTAATAGAAATGGTCACTAAAGCAGGTTTGACTGTAACTTAATAGAGATGGTCACTAAAGTAGGTTTGACTGTAACTTAATAGAGATGGTCACTAAAGTAGGTTTGACTGTAGCTTAATAGAGGTGGTCACTAAAGCAGGTTTGACTGTAACTTAATAGAGATGGTCACTAAAGTAGGTTTGACTGTAGCTTAATAGAGGTGGTCACTAAAGCAGGTTTGACTGTAACTTAATAGAGATGGTCACTAAAGCAGGTTTGACTGTAACTTAATAGAGATGGTCACTAAAGCAGGTTTGACTGTAACTTAATAGAGATGGTCACTAAAGTAGGTTTGACTGTAACTTAATAGACATGGTCACTAAAGTAGGTTTGACTGTAACTTAATAGAGGTGGTCACTAAAGTAGGTTTGACTGTAACTTAATAGAGTTGGTCACTAAAGTAGGTTTGACTGTAACTTAATAGAGGTGGTCACTAAAGTAGGTTTGACTGTAACTTAATAGAGTTGGTCACTAAAGTAGGTTTGACTCTAACGTAAGAGAGGTGGTCACTAAAGTAGGTTTGACTGTAACTTAATAGACGTGGTCACTAAAGTAGGTTTGACTGTAACTTAATAGAGATGGTCACTAAAGTAGGTTTGACTGTAACTTAAGAGAGTTGGTCACTAAAGTAGGTTTGACTGTAACTTAAGAGAGGTGGTCACTAAAGTAGGTTTGACTGTAACTTAAGAGAGTTGGTCACTAAAGTAGGTTTGACTGTAACTTAATAGACATGGTCACTAAAGTAGGTTTGACTGTAACTTAATAGAGTTGGTCACTAAAGTAGGTTTGACTGTAACTTAAGAGAGTTGGTCACTAAAGTAGGTTTGACTGTAACTTAAGAGAGTTGGTCACTAAAGTAGGTTTGACTGTAACTTAATAGAGTTGGTCACTAAAGTAGGTTTGACTGTAACTTAATAGAGATGGTCACTAAAGTAGGTTTGACTGTAACTTAAGAGAGTTGGTCACTAAAGTAGGTTTGACTGTAACTTAAGAGAGGTGGTCATTAAAGTAGGTTTGACTGTAACTTAAGAGAGTTGGTCACTAAAGTAGGTTTGACTGTAACTTAATAGACGTGGACACTAAAGTAGGTTTGACTGTAACTTAATAGACGTGGTCACTAAAGTAGGTTTGACTGTATCTTAATAGAGGTGGTCACTAAAGTAGGTTTAACTGTATCTTAATAGAGATGGTCACTAAAGTAGGTTTGACTGTAACTTAATAGAGGTGGTCACTAAAGTAGGTTTGACTGTAACTTAATTGAGATGGTCACTAAAGTAGGTTTGACTGTAACTTAATAGACGTGGTCACTAAAGTAGGTTTGACTGTATCTTAATAGAGATGGTCACTAAAGTAGGTTTGACTGTATCTTAATAGAGGTGGTCACTAAAGTAGGTTTGACTGTAACTTAATAGAGGTGGTCACTAAAGTAGGTTTGACTGTAACTTAATAGAGGTGGTCACTAAAGTAGGTTTGACTGTAACTTAATAGAGATGGTCACTAAAGTAGGTTTGACTGTAACTTAATAGACGTGGTCACTAAAGTAGGTTTGACTGTAACTTAATAGAGTTGGTCACTAAAGTAGGTTTGACTGTAACTTAAGAGAGTTGGTCACTAAAGTAGGTTTGACTGTAACTTAAGAGAGGTGGTCACTAAAGTAGGTTTGACTGTAACTTAAGAGAGTTGGTCACTAAAGTAGGTTTGACTGTAACTTAATAGACGTGGACACTAAAGTAGGTTTGACTGTAACTTAATAGACGTGGTCACTAAAGTAGGTTTGACTGTATCTTAATAGAGGTGGTCACTAAAGTAGGTTTAACTGTATCTTAATAGAGATGGTCACTAAAGTAGGTTTGACTGTAACTTAATAGAGGTGGTCACTAAAGTAGGTTTGACTGTAACTTAATTGAGATGGTCACTAAAGTAGGTTTGACTGTAACTTAATAGACGTGGTCACTAAAGTAGGTTTGACTGTATCTTAATAGAGATGGTCACTAAAGTAGGTTTGACTGTATCTTAATAGAGGTGGTCACTAAAGTAGGTTTGACTGTAACTTAATAGAGGTGGTCACTAAAGTAGGTTTGACTGTAACTTAATAGAGGTGGTCACTAAAGTAGGTTTGACTGTAACTTAATAGAGATGGTCACTAAAGTAGGTTTGACTGTAACTTAATAGAGGTGGACACTAAAGTAGGTTTGACTAACTTAATAGAGATGGTCACTAAAGTAGGTTTGACTGTAACTTAATTGAGGTGGTCACTAAAGTAGGTTTGACTGTAACTTAAGAGAGATGGTCACTAAAGTAGGTTTGACTGTAACTTAATAGACGTGGTCACTAAAGCAGGTTTAACTGTGTCTTAATAGACGTGGTCACTAAAGCAGGTTTGACTGTAACTTAATAGAGATGGTCACTAAAGTAGGTTTGACTGTAACTTAAGAGAGATGGTCACTAAAGCAGGTTTGACTGTATCTTAATAGAGGTGGTCACTAAAGCAGGTTTGACTGTATCTTAATAGAGGTGGTCATTAAAGCAGGTTTGACTGTAACTTAAGAGAGATGGTCACTAAAGCAGGTTTGACTGTATCTTAATAGACATGGTCACTAAAGCAGGTTTGACTGTATCTTAATAGACGTGGTCACTAAAGCAGGTTTGACTGTATCTTAATAGACATGGTCACTAAAGCAGGTTTGACTGTATCTTAATAGACATGGTCACTAAAGTAGGTTTTACTGTAACTTAATAGACATGGTCACTAAAGCAGGTTTGACTGTAACTTAATAGACATGGTCACTAAAGTAGGTTTGACTGTATCTTAATAGACATGGTCACTAAAGCAGGTTTGACTGTATCTTAATAGACATGGTCACTAAAGTAGGTTTGACTGTAACTTAATAGAGGTGGTCACTAAAGCAGGTTTGACTGTCACTTAATAGAGGTGGTCACTAAAGCAGGTTTGACTGTATCTTAATAGACGTGGTCACTAAAGTAGGTTTGACTGTAACTTAATAGAGGTGGTCACTAAAGCAGGTTTGACTGTATCTTAATAGAGGTGGTCACTAAAGTAGGTTTGACTGTAACTTAATAGACGTGGTCACTAAAGCAGGTTTGACTGTAACTTAATAAACGTGGTCACTAAAGCAGGTTTGACTGTATATCAATTTTTCATGAAAAATGTGATCATCTTCGACCATTCAAAACTAATATTGCTGTATACTTTCAGAGGTGGATCCAGACCATCCTCTCCTAAGCCTTCAAGAGGTGGTCCTCCACCACCGCTACCAAACCGACCAGGTCCTGGAGGATCAACGGTGCCAAGTAGACCTGCTCCAACCATTCCAAACAGACCAGCACCAACTGCACCAGGCGGTGGCGGGCCACCCATCCCAGCGTATGTATAAAAAAAACTTTTTTTTTTGTTCAGTATCAATGATCTTTGACAGGTTACTGAAATATACTTGTAGGTTTTTTTGAATTTGAGTAAAATTGTATATGTTGAATTGACCTAATCTTTAATAAATAAAAAAGATAGACCTTTTGTACATTCCGGATTTGATTCTAAAATTATATGTTTTAATACCTTTATACAAGTTATATCCCAAGAGCAACGGAAAAGACAAAGAATTCAGTACCGTTTTCTGATAATTTGTAGATATTTGATCCTTGTAAAAAAATCAAAGGATGATTTTATAGCAAATAGAAAATGTACTTGTTGAAAGGGGATTTTGTTTTCAATATCAATTAGCATACAATTTAGATCAGCATTTTTTTTTTTACTTCTTCTTCAATGGCATTTGTTTTTAACTACTTCTCACACAAATTGATATTGTTCAATGCACAGTACATCATTTGATGAAGTAATCCTTAGGATATAAATAATAGATATGATTTTAGTTGGGTTTTTGTTGTGTATTCAGAATGTAATGTAATTGTATAGTATCTACCCTGTTAAACCTTGAATGTTGTCTGTTTTGCTGATCTTATCTGATGCTTATGTCATACAAAAGTAAATATGGTAGCCCTATAGTTTATTGTAAAATTAAAATGAGTAGAATAGGTGAATCAGATCCCTTCATCAAGTTAGACAAGGGAGACAACTTATATGTCATACACAAGTAGACATGGTAGCCCTATAGTTTATTGTAAAGTTAAAATGAGTAGAATAGGTGAATTATATTCCTTCATCAAGTTAGACCAGGGAGACAACTTATATGTCATACACAAGTAAACATGGTAACCCTATAGTTTATTGTAAAGTTAAAATGAGTAGAATAGGTGAATTATATTCCTTCATCAAGTTAGACCAGGGAGACAACTTATATGTCATACAAAAGTAAACATGGTAGCCCTATAAATTTATTATAAAATTAAATTGGGAAACATTAAAGTCATTTGTTTTCCTTCTCCAAGTACAGCAAGGTGGACAACTGAATGGAATTAAACTAAGAAAAACAACTTTGTGATGCTGAAAATACCCCTTCATCAAGTTAGATAAGGGAGATAACTCTATGAAATAGATAGCTTATTAATTAGTAGATTATCAAGTTGGGTAAGGGAGATAATTTAATGGAAATAGATAACCTATTAATTAGTAGATTATCAATTTAGGTAAGGGGGACAACTTAACTTGGAGTACATGTTCTATTTATAATGTGTTTTGTTTTAATTGACAGTGTTATGACTTGTTTTATGTGTAGTTTTAAATATTGTATTTGTGTGTTAAACCTAGTTTGCAGGGACTGGTGTTTTATATGTCTACTGGGCGTTGACCTTAAATTTATAAATTTATACGTACCCCTATATATAGTCAGATATAAAAAAAAAAAAGACAATTATTACAGTATAGTATAAACAGGGTTTTATGTTAATATGTATATCACATAAGAAAATGAAAGTATCATGTATCGAGAAACTAAAATAAAACCAATTTGAAAGAGTATATTTGCTTGGCTTACAACTGATTATATCTGGTATTAAGTATATGGCTATGAGATGTGATGTTTCCAGTATTAGGTTTAAGTGCCGACTGACCTTGTTGCTTGTTACTGCTGAGATCTTTATGCAACTTTATTCTTTTATATAAGCATTCATCCCATGTACATGATATGAATGAAGTGACTTGTTTTGATATCCCTGCCTATAGGCGTCGGAGGGTTTTAAGTTTTGCCCATGTCCATCCCTGCCTATAGGCGTCGGAGGGTTTTAAGTTTTGCCCATGTCCATCCCAGCCTATAGGCATCGGAGGGTTTTAAGTTTTGCTCATGTCCATCCCTGCCTATAGGCGTCGGAGGGTTTTAAGTTTTGCCCATGTCCATCCCTGCCTATAGGCGTCGGAGGGTTTTAAGTTTTGCCCATGTCCATCCCTGCCTATAGGCGTCGGAGGGTTTTAAGTTTTGCCCATGTCCATCCCAGCCTATAGGCATCGGAGGGTTTTAAGTTTTGCTCATGTCCATCCCTGCCTATAGGCGTCGGAGGGTTTTAAGTTTTGCCCATGTCCATCCCTGCCTATAGGCGTCGGAGGGTTTTAAGTTTTGCCCATGTCCATCCCTGCCTATAGGCGTCGGAGGGTTTTAAGTTTTGCCCATGTCCATCCCTGCCTATAGGCGTCGGAGGGTTTTAAGTTTTGCCCATGTCCATCCCTGCCTATAGGCGTCGGAGGGTTTTAAGTTTTGCTCATGTCCATCCCTGCCTATAGGCATCGGAGGGTTTTAAGTTTTGCCCATGTCCATCCCTGCCTATAGGCATCGGAGGGTTTTAAGTTTTGTCCATGTCCATCCCTGCCTATAGGCATCGGAGGGTTTTAAGTTTTGCTCATGTCCATCCCTGCCTATAGGCATCGGAGGGTTTTAAGTTTTGCTCATGTCCATCCCTGCCTATAGGCGTCGGAGGGTTTTAAGTTTTGCCCATGTCCATCCCTGCCTATAGGCGTCGGAGGGTTTTAAGTTTTGTCCATGTCCATCCCTGCCTATAGGCGTCGGAGGGTTTTAAGTTTTGCTCATGTCCATCCCTGCCTATAGGCGTCAGAGGGTTTTAAGTTTTGCCCATGTCCATCCCAGCCTATAGGCGTCGGAAGGTTTTAAGTTTTGTCCATGTCCATCCCTGCCTATAGGCGTCGGAGGGTTTTAAGTTTTGCCCATGTCCATCCCTGCCTATAGGCGTCGGAGGGTTTTAAGTTTTGTCCATGTCCATCCCTTCCTATAGGCGTCGGAGGGTTTTAAGTTTTGCCCATGTCCATCCCTGCCTATAGGCGTCGGAGGGTTTTAAGTTTTGCCCATGTCCATCCCTGCCTATAGGCATCGGAGGGTTTTAAGTTTTGCTCATGTCCATCCCTGCCTATAGGCGTCGGAGGGTTTTAAGTTTTGCCCATGTCCATCCCTGCCTATAGGCGTCGGAGGGTTTTAAGTTTTGCCCATGTCCATCCCAGCCTATAGGCGTCGGAGGGTTTTAAGTTTTGCTCATGTCCATCCCTGCCTATAGGCGTCGGAGGGTTTTAAGTTTTGCCCATGTCCATCCCTGCCTATAGGCGTCGGAGGGTTTTAAGTTTTGCCCATGTCCATCCCTGCCTATAGGTGTCGGAGGGTTTTAAGTTTTGTCCATGTCCATCCCTGCCTATAGACGTCGGAGGGTTTTAAGTTTTGCTCATGTCCATCCCTGCCTATAGGCGTCGGAGGGTTTTAAATTTTGCCCATGTCCATCCCTGCCTATAGGCATCGGAGGGTTTTAAGTTTTGTCCATGTCCATCCCTGCCTATAGGCATCGGAGGGTTTTAAGTTTTGCTCATGTCCATCCCTTCCTATAGGCGTCGGAGGGTTTTAAGTTTTACTCATGTCCATCCCTGCCTATAGGCGTCGGAGGGTTTTAAGTTTTGCCCATGTCCATCCCTGCCTATAGGCGTCGGAGGGTTTTAAGTTTTGTCCATGTCCATCCCTGCCTATAGGCGTCGGAGGGTTTTAAGTTTTGCTCATGTCCATCCCTGCCTATAGGCGTCGGAGGGTTTTAAGTTTTGCCCATGTCCATCCCAGCCTATAGGCGTCGGAAGGTTTTAAGTTTTGTCCATGTCCATCCCTGCCTATAGGCGTCGGAGGGTTTTAAGTTTTGCCCATGTCCATCCCTGCCTATAGGCGTCGGAGGGTTTTAAGTTTTGTCCATGTCCATCCCTGCCTATAGGCGTCGGAGGGTTTTAAGTTTTGCCCATGTCCATCCCTGCCTATAGACATCGGAGGGTTTTAAGTTTTGCTCATGTCCATCCCTGCCTATAGGCGTCGGAGGGTTTTAAGTTTTGTCCATGTCCATCCCTGCCTATAGGCGTCGGAGGGTTTTAAGTTTTGTCCATGTCCATCCCTGCCTATAGGCGTCGGAGGGTTTTAAGTTTTGTCCATGTCCATCCCTGCCTATAGGTGTCGGAGGGTTTTAAGTTTTGTCCATGTCCATCCCTGCCTATAGGCGTCGGAGGGTTTTAAGTTTTGTCCATGTCCATCCCTGCCTATAGGCGTCGGAGGGTTTTAAGTTTTGTCCATGTCCATCCCTGCCTATAGGCGTCGGAGGGTTTTAAGTTTTGCCCATGTCCATCCCTGCCTATAGGCGTCGGAGGGTTTTAAGTTTTGCTCATGTCCATCCCTGCCTATAGGCATTGGAGGGTTTTAAGTTTTGCCCATGTCCATCCCAGCCTATAGGCATCGGAGGGTTTTAAGTTTTGCTCATGTCCATCCCTGCCTATAGGCATCAGAGGGTTTTAAGTTTTGCTCATGTCCATCCCTGCCTATAGGCATCGGAGGGTTTTAAGTTTTGCCCATGTCCATCCCTGCCTATAGGCGTCGGAGGGTTTTAAGTTTTGCCCATGTCCATCCCTGCCTATAGGCATCGGAGGGTTTTAAGTTTTGCCCATGTCCATCCCTGCCTATAGGCATCGGAGGGTTTTAAGTTTTGTCCATGTCCATCCCTGCCTATAGGCATCGGAGGGTTTTAAGTTTTGCTCATGTCCATCCCTGCCTATAGGCATCGGAGGGTTTTAAGTTTTGCTCATGTCCATCCCTGCCTATAGGCGTCGGAGGGTTTTAAGTTTTGCCCATGTCCATCCCTGCCTATAGGCGTCGGAGGGTTTTAAGTTTTGCCCATGTCCATCCCTGCCTATAGGCGTCGGAGGGTTTTAAGTTTTGTCCATGTCCATCCCTGCCTATAGGCGTCGGAGGGTTTTAAGTTTTGCTCATGTCCATCCCTGCCTATAGGCGTCGGAGGGTTTTAAGTTTTGTCCATGTCCATCCCTGCCTATAGGCATCAGAGGGTTTTAAGTTTTGTCCATGTCCATCCCTGCCTATAGGCGTCGGAGGGTTTTAAGTTTTGCCCATGTCCATCCCTGCCTATAGGCGTCAGAGGGTTTTAAGTTTTGTCCATGTCCATCCCTGCCTATAGGCGTCGGAGGGTTTTAAGTTTTGTCCATGTCCATCCCTGCCTATAGGCGTCGGAGGGTTTTAAGTTTTGTCCATGTCCATCCCTGCCTATAGGCGTCGGAGGGTTTTAAGTTTTGCTCATGTCCATCCCTGCCTATAGGCGTCGGAGGGTTTTAAGTTTTGCCCATGTCCATCCCAGCCTATAGGCGTCGGAAGGTTTTAAGTTTTGTCCATGTCCATCCCTGCCTATAGGCGTCGGAGGGTTTTAAGTTTTGCCCATGTCCATCCCTGCCTATAGGCGTCGGAGGGTTTTAAGTTTTGTCCATGTCCATCCCTGCCTATAGGCATCGGAGGGTTTTAAGTTTTGTCCATATCCATCCCTGCCTATAGGCATCGGAGGGTTTTAAGTTTTGCCCATGTCCATCCCTGCCTATAGGCATCGGAGGGTTTTAAGTTTTGCTCATGTCCATCCCTGCCTATAGGCGTCGGAGGGTTTTAAGTTTTGTCCATGTCCATCCCTGCCTATAGGCGTCGGAGGGTTTTAAGTTTTGTCCATGTCCATCCCTGCCTATAGGCGTCGGAGGGTTTTAAGTTTTGTCCATGTCCATCCCTGCCTATAGGCGTCGGAGGGTTTTAAGTTTTGTCCATGTCCATCCCTGCCTATAGGCGTCGGAGGGTTTTAAGTTTTGTCCATGTCCATCCCTGCCTATAGGCATTGGAGGGTTTTAAGTTTTGCTCATGTCCATCCCTGCCTATAGGCGTCGGAGGGTTTTAAGTTTTGTCCATGTCCATCCCTGCCTATAGGCATCGGAGGGTTTTAAGTTTTGTCCATGTCCATCCCTGCCTATAGGCGTCGGAGGGTTTTAAGTTTTGCTCATGTCCATCCCTGCCTATAGGCGTCAGAGGGTTTTAAGTTTTGCCCATGTCCATCCCAGCCTATAGGCGTCGGAAGGTTTTAAGTTTTGTCCATGTCCATCCCTGCCTATAGGCGTCGGAGGGTTTTAAGTTTTGCCCATGTCCATCCCTGCCTATAGGCGTCGGAGGGTTTTAAGTTTTGTCCATGTCCATCCCTTCCTATAGGCGTCGGAGGGTTTTAAGTTTTGTCCATGTCCATCCCTGCCTATAGGCGTCGGAGGGTTTTAAGTTTTGCCCATGTCCATTCCTGCCTATAGGCATCGGAGGGTTTTAAGTTTTGCTCATGTCCATCCCTGCCTATAGGCGTCGGAGGGTTTTAAGTTTTGCCCATGTCCATCCCTGCCTATAGGCGTCGGAGGGTTTTAAGTTTTGCCCATGTCCATCCCTGCCTATAGGCATCGGAGGGTTTTAAGTTTTGCCCATGTCCATCCCTGCCTATAGGCATCGGAGGGTTTTAAGTTTTGTCCATGTCCATCCCTGCCTATAGGCATCGGAGGGTTTTAAGTTTTGCTCATGTCCATCCCTGCCTATAGGCATCGGAGGGTTTTAAGTTTTGCTCATGTCCATCCCTGCCTATAGGCGTCGGAGGGTTTTAAGTTTTGCCCATGTCCATCCCTGCCTATAGGTGTCGGAGGGTTTTAAGTTTTGCCCATGTCCATCCCTGCCTATAGGCGTCGGAGGGTTTTAAGTTTTGTCCATGTCCATCCCTGCCTATAGGCGTCGGAGGGTTTTAAGTTTTGCTCATGTCCATCCCTGCCTATAGGCGTCGGAGGGTTTTAAGTTTTGCTCATGTCCATCCCTGCCTATAGGCGTCGGAGGGTTTTAAGTTTTGTCCATGTCCATCCCTGCCTATAGGCATCAGAGGGTTTTAAGTTTTGTCCATGTCCATCCCTGCCTATAGGCGTCGGAGGGTTTTAAGTTTTGCCCATGTCCATCCCTGCCTATAGGCGTCGGAGGGTTTTAAGTTTTGTCCATGTCCATCCCTGCCTATAGGCGTCGGAGGGTTTTAAGTTTTGCTCATGTCCATCCCTGCCTATAGGCGTCGGAGGGTTTTAAGATTTGCCCATGTCCATCCCAGCCTATAGGCGTCGGAAGGTTTTAAGTTTTGTCCATGTCCATCCCTGCCTATAGGCGTCGGAGGGTTTTAAGTTTTGCCCATGTCCATCCCTGCCTATAGGCGTCGGAGGGTTTTAAGTTTTGTCCATGTCCATCCCTGCCTATAGGCATCGGAGGGTTTTAAGTTTTGTCCATATCCATCCCTGCCTATAGGCATCGGAGGGTTTTAAGTTTTGCCCATGTCCATCCCTGCCTATAGGCATCGGAGGGTTTTAAGTTTTGCTCATGTCAATCCCTGCCTATAGGCGTCGGAGGGTTTTAAGTTTTGTCCATGTCCATCCCTGCCTATAGGCGTCGGAGGGTTTTAAGTTTTGTCCATGTCCATCCCTGCCTATAGGCGTCGGAGGGTTTTAAGTTTTGTCCATGTCCATCCCTGCCTATAGGCGTCGGAGGGTTTTAAGTTTTGTCCATGTCCATCCCTGCCTATAGGCGTCGGAGGGTTTTAAGTTTTGCCCATGTCCATCCCTGCCTATAGGCATCGGAGGGTTTTAAGTTTTGTCCATGTCCATCCCTGCCTATAGGCGTCGGAGGGTTTTAAGTTTTGTCCATGTCCATCCCTGCCTATAGGCATTGGAGGGTTTTAAGTTTTGCTCATGTCCATCCCTGCCTATAGGCGTCGGAGGGTTTTAAGTTTTGTCCATGTCCATCCCTGCCTATAGGCATCGGAGGGTTTTAAGTTTTGTCCATGTCCATCCCTGCCTATAGGCGTCGGAGGGTTTTAAGTTTTGCTCATGTCCATCCCTGCCTATAGGCGTCAGAGGGTTTTAAGTTTTGCCCATGTCCATCCCAGCCTATAGGCGTCGGAAGGTTTTAAGTTTTGTCCATGTCCATCCCTGCCTATAGGCGTCGGAGGGTTTTAAGTTTTGCCCATGTCCATCCCTGCCTATAGGCGTCGGAGGGTTTTAAGTTTTGTCCATGTCCATCCCTGCCTATAGGCGTCGGAGGGTTTTAAGTTTTGTCCATGTCCATCCCTGCCTATAGGCGTCGGAGGGTTTTAAGTTTTGCCCATGTCCATCCCTGCCTATAGGCATCGGAGGGTTTTATGTTTTGCTCATGTCCATCCCTGCCTATAGGCGTCGGAGGGTTTTAAGTTTTGCCCATGTCCATCCCTGCCTATAGGCGTCGGAGGGTTTTAAGTTTTGCCCATGTCCATCCCAGCCTATAGGCGTCGGAGGGTTTTAAGTTTTGCTCATGTCCATCCCTGCCTATAGGCGTCGGAGGGTTTTAAGTTTTGCCCATGTCCATCCCTGCCTATAGGCGTCGGAGGGTTTTAAGTTTTGCCCATGTCCATCCCTGCCGATAGGTGTCGGAGGGTTTTAAGTTTTGTCCATGTCCATCCCTGCCTATAGACGTCGGAGGGTTTTAAGTTTTGCTCATGTCCATCCCTGCCTATAGGCGTCGGAGGGTTTTAAGTTTTGCCCATGTCCATCCCTGCCTATAGGCATCGGAGGGTTTTAAGTTTTGTCCATGTCCATCCCTGCCTATAGGCATCGGAGGGTTTTAAGTTTTGCTCATGTCCATCCCTTCCTATAGGCGTCGGAGGGTTTTAAGTTTTGCCCATGTCCATCCCAGCCTATAGGCGTCGGAAGGTTTTAAGTTTTGTCCATGTCCATCCCTGCCTATAGGCGTCGGAGGGTTTTAAGTTTTGCCCATGTCCATCCCTGCCTATAGGCGTCGGAGGGTTTTAAGTTTTGTCCATGTCCATCCCTTCCTATAGGCGTCGGAGGGTTTTAAGTTTTGTCCATGTCCATCCCTGCCTATAGGCATCGGAGGGTTTTAAGTTTTGCCCATGTCCATCCCTGCCTATAGGCATCGGAGGGTTTTAAGTTTTGCTCATGTCCATCCCTGCCTATAGGCGTCGGAGGGTTTTAAGTTTTGCCCATGTCCATCCCTGCCTATAGGCGTCGGAGGGTTTTAAGTTTTGCCCATGTCCATCCCAGCCTATAGGCGTCGGAGGGTTTTAAGTTTTGCTCATGTCCATCCCTGCCTATAGGCGTCGGAGGGTTTTAAGTTTTGTCCATGTCCATCCCTGCCTATAGACGTCGGAGGGTTTTAAGTTTTGCTCATGTCCATCCCTGCCTATAGGCGTCGGAGGGTTTTAAGTTTTGCCCATGTCCATCCCTGCCTATAGGCATCGGAGGGTTTTAAGTTTTGTCCATGTCCATCCCTGCCTATAGGCATCGGAGGGTTTTAAGTTTTGCTCATGTCCATCCCTTCCTATAGGCGTCGGAGGGTTTTAAGTTTTACTCATGTCCATCCCTGCCTATAGGCGTCGGAGGGTTTTAAGTTTTGCCCATGTCCATCCCTGCCTATAGGCGTCGGAGGGTTTTAAGTTTTGTCCATGTCCATCCCTGCCTATAGGCGTCGGAGGGTTTTAAGTTTTGCTCATGTCCATCCCTGCCTATAGGCGTCGGAGGGTTTTAAGTTTTGCCCATGTCCATCCCAGCCTATAGGCGTCGGAAGGTTTTAAGTTTTGTCCATGTCCATCCCTGCCTATAGGCGTCGGAGGGTTTTAAGTTTTGCCCATGTCCATCCCTGCCTATAGGCGTCGGAGGGTTTTAAGTTTTGTCCATGTCCATCCCTGCCTATAGGCGTCGGAGGGTTTTAAGTTTTGCCCATGTCCATCCCTGCCTATAGGCATCGGAGGGTTTTAAGTTTTGCTCATGTCCATCCCTGCCTATAGGCGTCGGAGGGTTTTAAGTTTTGTCCATGTCCATCCCTGCCTATAGGCGTCGGAGGGTTTTAAGTTTTGTCCATGTCCATCCCTGCCTATAGGCGTCGGAGGGTTTTAAGTTTTGTCCATGTCCATCCCTGCCTATAGGCGTCGGAGGGTTTTAAGTTTTGTCCATGTCCATCCCTGCCTATAGGCGTCGGAGGGTTTTAAGTTTTGTCCATGTCCATCCCTGCCTATAGGCGTCGGAGGGTTTTAAGTTTTGTCCATGTCCATCCCTGCCTATAGGCGTCGGAGGGTTTTAAGTTTTGCCCATGTCCATCCCTGCCTATAGGCGTCGGAGGGTTTTAAGTTTTGCTCATGTCCATCCCTGCCTATAGGCATTGGAGGGTTTTAAGTTTTGCCCATGTCCATCCCAGCCTATAGGCATCGGAGGGTTTTAAGTTTTGCTCATGTCCATCCCTGCCTATAGGCATCGGAGGGTTTTAAGTTTTGCTCATGTCCATCCCTGCCTATAGGCATCGGAGGGTTTTAAGTTTTGCCCATGTCCATCCCTGCCTATAGGCGTCGGAGGGTTTTAAGTTTTGCCCATGTCCATCCCTGCCTATAGGCATCGGAGGGTTTTAAGTTTTGCCCATGTCCATCCCTGCCTATAGGCATCGGAGGGTTTTAAGTTTTGTCCATGTCCATCCCTGCCTATAGGCATCGGAGGGTTTTAAGTTTTGCTCATGTCCATCCCTGCCTATAGGCATCGGAGGGTTTTAAGTTTTGCTCATGTCCATCCCTGCCTATAGGCGTCGGAGGGTTTTAAGTTTTGCCCATGTCCATCCCTGCCTATAGGCGTCGGAGGGTTTTAAGTTTTGCCCATGTCCATCCCTGCCTATAGGCGTCGGAGGGTTTTAAGTTTTGTCCATGTCCATCCCTGCCTATAGGCGTCGGAGGGTTTTAAGTTTTGCTCATGTCCATCCCTGCCTATAGGCGTCGGAGGGTTTTAAGTTTTGCTCATGTCCATCCCTGCCTATAGGCGTCGGAGGGTTTTAAGTTTTGTCCATGTCCATCCCTGCCTATAGGCATCAGAGGGTTTTAAGTTTTGTCCATGTCCATCCCTGCCTATAGGCGTCGGAGGGTTTTAAGTTTTGCCCATGTCCATCCCTGCCTATAGGCGTCAGAGGGTTTTAAGTTTTGTCCATGTCCATCCCTGCCTATAGGCGTCGGAGGGTTTTAAGTTTTGTCCATGTCCATCCCTGCCTATAGGCATCGGAGGGTTTTAAGTTTTGTCCATGTCCATCCCTGCCTATAGGCGTCGGAGGGTTTTAAGTTTTGTCCATGTCCATCCCTGCCTATAGGCGTCGGAGGGTTTTAAGTTTCGCTCATGTCCATCCCTGCCTATAGGCGTCGGAGGGTTTTAAGTTTTGCCCATGTCCATCCCAGCCTATAGGCGTCGGAAGGTTTTAAGTTTTGTCCATGTCCATCCCTGCCTATAGGCGTCGGAGGGTTTTAAGTTTTGCCCATGTCCATCCCTGCCTATAGGCGTCGGAGGGTTTTAAGTTTTGTCCATGTCCATCCCTGCCTATAGGCATCGGAGGGTTTTAAGTTTTGTCCATATCCATCCCTGCCTATAGGCATCGGAGGGTTTTAAGTTTTGCCCATGTCCATCCCTGCCTATAGGCATCGGAGGGTTTTAAGTTTTGCTCATGTCCATCCCTGCCTATAGGCGTCGGAGGGTTTTAAGTTTTGTCCATGTCCATCCCTGCCTATAGGCGTCGGAGGGTTTTAAGTTTTGTCCATGTCCATCCCTGCCTATAGGCGTCGGAGGGTTTTAAGTTTTGTCCATGTCCATCCCTGCCTATAGGCGTCGGAGGGTTTTAAGTTTTGTCCATGTCCATCCCTGCCTATAGGCGTCGGAGGGTTTTAAGTTTTGCCCATGTCCATCCCTGCCTATAGGCATCGGAGGGTTTTAAGTTTTGTCCATGTCCATCCCTGCCTATAGGCGTCGGAGGGTTTTAAGTTTTGTCCATGTCCATCCCTGCCTATAGGCATTGGAGGGTTTTAAGTTTTGCTCATGTCCATCCCTGCCTATAGGCGTCGGAGGGTTTTAAGTTTTGTCCATGTCCATCCCTGCCTATAGGCATCGGAGGGTTTTAAGTTTTGTCCATGTCCATCCCTGCCTATAGGCGTCGCAGGGTTTTAAGTTTTGCCCATGTCCATCCCTGCCTATAGGCGTCAGAGGGTTTTAAGTTTTGTCCATGTCCATCCCTGCCTATAGGCGTCGGAGGGTTTTAAGTTTTGCCCATGTCCATCCCTGCCTATTGGCATCGGAGGGTTTTAAGTTTTGTCCATGTCCATCCCTGCCTATAGGCGTCGGAGGGTTTTAAGTTTTGTCCATGTCCATCCCTGCCTATAGGCGTCGGAGGGTTTTAAGTTTTGCTCATGTCCATCCCTGCCTATAGGCATCGGAGGGTTTTAAGTTTTGCCCATGTCCATCCCAGCCTATAGGCGTCGGAAGGTTTTAAGTTTTGTCCATATCCATCCCTGCCTATAGGCGTCGGAGGGTTTTAAGTTTTGCCCATGTCCATCCCTGCCTATAGGCGTCGAAGGATTTTAAGTTTTGTCCATGTCCATCCCTGCCTATAGGCGTCGGAGGGTTCTAAGTTTTGTCCATGTCCATCCCTGCCTATAGGCGTCGGAGGGTTTTAAGTTTTGCCCATGTCCATCCCTGCCTATAGGCGTCGGAGGGTTTTAAGTTTTGTCCATGTCCATCCCTGCCTATAGGCGTCGGAGGGTTTTAAGTTTTGTCCATGTCCATCCCTGCCTATAGGCGTCGGAGGGTTTTAAGTTTTGTCCATGTCCATCCCTGCCTATAGGCGTCGGAGGGTTTTAAGTTTTACCCATGTCCATCCCTGCCTATAGGTATCGGAGGGTTTTAAGTTTTGCCCATGTCCATCCCTGCCTATAGGTGTCGGAGGGTTTTAAGTTTTGCCCATGTCCATCCCTGCCTATAGGCGTCGGAGGGTTTTAAGTTTTGCCCATGTCCATCCCTGCCTATAGGCGTCGGAGGGTTTTAAGTGTTGCCCATGTCCATCCCTGCCTATAGGCGTCGGAGGGTTTTAAGTTTTGCCCATGTCCATCCCTGCCTATAGGCATCGGAGGGTTTTAAGTTTTGCTCATGTCCATCCCAGCCTATAGGCGTCGGAGGGTTTTAAGTTTTGTCCATGTCCATCCCTGCCTATAGGCATCGGAGGGTTTTAAGTTTTGTCCATGTCCATACATTCGTACATTCCATGTTTGGTTTACGCTCAATAACTTAAGGTCCCCTTATGCAAAATGGAGCAGAGAAAAGGCAAGACAAATTGAATTTCAGACTTAAGCACTTTTTCTGTTCTGGAGTTATGCCCCTTGTTTTTAAATGTTATTATTTGAATAAATTTTGACTCCTTATTTTGAAATGTGTTGTCCATAAAGTGCTTTACATTTCCAAGATGTCTAAGAAGGAATTTTGAGTCCAGAAATGCAATATCTCATGCAAGATTGGATGTATGTTGTCAAAATTGTAAAATTGCCACATTTGTAGCATGAAACCGATTATTTTGATACCATTTTAAAGTAAAATGATATTTTATTTTTGAAAAAAAAATCCAGTAATAAATGGAATGGAAGGTTTTTTTCTATTTATTTTCATAAAGTTTATTCTTTTATATAAAGCAGAGGTCTGAGGCAATGGCTTGCATCATTTTTTTTATTTCCAGCTTTTTGAATTTTCTCATTCTAACTTGAAATATAATTCACAACAGTAGTTCCCCTCTTATAAGGCCATTCCCACCAAAGGTCACCTCTCTTATCAGGCCACTCCCACCAAAGGTCACCTCTCTTATCAGGCCACTCCCACCAAAGGTCACCTCTCTTATCAGGCCACTCCCATCAAAGGTCACCTCTCTTATCAGGCCACTCCCACCAAAAGTCACCTCTCTTATCAGGCCACTCCCACCAAAGGTCACCTCTCTTATCAGACCACTCCCACCAAAGGTCACCTCTCTTATCAGGACACTCCCACCAAACGCCAACTCTTTTTTCAGACCAGATTTTTAGATGTAAATTATCCCCTCTAAGAGATACCACAACTCTTTTAAGGCCTCTTTTTCATTGCAGAAGGGGTGACCTTTTAAGAGGGGGACTATTGTACTCCTCGACTAACATAACATAAGTGTATTAATTGCTTGATGTATGTTGTATAAATGGGGCATGTTTAACATTACAGATACAACCAAAGTGGCCGGTATGTGTGTATTATATATAGTTATATAGCTTTAGCTTGGCTCCTGGGTGTGGCATTGTATAACATTTGCTTATATTTAATTAATTTTAATACTAACATATTTATGCAGATAATATTGCATTACAGTCAAACCTGTATTAAGAGGTCACATATGGGACAAACAAAAAATGGTTCTTTTAAGACAGGTGATTCTTAAAAGAGGTTAAATACACATGAAAGTTTATATGACAGAACAAGAAAAAAGTGACCTTTTAATACAGGTGACTGCAAGGGAATGTTTGACTAATTTATTATAGCAAATGTCTAATGTCCTCATACTTTTCAATTTTAGATAATAAACATGATTTTTACCATAAATGAATGTGTACAGTATGCAATATGATTTAGTTTTTTTTACCACAAAAGGTCATGTACAGTATGCAATATGATATGCACCCCTATGTGACTTTAAATTACTGATTATATATGTATATTTTTCTCATTTCTGGTGTATAATACCCAGAGTGGTCAGTAGTTTTTAGTCCCCTACCGGCGAAAGCCGAAGGGGACTATAGTTTTAGGTTCCATCCGTCTGTCCGTCCGTCGCATTAAAATTTTAAGTTTTCCGGACTTTTTTTTACGTCCTTTGATATATTGACTTGATATTTGGTATGTGGCTATATCTAGATGAGTTACAGTTTAACTGTGAATTTCCTTCAGGTCGAATTATTTTTGGCTGAGTTATGGCCCTTGAACTTGTATTTTTTATTCAAATTTTAAGTTTTCTGGAGATTTTTCTTGACGTCCTTTGATATATTGACTTGATATTTGGTATGTGGCTATATCTAGATGAGTTACAGTTTAAGGTCGAATTTCGTTCCGGTCGAATGATTTTTGGCTGAGTTATGGCCCTTGAACTTGTATGTTTTGTTAAAATTTTAAGTTGTCTGGACTTTTTTTTGACGTCCTTTGAGATATTGATTTGATATTTGGTATGTGGCTATATCTAGATGAGTTACAGTTTATGTTTGAATTTCGTTCCGATCGAATGATTTTTGGCTGAGTTATGGCCCTTGAACTTGTATTTTTGTTCAAATTTTAAGTTGTCTGGATTTTTTTTGAGGTCCTTTGATATATTGACTTGATATTTGGTATGTGGCTATATCTAGATGAGTTACAGTTTAAAGTCGAATTTCGTTTTGGTCGAATGGTTATTGGCTGAGTTATGGCCCTTAAACTTTTATGTTTTGTTCAAATTTTAAGTTGTCCGGACTTTTTTTTGACGTCCTTTGAGATATTGATTTGATATTTGGTATGTGGCTATATCTAGATGAGTTACAGTTTATGTTTGAATTTCGTTCCGTTCGAATGAATTTTGGCTGAGTTATGGCCCTTGAACTTGTATTTTAAAATCGTTGATACTTCTAATATTTTAGGTCCTCTGATTTTTGCGGCCGGTAGGAGACAATGTATTGCTCTGTGCAATGCTTTCAGAATTCTTGTTTTTTTCTAAGTTAATAAGTGAATACTGTACACAACTCGTTATATGGTATACATATTGTGCATAGTGTATGTATATCTTTCTTCTACCAAATAAAAAAAAAATCTGAATAATTATGGAATTTTTTTAATAGAAAAGTTTATAGTTTTGATATTGCTGCAAATATGCATTTCAGAATGATTGAAAAAAGGCCTTTATTTTTATATAGATATATTTACACTTATACTTTTATAGACTAACACATTTGGTATAATACATTGTCTTCATTTTGTGCATGTATCATATCAACAAATTGTGATATCATAGGCTCAATATTGGTTTATTTCTGACTGGAGGGTGGTTTGAATTTTCAATTTCCCACAAAAAAAAAGAATTATTGCAAAATTTAGCCTACAACAAAAAAAATTAAGCAGGTGATTCTTTTAAATGACTTGCAAAATGCATCATATTTGTCTGTCATGCAGTTAGTTTCCACTCTATAACTTTTAAGTTCCTCGTAAGCAAAACATTTGTAATTTATACACAATGACTCATTCTTTCATTTTTTTTTTAATGATTTAGTGTTACATTTTACATCACCACCTTCAATCATACCAATGAACTGAATTAGTCAATTCAATTAAAAAGAATTAAATATTTTAATAAATAGAGTCAAACCTGTATTAAGAGGTCACCTATGGGACAAAGAAAAAGTGTCCTTATAAGAAAGGTGACCTCTGAAAAGAGGTTCAATCCATATGAAATTATCTATGGCAGGGCAAGAAAAAGGTGACCTTTTAATACAGGTAACCGCATAGGCAGGTTTGACCGTACCTTAAAGTACATAGAAAGGTAAAAGCTGAGATAAGCTTTAAATTAATGGTCAACAATAACCCAAGCTACAACTAACATTAATCTCTCCTCTGTTCTGGCTTACATGAAGCTTCGAAATCAAAAGTAGGATACCAGTTACGAGATATGGAAAATTTTAATGGGCAATCATCTTTTTCAATTCCAAACTAAATCGTAGAACAGCAATAAAGGCACTGTTCCTTTAATTTGTGTCTGAGTATGAAAGTTGGATAGTCTCTCATGTTCATAATTTGTGTCTGAGTATGAAAGTTGGATAGTCTCTCATGTTCATTTACATAAATATCCTTTCTGACTAATAAACTGTAGGAATTGGTAGGGCAGGATGTATATTGTATATGACAAAAAATTGAAAAGAATTCATCACTGATGAGAATTAAAGACAATTTGTAACCATAGTTACCGGTATTTTCTCTTTTTAATGCTTTGTGGCTTGAAAATCTATGCAGATTAATAGCAAACAAATTTAACATAATTTTTTTAGAAGAAAGGTGATTTCATAAGAATTCATATTAATCCTTAACAATTTAACTTTTTTTTAGCAGAATCATTTTAAATAAAAATATAATTACAACTGTTAGGAAGGAAATATACCAATAATATATAAAGTTCAGAGTGATTCATTTTTGTACCCCACCCCAGGGATCCCTCAATGACCACCTCGCCAATTAGCTGTGCACTACATTAAACTAATATTTCATTGGTGATAAGAGAGAGAAGTCTGTAAAAAAAATGCTCCCCATATATCACTAAATCACTGCGCCAATAGAATATGAAATTTGGATTACTGGTATACAGTATCTCCTGTTAATTTAGATTACTGGTATACAGTATCTCCTGTTAATTTGGATTACTGGTATACAGTATCTCCTGTTAATTTAGATTACTGGTATACAGTATCTCCTGTTAATTTGGATTACTGGTATACAGTATCTCCTGTTAATTTGGATTACTGGTATACAGTATCTCCTGTTAATTTGGATTACTGGTATACAGTAGCTCCTGTTAATTTGGATTACTGGTATACAGTATCTCCTGTTAATTTGGATTACTGGTATACAGTATCTCCTGTTAATTTGGATTACTGGTATACAGTATCTCCTGTTAATTTAGATTACTGGTATACAGTATCTCCTGTTAATTTGGATTACTGGTATACAGTATCTCCTGTTAATTTGGATTACTGGTATACAGTATCTCCTGTTAATTTGGATTACTGGTATACAGTAGCTCCTGTTAATTTGGATTACTGGTATACAGTATCTCCTGTTAATTTGGATTACTGGTATACAGTATCTCCTGTTAATTTGGATTACTGGTATACAGTATCTCCTGTTAATTTGGATTACTGGTATACAGTATCTCCTGTTAATTTGGATTACTGGTATACAGTATCTCCTGTTAATTTGGATTACTGGTATACAGTATCTCCTGTTAATTTGGATTACTGGTATACAGTATCTCCTGTTAATTTGGATTACTGGTATACAGTATCTCCTGTTAATTTAGATTACTGGTATACAGTATCTCCTGTTAATTTGGATTACTGGTATACAGTATCTCCTGATAATTTGGATTACTGGTATACAGTAGCTCCTGTTAATTTGGATTACTGGTATACAGTATCTCCTGTTAATTTAGATTACTGGTATACGGTATCTCCTGTTAATTTGGATTACTGGTATACGGTATCTCCTGTTAATTTGGATTACTGGTATACAGTATCTCCTGTTAATTTGGATTACTGGTATACAGTATCTCCTGTTAATTTGAATTACTGGTATACGGTATCTCCTGTTAATTTAGATTACTGGTATACAGTATCTCCTGTTAATTTGGATTACTGGTATACAGTAGCTCCTGTTAATTTAGATTACTGGTATACAGTATCTCCTGTTAATTTGGATTACTGGTATACAGTATCTCCTGTTAATTTGGATTACTGGTATACAGTATCTCCTGTTAATTTGGATTACTGGTATACAGTATCTCCTGTTAATTTGGATTACTGGTATACAGTATCTCCTGTTAATTTAGATTACTGGTATACGGTATCTCCTGTTAATTTGGATTACTGGTATACGGTATCTCCTGTTAATTTGGATTACTGGTATACAGTATCTCCTGTTAATTTGGATTACTGGTATACAGTATCTCCTGTTAATTTGAATTACTGGTATACGGTATCTCCTGTTAATTTAGATTACTGGTATACAGTATCTCCTGTTAATTTGGATTACTGGTATACAGTAGCTCCTGTTAATTTAGATTACTGGTATACAGTATCTCCTGTTAATTTGGATTACTGATATACAGTATCTCCTGTTAATTTGGATTACTGATATACAGTATCTCCTGTTAATTTGGATTACTGGTATACAGTATCTCCTGTTAATTTGGATTACTGGTATACAGTAGCTCCTGTTAATTTAGATTACTGGTATACAGTATCTCCTGTTAATTTGGATTACTGGTATACAGTATCTCCTGTTAATTTGGATTACTGGTATACAGTATCTCCTGTTAATTTGGATTACTGGTATACAGTATCTCCTGTTAATTTGGATTACTGGTATACAGTATCTCCTGTTAATTTAGATTACTGGTATACGGTATCTCCTGTTAATTTGGATTACTGGTATACGGTATCTCCTGTTAATTTGGATTACTGGTATACAGTATCTCCTGTTAATTTGGATTACTGGTATACAGTATCTCCTGTTAATTTGAATTACTGGTATACGGTATCTCCTGTTAATTTAGATTACTGGTATACAGTATCTCCTGTTAATTTGGATTACTGGTATACAGTAGCTCCTGTTAATTTAGATTACTGGTATACAGTATCTCCTGTTAATTTGGATTACTGGTATACAGTAGCTCCTGTTAATTTGAATTACTGATATACAGTATCTCCTGTTAATTTGGATTACTGGTATACAGTATCTCCTGTTAATTTGGATTACTGGTATACAGTATCTCCTGTTAATTTGGATTACTGGTATACAGTATCTCCTGTTAATTTAGATTACTGGTATACAGTATCTCCTGTTAATTTGGATTACTGGTATACAGTATCTCCTGTTAATTTGGATTACTGGTATACAGTATCTCCTGTTAATTTGGATTACTGGTATACAGTATCTCCTGTAATTTGGATTACTGGTATACAGTAGCTCCTGTTAATTTGGATTACTGGTATACAGTATCTCCTGTTAATTTGGATTACTGATATACAGTATCTCCTGTTAATTTGGATTACTGGTATACAGTATCTCCTGTTAATTTGGATTACTGGTATACAGTATCTCCTGTTAATTTAGATTACTGGTATACAGTATCTCCTGTTAATTTGGATTACTGATATACAGTATCTCCTGTTAATTTGGATTACTGGTATACAGTATCTCCTGTTAAAGACAGCAATTAGTGTGTTTTCGTCTTTTATAGGACATTTTTAAAATCGGTGAATGTTGTGATTTTTTTTTTCTATTGGATTTTTATTATTGGTATATTTTTTGCACTTCGCTTGATAATAATAATTTGAATTAATGGTTTGAGGTGTTTTTCAGAGCTGGTATATGGGTGTGTTTTTTTCTAATTAAGAAAGATCATAAATAGCCAGAACAATCGCTTCCTGTGACCTTTAACTAACTACAAACGACAATGCTGTCGATCGTAAAAATCCTAAATAATGAGGATAGTAATTAATATCCATGTTTTTGATTGAAGCCAATTGATAGAATTACTCGTAGATCAGAATGAAATGTGTAGCCTCAAAAAAAGCATATGAAAATAATAGTAAGAAATGCAAATTGATTGAATTTCCCACAACGAGTTGCAACCCATTACCTTAACATATATATAGAATATATTAACCCTACCTTATTGTTGTTTCATGTTGTCAAATTATGTATAGGGCATTAAAATCATGGTTTATTTTTGTTTTTGTTTTTGTTTCTTGGTTTACAAAGATTAATAAATAAAAAAAAATATGAAAGAAGTAGGAATTAAAAAAATTGATAATAGATAAGATAGAAAACAATAAAAGAATAATTTAAAAAAAAATTACCACAATGTTTGAACTATTCCAAAATCTCCAATAAACAAATTGTAGAAATAAAAGGTGTTAATTAGAAAAATTAATTTGCAAAAATTTCATTTTATAAGTAAAAACTATTATTGCTCTTGATTTCTTGTTTAGATTTTCTGACATGAATTGACTGAAAATATGATAAATCCGTGTAATTTAAAAAGTGATTTTCAGTTAAAAGAAAATAACCCAAAAATTTTAAATAATTAAAAAACAGTTTTACCAATATATTTAGGTTATGATTATTTGTAAACCAATAAATGAAGAAAAAACAGCTGATTTGAATTATTTAAAAAAAAAAAATTCTGTTATGAAGTGTGATTGGCAAAATTCTCAATATTTTTACAGTGCCTCCATCTTTCTAGCTCAGCAGACAGCTAAAGGGTAGGTTTCTCTTTGATTCTTATCAGTTAAATTTACCACCATTGCTTTAATGTATTATAAATAAAAATAATTTCGTCAATAAAAAAATTATTTCTATGCATGTGTTCTGAGTATTAATAATGAAATTTGTAGATTATTTTTTGCCTTTCTCCTCATTCTAATAAATATATAAATGAATTATCTACAGAAATAAAATATAAAAAATTAATAGATGGAATATTATTTTGCATTCCACTCTATAACAATTTTTTTTCTCATTGGATTCAAATCATATTTTAGTTTTTTGTTCTTGTCTATGCTGGATTTATCCATTGTAGATTTTTCTCAGCGTGATTTATGTGAAAAATTGTACATTCCATTGGAGATTATTATTTTCTATTGAAGATTTATTTTTCATGTTTCTGAAGAAAAAAAACCCATTTTCTCTATGTGAATAATTATTTTAAAATATTTCTTTTTTGCTCCATTCCATTAAAATTGTATTATTATAATTTTAGATCTGCACCATATGGTGACATAGCCAGAAGGTAATCATAATATCTGTAGAAAAATTAATTGGAATAAATTATTATTTTATTAGAATTGTAAAAAATAAATGATTAAAATAAATGAGTTCAAACTTTTAAAAATCATTATTAGAATGAAATGGAAAAACAACAAATTCCAGAAAAAAATCATAGAAGGAGGCAAAATTGATATCCCTAACTCACAAATACATGACCGGTCGGTCACTTTTCTGGCTTGATACAGTCACTTCAGTAAAGTAGCAGAGTCAAACCTCCCTCTTAGTGAAATGATAAGGTCATACAAGTACTTTCCACATTTGAGTAAAATGCCAATCCTCACATAAAGCCTTTTATTTTTTTACATCAATGAAAATGAAAATTTGGTAGGAAGTACCAACACACTACAAAAAGTCTAATGGAAATCTAGCATTAATTGTTAATTATATAATTAACTAAATACAATTAATTTTATTTTTATTTTTGCCTGCTTTAAATTTCTATAATATACAAAAATATAAATTTTGTTTGTTAATGAATTGATATGGAAAATAAACAATGTATATAAATAACATATTATATTTTCCTATTTTTAGCTCTGCACCATTTGCTGGTGAAATAGCTAGAAGGTAATCATAATAGTTACAGAAAAAATTAATAAATTATTAGAATTGTGAAAAATAATTTATTAAAATAGATGAGTTCAAACTTTTTAGAAACAATATTAGAATAAAATGGAAAAAGCACCAAAATAATACCACACTTTTAGAACAGTACAAAAATCTAGAAGAAAAACCGTATAAAGAGGCAAAATTGATATCCCTAACTCACAAATACATGACCGGTCGGTCACTTTTCTGGCTTGATACAGTCACTTCTAAAAGTACTAGACCAATGGAAACCAAACTTGGTCAGAATCATCACTAGGGTGTCTAGTTTCAAAATTGTGTCCGGTGATGCCATGCACCAACCAACATGGCCGCTGTTACTAAAAATAGAACATATGGTAAAATTGCAGGTTTTGGGTAATAACTCAAAAACCGTTAATAATATCAAAAATCTGACATGGGGTAAAAATGATCAGCACAGCAAGATCTACCTACCCTGCAAATTTGAATTTTAATACTTTTCGTCTTATATTTCAAAAACTATTTCGAGATAGATGTTAAGTTTAAATTGCAAAAATGTGCAGCATATCAAGATCTACCTACCGTGCAATTTTGAAGTAAATCCCATTACCCATTTTGGAGTTATTGCCCTTTTAGGCCATGTGAGCTATTGCCATCACTTTTCATCTGTCCGTCAACATTTCACATTTTAATCTTCTCCTCAGAAACCACTTGGTCAATTGCAACCAAACTTTGGTGGACTGGTCCTTGGATGGCCTGCTTCCAAAATTGTGTCCGGTGATCCCGACTTCCAACCAAGATGGCCACCAAGCTAAAATTAGAAAAAAGGGGGAATGAAATTTTAATTGTCCATTGCTGCTTTAGTATAAGTTAAAATGAGGTCAAATTTTAACTGCAGCTACATGGCAAGGAGTAGTTTAACATATGTTCGGGGTTTTTGTGTGAAATATTTCTTTCAGCCGATTTATACCGATTATGCAAATTAGGCATATTTTGATAAAAGATCCCATTTAAATCTTCTCCTCTGAAACCGCTGAACCAAATTAAACCAAACCTGGCAGGGATGGTCCCTGGGTCGGTCCCTTTCAAAATTATGTCTGATAGCCATGCCCTCCATCCAAGATGGCTGCCATTACTAAAAATAGAAATTTCTTCAAATGGCCAAAACTGCTCTATTTTAAGCCAGAATGTGCCCAAATTTTAAATGTGTAAGCATAATGATGAGCTTTTTTACATATATTACAGGATTTTTTATGAACTTTGAACTTTTGCCGATTTTGACCGATTATGCAAATTAGAAAAAAGGGGGATGAAATTTAAAAAAAAACTTCTCCTCTGAAACTACTGAGCCAATCTCAACCAAACTTTGCTGAAATGATTCTTGGGTGGTCCTCTTCCAAAATTGTGTCCGGCATTTCAGAACACTGACCAAGATGGCCACCACAGCCAAACTTAATTTGACATAGGACCCTATGGGAAATTCCCATAAAAATCTTCTTGTCTGAAACCATTTGCTCAATAAGAACAAAATTTTGATGAAATAGTCATTGGATGGTTCTCTTCCAAAATTGGGTCCGGCGGTTCGGCCCTTCAACCAAGATGGCTGCACAGCTGTACTTAGTTTAACATAGGACCCCATGGGAAATTCACATAAAAACCATCTTGTCTGGAACCAGTAGCTCAATTAGAACCAAACTTTGATGGAATAGTCATTGGATGGTCCTCTTCCAAAATTGTGTCCGGCAGTCACGCTCTCCCACCAAGATGGCTGCCACAGTGCAGTTGCGTTTTTATTGAAAGCAGCTTTGATCCAGGTGAGCGATTACAGGCTCCTGGGAGCCTCTTGTTATTTTTGCCTGCTTTAAATTTCTATAATATACAAAAATATAATTTTTGTTTGTTAAAGAATTGATATGGAAAATAAACAATGTATATAAATAACATATTATATTTTCCTATTTTTAGCTCTGCACCATTTGCTGGTGAAATAGCTAGAAGGTAATCATAATAGTTACAGAAAAAATTATTAGAATTGTGAAAAATAATTTATTAAAATAGATGAGTTCCAAACAATATTAGAATAAAATGGAAAAAGCACCAAAATAATACCACACTTTTGGAACAGTACAAAAATCTAGAAGAAAAACCGTATAAAGAGGCAAAATTGATATCCCTAACTCACAAATACATGACAGGTCGGTCACTTTTCTGGCTTGATACAGTCACTTCAGTAAAGTGGCAGGGTCAAACCTCCCTCTTAGTGAAATGATAAGGTCATACAAGTACTTTCCACATTTGAGTAAAATGCCAATCCTCACATAAAGCCTTTTATTTTTTTACATCAATGAAAATGAAAATTCGGTGGGAAGTACCAACACACTACAAAAAGTCTAATTTAAATCTAGCATTAATTAATTGTTAATTATATAATTAACTAAATACAATTAATTTTATTTTTAGCTCGGGTCAGGTGAGCTATTGCCATCACTTGGCGTCCGTCATCGTGGTGCATCGTAAACTTTTTCAAAAATCTTCTCCTCTAAAAGTACTAGACCAATGGAAACCAAACTTGGTCAGAATCATCACTAGGGTGTCTAGTTTCAAAATTGTGTACGGTGATGCTGTGCACCAACCAACATGGCCGCTGTTACTAAAAATAGAACATATGGTAAGATTGCAGGTTTTGGGTAATAACTCAAAAACCGTTAATAATATCAAAAATCTGATATGGGGTAAAAATGACCAGCACAGCAAGATCTACCTACCCTGCAATTTTGAAGTAAATCCCATTACCCATTTTGGAGTTATTTCCCTTTTTTCATCAAATTTTCAAAATTTTTATACTTTTCGTCCTTTATTTCAAAAACTATAAGAGACAGATGGTAAGTTGAAACTGCAAACATGTTCACATGTCAAGATCTACCTACCCTGCAATTTTGAAGTAAATCTGATTACTCATCTTGGAGTTATTGACCTTTTTTCATCAATATTTTTTTAGCTCACCTGGCCATAGGCCATGTGAGCTTTTGTCATGGGTAAGCGTCCGTCGTCCGTCCGTCCGTTAGCTTTTCACATTTAAATCTTCTTCTCTGAAACCGCTGAACAGAAATCAGCCAAACTTGCCAGAAATGTTCACTGGATGGTCCTCTACCAGATTTGTGTTTTTGGTGCTGATTTGAAATCCAACATGGCTGCCAGGGTCCATAATGTGTTCTCATTGGCTGAAATTTTAAAAATCTTCTTGTCAGAAACCACTAAGTCAATTGAATTGTGACTTTGTAGGAATGATCATTGGGTGGTCCTGTACTAAACTTGTGAATCGTTTGCCGATCGGAAATTCAAGATGGCCACCATGACTCGACTTAGTTTAACATAGGACCCTATGGGAATTTCACATTTTCATCTTTTTTTCTGAAACCACAAAACAGATTTGAATCAAACTTGGCAGAAATGTTCATTGGATGGTCATATACAAGAGTTTTGTTTTTGGCACTGATCGGAAATCCAACATGGCTGCCAGGGCCCATAATGTGTTCTGATTGGTTGAAATTTTAAAAATCTTCTTGTTAGAAACCACTAAGCCAATTGAATTGTGACTTTGCAGGAATGATCATTGGGTGGTCCTAAAACAATTGACCTGTTTGAATCCACATTTGTCACTAATGATCGTAATAAGCGGATTAATGATTTTGTTTGCGATGACAATTTAAGATCCAATATGGCCACCATCATGAAAAAATATTATGCAGAAATTAATATCATTTGTCACTTCCATACTTATTATACATTGTATCTAGTCCTGCCATTATAACCTTCCTTTAAATCAAAATATTGACAACCATTCTCTTGCATGATTCTGTAAAAAAAATAGGAGGTCAAATATTTTTATTTAGATAGGAATGAAATTGAGTATGATTGAAGGTGTTATTATTGATTGTAATATTTCTAACATTTACAGTGCAGCACCATACATTATACAGGGAATGGCACAAGGGTACGTCTTATATATTGTTTTACCTATTGTCAGTTTTAACAGTATACTGGCATATATTATATATATACAGAGATTTAGCCAGGATTTTGATGAATAAACAAGAATATAATGAGCTTAATAAGAATATAATGAGCTTAATCTTATAATCAGTTACGTTGCCTTATTGGTTAGTAGTGGAGATTGAAAACCTCCTAGGATGGGAACATACTCTGCAAATTAACAACCAACTGATAAAACATAACATTGCCACTATTTTGATCTCAATACCACACAAATTGTAATACCCCCCCCCCCCTTTTTGAAATATTACTGTGCTTTGGTCTAATACCACACAAATTGTAAATACCCCCTCCCCCACCCTTTTTGAAATGTTACTGTGCTTTGGTCTAATACCACAACAATTGTAATAACTCATATTTGTGTAGTCTTCAGCAGAAAAAAAAATTCTACCAGTGGCAATGGTCCAACTTCTATCTAGATTCTTTGTATAGAACACACTTCAAAAACTGAAGCAAGTTGTAAAATAAATAATTATTTCTCAGACCTTGCAACAATTGGAATAAAAATACTGTAGTTATTTTTTTTAATTGCAGACACGTGTCTGTTTGTAAATAGTTCTATAAATAGAACGCAATTGTTACCCGGATGCTGATCAATATATATAAAAAAAACTTATATGCGTCCTCGTGCAGTGCATTTCAGCGAATTGAATGCCCATCCTTTGCATATAAATGAAATATAAAATATGAGAACTAAGATTTCATTTCACAGAAATGAGAATAAATACATCAAAAGTTCGTTTGGTTAAAAGTAGCTTCGGTAGATTGCAAACTCCTGTTGATCGCGCCATTTTTTAGCTCACCTGGCCATAGGCCATGTGAGCTTTTGTCATGGGTAAGCGTCCGTCCGTCCGTTAGCTTTTCACATTTAAATCTTTTTCTCTGAAACCGCTGAACAGAAATCAGCCAAACTTGTCAGAAATGTTCACTGGATGGTCCTTTACCAGATTTGTGTTTTTGGTGCTGATTTGAAATCCAACATGGCTGCCAGGGTCCATAATGTGTTCTCATACGCTGAAATTTTAAAAATCTTCTTGTCAGAAACCACTAGGTCAATTGAATTGTGACTTTGCAGGAATGATCATTGGGTGGTCCTGTACTAAACTTGTGAATCGTTTGCCGATCGGAAATTCAAGATGGCCGCCATGACTCGACTTAGTTTAACATAGGACCCTATGGGAATTTCACATTTTCATCTTTTTTTCTGAAACCACAAAACAGATTTGAACCAAACTTGGCAGAAATGTTCATTGGATGGTCATATACAAGATTTTTGTTTTTGGCGCTGATCGGAAATCCAACATGGCTGCCAGGGCCCATAATGCGTTCTGATTGGTCGAAATTTTAAAAATCTTCTTGTTAGAAACCACTAAGCCAATTGAATTGTGACTTTGCAGGAATGATCATTGGGTGGTCCTGTACTAAACTTGTGAATCGTTTGCCGATCGGAAATTCAAGATGGCCGCCATGACTCGACTTAGTTTAACATAGGACCCTATGGGAATTTCACATTTTCATCTTTTTTTCTGAAACCACAAAACAGATTTGAATCAAACTTGGCAGAAATGTTCATTGGATGGTCATATACAAGATTCTTTTTTTTGGCGCTGATCGGAAATCCAACATGACTGCCAGGGCCCATAATGTGTTCTCATTGGTTGAAATTTTAAAAATCTTCTTGTTAGAAACCACTAAGCCAATTGAATTGTGACTTTGCAGGAATGATCATTGGGTGGTCCTGTACTAAACTTGTGAATCGTTTGCCGATCGGAAATTCAAGATGGCCACCATGACTCGACTTAGTTTAACATTGGACCCTATGGGAATTTCACATTTTCATCTTTTTTTCTGAAACCACGAAACAGATTTGAATCAAACTTGGCAGAAATGTTCATTGGATGGTCATATACAAGAATTTTGTTTTTGGTGCTGATCGGAAATCCAACATGGCTGCCAGGGCCCATAATGTGTTCTGATTGGTTGAAATTTAAAAAATCTTCTTGTTAGAAACCACTAAGCCAATTGAATTGTGACTTTGCAGGAATGATCATTGGGTGATCCTGTACTAAACTTGTGAATCGTTTGCCAATCGGAAATTCAAGATGGCCACCATGACTCGACTTAGTTTAACATTGGACCCTATGGGAATTTCACATTTTCATCTTTTTTTCTGAAACCACAAAACAGATTTGAACCATACTTGGCAGAAATGTTCATTGGATGGTCATATACAAGATTTGTGTTTTTGGTGCTGATCGGAAATCCAACATGGCTGCCAGGGCCTATAATGTGTTCTGATTGGTCGAAATTTAAAAAATCTTCTTGTTAGAAACCACTAAGCCAATTGAATTGTGGCTTTGCAGGAATGATCATTGGGTGGTCCTGTACTAAACTTGTGAATCGTTTGCTGATCGGAAATTCAAGATGGCCGCCATGACTCGACTTAATTTTAACATAGGACCCTATGGAAAAAATGTTTAAAAGTCTTCTCCTCTGAAACCAGTAAGTCAGTTTAAAGCAAACATGGGATGAATGGTCCTTAGGTGGTCAACTTTCAAAATTATGTCCTGTGACCCCGACCTCCATCCAAGATGGCAACCATCAGCGAACATAGTTTTAACATAGGACCCTATGGGAAATATATTTAAAAATCTTCTTCTCTGAAACCAGTAAGCCAATTTAAAGCAAACATGGCATGGATGGTTCTTAAGTGGTCAATTTTCAAAATTGTGTCCAGTGACCCTGAACTCAATCCAAGATGGCCACCTTCAGCAGACATACTGTAGTTTTAACATAGGACCCTATGGGAAAAAATGTTTTAAAATCTTCTCCTCTGAAACTAGTAAGCCAATATAGCAAACATGTCATCGATGGTCCTTAGGTGGTCAACTTCCAAAATTGTGTTCAGTGATCCCGATCTCGGTTCAAAATGGCCGCCGTCAGCAGACATAGTTTTAACATAGGACCCTATGGGAAAATTGTTTAAAAGTCTTCTCTTCTGAAACCAGTCAGCCAATTTAAAGCAAACATGGCATGGATGGTCCTTGGGTAGTATACTTTCAAAATTGTGTCCGGTGACCACGACCTCCATCCAAGATGGCTGCCATGAGCAGACATAGTTTTAACATAGAACCCTTTGGCAGTATGGGATTTGAATAGTAACTTAGATGTATTCAGCATGCAGACATTCTTAAGAGGACTTATTTATGTCAGGTGAGCGATACAGGCTCACCTGAGCCTCTAGTTTAATTTTTGATACTTTTCGTCTTATATTTCAAAAACTATTTCGAGATAGATGTTAAGTTTAAATTGCAAAAATGTGCAGCATATCAAGATCTACCTACCCTGCAATTTTGAAGTAAATCCCATTACCCATTTTGGAGTTATTGCCCTTTTAGGCCATGTGAGCTATTGCCATCACTTTTCGTCGGTCCGTCAACATTTCACATTTTAATCTTCTCCTCAGAAACCACTGGGCCAATTGCAACCAAACTTTGGTGGACTGGTCCTTGGATGGCCCCCTTCCAAAATTGTGTCTGGTGATCCCGAATTCCAACCAAGATGGCCACCAAGCTAAAAATAGAAAAAAGGGGGATGAAGTTTTAATTGTCCATTGCTGCTTTAGTATAAGTCAAAATGAGCTCAAATTTTAACTGCAGCTAACGTGGCAAGGAGTAGTTTAACATATGTTCGGGGTTTTTTGTGTGAAATTTTTCTTTCAGCCGATTTATACCGATTATGCAAATTAGGCATATTTTGATAAAAGATCACATTTAAATCTTCTCCTCTGAAACCGCTGAACCAAATTAAACTAAACCTGGCAAGGATGGTTCCTGGGTTGATCCCTTTCAAAATTATGTCTGATAGCCATGCCCTCCATCCAAGATGGCTGCCATTACTAAAAATAGAAATTTCTTCAAATGGCCAAAACTGCTTTATTATAAGCCAGAATGTGTCCAAATTTGAACTGTATAAGCATAATGATGAGCTTTTTAACATATATTATGGGATTTTTTATGAACTTTGAACTTTTGCAAATTAGGCATAAATAAGCAAAAAATCATTTAAAAATCTTCTTGTTAGAAACCACTTGGCCAATTTCAACCAAACTTTGTCTGAATGATCCTTAGGTGTTCCCCTTTCAAAATTGTGTCCATCAGTGCCGTCCTGTATCCAAGATGGCCACCATTACTAAAAATAGAAATTTCTTCAAATGGCCAAAACTGCTCTATTTTAAGCCAGAATGTGCCCAAATTTGAACTGTATAAGCATAATGATGAGCTTTTTAACATATATTATGGGATTTTTTTATGAACTTTGAACTTTTGCCGATTTTGACCGATTATGCAAATTAGAAAAAAGGGGGGATGAAATTTAAAAAAAAATCTTCTCCTCTGAAACTACTGAGCCAATCTCAACCAAACTTTGCTGAAATGATCCTTGGGTGGTTCTCTTCCAAAATTGTTTCCGGCATTTCAGAACACTGACCAAGATGGCCACCACAGCCAAACTTAATTTGACATAGGACCCTATGGGAAATTCCCATAAAAATCTTCTTGTCTTGAAACCATTTGCTCAATAAGAACAAAATTTTGATGAAATAGTCATTGGATGGTTCTCTTCCAAAATTGGGTCCGGCGGTTCGGCCCTTCGACCAAGATGGCCCCCACAGCCGAACTTAGCTTAACATAGGACCCTATGGGAAATTCACATAAAAATCTTCTTGTCTGGAACCAGTTGCTCAATTGGAACCAAACTTTGATAAAATAGTCATTGGATGGTCCTCTTCCAAAATTGTGTCTGATGGTCCTGCCCTCTGACCAAGATGGCTGCACAGCTGTACTTAGTTTAACATAGGACCCTATGGGAAATTCACATAAAAACCATCTTGTCTGGAACCAGTAGCTCAATTAGAACCAAACTTTGATGGAATAGTCATTGGATGGTCCTCTTCCAAAATTGTGTCCGGCAGTCACGCTCTCCCACCAAGATGGCTGCCACAGTGCAGTTGCGTTTTTATTGAAAGCAGCTTTGATCCAGGTGAGCGATTACAGGCTCCTGGGAGCCTCTTGTTATTTTTGCCTGCTTTAAATTTCTATAATATACAAAAATATAATTTTTGTTTGTTAATGAATTGATATGGAAAATAAACAATGTATATAAATAACATATTATATTTTCCTATTTTTAGCTCTGCACCATTTGCTGGTGAAATAGCTAGAAGGTAATCATAATAGTTACAGAAAAAATTATTAGAATTGTGAAAAATAATTTATTAAAATAGATGAGTTCCAAACAATATTAGAATAAAATGGAAAAAGCACCAAAAAAATACCACACTTTTAGAACAGTACAAAAATCTAGAAGAAAAACCGTATAAAGAGGCAAAATTGATATCCCTAACTCACAAATACATGACTGGTCGGTCACTTTTCTGGCTTGATACAGTCACTTCAGTAAAGTGGCAGGGTCAAACCTCCCTCTTAGTGAAATGATAAGGTCATACAAGTACTTTCCACATTTGAGTAAAATGCCAATCCTCACATAAAGCCTTTTATTTTTTTACATCAATGAAAATGAAAATTCAGTAGGAAGTACCAACACACTACAAAAAGTCTAATGGAAATTTAGCATTAATTGTTAATTATATAATTAACTAAATACAATTAATTTTATTTTTATTTTTGCCTGCTTTAAATTTCTATAATATACAAAAATATAATTTTTGTTTTTTAATGAATTGATATGAAAAATAAACAATGTATTTAAATAACATATTATATTTTCCTATTTTTAGCTCTGCACCATTTGCTGGTGAAATAGCTAGAAGGTAATCATAATAGTTACAGAAAAAATTAATAAATTATTAGAATTGTGAAAAATAATTTATTAAAATGATAAGGTCATACAAGTACTTTGCACATTGGAGTGAAATGCCAACCCTAACATATAAGCCATGTTTTTTGTTGGTTTTTTTTGTGAGACATCGATGAAAGTGAAACGTCATTGGGAAATATGAACACACCATAAAAAGTTAAATGGAAATTTAGCATTAATTGTTAATTAACTAAATACAATTAATTTTATTTATTTTTTTGCCTGCTTTAAATTTCTATAATATTAAATGTATATATTTATACCCCCCACTGGTTTCACCATGTCCGTCTGTCCGTCCGTCTGGAGATAAATCCTATGTTGTACGATAACTTGAGTTGTGTTTCTTAGAATCTTTTAAAATTTTATCAGCTGTTTACTGGTGAAGAGAGGAGGATCCCTTTCTTTTTTTGCCGATTTTCACTTTTGCCGTTCCAGAGTTATTGGACTTGATATGACGGAAAATAGGATTTTTACCCTATGTCATATGATAACTTGAGTAGTATTTCTCAGAATGTTTTGAAATTTTATCAGCAGCTTACCGGTAAAGAGAGGAGGATCCCTTTCATTTTTGACGATTTTCACTTTTACCGTTCCAGAGTTATTGGACTTGATTTGACGGAAAATAGGATTTTTACCCTTTGTCGTATGATAACTTGAGTAGTGTTTCTCAGAATGTTTTGAAATTTTATCAGCAGCTTACCGGTGAAGAGACGAGGATCCCTTTCATTTTTGCCATTCCAGAGTTATTGAACTTGATATGACGGAAAATAGGATTTTTACCCTATGTCGTATGATAACTTGAGTAGTGTTTCTCAGAATGTTTTGAAATTATACCCCCCACAACAAAGTTGTAGGGGGGTATACTGGTTTCACCATGTCCGTCCGTCCGTCCGTCTGTAGACAAATCCTATGTCGTACGATAACTTGAGTTGTGTTTCTTAGAATCTTTTAAAATTTTATCAGCTGTTTACTGGTGAAGAGAGGAGGATCCCTTTCATTTTTGACGATTTTCAATTTTGCCGTTCCAGAGTTATTGGACTTGATATGAAGGAAAATAGGATTTTTACTTTATGTCATATGATAACTTGAGTAGTGTTTCTCATAATGTTTTGAAATTTTATCAGCAGCTTACCGGTGAAGAGACGTGGATCCCTTTCATTTTTGACGATTTTCACTTTTGCCGTTCCAGAGTTATTGGACTTGATATGACGGAAAATATGATTTGTACCCTTTGTCGTATGATAACTTGAGTAGTGTTTCTCAGAATGTTTTGAAATTTTATCAGCAGCTTACCGGTGAAGAGACGAGGATCCCTTTCATTTTTGACGATTTTTACTTTTGCCGTTCCAGAATTATTGAACTTGATATGACGGAAAATAGAATTTTTACCCTATGTCGTATGATAACTTGAGTAGTGTTTCTCAGAATGTTTTGAAATTTTATCAGCAGCTTACCGGTGAAGAGAGGTGGATCCCTTTCATTTTTGACGATTTACACTTTTCCGTTCCAGAGTTATTGGACTTGATATGACGGAAAATAGGATTTTTACCCTTTGTCGTATGATAACTTGAGTAGTGTTTCTCAGAATGTTTTGAAATTTTATCAGCAGCTTACAGGTGAAGAGAGGATGGTCCCTTTCAGTTTTGGTCAGAACAATCAGTAATGTTTTGGTTATGGAAATAGGTTGGACAGATGTGGGGAGTGGGGGGTATATCTTATTGAGCTGTTCTCACAGTAATACTAGTTTTGTTTGTTATGAATTGTTATAAAAAATAAACATATATAAACAACATATATATTTTCCTATTTTTAGCGCTGCACCCTATGCTGGTGATTTAGCTAAAAGGTAATGATGATATTTAATATGTAGAAAATTTTAAAATACAGAATCTTTAAAAATAAGATATTGAAATGGATTACTTCCAACTTTTAAGAACAAATATTGAGAGATATTTTTTTTAATGCAGTGTTTCAGTAGATTTTTGTTTTACATACACTGATTTATTTTTTATTTATTTTTTTTATTAGTTCACCTGGAACAAAGGTCCAGGTGAACTATTGCCATCACTTGGCGTCCGTCGTCTGTCGTCTGTAAACTTTTCACATTTCAAGCTTCTTCTCCGAAACCACTGGGCCGATTGGAACCAAACTTAGCAGGAATGTTCCTTGGATGGTCCTCTACAAAGTTTTTCGTTCCAGTCGGATATTCAATATGGCTGCCAGGGCCAATAATATGCTCTGATTGGCTGAAATTTCAAAGATCTTCTTCTCTGAAACTAATGAACTGACTGAACCCAAACTGTAAATGAATGATCATTGGAAGGTCCTCTACAAAGTTTCAGTTTTTTATGCCGATCGGAAATCCAAGATGGCCGCCATCGCAGGACATACATTAACATTGGACCCTATGGGAAAATGTTCAAATGCCTTCTTCTCAGAAACTACAAATATGATTAAAGCCAAACTGTACACAAATGTTCATTGGATGGTCCTCTACAAACTTTACGTTTTTTGTTCCGGTATGAAATTCAAAATGGCGGCTACGGCAGGACTTAGTTTAACATTGGACCCTATGGGAAAAATGTTTCAAAACGCTTCTTCTCTGAAACCACTAGGACAGTTGAAACCAAACTGCCCAGGAATGATCATTGGAAGGTCCTCTACAAAGTTTCTGTTTTTTATGCCGATCGGAAATCCAAGATGGCCGCCACCGCAGGACATAGATTAACATTGGACCCTATGGGAAAATATTCAAATGTATTCTTCTCAGAAACTACAAATATGATTAAAGCCAAACTGTACACAAATGTTCATTGGATGGTCCTCTACAAACTTTACGTTTTTTGTTCCGGTATGAAATTCAAAATGGCGGCTACGGCAGGACTTAGTTTAACATTGGACCCTATGGGGAAAATGTTTCAAAACGCTTCTTCTGAAAGCACTAGGACAGTTGAAACCAAACTGCCCAGGAATGATCATTGGAAGGTCCTCTACAAATTTTATGTTTTTTATGCCAATCGGAAATCCAAGATGGCCACCACCGAAATACATAGAATAACATTGGACCCTATGGGAAAATGTTCAAATGCCTTCTTCTCAGAAACTACAAATATTATTAAAGCCAAACTGTACATGAATGTTCATTGGATGGTCCTCTACAAACTTTACGTTTTTTGTTCCGGTATGAAATTCAAAATGGCGGCTACGACAGGACTTTGTTTAACATTGGACTCTATGGGGAAAATGTTTCAAAACGCTTCTTCTCTGAAACCACTAGGACAGTTGAAACCAAACTGCCCAGGAATGATCATTGGAAGGTCCTCTACAAATTTTTTGTTTTTTATGCCGATCGGAAATCCAAGATGGCCGCCACCGCAATACATAGATTAACATTGGACCCTATGGGAAAATGTTCAAATGCCTTCTTCTCAGAAACTACAAATATTATTAAAGTCAAACTGTACATGAATGTTCATTGGATGGTCCTCTACAAACTTTACGTTTTTTGTTCCGATATGAAATTCAAAATGGCGGCTACGACAGGACTTTGTTTAACATTGGACTCTATGGGGAAAATGTTTCAAAACGCTTCTTCTCTGAAACCACTAGGACAGTTGAAACCAAACTGCCCAGGAATGATCATTGGAAGGTCCTCTACAAATTTTATGTTTTTTATGCCGATCGGAAATCCAAGATGGCCGCCACCACAGGACATAGATTAACATTGGACCCTATGGGAAAATGTTCAAATGCCTTCTTCTCAGAAACTACAAATATTATTAAAGCCAAACTGTACATGAATGTTCATTGGATGGTCCTCTACAAACTTTACGTTTTTTGTTCCGGTATGAAATTCAAAATGGCGGCTACGGCAGGACTTAGTTTAACATTGGACCCTATGGGAAAAATGTTTCAAAACGCTTCTTCTCTGAAACCACTTGGACAATTGAAACCAAACTTCCCAGGAATAATTATTGGAAGGCCCTCTACAAAATTTTTGTTTTTTATGTCGATCGGAAATCCAAGATGGTCGCCACCGCAATACATAGATTAACATTGGACCCTATGGGGAAATGTTCAAATGCCTTCTTCTCAGAAACTACAAATATGATTAAAGCCAAACTGTACATGAATGTTCATTGGATGGTCCTCTACAAACTTTACGTTTTTTGTTCCGATATGAAATTCAAAATGGCGGCTACGGCAGGACTTAGTTTAACATTGGACCCTATGGGGAAAATGTTTCAAAACGCTTCTTCTCTGAAACCACTAGGACAATTGAAACCAAACTGCCCAGGAATGATCATTGGAAGGTTCTCTACAAATTTTATGTTTTTTATGCCGATCGGAAATCCAAGATGGCCGCCACCGCAATACATAGATTAACATTGGACCCTATGGGAAAATGTTCAAATGCCTTCTTCTCAGAAACTACAAATATTATTAAAGCCAAACTGTACATGAATGTTCATTGGATGGTCCTCTACAAACTTTACATTTTTTGTTCCGATATGAAATTCAAAATGGCGGCTACGGCAGGACTTAGTTTAACATTGGACCCTATGGGGAAAATGTTTCAAAACGCTTCTTCTCTGAAACCACTAGGACAGTTGAAACCAAACTGCCCAGGAATGATCATTGGAAGGTCCTCTACAATTTTTTTGTTTTTTATGCCGATCGGAAATCCAAGATGGCTGCCACCACAGGTCATAGTATTAACACAGGACCATATCGGGAAAATACAGAAATATCTTCTTCTCGGAAGCTATTGCACTGATTGAACCTAAACTGTGCATCAATCTTTGGAAGGTCCTTTACAAACTTTGTGTTTTTTATGTTGATCGTAATTCCAAGATGACTACCACTGCAGGACATAGTTTTTACATAGGACCAATTGGTTTTTTTTATAACCAGGTGAACGATACAGGCTCTTGAGAGCCTCTGGTTTTGTATATATGAAAATTAAAAATAGAAAATAAATTGATAGTAGAAAGCCTGAACTCAATATAAAAAGAAAAAAAAATGCATCTGTTGCAATTCAGCTATTAAAAAAATTGTGCAAATTTAAATACATGTAGAAGTACATTAAATTTCTGGATTTTTAAAAAATTTTTTTTTGGCTAAATTTCCAAATCGCTATGTATATTATATATGTTCATAAATTACTATTTAAAATAAACAACATATATATTTTCATATTTTTAGCGCTGCACCATATGCTGCAGATGCTGCAAAAAGGTACGAAATTATTGCATATTGACAAGAAATTTTAATTTGATTTAATTTCTTGGATGTTAAATTTGAAAGATAATAAGTTTGATAATTTGATTGAATACATAATTGTTTTTCATGTTGTAAACAACCCTTTCATTACCATTATTTTCCTGTTGTAAACAACCCTTTCTAATCAAATATTATTTTCATGTTGTAAACAACTCTTTCTAATCAAATATTATTTTCATGTTGTAAACAACCCTTTCATTACTGTTTAATCAAATCAAACATTGTAAACAATATTAATGCCTTTCATTAAAATATCATTAAAAAAATCAAATATCAGGAAAGTCTTTACATTTCTGTTGAATAGTATGGATGTCATTTGTTCTAAAAATGGGTTTTTAATTTCAATGAAAATTTTTTTGGGGTTTTAGCAAAAATTAAGTGAAAAATGATGCATTTGATATTATTATTGTTATTGTCTATAAATAATCATATTTCAATCTTGTCTGAAACCACTTGATCAAATTGTACCAAACTTGGTTCCTTCTCACTCAAAATCTTATAATCTCATCTTAGAAACCATTGTAGACTATCAATGAATGGTCTTTTGTTAAGTTTGTTCCTATAAGGAAGACTATAACTTTTCCCATTTTAAGAATTTTGTATATATTTCAAATCCAAGATTGCCACCTCCATGGGAGAAAAGTGTAACATAGGTGTCAAAAAAATCTAAAACAATTGACCTGTTTGAATCCACATTTGTCACTAATGATCGTAATAAGCGGATTAATGATTTTGTTTGCGATGACAATTTAAGATCCAATATGGCCACCATCATGAAAAAATATTATGCAGAAATTAATATCATTTGTCACTTCCATACTTATTATACATTGTATCTAGTCCTGCCATTATAACCTTCCTTTAAATCAAAATATTGACAACCATTCTCTTGCATGATTCTGTAAAAAAAATATGAGGTCAAATATTTTTATTTAGATAGGAATGAAATTGAGTATGATTGAAGGTGTTATTATTGATTGTAATATTTCTAACATTTACAGTGCAGCACCATACATTATACAGGGAATGGCACAAGGGTACGTCTTATATATTGTTTTACCTATTGTCAGTTTTAACAGTATACTGGCATATATTATATATATACAGAGATTTAGCCAGGATTTTGATGAATAAACAAGAATATAATGAGCTTAATCTTATAATCAGTTACGTTGCCTTATTGGTTAGTAGTGGAGATTGAAAACCTCCTAGGATGGGAACATACTCTGCAAATTAACAACCAACTGATAAAACATAACATTGCCACTATTTTGATCTCAATACCACACAAATTGTAATACCCCCCCCCCCCTTTTTGAAATATTACTGTGCTTTGGTCTAATACCACACAAATTGTAAATACCCCCTCCCCCACCCTTTTTGAAATGTTACTGTGCTTTGGTCTAATACCACAACAATTGTAATAACTCATATTTGTGTAGTCTTCAGCAGAAAAAAAAATTCTACCAGTGGGAATGGTCCAACTTCTATCTAGATTCTTTGTATAGAACACACTTCAAAAACTGAAGCAAGTTGTAAAATAAATAATTATTTCTCAGACCTTGCAACAATTGGAATAAAAATACTGTAGTTATTTTTTTTAATTGCAGACACGTGTCTGTTTGTAAATAGTTCTATAAATAGAATGCAATTGTTACCCGGATGCTGATCAATATATAAAAAAAAACTTATATGCGTCCTCGTGCAGTGCATTTCAGCGAATTGAATGCCCATCCTTTGCATATAAATGAAATATAAAATATGAGAACTAAGATTTCATTTCACAGAAATGAGAATAAATACATCAAAAGTTCGTTTGGTTAAAAGTAGCTTCGGTGGATTGCAAACTCCTGTTGATCGCGCCATTTTTTAGCTCACCTGGCCATAGGCCATGTGAGCTTTTGTCATGGGTAAGCGTCCGTCCGTCCGTTAGCTTTTCACATTTAAATCTTTTTCTCTGAAACCGCTGAACAGAAATCAGCCAAACTTGCCAGAAATGTTCACTGGATGGTCCTTTACCAGATTTGTGTTTTTGGTGCTGATTTGAAATCCAACATGGCTGCCAGGGTCCATAATGTGTTCTCATAGGCTGAAATTTTAAAAATCTTCTTGTCAGAAACCACTAAGTCAATTGAATTGTGACTTTGCAGGAATGATCATTGGGTGGTCCTGTACTAAACTTGTGAATCGTTTGCCGATCGGAAATTCAAGATGGCCGCCATGACTCGACTTAGTTTAACATAGGACCCTATGGGAATTTCACATTTTCATCTTTTTAGCTCACCTGGCCATAGGCCATGTGAGCTTTTGTCATGGGTAAGCGTCCGTCGTCCGTCCGTCCGTTAGCTTTTCACATTTAAATCTTCTTCTCTGAAACCGCTGAACAGAAATCAGCCAAACTTGCCAGAAATGTTCACTGGATGGTCCTCTACCAGATTTGTGTTTTTGGTGCTGATTTGAAATCCAACATGGCTGCCAGGGTCCATAATGTGTTCTCATTGGCTGAAATTTTAAAAATCTTCTTGTCAGAAACCACTAAGTCAATTGAATTGTGACTTTGCAGGAATGAACATTGGGTGGTCCTGTACTAAAATTGTGAATCGTTTGCCGATCGGAAATTCAAGATGGCCACCATGACTCGACTTAGTTTAACATTGGACCCTATGGGAATTTCACATTTTCATCTTTTTTTCTGAAACCACAAAACAGATTTGAACCAAACTTGGCAGAAATGTTCATTGGATGGTCATATACAAGATTTTTGTTTTTGGCGCTGATCGGAAATCCAACATGGCTGCCAGGGCCCATAATGTGTTCTGATTGGTTGAAATTTTAAAAATCTTCTTGTTAGAAACCACTAAGCCAATTGAATTGTGACTTTGCAGGAATGATCATTGGGTGGTCCTGTAATAAACTTGTGAATCGTTTGCCGATCGGAAATTCAAGATGGCCGCCATGACTCGACTTAGTTTAACATAGGACCCTATGGGAATTTCACATTTTCATCTTTTTTTCTGAAACCACAAAACAGATTTGAATCAAACTTGGCAGAAATGTTCATTGGATGGTCATATACAAGATTTATGTTTTTGGCGCTGATCGGAAATCCAACATGGCTGCCAGGGCCCAAAATGTGTTCTGATTGGTTGAAATTTTAAAAATCTTCTTGTTAGAAACCACTAAGCCAATTGAATTGTGACTTTGCAGGAATGATCATTGGGTGGTCCTGTACTAAACTTGTGAATCGTTTGCCGATCGGAAATTCAAGATGGCCGCCATGACTCGACTTAGTTTAACATTGAACCCTATGGGAATTTCACATTTTCATCTTTTTTTCTGAAACCACAAAACAGATTTGAATCAAACTTGGCAGAAATGTTCATTGGATGGTCATATACAAGATTTTTGTTTTTGGCGATGATCGGAAATCCAACATGGCTGCCAGGGCCCATAATGTGTTCTGATTGGTCGAAATTTAAAAAATCTTCTTGTTAGAAACCACTAAGCCAATTGAATTGTGACTTTGCAGGAATGATCATTGGGTGGTCCTGTACTAAACTTGTGAATCGTTTGCTGATCGGAAATTCAAGATGGCCACCATGACTCGACTTAATTTTAACATTGGACCCTATGGAAAAAATGTTTAAAAGTCTTCTCCTCTGAAACCAGTAAGTCAGTTTAAAGCAAACATGGGATGAATGGTCCTTAGGTGGTCAACTTTCAAAATTATGTCCTGTGACCCCGACCTCCATCCAAGATGGCAACCATCAGCGAACATAGTTTTAACATAGGACCCTATGGGAAATATATTTAAAAATCTTCTTCTCTGAAACCAGTAAGCCAATTTAAAGCAAACATGGCATGGATGGTCCTTAAGTGGTCAATTTTCAAAATTGTGTCCAGTGACCCTGACCTCCATCCAAGATGGCCACCTTCAGCAGACATACTGTAGTTTTAACATAGGGCCCTATGGGAAAAAATGTTTTAAAATCTTCTCCTCTGAAACTAGTAAGCCAATATAGCAAACATGTCATCGATGGTCTTTAGGTGGTCAACTTCCAAAATTGTGTTCAGTGATCCCGATCTCGATTCAAAATGGCTGCCATCAGCAGACATAGTTTTAACATAGGACCCTATGGGAAATATATTTAAAAATCTTCTTCTCTGAAACCAGTAAGCCAATTTAAAGCAAACATGGCATGGATGGTCCTTAAGTGGTCAATTTTCAAAATTGTGTCCAGTGACCCTGACCTCCATCCAAGATGGCCACCTTCAGCAGACATACTGTAGTTTTAACATAGGGCCCTATGGGAAAAAATGTTTTAAAATCTTCTCCTCTGAAACTAGTAAGCCAATATAGCAAACATGTCATCGATGGTCTTTAGGTGGTCAACTTCCAAAATTGTGTTCAGTGATCCCGATCTCGATTCAAAATGGCTGCCATCAGCAGACATAGTTTTAACATAGGACCCTATGGGAAAATTGTTTAAAAGTCTTCTCTTCTGAAACCAGTCAGCCAATTTAAAGCAAACATGGCATGGATGGTCCTTGGGTAGTATACTTTCAAAATTGTGTCCGGTGACCACGACCTCCATCCAAGATGGCTGCCATGAGCAGACATAGTTTTAACATAGAACCCTATGGCAGTATGGGATTTGAATAGTAACTTAGATGTATTCAGCATGCAGACATTCTTAAGAGGACTTATTTATGTCAGGTGAGCGATGCAGGCTCACCTGAGCCTCTAGTTTTTATTTTAGTTTCTTCAAAGGACGTGTATACACATCCTTGGTTTCTTTAATCAAAGTTATGACTTTTCGAGAAAATCACTTTCAAAATACTTAATGGATACGATAGATTTCAATAAACATGATGTCGACATTTTCATAGATTTGGCAAAAATAGTTCGTTATGGCAGACATTGAGACGAATCGTGCAACGAATGAGGATTACATTAATTATATATTTTAACGGCAACTTTCCCTATGCAATATTGCGCCCATATGACGATTACAAAAATATGTCCACTTTAAATACATACTGTGGCATTTTGAGTACATGTCATAACTATAAAAAAATTATTATCGTTGATTGAATTCTTTGTCCAGGTCAGGTGAGATCAAAGATTACGCAATCAAAACAAAAATTATATAATCCGTCAGCGAGGTATAGTCGCAATAAAGTCTGTTAGTGACTTACGGCATGTCATTTGTTTTTTTCTTGGTACTCCGGTTACCTCCCCTGATAAAATAGCTGTTATTTTATAACAGAAATATGGTTGAAAGTAGCATTAAACGTCCATAAACACAAAACACACAAACAATATTTCGAAAAAAAGCAAAAATATTATATATACATTGAAATCTGTCTAAACTGATCCTCCTCGGGACCAACTTTTGTATTCAAAGTAGACATTGGGACTTTTATTTAAAGCAGTTTATGCTGGACTCCATTTTATTCAGGGTTCGGTTTATACAGGTTTCACAGTACATGTAAATAAAATATAATAAAGTTCTATTGAGAAAGGTCACAAGACTGAAGCATTGTTATATTAATAGATTCCAATTTTTTTTTAATATAAGAGGCTTGGTATATACATGTATACACATATTTATTATGATTGTCTTAGGGTGGTAACTTTAAGGTAAGCAGAACTATATTTTGACATAACATACTTTTAATTGCCAAATGGGGTGCTAATAATGTCTCATTTCTTTTAATCATTCTATCATTGTATTAAAACATGATTTTTAAAGTGATCCTTAACAAGGACCCCTGGGATCAGGTAATAATTATCAATGAGCTTATGATGTTAAAACCATATATATCATTTACCCAGTATATTTTGAAGTATAGTGTTCAGAATTTAAGAAGACACTTTTATGCATATATATTTTCTTTAATCTTAAAAAAATTATTTGTTTATGAACTTGATTTAAATTAATTGTGTATTAGAGAATTATTCTATTGTTGACATTATGATATGTAAATGAATTTTCGTTTGTTTATTTTTCTCCATCTTAATAAATAAAAAATGCAGTTGTATTTCAAATCAGAGTATTGCCTTTAAATATATATGAAATAACCCCAAAAAAAACATAATATTTGAAAAATCAACCGTCACGATATTTCTGAAATATTGTTGAAAGTGGCGTTAAAACACCATCAATCTATCAATCTAATCTGAAAAATCAGCAAGAATGTTATTACATGTATCTGTGGAAAATTTGATTTGTTTACAGAACAAAATCGTATTTATCAAATCAATATGGAGCACAGCGTGGGTATGTTAATTAAATACTATATTTGAGTTTTCTAAGGTACATTTGTATTTCATGGACTAACTATGTTGAAATTCTTATCAAACAGACATGTTTAATATACAATTGAGAAGAACAAAAATTTGATTGATATAGTTCTTAACACATTTTGTATGTGTGTGTCTATAAGCACAATCAGATTTTACATCAATTACAGGAAAAGAGATGATATTTACATGTGGTTATAAGGAACAATTAATACAATACGTTCTTCTTGTAGTTGAATCATCTTTTTGATGAAATTAATTTATTAAATTTGTTCACAATACGATATAGCTGAAATTACTGCTTAAAGTTGGCATAAAACACCAATCAGTAATCTTTTGAAGTGAAAAAGATGCAATGATGAATTTAGTCCATGAAATACAGTAATTTTGTTTCAAATTAAAAGTTGAATGAGAATTCAGGTTTCATTAACAACCTTTGCAGACATCAATAAAGTGGTAAAGGGAAAAAAACTGGCATAGATTAAAATTATTATATTCCCTTTGATAAATGGCTTATGCTTTTTAAATTTACCTTTTATTAATTTATATTTTACCATGCTTTACCTGGCAGGGTTGTAAAATGCATGAATTTGTTGAATTTTAATATTCGTCATTCAATTTAATTTGAAATTTGTGAATTGTGAAATGCCATATATAACATAGTTCTTTGATTTTCATTCCAAAAATGTTAGCTGCGGAACCGTAGATCTTATGATCTTTTTTTATGTGACCATATGGTTACATATATATGGTCACAAAAAAAAACATAAGAACTACAGTTTCGTAACTACAAAAATGAGAAGTGTATGCAAAGCAAATTTATTGGCTATGATAAAAAAAGAATTTGATTTTTTTTGCAATATGCTGCTATTTTGGACTATTGTTTAATTCAAGGAGAACTTAGAGGAATGGAAATCAAAGACTTGTTAATTTATATATATATATATGGCATTTTAATTATACTAATCAGCTAATGTTGACAGCCAGAGTTCTAAGTCTTTGTCTTACAGATATCTATTGTTATGCCCCCGCGACTATTGGTCGGGGGGGGGGGGGCATATTGTTTTACCCCTGTCCGTTCGTCACACTTAGTATGCATAGTTTATCCGGCTAACTCCTCCTACAGTTTTTGAGCTACAGCTTTAATATTGTGTAGGATGTTTATACACATAATGGAGGTGTGCATGTCCACAGGATTTTGATTTTCTTCAAATATTCTCAAAATGACAGGTAGTTGGACTTGGTCATTTTTTTCGTACTAGCTGCATAAAGGGAACATGGTTTGTCCGGCTAACTCCTCCTACAGTTTTAGAGCTACAGCTTTAATATGTTGCAGGATGTTTATACACATAATGGAGGTGTGCATGTCCACAGGATTTTGATTTTCATCAAATATTCTCAAAATGACAGGTAGTTGGACTTAGTCATTTTGTTGGTCCGTCCAGATATAGATACATTATTTGTCCGGCTATCTCCTTCTACAGTTTTGGAGCTACAGCTTTAATATTTTGTAGGATGTTTATACACATAATGGAGGTATGCATGTCCACAGGATTTTGATGGTCAGGCGGGGGCATCATTTGTGTCTTACAGACACACTTCATTTTTTAAAAATCACTCCTAACAAAACAACTTTGTCCATAATTATCAAGTGTGGGGGCATACTTCTTTTCTAGTTATCTCTCTAGACTTGTAATGCTAGTTACTATACTACTGTTTATATAGTTAAACAGTCATTTTTTGTTTGAGCCACATTCTCTGTACATGTACTAACTATAATCAAGAGACATCACAATATCTTGTACTGTGTCTTTTGTTCTGTAGCTTTCATTTCTTGAGTGTGCTTAAGATGTAAGATAAACAAACTTGTCCATTTTCTAGGTTATTTTGCTAGAAAAATAAAATACAATTATATTAAGGATATTGATTTAACTAAATTTCCGTTACCAGTAGTTATTGCCGATTTGCATTTGAAAATTTGTTAGAATTCATAAGTAAAATTTATAAAGTTATATATTCAGTTATATTTTTAACAAAAATTTTAATTATCCCCTCGCCAACGAAGTTGTGAAGGGATATAGTAACGCTACCTTCCGTCCTTCCGTACCTCCGTCACATCCTTGTGAACACTCTAGGATCAACATCCTTCAATGGATTTTGACCAAACTTGGTACATATTTAGTCCTTAAGAGAATCTGGAACCCTATTGATTTTCAAGGTCATAGGTCAAGGTCACCAGATCAAATTTTTACCACATAACATCCTTGTGAACACTCTAAAATCAACATCCTTCAATGGATTTTGACTAAACTTGGTACATATTTAGTCCTTAGAAGAGTCTGGAACCCTATTATTTTCAAGGTCAAAGGTCAAGGTCACTGGGTAAATTTGTTACCATGTAACATCCTTGTGAACACTCTAGAATCAACATCCTTCAATGGATTTTGACCAAACTTGGTACATACATAGTCCTTATGAGAGTCTGGAACTCTATTGATTTTCAAGGTCAAAGGTCAAGGGGTCAAAATTTTTACAGCATAACATCCTGTGAACACTCTAGAATCAAGATCCTTCAATGGATTTTGACCAAACTTGGTACATACTTAGACCTTAAGAGAATCTGGAACCCTATTGATTTTCAAGGTTCAAAGGTCAAGGTCACAGGGTCTAATTTTTAGGCGAGGGGATACGCCAAGCTTTGCATTGCCCTTGTTTTCAAAGAAAATAAATCAGGTAAAAAATTTAAAACAGATTAAATTTCCTTTAAATTGTTATGAATTATAGAGAATTTGTAGTTTTTTTAATTGAACTTATTCATAATATTAACAAATTTATTTTTTCTTTCTGGATACACAGTCTTTTTTTCTGTATTTTTCTTGCTTGTGTGTGTGTGTTGCATTTCTTTTCACATATTTTCTCTTTTGGTTGTGTATATATATATATTTTGTTCAACAATATTTGTCTTAAATAGGAAATCTTAGAATTTTGTGTTTTTTTAATTGTGTTTTTATTGCTTAATAATAAAAACTACTTTTATTATTTTGTTTGTTTGTTTACATTATAATCAATGTTATATCATTTATATAAAGCATCTTGTTTTAAGGAAGAATGTTTTTTTAACAAATAATTAATGTGTTGCATCTTTCATTCTGTCATGCCATCACTGTCCGATTTTTATTTCACAGCATTTTATCTGAAATAAGGAAAAAATTTAATAAAAAAAATAGATCTGTATTTGTATTTATAAATACTTATTGTGCAACAAAGGGGGTGGGGACAATATTATATGTTTATTTTATGATGAATATAATTCAACCTCCATTTATAATGAAGGGAGGTATTAGTGATTAAAGTGGTCAAATGGATCATTTGTTTAACCTTTCAAAAACGGGTTTTAGATTCACACCCAGCTGCGACCTGTGTTGGTGTATACCATATGTTAAAGAATGTTTACCTCATAATTATTCCGAGGGGCTGTCGCAGTTGTGATCGTATGGTAGTTGGATTTACAACTACCTGTACAATCAGTGCCTATCATCACTAAAGTTGTGAGTTTGAACCCTATTCATGACAAGTTGTAATCGATGCAACATTATGTGATAAAATTTGTCAGTGACTTGTGACCGGTTGGTGGGTACTCTGGTTTCCTCCACCAATAAAACTGACTGCCACTATATAGCTGAAATATTGTTGAAAGTGGCATTAAACACTGTCAACTAACCAACCAACCATACTTATTCCGTCTCCAGGTTATAGCTGAAAATTTGTTGAAACTGGTCATAAGCAAATTTTAATAATAAAAAATAAACTTCTTTTTGCTAATATATTATGATTATTATTTTTACAGACGTCCAGGATCAGCTGGCCCTGCAAGTGTACCGAGAATTCCCGACAGACCATCTATACCATCGAGACCAAATCTATTATAGTGATCATCATAGATACATGAGTACAGACATGTCACGTCATTCTATTGTGGACATCTGGACATCTCCCAGTGGTGTTCAATCATTAATAGACTCATATCAATAACTTATGACACCTGCTGCCATGGTGCCCAGTCATTTTAAATCTCCTCCAAAAAAAAATCATATGACCTTGACCTTTGTCGTAAGATTTTAAATGATTTTTTTTTTGGTCTTCTTTGTGATTAAAAATGAAAATCAGTAGTGTCACATTTTTCTTAAAAAAATAATTTTCAGAATTGTCTGATAATAAAAAAAAAATGAAAAAAAAATGAAACAATAGAAACTTTGATATGTCTTTTGACCCAAAATAAATAGTAGACATGAAAAAATAAAGGTATGATATTTATATTGTTTTTATTCAAGGTAATGTTACAATCTATTGTCATTTTTAAAATTTTTCGACTATTTTCATTTTTAGGGGATTTCTTACTTTTTCAATTATCTGATTTTCTACTATTAAAAAATGTTGAAATTTCGGGGTAAATCCTAATTATTAGTTCACCTGACCTGAACTATTGCCAATCGCTTGGCGTCCGTCGTCGTCGTACGTCGTAAACTTTTTCAAAAATCTTCTCCTCTGAAAGTACTAGACCAATGGAAACCAAACTTGGTCAGAATCATCACTAGGGTGTCTAGTTTCAAAATTGTGTCCGATGATGCCGTGCACCAACCAACATGGCCACTGTTGCTAAAAATAGAACATATGGTAAAATTGCAGGTTTTGGGTAATAACTCAAAAACCGTTAATAATATCAAAAGTCTAACATTGGGTAAAAATGATCAGCACAGCAAGATCTACCTACCCTGCAATTTTTAAGTAAATCTGATTACCCATCTTGGAGTTATTGCCCTTTTTTCATCAAATTTGTAAAATTTTGATACTTTTCATCTTATATTTCAAAAACTATAAGAGATAAAGGTTAAGTTTAAATTTTAAATTGCAAAAATGTGCAGCATGTCAAGATCTACCCACCCTGCAATTTGGAAGTAAATCCCATTACCCGTTTTGGAGTTATTTCCCTTTTTTCATCAAATTTTCAAACTTTTAATACTTTTCGTCCTTTATTTCAAAAACCATAAGAGACAGATGGTAAGTTGAAACTGCTAACATGTGCAGCATGTCAAGATCTACCTACCCTGCAATTTTGAAGTAAATCCCATTACCCATTTTGGAGTTATTGCCCTTCTAAGCTCACCTGGTCTTTAGGCCATGTAAAGCTATTGCCATCACTTTTCGTCCGTCCGTCAACATTTCACATTTTAATCTTCTCCTCAGAAACCACTGGGCCAATTGCAACCAAACTTTGGTGGAATGGTCCTTGGATGGCCCCCTTCCAAAAATGTGTCCGGTGATCCCGACTTCCAACCAAGATGGCCACCAAGCTAAAAATAGAAAAAAGGGGGGATGAAATTTTAATTGTCCATTGCTGCTCTAGTATAAGTCAAAATGAGCTCAAATTTTAACTGCAGCTACATGACAAGGAGTAGTTTAACATATGTTCGGGGTTTTTGTGTGGAATTTTCTTTCATCCGATTTATACCGATTATGCAAATTAGGCATATTTTGATAAAAGATCCCATTTAAATCTTCTCCTCTGAAATCACTGAACCAAATTAAACCAAACCTGGCAGGGATGGTCCCTGGGTCGGTCCCTTTCAAAATTATGTCCAATAGCCATGCCCTCCATCCAACATGGCCGCTGTTACAAAAAATAGAAATTTCTTCAAATGTCCAAAACTGCTTTATTTTAAGCCAGAATGTGTCCAAATTTGAACTGTATAAGCATAATGATGAGCTTTTTAACATATATTATAGGATTTTTAATGAACTTTTTGACCGATTATGCAAATTAGGCATAAATAAGCAAAAAATCATTTAAAAATCTTCTTGTTAGAAACCACTTGGCCAATTTCAACCAACCTTTGTCTGAATGATCCTTAGGTGGTCCCCTTTCAAAATTGTGTCCGTCAGCACCGTCCTGTATCCAAGATGGCCACCATTACTAAAAATAGAAATTTCTTCAAATGGCCAAAACTGCTCTTTTTTAAGCCAGAATGTGCCCAAATTTGAACTGTATAAGCATAATGATGAGCTTTTTAACATATATTACAGGATTTTTTAAGAACTTTGAACTTTTGCCGATTTTGACCGATTATGCAAATTAGAAAAAAGGGGGGATGAAATTTAAAAAAAATCTTCTCCTCTGAAACTACTGAGCCAATATCAACCAAACTTTACTGAAATGATCCTTGGGTGGTCCCCTTCCAAAAATATGTCTGGCATTTCAGACCTTTGACCAAGATGGCCGCCACAGCCGAACTAAATTTAACATAGGACCCTATGGGAAATTCCCATAAAAATCTTCTTGTCTGAAACCATTTGCTCAATAAGAACAAAATTTTGATGAAATAGTCATTGGATGGTTCTCTTCCAAAAATGTGTCCGGCGGTTCGGCCCTTTGACCAAGATGGCCCCCACAGCTGAACTTAGCTTAACATAGGACCCTATGGGAAATTCACATAAAAATCTTCTTGTCTGGAACCAGTTGCTCAATAAGAACAAAATTTTGATGAAATAGTCATTGGATGGTTCTCTTCCAAAAATGTGTCCGGCGGTTCGGCCCTTTGACCAAGATGGCCCCCACAGCTGTACTTAGTTTAACATAGGACCCTATGGGAAATTCACATAAAAACCATTTTGTCTGGAACCAGTAGCTCAATTAGAACCAAACTTTGATGGAATAGTCATTGGATGGTCCTCTTCCAAAATTGTGTCCGGCAGTCGCGCTCTCCCACCAAGATGGCCGCCACAGGGCAGTTGCGTTGTTATTGAAAGCAGCTTTGATCCAGGTGAGCGATTACAGGCTCCTGGGAGCCTCTTGTTTACATATGTCGTCACTTTTGTGGTATTGGGCAGAAAGGATTCTTCTTTTTTATTGTCATCAAAAATTTAGTTGTTATCGTACAAGCAAATTTGTCCTTTTTTTTTTTTATTATAGTAACTGTGATATGAACAATGACATTTTGTCTCATACTTTACTTACATCCATGTCCTTTCATTTTAAATTATATTTGTGAAGATTTTTTTTTCAACTATCTTTCATGGCAATTTTGATAGACATTATCACTAGTATCACAGCGAGTCCTAACTCTGAAACTAGTGGTAATATTATGTATGTCGAGAACTTCAAAACTGAAGTTATTGTTTTTATCAGTAATGTCATAATGTGTTTGACGTCACACTGACTGATAATGTGTTTGACGTCACACTGACTGATAATGTGTTTGACGTCACAATGACTGATGTTTGACGTCACACTGACTGATAATTTTTAGTATCAGAGAATCAGTTAGTTGTTACTGACAATATCATTCAGTGAGATCAAAAGAAATTTTTTTTAAATTACATACAAATATAGATATTATATATATAATATGTCATTACCATTAGTTAAGGAGTATATTATTTATTAAGAATTCGCAAATAGATGTCATTTTTTTATTTATAGCCAGATGTCATTGTTAATTAATTTATAGCCAATCAGCAGCTGATTTTAATTGTCATTTAATCCAACAGGTTGAAATTGCTAAAAATAGAAGCATTATCCATTTCTATATATAGTAGCAGTCTGCAAATTTATTCACTGTTTTTATATAAAATACGTTAAGAACAATATTTTGTTTTGAACGACAGCATTAACATAGCTATTTTTAATGTATTTAATAACATTACATTGGAGGAGATCGTTTCCATGGCAACTCATAAATCATAGGTATCATTGTTAGATAGAGATATATACAAAATGTGATAGCATTGTTTTTGTATAATTTACAGAATTCCATTTTTGGGAGAAAATACTAGATATGCAATACATTTACTCATATGAAATACTATTCTTGTACACATTTAAAAACAACTTAAAAAAAAATTAAAGCTATCTTGTTAATTTAGATATATTTTATTGTCTAAATAATGACAAATGGACCAGACACAAATTTTTTAAATAAATCCTGTTTACTGAATATGTATAGGTTTCAGAGGAAGCAATGTTTCTATGATTTTCAAATATCTTGAAACGTTAGTGAAAAGGAAAAGTGGTTTTAGTTTATTGATGTCAGTATTTGTACTAAAATATTTGAGAAGACATTTGTATATTGTTAGGGAACACTAAACATCTACATTGTTATTGTATATTATTAAGAAATATGATAAGTAAATTAAAGTTTCAGGGTTAATATGTTTTAATTTGCATATAAAAATTATTTGTAAATATGGCCGCTGTAAAAATTGAAATAAATTGAAAAATACTGCATCAATTTATTTCACGTTTAATATACAAAATGTAGATCATTATAAAGTGTATAACAAGTAATGAACACTAGCCTATGTTGTTTTGTAAAGAATAAAATAAAAAATTGTGCAGTTACTGTTAGTATGCCTTTATTTCCTGTACAAGGATAGTATGAAACATATGAACTTGAAATAGTAGATATAGATAGAATATATGATAGAAAATAAATTTGTATAATGTCATATTGTTATTTATTTTGTTAACGAACGACCTTTTCGTTAATATATGCCAATTCCTGATTTCCCTGGGTCCATAGTGGCCTACATGATTAATTTTAATATTTACTTTTTATCTAATTTTAACACTGCTAGATGTATTTATGTCATCTATAATATATATATACTAGTATATAGCATATATAATCACATGTTATAGTTTCTTCTTCAAGGTAATTTTTTTTTATTTCATAATTTTCAGGGATATTTTGTTATTTACTCTACAACATGGCATTACAAAGTTGGGTTTTTTTTTCTTCAGCTCAGCTGGCCAAAGGCCATGTTAGCCTTTGTCATCACTTGGTGTCTGTCGTCTGTCCTCTGTTAACTTTTTCACATTTTAATCTTCAAACATTTCAAAATATTTGATTTCCAACTTTGGTCAATTCTAGATGAGTCTCAGTGTCACTTATGGAAGATTTGTTGCACATTTATCTGTAAGGAAGTTCTTTTTATTATCATTGATAGTGTTTCTGGGGCCAAGTGAAGGGGAAGACATATGTTTTAGTTCAATAAAACAACAAGTCCTCTTGTATTAGGAATGAAATGCAGATTTGGTCTGGTACAAACGAAAACCAAATGTTCAGAGCACTGGGGTTCGAAGATTGACATAGACTTCAATGCAAAAAATGTATTTTAAAAAATAGCATGAGACACGATTGTAATATAAAAGTTTGCATGTAATAAGGTCCCATGCCATCATGGTCTATAATTTCTGAGCCCTTGTGGTCCAAAGTTTTAAATGGACTGCAATTAGAAAAAAAATCAAAAAAATCTTTTAAAGAACCAGGATTGTAACAGAAATGTACTTTAGTGAATCAACATTGTGATGATATGGAGATTCAATTGTGAACCAATAAAATGACCCAAGTTATATTGGGTTCTTGTCCTGAAAGATCAGAATTTAACATATGCTAAAGTATGTAGTAGCTCAATATATCTTTTCTACCAGGTGAGCGACTCAGGCCCGTTGTGAGCCTCTTGATTTTATAACTTGTAAATTATTGTAAAAAGTAATGTAGTTATTTATGTTATTTTTATTTCTACAGTATACAAATGATAAGATTTTTTTAGTGAAAACCATAAAATTCTTGGCTTGTATCATAATGTTAACAAAATATGAAAGGTCTATATTCATGCATTAAATTCATCAAATCATTTTTTTTTTTAATTGAGAAAATTTTAAGAGAAAATGAAAGAGAAACAGTAGATAAATTATAATGACAAACTCATAATTGTTATTAATCAATTAATTGACAACAAATTGTATTAATGATACAGTTTGTTTCAAACCAAAACAGAATATACAAGATACAATTTGATTGGTTTAAAATCAAAACAGAATGTACAAGATAGCATTTGATTGGTCTAAAATTTAAAGCCAAAACATAATATACAAAATAGAATTTGATTGGTCTAAAATTTTAAACCAAAGCAGAATATACAGGATAGCATTTGATTGGTCTAAAATTTAAAAACCAAAACAGAATATACAACATAGAATTTGATTGGTTTAAAATGTGCAATGTTGTAAAATAAGATGTAAAAAACTTTGTGATATATAATTGTCATTGATATTAGAACCAGTAAATACAATATAAAAGTGTTTTCTTATTGTTTTTAGAACCACAGAGTGTCATGGCAATAATTTACAGTACAGTCACAGACATAGCCTGATAAATCACTGTGATAGACATACCACTCTTCTTAGTGATACTGATATATTTTTTGGTCTGTTTAATCTATTAACTTACTTTCTTGTGCATTTTGGGTGATAAAAGAAACACTCTAAATACAAAAGAAATTTTGAAGATATATTAAACACTAAGATGAGTGATATGTCTATCACAGTGATTTATCATGGTATGTCTCTGACTGTACTGTAGCCCTAAATAAAGATCTTGCAGTGAACCCTGAATAAACCAGAATCCTGTATAAACCAAACTGAATAAAGTTCTAATGTAGGAAATCTTTGTTAATTTAACCTGTAAAAAGCGAACACCTCTATACCTATGCAATTAGTGCCTATCACCACTAACGTTATGAATTTTGAACCTCGCTGTGGTGAGGTGTTCTTGATACAACATTATGTGATAAAGTTGTCAGTGACTTGTGACAGGTCAGTGGTTTCTCTGTGTACTCTGGTTTCCTCCACCAATAAGACTGACTGCCATGGTATAACTGAAATATTGTTGAAAGTGGTGTTAAACACCACAAACCAACCTAGAATTTAGTGCAAGTGTCATGGCAATAATTTAATCCTAAATAAAGATCTTGCAGTGAAACTTGTCTAAGTGGAACCTTGAATAAAAGGGAATCCTGTATAAACCAAACTTTGAATAAAGTCCTACTGTAGGAAATGTTTGTTAATATCGCCTGTATAAACAGAACACCTTGATCTATATTCCAAACACAAAAACGGGCCCCTAGGTGGCTCAGTGTAGGCATTTTTCACTGTATGTTATAGAGTGGGTAATTGTTGTTTAACACCAACTCAGATATTTTTCAGCTATATCATGGGGAGAACAATTTAATTTCAGTGAAATGATGATGTCCGCTTTGTACTAGACCAACAGGCTTAAGTAGTATATGGGCACAGCTCAAGTCATATTTGAGGTGGTGCTACTGGAAGTCACGTGACCGGAAGTGATGTTAGTCACGTAACCGGAAGTGACGTCAGTCACATGCCCTGTCCGGAAGTATGTTCTGCGCATGCGCAACCGGAAGTTGCGCCATATCCGCCCTAGTGGGGCCTTTTGACCGGAAGTGACAAAGTCACGTGACCGTAAGAGGCCCTGACCGGAAGTATGTTCTGCTCTTCCCCGGCTTTTTCCCGCATTTTTTTTTCTCTTAGTAGTAGTAACATGGCTACCGGATGTGACGGAAGGTCACTTGACCCCCTTCAGGGTTCTCTTGGTGTGCACATGTGCAACCGGAAGTTGTGCAACATCCGTAGTGACCGAAGGTCAAGTGACCCCTTTGGAAGTGTTCTCTATGACGTCCGTGTCCTATAACCATAGGAAACCCAGCGTCCTATATTTAGCATGGTTACTGGAACTAGTCCTGGTTATCTGCCCCCTTTTATTAGCTCACCTGACCCTCTGAGCGTCCGTTGTCCGTCCGTTAATTTTTCACATTTTAATCAACTCCTCTGAAGCCACTGGGCCAATTTCAACCAAACTTTGGTGGAATGGTCTTTGGATGGCCCCCTTCCAAAATTGTGTCCGGTGATCCTGACTTCCAACCAAGATGGGCGCCAAGCTAAAAATAGAAAAAAGGGGGGATGAAATTTTGATTGTTCATTGCTGCTTTAGTATAAGTCAAAATGAGCTCAAATTTTAACTGCAGCTACATGGCAAGGAGTAGTTTAACATATATTCTGGGTTTTTCTGTGAAATTTTTCTTTCAGCCGATATATACCGATTATGCAAATTAGGCATATTTTGATAAAAGATCACATTTAAATCTTCTCCTCTGAAACCGCTGAACCAAATTAAACCAAACCTGGCAGGGATGGTCCCTGGGTGGGTCCCTTTCAAAATTGTGTCCGACAGCCCCGCCCTCCATTCAAGATGGCTGCTGTTACAAAAAATAGAAATTTCTTCAATTGTCCATTGCTGCTTTATTATAAATCAAAATGAGCTCAAATTTTAACTGCAGCTACATGACAATGAGTAGATTAACATATATTCTGGATTTTTCTGTGAATTTTTTCTTTCAACCGATTTATACTGATTATACAAATTAGACATATTTTGATAAAAGATCACATTTAAATCTTCTCCTCTGAAACCGCTGAACCAAATTAAACCAAACCTGGCAGGGATGGTCCCTGGGTGGGTCCCTTTCAAAATTGTGTCCGACAGCCCCGCCCTCCATTCAAGATGGCTGCTGTTACTAAAAATAGAAATTTCTTCAATTGTCCATTGCTGCTTTAGTGTAAGTCAAAATGAGCTCAAATTTTAACTGCAGCTACATGGCAAGGAGTAGTTTAACATATATTCTGGGTTTTTCTGTGAGATTTTTTCAGCCAGTTTATTCCGTTTAGGAATATTATGAGATAAAAATCACATCAAAATCTTTTGCTCAGAAATTTGAGTTGAAATGATCTTTGGGCGGCCCACTTTCAAAATTATGTGTAACACCCCCATTTTCTATCAACTTTAGATGTCAAATTGAAAACCAGGTGAGCGATTACAGGCTCCTGGGAGCCTCTAGTTTTCATATAGTGTCTATATACAGGGGCGGATCCAGGATTTTAAGTTAGGGGGGGCGCACTTAAAAAAATTGCGCCGAGCGGAGGGGGGCCCGAAAATTTTTGGGGTATTTCGTGTAAAAAATCACGATTTCACACCAAAAAACAAATTTTTTCCAATTTTAGGGGGGGCACCCCCCCCCCCCCCCCCTGGATCCCCTGATATATAGCCTACGAAATTGTGATTACCCGTGGGTACTTGATTGGAGACCCCTCATAACAAGTTGTTGATCATTAGGGGCTACTGGAGGGGGGTGTATTTGGTGCATTATATATACCAGTTGACTCCAGAATCACCATGCACTGCAGAAGAGGTTGTACCTCAATTATACATGTAGGTCCTATCAATATACCAAGGGATTCATATGTGTGTCTGATCACCCCTTTTGTATCTTACAATTTTTCTGTGCTTCAACTTATAGCACATAAATTAAGGAATACAAATGGATATTTGTACATGTACCATACATATGAGCTGGGAATTCATAAACATCTTACCTAACAAATGTGTCCATATGTTGCCAGTCTCTGTATGTATTCTAAATATAGATTTAAAACATTCTCTAAATGAATTTGTTGGCATCCAATGTCCCTTGTGTAAAAAGCTATTATCTTGTAGCCAGTCAGGGAGATGATGGTGATGGACTACCCGCCACCCTGCCTCCCACACTCGTTTCACGAACTCTTCTGCCTGCTCAGCAGCCCTACATGGTCCTGGCAGAAAGTCTAAACAAGAAGTTTTCTTTTCTATCTCATTATCATCAGATCCTATTGATACGGTTTTCTATTTAATGACGAAGACTAAATATAGATACATTTTATAGATACATTTAATGACAAAGACTAAATATAGATACATTTTATAGATACATTTAATGATAAAGACTAAATATAGATACATTTAATGACAAAGACTAAATATAGATACATTTTATAGATACATTTAATGACAAAGACTAAATATAGATACATTTAATGACAAAGACTAAATATAGATACATTTTATAGATACATTTAATGACAAAGACTAAATATAGATACATTTTATAGATACATTTAATGACAAAGACTAAATATAGATACATTTTACATTGGACAAGATATTTTAACATATTGGTAGACAATACAATATCTGCTTGTAATAAGGGATCATCGTGGTCGTGATCGTATGGTACTTGGATTTACAACTACCTGTGCAATCAGTGCCTATCACCACTAAAGTTGTGAGTTCAAACCCTGTTCATAACAAGGTGTACTCGATAAAACATTATGATTATGTGATAAAGTTTGTCAGTGACTTGCGACAGGTCAGTGTTTTTCTCCGGTTTCCTCCACCAATAAAACTGACCACCACGATATAACTGAAATATTGTTGAAAGTGGTGTTCCCCTAACCCCCCCCCCCCCCCCCCTATATAAACCGTTTACATTGTATACATGTACGTGTATTTATTTATCATTTCTCACACAACAAATGCAAGTATCTGAGATTAGGATATGAGGCACAGAGAAGCTTATTTCTTCTTGGTGTAATTTTTTTACCGCCATACATTATGAACATGTTCTTTGTATCAATAATTATGTCATGACTTATTCTTGCCCTGAATTTAGCTGAAATACTGCTAGCTGAACGTTGAGCAAAAATCAATCAATCAATCAATCAATCAATACCAGTAATCAACTTTGTGATATAAACAAGAAAGTAAACTTTAGTAGTTAACTTTATGTAAAGGACTTCAACAGCAATGAAATTTTCCTCAGATTTAAAATATATATATTTTACTTTTACAAGACACATTTTAGATGAACTAAAAGATCTGGAAAAAAAACGAAAATGTAAAGGTACATGAAATTGGCTCATACTAAATTTCAACACAACATTACTTTAATTTTAAATAAAATGTTAACTGTTATTTTTTTCTTAAATCTTACTTCCTGTTTCATTCTACATCGTATATAATAAACATTTTTTTTTTTTTTTTCATCAATACTCCTACCTTCTTTCGTTTAATAACCTTTCCGTTCTCTGATCTTTGTGCAGGCTCTTTGATATGTGAGTTATTAAAACTAAGATCTTCAGAAATGTCAGATTCGTCGGCTAAGTCAATATCAGGTGTTGACAGAGGCTGAGAAACAATAGGAGATGGTTCTACCACTGCTGTATCTATGGAAGCCATAATGTTTCACTTTATAAATATGTTTTTCCAATTCTGAAATACATGTACATCAAAAATCAATAATTGTTATATTAATATTAAAATTAATAATTCTTATATTGCATATATATTAGCAAGAATATCATTTTACAAATCAATATAAAAAAAATGCATTCACTTGTTGTTAAATGACTTTATTGTAAATGTTGTGCAGGATATCTGTTCAAGTATTTTATGAAAGACCTGGGCCCGTATGCATAAAACATCTTAACTTAAGTATTCCTTAAACTAAGATTCCACTAAGGAATCCCTTAGTTAAGTGATCATATTAAGTAAGTATGCACATAACTACTTAAGTTTGGACTTATCTGAACTCTTCTCCATTTACCGTTTAATATTATATTTACTCATCCTGGGTAATTTCGCTTTAATTTTTCAATAGATAGATAATGCATGCTTTTATTACTTTGTGCGGGTAAACATTCAAGGTCGGGTGTGTTTGAATGTTACTATTCGTGACTGTTGAAAATAAAAAAATGTCTAAAGGACCGACCATCTAACTTGAAAGGGGGGGGGGGGGGGGGGTTATGGTTTTTTGTTTCGTTCAGAATTTTTTTTTCGGACAACACCAGAGTTAGAATGTTTATTTTTTTTGTCGCGCAAAGCGCGAAATTTTTTTCCAGAATTCAACATTAGGTTATATGACAAAAACTCTGAATCAAATTATTTTTTTTCCCCTCCACCAAAATCATAATATTTTTTTCAGCAACATTGGGAATCAGAATATTTTTTTAGAAAAAAAACCATAACCCCCCCCCCCCCCCCCCCCCCCTTCAAGTTCAATGGTCGTTCCCTAAACGGAAGCCAAATTGGACAGATAGAGAAAAAGTTGTATTGTTGGAGGAGTACGCGAAGAGAAAAGTTATTTTGAAAGCAAAGTTTTCCTCGTCGATAACTTCTGGGGGCAAAAATAGGGCATGGCAGGAAATTGCAAACATAGTAAATGCCGGGAATTTCGTAAAAAGAGACATTAAAGAAATACAAAAAAATGGGACAATATATGTGCTACCGCAAAAAACTGAGGTTTCTTTACATCGTCGGAGCCAAAGACAAACAAGTAATTGATAACTTATACATTAAAACACATTTATAATTGTAGAATCGCCCAAAACGGAACAATAGTTTTTCGACACTGGAATTCATAATTCACAAGCTTCCTTTAAGGTGAGGCAATTACAGAGGCTTATTTAGAGGGGGTAGAAATATCCCGTATCCCCTGAAGTTTTGACACAAATATTCCGTATCCCTGTAATTAAAAGCATAAAATAATATAAGATATCCCTAAAATTAAATTTGAATACCCCATATCCCCCGTGATTGATTATTTACACAAATATCCAATATCCCATTAATTAAAAGGGCCAATAACCAGTATCTCCATTTCATGTTGCCAAACGAAAGTTGTATGTTTTATTACCCCCTCCCCCCTTTTACATATATGCGTAGTAAGAAGGGGTAAACATATGACATAAATATATGGTTTCAACAACGAATATTGACATTTTTGACGCAATAAATCAAGTAACAAAATAATAACAGTACGAAAGACCGACCCTCCGTGGATGAATGGTGCTATCCGCAGAGCCATTAGGAAACGGAACCGGCTTCAAAGACAAGCGAAAAAATCAAATCTTCCAGTTCATTGGGCAAGCTTCAGAAAATTCCGGAACAAAACTACTAACATAATTCCTAGACAAAAAGAAATTTATTTTATTTTATTTTATTTATAGACAAATTGAAATCGCGTCAAAACCAGTGCAAGAGACTGGTGGAAATCCGCGTCACAACTTGTTGGGCGAAACTCAAACAATGTTGTCATCCCCCCTCTAAATTGTTCAAATAATATTGCTTACAATGATGTAGAAAAGGCCGAAGCTTTTAATACCTTTTTTTCGTCTCAATCAAATATTGATGATACTGACAAATCAGTACCAGCTGACGATACACCGCCACCGAGATGTCTGGATCGTATTGTTCTTCGGCAACATGAAGTTTAAGATGTACTGAGACTTCTAAATACTAACAAGGCATCGGGCCCAGATGCTATTCATGCCAAACTGCTAAAAGTGGCATACGATATTATTTCTAAACCTTTATGTGCTATTTTTAACAATAGTCTGATAACTAAACATTTTCCAAATAAATGGAAACTGGCAAACGTCACCCCTGTACACAAAAAGAGGATAAAAACATACTTGGAAATTATCGACCTATTTCTTTGCTCCCTATAAAGAAATTGACCGACAAAAAGTTTTAATTTGTTTTACAATTTAACAAACAAAAATAAAATAAAATAAAACAGAATTGAAAAATGCACCTCAAGATGTCAGTCACATTAAAAGATAAGTTCTTTCTTATAAGTTGGGCACACTTTTTATCATTATTACTTTACTTTAAATCGTATAGTAATAATTTCAAAAAGCGTATATTATAATTTATATATTTACTTTTTAATTTCATACAAAATATTAATTTGATTACCCCTTTTTTCTTATGCTTGAAAAGCAACAAAAAAAAAAAAAAAAAGTGCATGCAAGTAGGATCTATACTGATTTTGTATGGGGAAAATAATGGTAATTAAAAAATAAAAAAAAATTCATACCGGGTAATTTATTTGTTGTCATTATATCATTATCATCAAATCACTTCACAGCAGGTGTTATCATTGAATTTCAAGCCGAAATAAAAGTATATTGTGGAACCTGTACTAGAGAAACCATACATTAGCGTATCGATAAACCCCGAGAACATAATATTTTTACACTTTACTAATGGCGAACACACTCGGAAGTCGATAATGGCCGCGCCCATGTTTTTAAGAATAAAAAGGTCTATTCCTAGTAAAGTTTTAAAAAAATGTATTTACAAACATATTTTTGATTTTATCAGGGACTTCAGGGGCGGATCCAGGATTTCAAGTTAGGGGGGGCGCACTTAAAAAAATTGCGCCGAGCGGAGGGAGGCGCGAAAATTTTTGGGGTATTCCGTGTGAAAAATCACGATTTTACGCCACAAAATCATATTTTTCCAATTTTAGGGGGGGGGGGGGGGGGCGCGCGAAATTTTTGGGGTATTTCATGTGAAAAATCACGATTTTACGCAAAAAAAATCATATTTTTTCCAATTTTAGGGGGGCGCGCGCCGGGTGCGCCCCCCCCCCCTGAATCCGCCCCTGATATAGGCTGTGTAGTACTTTGCTAGTACATTTGAAAATTTCCATCTGCAAACATTTTTTTTTTATATTTTTACACTTTTAATGTTTAGAAAAACAAATGCTAAGAGTACATTTGAAAATTTCCACCTTCAACATGTTTTTTTTATATTTTTATACTTTTAATGTTTAGAAAAACAAATTAACAAAAATAAAATCGATAAATCGATTTGTAATTACTTGCGGTTAGTTTTTTGTTGTTGTATGTATTGTGAGGATCTATTTTAATTATACCAGATTTGAAATACTTGTATTGTGACATGAATTATTTATTTAACCCTTACAGTACATGTCCAAAAAGTCTTATTTTTCCAAAGAGCCTATTTTTATGCTTTTCAAACCACCCCCTTCGAGTGCCAACGTCCTATTTATAAACTTTGTGTAAAACCCCATTCATCGATGACGTCACAGTAAACATGCCGTTCTATGTCAATCGTAACTACTCGGCCAAGTAGCGAGAATGGCCGAGTAGTTACGATTGGTTCTATGTCCAACTACTTAGTCGTGACGTCATATCATTGGAATGTGAGCAACGTTGAATGGCAAAATAACGTGACGTCATGCACGAATTGTTCCTACCTTATTTCTACCTTTATTCCATTGGATGTCGATAATGTTGGGCACAGTTTGGTTTTTTATTTACCTTAGTTCTACCTTTATTCCATTGGATGTCGATAATTTTGGGGACAGTTTTTATTTATTTTTATTTGTCACTGGAAAAAAACTATTTCTAGGTGTCAAGAGGATAAAAACGTCACTCAAGAAACAAAGCAGAAACTGATAAATCATACACATGTACATTCTCGTATGAAATATAAGACACTATGTATGTAATGTGTCATTCAAAGATACACACACAAAAAACCAAGTATAAATGCATAAGTTTTGTTCTTTGGTTATAAGTCGTGGCCGAGTGGTTAAGCCGTTAGACTAGAAATATATTGGGGTTTCCTCGCACAGGTTCGAATCCTGTCAACGATTCCAAAATTTTTTTTTGGTACCGGTGATTTATTTTTGATACTGTCTACTTTGGATGATGTATCTGCAATAGTGTGTAATTGTTAAAAAAAAAGAGGTGTACTTGTAGAATGTTATAATCTTAAAAATCTATTGGGGTATCCCCCTTCGAATCCTGTCGACGTCTCAAAATGTTTGGTAGTACAAGTGAAAACAAAGAAAAACATTCGATCTTCTATGTTTGCTTAAATTGTAGGTGTGATCATATTTTAGACTTGTTCATTCTGACCATTCTGACCATTTTTCCCCCCAGAAAAAAAAATCGTTTAGCGTAAATTCACTGACGGGAAACCCAAAACTACTTGGACTTTTGCTACACAAATGGCTTAATATTGGACTTTTGCTACACAAATGGATTAATATCCTATCAAATTGTCATTCCACATTGAAACGAGAGAAACAAATGTAGCCGCCCACATAGGGAGTCGAACCGTTGACCCTGAGATTACCACCAGTATCTACAACACCAAACCATGACCCCTGCAGACTTCAAGGGTGTGACGTTGGATTATTTGGTGGTCCTGGAGCAGTTGTTCAACTTGAACGTGTATGTCTACGACTTACAAGAAACTGAAGCTGGTCCCAGAAGAAGACTGATATTACCCGTACAGAGCTACCTACGTCATAGAAGTGATGTTACAGCCTACAGACAAGAGACGATCCGAGAAGTTGGAGTGGACCAGTCATCACGTACTACTCAGCGTGTCTACATGTAACCAGAACAGAAACAGAACAGACCCTGCACCTCAACAAGAAATTTGGGTAAAATTTGAAGAAAGATTCTTACTGATTTTCCAAGTGAAGAATAATCTGATTTGTATGAACAAAACTCTATATGGTTCTGGAGAGAAAACATGGCAAAAAGTGTGTTCTGTGTGGAACAAGAAATCCCAGCTGTTTCTAAGCACCTTTATTGGTGATTTTAACTTTGGCATGTTTAACTGGGAAAATGCAAATAAGATACTGTGTTTATAATGAGAAAGTAAGCTTGTTTAATTTATAAAAACACAGAAACTAGACACTATATCAACAAAAATTCCATACGGTCAATAGTAAGAAAATACTGAGTGTCCGCTATTTTTTAAAAGTAGCATTGCCGGGAGGGGGGCGCACCCGCCCCCCCCCCCCCCCCTAAAATTGGAAAAAATATGATTTTTTGGCGTAAAATCGTGATTTTTCACACGAAATACCCCAAAAAATTTTGCGCCTCCCTCCGCCATTGGAAAAAATACGATTTTTTGGCGTAAAATCGTGATTTTTCACACGAAATACCCCAAAAATTTTCGCGCCTCCCTCCGCTCGGCGCATTATTTTAAGTGTCCCCCCCCCCCCTAACTTTAAATCCTGGATCCGCCCCTGCATTGTATTCTCTTTATCCGAACAATCGGGCATTTAATAACTGAAGGCAGGAATCCTCTGGAATTTATCTCAATTTCCGTGAAAAATTTGAATTTTATTTTTCTAAATTAAAATTAACCTGTTTTGTTACATGTATAATGTTGAAATTCAAAATCGATGTCTGGTTAAGTGTCAACAAGGCTCAGTGTGAGATTTTAATTAAAATATTTAACTTCTGTTGGTAGATATCGAGAGAGCCTGTGTAGAATCCCGAGGATTTTGCTAGGCTTCACCTCAAAATATTTTCTTCATATCAGACATGCTCAATTTCATAGTGTGCTGTCACTCCGGATTCGAGAATACGTGTATTTTTTTTTTCTAGCACTAAAGCTTATTTCGATCCCTTCTAAAATATATGGTACTCTTTTCCGAAAGTACTCATAAATTGGTGACGTAGTACTCGTCAATAAAGGGTTTGTCTGGCTGGTGAAAATATCCGTACATTCTTTGAATAGTTCTTTCATTTTGCAGCTGAAACCAAGGTAAAGCAATGTTTGACGAATGAAATTAAAATCCAATGACATCGCAAGGATCGCAAGATACTTGAAATACGATGCAAAATACCAGAGGTCCATTAGTTTCAAGTGTGGCCTACACAATGTGCAAAGGGTGCCACCACCACTACACATGGTACCCTGCACAGTCGAGATGTTGCGCTGCTTGCAAAGGGTTTTTAGTAGGGATGGTAATAATAAATAAATAAATAAGCTTTATTTAGAGTCGGCATGGTTAAAACAACATACAACATAAGCTCTGTTGAGCTTTTAACCGACATACATAGACACAGAATAAATAACAAATAACAAGCATGCAACATACAGCTAAAATACAAGACTAAGTAAGCACTACATGTAAAATACTAACAGTTACAAGATAAGCAAAAAAGCAGATTAAAAGCTGATGTTATAAGCTAAGCATACCAAGAGCTAATGTAGCAAACTATGAACAACTAAAAGCTGATATTATGAGCAAAGCATAACATTTTTATAAGCACAATAAATAAAAACTGGATATGACCTAGATGGTAGAAAATTTAAACAAATTTAAAAGTCAGCACAAACTGAACATTTACATACATTTCCATTCCAAGATTTTAAAATATTCTTAAACTGATTAAAATTGGAAATTTTTCTAAAATCGTCAGGTAGGTCATTCCATAAAACAGCTGCTGCATATTTAAAACTATTCTTACCGTAGGTAGATGTTTGCACCCTAGGTATATCTATAATATTGGAATATCTAAAATTATATTTACAATCTTTAAAAACAACTAAATCATGTAAACAAGATGGTGAAAGTTTGTTTAAAATCTTAAAACATTCAATAGCCATGGTACGCATTCTTCTAACTTTCAGAGATGGAACTTTAGCTTTTTCTAATAACTCATCATATGTGCTCTCATAGTCCTCGTATATAAATCGCAAAGCCCTCGCCTGGATTTTTTCTAATTTAGAGGTACATGTATTACTTTTATTGCAAAAATGCCACACCAAAGGACAAAAATTAAAATTAGACAAAATGAAAGTATAAAAAATTGTTAATTTATTTAATTTTGAAAGAAAACAACCAATGCGCTTTAAAACATTCAACTGTTGAGAAGCTTTACGACATATATTTTTAATATGATAATTGAAATTAAGTTGGTAATCAATATCTATTCCTAGTAATTTTACCACTTCATCACAAGTAATTTCAGCTGAATCTATTTTAAATACTGGTGTCTTGGCATATGTCTTATTGCCAACTGTAATGGCTTGAAACTTATCTGGATAACCTGCATACAATTGAATTTGAACCAGTCTATCAATACTGAGCTTTCTTTTTCAAGTATATCAATTAATTTCTCATAATTATCATTTACATAAGACAAGGTATTATCATCAGCATAATTATACAATGTACCATATTCAATAAAATAAAAGATGTCGTTAATAAAAATATTAAATAACAAGGGTCCAAGTATAGAGCCTTGAGGTACCCCTTTTTGTATATCAGCCCAACTGCTGAGATCTCCCTGAAGTTTGATTTGTTGTTTACGACCAGTTAAATAATTTCTAAGTAATTCCACAGATTTTGGAGATAGGCCGTATGCAGACAGCTTACAAAGGAGAATGTCATGTGGCAGACAGTCAAAATCCTTCGAAAGATCCATAAGAATTGCTGCCACATACTGATTTTTATCTAGAGCTGTTTTCCAATCTTCAAGGAGTCTCAGCAAAGTTGTCTGACAACCATGACCCTTTCTAAAAGTGCATAAAAAAGTATGAAAAATATTTCAAATAAATCAGTTAGTTGGTCAGATAAAACCATTTCATAAACTTTAGAAATTGTGGGTAAGATGCTAACTGGCCGGTAGTTCTTTTTGTCTAAAGGGTCATTTTTTTTATGTAGTGGTAACTGAATTTTGTGCTGAATGATGAGCAGAATTTATTGAAATCAGATGTTATCTATAGCATTTCTGAAGTGAAATGCAATTTATTTGAACAAGATATCTGCTACATTGATGAAGTTATGACTATTTAATCACCTGTACCCCAAAACGTTTTTCCACATTTGTATCAAGAAAAATGTCAATTCCACAAATTAAATGGAAAAAATAATATCAAAAAATCTAAATATCCATATTTTTTCATGCATATAGTCTTGATACATTGCTTGAGCATTAGGGCAACTTTTTAGCAAGAAATCTTCACAAAAATTCCACTTGTATTAGTTATATACATTTTTTAAATAAAAAATAAATGTACATTGTAAGACAACAATCTGATTGGTCGATTTCTAAAAATCTTCTACTCTGAAACTGCTTTGCCAAATGAACCGAAACTTGGTAGGAAGCATCTATGGATGGTCCTCTATAAAGATTACTAATTTTATCCCGATCCGACCGTTAACAAACATGGCCACCACAGACAATTCTTGTTTCTGATTGGTTGATTTCTGAAAAATCTTCTCTTCTGAAACCGCTTTGCTAAATGAACCGGAACATGGTAGGAAGCATCTATGGAAGGTCCTCTATTAAGATTGCTCATTTCGTCCCGATCCGTTGACAAACATGGCCACCACAGGCGATTCTTGTTTCTGATTGACTGATTTTTAAAATTATTCTCCTCTGAAACAGTTTTGCCAAATCAATGAACCGAAACTTGGTAGGAAGCATCTATGGAAGGTCCTCTATTAAGGTTGCTCATTTCGTCCCGATCCGTTAACAAACATGGCCACCACAGATAATTCTTGTTTCTGATTGGTTGATTTCTAAAAAATCTTCTCCTCTGAAACCGCATTGCTAAATGAACCGAAACATGGTAGGAAGCATCTATGAAAGGTCCTCTATTAAGATTGCTCATTTCGTCCCGATCCGTTAACAAACATGGCCGCCACAGACAATTCTTGTTTCTGATTGGTTGATTTCTAAGTTACTTCTTATGGTTCGAGATTTATTGTGTAAAATGAAAAGAACCTATCCAAATTAATTGTATTATTATACCCCCCGCAACGAAGTTGTAGGGGGGTATACTGGTTTCACCATGTCCGTCCGTCCGTCTGTAGACAAATCCTATGTCGTACGATAACTTGAGTTGTGTTTCTTAGAATCTTTTAAAATTTTATCAGCTGTTTACTGGTGAAGAGAGGATGATCCCTTTCTTTTTTGACGATTTTCACTTTTGCCATTCCAAAGTTATTGGACTTGATATGACGGAAAATAGGATTTTTACCCTATGTCATATGATAACTTGAGTAGTGTTTCTCAGAATGTTTTGAAATTTTATCAGCAGCTTACGGGTGAAGAGAGGAGGATCCCTTTCATTTTTGACGATTTTCACTTTTGCCGTTCCAGAGTTATTGGATTTGATATGAAGGAAAATAGGATTTGTACCCTATGTTGTATGATAACTTGAGTAGTGTTTCTCAGAATGTTTTGAAATTTTATCAGCAGCTTACCGGTGAAGAGAGGAGGATCCCTTTCATTTTTGACGATTTTCACTTTTGCCGTTCCAGAGTTATTGGATTTGATATGAAGGAAAATAGGATTTGTACCCTATGTTGTATGATAACTTGAGTAGTGTTTCTCAGAATGTTTTGAAATTTTATCAGCAGCTTACCGGTGAAGAGAGGAGGATCCCTTTCATTTTTGACGATTTTCACTTTTGCTGTTCCAGAGTTATCGGACTTGATATGACGGAAAATAGGATTTTTACCCTATGTCGTATGATAACTTGAGTAGTGTTTCTCAGAATGTTTTGAAATTTTATCAGCAGCTTACCGGTGAAGAGAGCAGGGTCCTTTTCATTATTGGTCGGAACAATCAGTAATGTTTTGGTTATGGAAATACATGTAGGTTGGACAAATGTGGGGAGTGGGGGGGGTATATCTTAGTGAGCTGTGCTCACAGTAATACTAGTTTTAAAATGGTAGAAAATTTTATATCTCAGTTTAGCACAGTAAACTACAACTATAACTATAAATAGAATGTTGGCTCGCTTTGAGCTATTCAACGATCAATCGTTTAATCAGAATAACAGGCAAGACTTAAATGCAGTCACTTCTGCTATTCTTTAAACCCTGATGTCTTGTTTTAGCTCAGTTCAGCTCAATATACCTATTTAATCTTTCTTATCTTTCAACATTCACTTCCCAAATGGCACAAAACGAATGCAACGATCCGCGGCATTTTGACCGCCTTATATACTCTAAAGTCTATTCGGGATCCTCTAATTAATCGATCACTTCTATATAAAAACCCGAGGATTCTACAAGGGGATTTCCAACTTTATAAATACAACATTGACGTAATGGAAAAATAGCACTTTCAGTAAAGTGTTCATTTCATTTCACTACACGACATATATAAATATTACATAAAAACAAATACAATACATTTACATATAGACACAAGTAGCACATACATGTTCATAAATATCAAGCATGCACAATTAAATTGCAAAGCAGGTAATACATAATGCAATGAAACATAAAAACACAGCAAAGCAAAGCACAAAATAAAGCATACAAATAAAATGATAATGCAAAGCAAAAAAAAAATAAAAAGCAGAACAATGAAAGTTTTGGTATACCTCCCCTCACAATAAACTAAGAATTTTGACATGCTATGCATGTATAGGATTTACCATTCCAAAAAGAAATAAGATTTTTAAATTCATTGAAATTAGATCCATACAGACACAAGTAGCACATACATGGGGTCATACTAAAAAGTGCCCGGAGCAGCCCGGGTATTGGAATATTGTTTAAATCGAATTTTTGTCGAAATTATAATATATAATTGTTTTAAATAAAGTGTTGTATAAAATCTGTATGAGTATTGGATAATTAGCAAATAAATTACCGACACGTGCCTCGGTTATGACATTACACGCATGCATGCAAATGCATGAAAAAAATAATACATTTTAAACAAAAACCCTGTTTACTGTTCATAGTTGGCTTCCATTATGTTATAATGGAAGAGCCCTCACGCCACGTCAAGGCCATGAACAATGTGAGGGTGGGCCCCCCTCCCAAAGGGATTTTAAATGAAAATTTTTACATATTTAATCACTAAACAACCATTCATTTTTAAAGCCCCCCTTTATAATTTCGTTTTAAGTTAAATTTTCCCAAAATATATACAGAAATTTACAGAAAGCAACTCTTAGTCCGCGAAAACAAATTATTTATATTTTATCAAAAGTTAAACTACTAAGATATCCTGTACAAGGCACGGGCATATCGTCGTAGTCAGCGAAAACAAATTATTTATATTTTATCAAAAGTTAAACTACTAAGATATCCTGCACAAGGCACGGGCATATCGTCGTAGTCCGCGAAAACAAATTATTTATATTTTATCAAAAGTTATAAACTACTAAGGTATCCTGCACAAGGCACGGGCATATTGTCGTAGTCTGCGAAAAAATTTATTTATATTTTATCAAAAGTTAAACTACTAAGATATCCTGCACATGGCACGGGCATATCGTCATAGACCGCGAAAAAAATTTGTGGTTACTGTAATACAGCTAGCATACAATCGTCAATGAGCGTGAAACAAACAAAAATATATACAATAACTGCTATATAAAAAAAATTAGAAATACACACTAAACGGCTATGACCGGTGAAAAGACACGCCAAAGCTGATGTTAGTCAAAATCTTTTTGTATACGACTTTAATAAAAATAAATAATAAATAAAATAAAACTTACAATGATTCTGTATTCTGTGAAGACTGCTGATGTGTGTTGACTGAAATGAAACCAGATCTTTTCGACCTAACGTTATAAAGCCATGGTAATCAAAAGAAGCCATGTGAGCAATTCTTTGAAAATACGTAGATTTACCGAAAATATGTTTGTAAAACAAAAATGTGCTTACATAAGAAAAAGTTAGATAAACAGTAAATTTCTCAGACCTTTTAAATAATTGATCACAGACGCCTACCGCAAGATAATTAAATGATCAAACGTAGAATAATTACCTAATTAGAATTGTTAAGTGTGGCAATTGTAAAAGTTTTATTGCTGATTATCTACATGCGCGTGTCGTCGTTAATTCAATTACTAATAATCACCAGAAATGGATGATAGGTTAAAACAAGACCAACATATACAGGAATAAGAAAAATATGGAAAAATAACAAGAAATATATTTTGATATATATTTTATATATTTAAAACACGTGTAATATTTTTTTTTATTTGTGTTAGAGTAACGGGCGGCAATGTTTGACCGGATGGCTTGTACGATAAATAAGATTAAGAACATAATTTTGAAATAATTTATTTAAAAATAAGAAAAATATATAAAAATATATTACTGTAAGATATATATCTTAAATAAAAACAAAACACGAGTAATATTTGTTCAAGTTGTGTTGGAGTCCCGGGCGGAAATGTTTGGTTGCAAATGGCTTGTACAATATATAAAATTAACAACATAATTTTAAAATAACACTTTATTTGAAACAGTTACATATTATAATTTCGACAAAAATTTGATTTAAACAATATTCCAATACGACGAGCGTTATTTCCAGTACCCGGGCTGTCCCGGGCGCTTTTTAGTATGACTGCATACATGTGCATAACTATCAAGCATGCACAATTAAATTGTAAAGCAGGTAATACATAATGCAATGAAACATAAAAACACAGCAAAGCAAAGCACAAAATAAAGCACACAAATAAAATGATAATGCAAAGCAAAAATAATAAAAAGCAGAACACTGAAAGTTTTGATATACCGCCCCGTCACAAATAACTAAGAATTTTGACATGCTAATTGCTATGCATGTACAGGATTTACCATTCCAAAAAGAAATCAGATTTTTAAATTCATTGAAATTAGAACAGTTTCTATAATTGTCTGAAAGTGAATTCCATAAGACCGGGGCAGCATACCTAAATGAACTCTTACCTGTGGAATCTGTAATAGATTTGTATATCACAAATTATATTTATGGTCTTGTTTTTGAACTAAATTAGATAATACAGGTGGTGCTAGACCATTTAAAATTTTGAATGTTTCCAGTGCCATTGTTCTTATTCTCCTGATATGCTGTGTTGGCATTTTTGCTTTAATCAGTAAGTTTTCATAAGATGCCTCATAATCCTGGTAAACAAAACGTAGAGCTCTTTCCTGTATCTTTTCAATTTTCTTCGTATTAGTTTCTGAGCAAAAATGCCAAGACAGGGGGCAAAAATTAAAATTTGATAGTACAAAAGTTTGAAAAATAGTAAGCCGGTTCAATTTGCTAAGATTTTTACCTATTCGCTTTAATATATTTAACTGTTGAACTGCTTTCTTACAAATATTTCTAATATGAAATCAATATCAACACCCAAGAGTTTAACTACCTCATCACATGATATATTTGCAGTTCCAATCTGAAAAATGAGTGATTTATCAAAAGACTTTTTACCAACTGCAATCGCTTGGAATTTTTCTGGATTTGCTTGCATGCAATTAAAATGAAACCAATTTATGAGTATATTACTTTCTTGTTGCAAAACATTTACTACCTCGTCAAAATTTGGAGAATGAAAAGAAAGGGTGTTGTCGTCTGCATAGTTGTATAAATCACAATGTTTTATAAAATAAAATATATCATTTATGAATACATTAAAAAGCATCGGTCCGAGAATTGATCCCTGCGGAACACCTTTCTGTATATTTGCCCATGTGCTTACAATATTCCCTATTTTAATTTGTTGTTTTCTGTTAGATAAATAAGATAGCAGGAGTTTTGTAGCATTATCTGACAATCCATACGCTGACAATTTACATATTAAAATATCATGTGGCAAACAGTCGAATGCCTTCGACAAATCCATTAAAATTGCTACTATATACTCATTACAATCTAAAGCCTGCTTCCAATCTTCTAAAAGTCTTAAAAGAGAGTAGTTTGACAGCCATGTTCTTTTCTAAACGCACATAAAAAATGGTCAAAAATATTATCAAAAAAATCTGACAATTGAACAGATAAAACTTTTTCAAAATTTTTTGAAGGTATAGGTAATATGCTGACAGGCCTATAATTACTTTTTAAAAAAGGATCATTCTTTTTGAATATGGGTGTAACCTGTGCTTCCTTTAGTCTATTTGGGAAGATACCTGAGTCTATTGACATGTTTATTATTTTTGTGATTGGTGATAAGAGTGATATTTTACCAAGTTTCATCAATTTGACAGATTTTATCAACACATGTTGCTTTTTTATCCCCTCGCCAACGAAGTTGGGTGGGGATATAGTAACGCTACCGTCCGTCCGTCACAATCCTTGTGAACACTCTAGGATCAACATCCTTCAATGGATTTTGACCAAACTTGGTACATATTTAGTCCTTAAGAAAATCTGGAACCCTATTGATTTTCAAGGTCAAAGGTCAAGGTCACAGGGTCAAATTTTTACCGCATAGCATCCTTGTGAACACTCTAGAATCAAGATCCTTCAATGGATTTTGACCAAACTTGGTACATACGTAGTCCTTAGGAGAGTCTGGAACTCTATTGATTTTCAAGGTCATAGGTCAAAGGTTAATGTCATCGGGTCAAATTTTTACTGCGTAACATCCTTGTGAACACTAGAATCAACATCCTTCAATGGATTTTGACCAAACTTGGTACATGCTTAGACCTTAAGAGAATCTGGAACCCTATTGATTTTCAAGGTCAAAGGTCAAGGTCACAGGGTCTGATTTTTAGGCGAGGGGATACAGCACGCTTTGCATTGCCCTTGTTAACATTAAATTTATCAATGACTTTAGATACAAATGTTTCATTAATTGATTTGAATTCAAAACTATTTTTTACAAAATTTTTATCTTCAATTTTTTGCAAGCTGGGATGGTCATTTTTATTGAAAGTATAATCTTTGCCGATGTCCTGGGCTACATTTACGAAAAATTTGTTAAAAACTTCATCTACATTTTTAGTTACAATTTTATCATTATCTTGTAAGATAATTTTAGATTGAGTTCCACAAGATTTTTTGGAGAAATAGGGTTTCATGGTTTTCCAGAACTAAGTTTGTTTACAGCCACCGGTGCATCTTTCTTGGAAATAATTATTTTCAGATTTTCTTTTTAACTTATTTACTAAATTTCTTCTTAATCTGTACTGTTCCCAGTTTTTAGAACTTTTGTCTTTTAAGAATTTGGAATAATACATTTTCTTGTTATATATTGCTTTACGTAATTCTCTATTCATGTATGGCAACTGATTATTTTTCCTATACATTTCTTTTGTTGGAACATGTTTATCAAAAATAGTATTTATATCTGATTCAAACGTTTCATATATTTCATTCACAACAATATCATTTGTACTTGTATTTGATTGTACCTGTATATTTACCTTAGACAGATCTTCATTTAAAGCCATTACATCCAGATTTTTAAAGCTTCTGTATTTAATCTTTTGTTTTTCATTTGCTGGTGTTATATTATTGATGACAGTACTGATCATGTTGTGACAATCACTTATACCAGTTGTAAAGTTTAAAGTTTTAAAACATATTTGTTAATATTATCGTCACAGTATGTGTTTTCGTGGTATCCATTTTATTTTGATTTCCACAGCGCACGCATTATTTTTGACGTGTCTTCTGGTTACTATTTATGGAACATAAACAATACGAAAGCTGACATCTGTAAAAAATGATAAAGTTTACTTTTAAAGACGTAAGTACCAAAAAGTATGGTTCAGTAGGTAGTACTGAACCATACTTTTTGTAATGCCAAAAATGTACTTCATTTATAAAGTAGCTGGAAAAAAATCCAGAAGGGCTATATAAAATTTAACTATGTCGTCTGCCTCTCAGACACCTGCTCTTCCTGTCATGTAACTATCATGGGGTCACTGATCGTATTTGTAAACAAAAGAGCCGACTGAAATGTGCCTGTTTCTTATATAAAATACATGTCACTTTGCAGTGCATTGTGGTTTCAGCACTAATAAAAACATCAAAAGTAAACACAATTTTGAAAGTGGTCATTTTCAAACATTCTGTTATTTTATTTAGATGTAGTATGATTTGGTAGATGGCCAGAACCATGAAATTTTAAAACCAGCCATTTCCGGATTTTATATTCGTTTCCATCCCGTATATCGGCCTTGTTTTTATTTGCTACGGAAACAGATACCGCCATTTTACTGACAACAAAAGTTGCCAGGTAATCGAGAGTATATTAAAATACAAGAATGGCTTTAAAAACAATCTTATGCACAAAGAAATATTTAACTAGCCATTCTTTGAAAATTCCAATCGTCATATGAATGGAGGGTTAACACTGTTAATCGCTATATCTGAAAACCGATAACACGATGGTACATCCAAAAGTGAATTCTTGCAATTTTTCATGAAACATGTAGGTTCTTTTATTAGATTACAAAGATCAAATAGTTCCATTAAATCAAAAAGAGTTTCCCCTTTATTTTTACATAAAAGATCATAGTTCAAATCTCCCATCAATAAATAATGATCATATTGTGTAATACATTTGTCAATAGTGATTGTTAACTGTTCACTTCTTATCTGACATGCTAGGTGGTCTGTATACACATAAGATGGACCATTTGGTTTTATTCAAAGTTACCTCATATATGATATTTTCTAAGTTTTTACATTCAAGATCGTGTCTCCTCCTAGCTGCCAGCTGGTATGTCTGTCCTAATGAATGCTGCCAAACCTCCTTCATGTGGCATGTATATTCCTATCGTGTCTTTCAAGTTTGTAGCCTGATACCTCAAAAATGCTGTTTCTAAAAGAGGAATTTATTTTAGTTTCAGAAATAAATAGCAGATCTACAGTTTTCTCATTAAGAAGTTCTTCAATTTCAACAAATTTAAATTTCATGCTGTTTATATTCAAATGAGCTACTATGAATTTTCTAGGATGTTTTTTCTTTACATCTTTTAATTCTTCAAAAACTGATTGCTGATTTGTTTCATCAATGTTTATGCTCAACTCAATGTTGGTGTCATTCTCCTGTTCAAAAAAGGAGTCCATGAAATGGAATGAGTTGCAATTTTTGCATAGCCATGCATCACTGGTTTTACTAAGTGAGCTATATTCAGAAGGCGATATACTCGCACATTTTATATGCCACCAATAATTGCAGCCTTCGCAAAGTACTGCACGGTGAGTTTTAGCTACCGGTTTATAACATTCACCACATGGGTATTTAGGTGGATCAGGATTCAAGGCTATGTCCCCACTAATAATAAGTACTGTTATCATTCTGTGATGATTATGTTTCAGGTCTATAGGGATACACATGTAGCTAGATGTTATGCTTTATATGATAGAATAGCATAGCATACTTGTCAAGATTTAGATCAGAAGATAGCCACAATTCATACTTGCTATTTGGAGTCACTGGATGGATCATAAAGTTTGATGTGACATGTTGTTTATTTGTTTGTGATTCATCTATGCTATTTACATTCACTGTTATCTGTTCTGCTTTGATGTTGCAGACATACTGATAATACAGTTAATAAAGTTGAAATCAACCTCTGGATGTTCATTTTGACACAGCTGATTTTTGTTTACATACGAAAATGGAAGTTGTTATGGCGATGCACTGTAGTGGCAAGTAATGTTTATCGACCACAAAAGTTATCGTTTTCTTCAAATTTCTTCAGAATTTCAATGTTTTTGAAGTGCTTTTACCCACACTGATCACTCAAACTGTGATAAATTATCAAAATATTGTATATGCAATCCAAAAAGTAGTAGAACACAAATATTTTTAAGATCCAAGAAAGGTGCAGCCAGTTCGTTGGGCATGCTTCAAAAGTAGTAGGTCAAATTGATAGGGCCATTAGGGGGCGCTACAATGTAAACATGAAACACTATTGTTCGAAACGTGATCCACAGATAAAAAGGGCACTTGTGTTTACGAAAAAGATATCCACGTTAGTCATAAAGGGCAGGGCACTGCTACAAATAGAGAAAAAGGGCAGGGCGTCACTCGGACAAGGGAGGGGGGGGGGGGGCACTTCACCCTGTAAAAACGGGCCAGCGAGAATACTGGTAATATAGAGCGTAATTGTCTCTAAAAAAAAGTTGTCATATTTTGATCGCTTCGATTCTGCTTCTTTTTCCACTTCAACTTCAACATGGCCAGAGAATGGTTATTATGCAAGGTTTAACTATTCATAATTATGAAAATGTCATGGAAATGTTTGGAAAACAATGTATTCTTAAAAAAAACCCATAACAAATACCCACCTGCTGTCATTTCAATATTGACGAATCACGAACATTTCTTGACATTTCATGGCATATCAAACAGGATTACCTGCCCTTACCTTTTCCATCCCTATTTTTAGTAATTAAAAGCCCAGTGAGAACGGTCTCGTCACTCGTGTAGATATTTCGCTCCGATACAAATAAACAAATACAAATGCAAAAAGTTTTATTTTGAGTGTGGCATATATAAGCAATAAACACAAGCTCTAATGAACTTTTTACTGACGTTAGATATTTATTTTTTAGGTCCGTCCCTAGGCCTAGTATAGGCATCTACATCTATGTTGTTGAATTGCAAAGGGTCTAAGACCCATCACACAAGTATTTAAAGTTCAGTCTTCCAATATGGTGATAATATTCATGTGCAGTTTAAAATGAGTGTTTCTTGCATGTTTACGTTTACTCTGTCAAATATGATGTGATCATGAGGCTCCACAACATCTATATTCAACAGCAAGCTATTCCAGTCCTTGATTGTCTAAGGAAAGAAGCTGTATTTATAAGTGTTACTTGATGTTTGTACATTTCTGTATTTCTGTGGATGATGTTGCCTAGGGCTAGTTGCCCTGTTTTGTTGTTGTACATATCTATATGTATATAATCTGAGGGTAAATCTGGGATATTTATCGCTATCTGATGATGAAAAGCTTTGTGAAACAAGCATAGCCTTTTAATTTTTCGTCTGGCTTCCAATGATAAAGTTGACCAGTTGCTTGCCCATGGTCGGTGGTTCTCTCCAGGTACTCCGGCTTCTTCCACCACTAAAACTGGTCACCATGATATAGCTGAAATATTGCTGAAGGTGACATTAAACACCAAAGATCAATCAATCAACCAATGATGGTAATTTTAAATCATTAGGTATATTGGCAACTGATCCAGCTCTCAACTGTACTGATGTTTAATGAAACATGCTGATCTTCTTACCATGATTTTCCTGGTATGGATCCCAAACACTACTTACTTATTAGTTCACCTGGACCAAAGGTCCAGGTGAACTATTGCCATCACTTGGCGTCCGTCGTCTGTCGTCTGTCGTCTGTCGTCTGTAAACTTTTCACATTTCAAGCTTCTTCTCCGAAACCACTTGGCCGATTGGAACCGAACTTAGCAGGAATGTTCCTTGGATGGTCCTCTACAAAGTTACTGTTTTTCGTTCCAGTCGGATATTCAATATGGCTGCCAGGGCCAATAATATGCTCTGATTGGCTGAAATTTCAAAGATCTTCTTCTCCCAAAGTAATGAACTGACTGAACCCAAACTGTAAAGGAATGATCATTGGAATGTCCTTTACCAAGTTACTGTTTTTTATGCCGATCGGAAATCCAAGATGGCCGCCATCGCAGGACATAGATTAACATTGGACCCTATGGGAAAATGTTCAAATGCCTTCTTCTCAGAAACTACAAATATGATTAAAGCCAAACTGTACATGAATGTTCATTGGATGGTCCTCTACAATCTTAAGGTTTTTTGTTCCGATATGAAATTCAAAATGGCGGCTACGGCAGGACTTAGTTTAACATTGGACCCTATGGGGAAAATGTTTCAAAATGCTTCTTCTCTGAAACCACTTGGACAGTTGAAACCAAACTGCCCAGGAATGATCATTGGAAGGTCCTCTACAAATTTTCTGTTTTTTATGCTGGTCGGAAATCCAAGATGGCCGCCACCGCAGGACATAGATTAACATTGGACCCTATGGGAAAATGTTCAAATGCCTTCTTCTCAGAAACTACAAATATTATTAAAGCCAAACTGTACATGAATGTTCATTGGATGGTCCTCTACAATCTTAAGGTTTTTTGTTCCGATATGAAATTCAAAATGGCGGCTACGGCAGGACTTAGTTTAACATTGGACCCTATGGGAAAAATGTTTCAAAATGCTTCTTCTCTGAAACCACTTGAACAGTTGAAACCAAACTGCCCAGGAATGATCATTGGAAGGTCCTCTACAAATTTTCTGTTTTTTATGCCGGTCGGAAATCCAAGATGGCCGCCACCGCAGGACATAGATTAACATTGGACCCTATGGGAAAATGTTCAAATGCCTTCTTCTCAGAAACTACAAATATTATTAAAGCCAAACTGTACATGAATGTTCATTGGATGGTCCTCTACAATCTTTAGGTTTTTTGTTCCGATATGAAATTCAAAATGGCGGCTACGGCAGGACTTAGTTTAACATTGGACCCTATGGGAAAAATGTTTCAAAATGCTTCTTCTCTGAAACCACTTGGATAGTTGAAACCAAACTGCCCAGGAATGATCATTGGAAGGTCCTCTACAAATTTTATGTTTTTTATGCCGGTCGGAAATCCAAGATGGCCGCCACCGCAGGACATAGATTAACATTGGACCCTATGGGAAAATATTCAAATGCCTTCTACTCAGAAACTACAAATATGATTAAAGCCAAACTGTACATGAATGTTCATTAGATGGTCCTCTACAAACTTTACGTTTTTTGTTCCGGTATGAAATTCAAAATGGCGGCTACGGCAGGACTTAGTTTAACATTGAACCCTATGGGAAAAATGTTTCAAAACGCTTCTTCTCTGAAACCACTTGGATAATTGAAACCAAACTGCCTAGGAATGATCATTGGAAGGTCCTCTAGAAATTTTATGTTTTTTATGCCGATCGGAAATCCAAGATGGCCGCCACCGCAATACATAGATTAACATTGGACCCTATGGGAAAATGTTCAAATGCCTTCTTCTCAGAAACTACAAATATGATTAAAGCCAAACTGTTCATTGGATGGTCCTCTACAATCTTAAGGTTTTTTGTTCCGATATGAAATTCAAAATGGCGGCTACGGCAGAACTTAGTTTAACATTGGACCCTATGGGAAAAATGTTTCAAAATGCTTCTTCTCTGAAACCACTTGGACAGTTGAAACCAAACTGCCCAGGAATGATCATTGGAAGGTCCTCTACAAATTTTCCGTTTTTTATGCCGGTCAGAAATCCAAGATGGCCGCCACCGCAGGACATAGATTAACATTGGACCCTATGGGAAAATATTCAAATGCCTTCTACTCAGAAACTACAAATATGATTAAAGCCAAACTGTACATGAATGTTCATTAGATGGTCCTCTACAAACTTTACGTTTTTTGTTCTGGTATGAAATTCAAAATGGCGGCTACGGCAGGACTTAGTTTAACATTGGACCCTATGGGAAAAATGTTTCAAAATGCTTCTTCTCTGAAACCACTTGGACAGTTGAAACCAAACTGCCCAGGAATGATCATTGGAAGGTCCTCTACAAATTTAAGGTTTTTTATGCCGGTCGGAAATCCAAGATGGCCACCACCGCAGGACATAGATTAACATTGGACCCTATGGGAAAATATTCAAATGCCTTCTACTCAGAAACTACAAATATGATTAAAGCCAAACTGTACATGAATGTTCATTAGATGGTCCTCTACAAACTTTACGTTTTTTGTTCTGGTATGAAATTCAAAATGGCGGCTACGGCAGGACTTAGTTTAACATTGGACCCTATAGGAAAAATGTTTCAAAACGCTTCTTCTCTGAAACCACTTGGATAATTGAAACCAAACTGCCTAGGAATGATCATTGGAAGGTCCTCTACAAATTTTATGTTTTTTATGCCAATCGGAAATCCAAGATGGCCACCACCGCAATGCATAGATTAACATTGGACCCTATGGGAAAATGTTCAAATGCCTTCTTCTCAGAAACTACAAATATGATTAAAGCCAAACTGTACATGAATGTTCATTGGATGGTCCTCTACAATCTTAAGATTTTTTGTTCCGATATGAAATTCAAAATGGCGGCTACGGCAGGACTTAGTTTAACATTGGACCCTATGGGAAAAATGTTTCAAAATGCTTCTTCTCTGAAACCACTTGGACAGTTGAAACCAAACTGCCCAGGAATGATCATTGGAAGGTCCTCTACAAATTTTCTGTTTTTTATGCCGGTCGGAAATCCAAGATGGCCGCCACCACAGGACAGATTAACATTGGACCCTATGGGAAAATATTCAAATGCCTTCTACTCAGAAACTACAAATATGATTAAAGCCAAACTGTACATGAATGTTCATTAGATGGTCCTCTACAAACTTTACGTTTTTTGTTCAGGTATGAAATTCAAAATGGCGGCTACGGCAGGACTTAGTTTAACATTGGACCCTATGGGAAAAATGTTTCAAAACGCTTCTTCTCTGAAACCACTTGGATAATTGAAACCAAACTGCCCAGGAATGATCATTGGAAGGTCCTCTACAAATTTTATGTTTTTTATGCCGATCGGAAATCCAAGATGGCCACCACCGCAATACATAGATTAACATTGGACCCTATGGGAAAATGTTCAAATGCCTTCTACTCAGAAACTACAAATATGATTAAAGCCAAACTGTACATGAATGTTCATTAGATGGTCCTCTACAAATTTTACGTTTTTTGTTCTGGTATGAAATTCAAAATGGCGGCTACGGCAGGACTTAGTTTAACATTGGACCCTATGGGGAAAATGTTTCAAAATGCTTCTTCTCTGAAACCACTTGGACAGTTGAAACTAAACTGCCCAGGAATGATCATTGGAAGGTCCTCTACAAAGTTTCTGTTTTTTTATGCCGATCGGAAATTCAAGATGGCCACCACCGCAGGACATAGATTAACATTGGACCCTATGGGAAAATGTTCAAATGCCTTCTTCTCAGAAACTACAAATATGATTAAAGCCAAACTGTACATGAAAGTTCATTGGATGATTCTCTACAAACAATACGTTTTTTGTTCCGATATGAAATTCAAAATGGCGGCTACGGCAGGACTTAGTTTAACATTGGACCCTATGGGAAAAATGTTTCAAAACGCTTCTTCTCTGAAACCACTTGGACAGTTGAAACCAAACTGCCCAGGAATGATCATTGGAAGGTCCTCTACAAAGTTTCTGTTTTTTATGCCGGTCGGAAATCCAAGATGGCCACCACCGCAGGACATAGATTAACATTGGACCCTATGGGAAAATGTTCAAATGCCTTCTTCTCAGAAACTACAAATATGATTAAAGCCAAACTGTACATGAATGTTCATTGGATGGTCCTCTACAAACTTTGCGTTTTTTGTTCCGATATAAAATTCAAAATGGCGGCTATGGCAGGACTTAGTTTAACATTGGACCCTATGGGAAAAATGTTTCAAAACGCTTCTTCTCTGAAACCACTTGGATAATTGAAACCAAACTGCCCAGGAATGATCATTGGAAGGTCCTCTACAAGGTGTGTGTTTTTTATGCCGATCGGAAATCCAAGATGGCCACCACCGCAGGACATAGATTAACATTGGACCCTATGGGAAAATGTTCAAATGCCTTCTTCTCAGAAACTACAAATATGATTAAAGCCAAACTGTACAAGAATGTTCATTGGATGGTCCTCTACAAACTTTACGTTTTTTGTTCCGAAATGAAATTCAAAATGGCGGCTACGGCAGGACTTAGTTTAACATTGGACCCTATGGGAAAAATGTTTCAAAATGCTTCTTCTCTGAAACCACTTGGACAGTTGAAACCAAACTGCCCAGGAATGATCATTGGAAGGTCCTCTACAAAGTGTCTGTTTTTTATGCCGGTTGGAAATCCAAGATGGCCACCACCGCAGGACATAGATTAACATTGGACCCTATGGGAAAATGTTCAAATGCCTTCTTCTCAGAAACTACAAATATGATTAAAGCCAAACTGTACATGAATGTTCATTGGATGGTCCTCTACAAACTTTGCGTTTTTTGTTCCGATATAAAATTCAAAATGGCGGCTACGGCAGGACTTAGTTTAACATTGGACCCTATGGGAAAAATGTTTCAAAACGCTTCTTCTCTGAAACCACTTGGATAATTGAAACCAAACTGCCCAGGAATGATCATTGGAAGGTCCTCTACAAGGTGTGTGTTTTTTATGCCGATCGGAAATCCAAGATGGCCACCACCGCAGGACATAGATTAACATTGGACCCTATGGGAAAATGTTCAAATGCCTTCTTCTCAGAAACTACAAATATGATTAAAGCCAAACTGTACAAGAATATTCATTGGATGGTCCTCTACAAACTTTACGTTTTTTGTTCCGATATGAAATTCAAAATGGCGGCTACGGCAGGACTTAGTTTAACATTGGACCCTATGGGGGAAATGTTTGAAAACGCTTCTTCTCTGAAACCACTAGAACAGTTGAAACCAAACTGCCCAGGAATGATCATTGGAAGGTCCTCTACAAATTTTATGTTTTTTATGCCGATCGGAAATCCAAGACGGCCACCACCACAATACATAGATTAACATTGGACCCTATGGGAAAATGTTCAAATGCCTTCTTCTCAGAAACTACAAATATTATTAAAGCCAAACTGTACATGAATGTTCATTGGATGGTCCTCTACAAACGTTAGGTTTTTTGTTCCGATATGAAATTCAAAATGGCGGCTACGGCAGGGCTTAGTTTAACATTGGACCCTATGGGAAAAATGTTTCAAAACCCTTCTTCTCTGAAACCACTTGGACAATTGAATCCAAACTGCCCAGGAATGATCATTGGAAGGTCCTCTACAAAGTTTCTGTTTTTTTATGCCGATCGAAAATTCAAGATGGCCACCACCGCAGGACATAGATTAACATTGGACCCTATGGGAAAATGTTCAAATGCCTTCTTCTCAGAAACTACAAATATGATTAAAGCCAAACTGTCCATATGTGTGTACATTGGATGGCCCTCTACAAACTTTACGTTTTTTGTTCCGATATGAAATTCAAAATGGCGGCTACGGCAGGACTTAGTTTAACATTGGACCCTATGGGGAAAATGTTTCAAAACGCTTCTTCTCTGAAACCACTTGGATAATTGAAACCAAACTGCCCAGGAATGATCACTGGAAGGTCCTCTACAAGGTGTGTGTTTTTTATGCCGATCGGAAATCCAAGATGGCCACCACCGCAGGACATAGATTAACATTGGACCCTATGGGAAAATGTTCAAATGCCTTCTTCTCAGAAACTACAAATATGATTAAAGCCAAACTGTACATGAATGTTCATTGAATGGTCCTCTACAAAATATATACGTTTTTTATTCTGATATGAAATTCAAAATGGCGGCTACGGCAGGACTTAGTTTAACATTGGACCCTATGGGAAAAATGTTTCAAAATGCTTCTTCTCTGAAACCACTTGGACAGTTGAAACCAAACTGCCCAGGAATAATCATTGGAAGTTTCTGTTTTTTATGCCGATCGGAAATCCAAGATGGCTGCCACCACAGGTCATAGTATTAACACAGAACCATATGGGGAAAATACAGAAATATATTCTTCTCTGAAGCTATTGCACTGATTGAACCTAAACTGTGCATCAATCATTGGAAGGTCCTTTACAAACTTTGTGTTTTTTATGTTGATCGTAATTCCAAGATGACGCAGGACATAGTTTTTACATAGGACCAATTGGTTTTTTTTATTACCAGGTGAACGATACAGGCTCTTGAGAGCCTCTGGTTCAACATTAGGTCTTACTATCCCTTTGCTCTTTTCTTTATTTCCTCTGGTAATTTGCTGATATTTCTCCTACATGTATGTAAGTCTAGTGATTTATTCGCTTTGGCAACTATGTTGTCGATATGTGTATCCCATTTCAGGCATTTGAGCGTGTTTGTAAATTGAACTCCTAAAGATAGATTTTGGTCTACATTTTCCAAAATTTGGCTGTGTATGGTGTAGTTGTGGTGTTTAATGCCACTTTCAACAATATTTCAGTTATATCGACACGGTTATTTTCCTAATTACATAATGTTATATATTCATAACTAAGAGTCATAATACACAAAATATGTCTTTAATTTATCTCCAACACTTCATACAGTACTTCAATGACAGTATTTATATAAATTGATCTTGCAACCAAAAGAATTTTCAAGTTTCATTGTTTAACTGGAAAAGTTCTGTGATTTCACCCTAGTTGCGGAAGCGTGACTTTTAGCTATGGATTCCCCCCGATTATAAATTTGATTATAGATTTTCGGTATTCTGACTCCAACATAGGTCTGGCTTTTGTGGTAGTATAAACTCATATGTCAAGTTCGTAGATTAAGTAAATGAATATTATTTGGTTGATTAAATATTTCACAAGACTTCACATGTCATGATCTGTTTTTCATAATTTGAGGTGAGAGTTGATTGTTCACTTTGTATTAAAAAGTGTGTACAGGTCTCTCCTACACATTATAAGTGTCTCCCCATTGCACAATTACCGTATAAACATATCATAAGTTAAGGAATAATTTTTATCTGATCTATAATTAGAATTTTTTCAATTTATTATTAGATGGCTTCAGTAGTGGGTGAAGATAAAGATCTGAAAAGATGTCGTAGGTTGTTAAACTATTACACGGAAGGCAGCGTATACAAAATTCTTGGACGTACTTATAGCAAAGAACATATAGAATGTCTAGTTCATATGCTTGAAGAGAAACGAGGGAAAGAAATTTTAGCCGAAGTGGAAAAATATAATGAAGATTGTAGTCCAAGTCAAAAAGATATGCTACTGTTCACAGTTGTACTTTGTATGAAGTCTAAAGACAATGAATTAAAACAGCATGCAAACAAGACCTTTTTACTATTATGTAAAACTGCAAGGGACCTTTTTACATTCTTAGAATTTCACAAGAAACTGTCTAGTGAAACATGTAACCGTGGTTATGGACGTTCATTAAAGCGCACCTTAACGGAATGGTACAACAGACAGGATCCGATGGAACTAGCTGTTTTAACGATGAAGGAATTCTCACATGGAGGATGGACACATAAAGATGTTATATCTTTAGCTCATATCAAGGGAAAATCAGAAGGTAAAAATTACACTTGTCTCCTCTACAGTGTGGAATTGTTAAGACAATGTCCATAGTTATAGAACTACATGTACACATACACTTTAAGGTAAAAATTACATGTGAATTAGTTCTCAAAATGAAAATACAACAATATAGCTGAAATAATGTTGAAAATGGCATTAAGCGCCATAACGCAGCTTTATGCTAATCTTAACCCATCATGAAGTAAGGCAGGGGAGTTAACAAGTGTTTAAAAAAAAATTACGGGAAACATTAGTACATTAAATTACATTAGTAATTCTGATCACCATGTAAGACAGGGGAGATAATACCCCTTTCCTCCTCGATAAGTATGATACACATGTAGCTAGCAATTGCTAAAAGTGATGATACAGTATAAATACCAATGTCCTAGTTATTGACCTAACTGGATAAATTTGATTTCTTTTTTCAGGAACATCTATTATTTTCAAATACATTATGAAAGGTATGGAAGAACTGAAAAAATCTGAAGGTCAAACTGAGAACGTTCAAAAAGTTGTCGACTACCTCAAAACAATACACACAGTTAGACATTCATCAGATGAACATCAAGTAGCCAGACTCGTTGAACAGTATAGTCTAGGAAAGCAACATGTGGCGACCAGTTTACTTAACTCTAAAGAGGTAAGTATTTTTTTTTGGTAGTCCATTGTTGTGTATATGAAAAAATAATGTACAATCAATTTCATGTGAATCAGGCTTTATTAAAACATAAAATTGTGAAATGATAAAACGGAAAATTAAGTTATCACATTGTTGGAACAGTTCTAAAATTCAATAAAAAAAAACTTATAGAAAGAGAGACAAAATTGATACCCCTAACATGCATATATACATGACCGTGTACATGACCATGACTAAGTTCATATTAAGCTCTTCTACCAGGAATAACATCAAAATGTGAATTAATCAAATGAAAAACTAAATTGCCACATTGTCAGAACAGTTCCAAAATTCAATTGAAAAATTGTAGAAAGAGGCAAATTTGATACCTCTAACACACATATACATGACCATGAATTTTATTTTATAAGATTGATTAAATTAAAGCTTTGTTGTACCTGTAGGTATGGGGAGCTTTGATATCAGAGATGGCAGTGGCAGAAATACTACGGAACTTTAACAAATTGGCCAGTATTGGTTTCCTAGACTCAACATATGAAAACAGTAAAAAGGTCATAGAAATGTTACGGAATGAAGAAGTTCTACAAAAATCCAAGTAAGTAGAAAAAAATATTGTTTTATAAATTGAGATGATCTACTGTAGATTTTAGCATTATAGAAATTATCTTTTTAACATTACAATTTTACCATGTTAATTCAAACTCTGACAGATTAGTAATTTCCTTGGACAATTTCAAGTAAAAAATGTTTTGCCTCTAGGGTCGTTAAGCTTTTCAGCTCCAATGGTATTTTGGATTTCTCAAATACCTGGATATTGCAACGTAAAGACAATGATGTAATAATAATAATAATAAGATATAGAATCATTGGCTTATCTCCCTTTACTAAGACATAATATAATATCAGGGCTCACCACACTTGCCAAAAATAGGGAGACCCTGTGTTAGCAGTAGACATTTTTTTTATTAGCCACTGTGGCTAATGGGTACTAATTTCTTTTAGCCACACTCAATTTCAGTTAGCCACACTAAATACAAACAAAGAGCATAAAACAGTTGAAAGTTCAAAACTTTATTATTTAATTAACTAACAATAATAATTGATAAACAACAAACTTTGAACATTAGATAAACAGAACATTCAATATTCGTATGATTTTGTTGTTTTTTTTGCTGTGTGGGGCCATTGGCGTTACCAAAAAATGATAAAATAGATCCTTGGTGCTTGGCTGTATCGGGTCCGTTCGCCCTAACTACACATTCGCCCTGATTATTAAAAATGATATCTGGTCTTTATAAACCAACAAATAAACAACCCATCGGACCATGTTGCACAACAGAATTAAAACATTACAGCTTTTATTACTATGCAACTTTGTTTTGTAACTTGAACATTATGTTAATAGTTTGTTTAAACTATCTTTGTTATATTTATTACTTTTTTAATACTTTAATAAAGTATAATGGACTACAGACTCTTGATTCACTCATCTTTACCTGATTTACTAATTCTAAGGACACATACATTTTCTACAGACTCTGGATTCACTCATCTTTACCTGCTTCATTCATTCCAAGGACTAAAACATTTAACTTTGTTCATTATAGAAACATACACTTTAGCATACCAATTATTTTTAATATCCTACATTTTCTAGACTCTGTGGATTCACTAATCATTACCTGATTCACTTATTCCAAGGACTGAAATGTTTAACTTTGCCCATTATCGAAACATACAGTCTGTGGACATATACATGTATAAGTATTTGTCACTTTCGTTAAAATACAGTATATAGCAAATTTGACGACAAAAAACAAAAATTGTCTTTAAATCATAAGAAAATAAAGGAAATCTAACGGAAAATCATGCTAAAATAAACAAAAATCTTTAATATTTCTGCTTATTCTGGTGCAAAAATTATCAAAACCCGTTTAGAAATGACTTCAAAATAAAAATTTTGGAACAATGTGGTTATACGCTCCCGAATTTCGGGAGCGTTAATGGTAGAAGTATGAATATGTACTACTATGGCACTTCAAAATTTTCAACAATATGGCTGCCAAACCGGAAATAAATTAAAAGAAAAATCATGTGACCTAAACCGGAACCTTAGTCGAAATAAAAATGAAACAATGTTCGGTAGCGGATACGAAAACTGTCCAGAGTTTGAGTTTTAGGTGGTGTTATTTTTAAGCTTGATATGTTGTAAACAGGAAGAAAAATTACTGTTCTTCGGGAGCGTTTCAGGTTGCACCTGCCTCATATTATGAAATATATAGCGTAAATTTGAGTGACGAATACCTATGTTCATTGACTGTACACTTAATAGCATGCCGCATATTTAAAATTTCTCAATTTAATACGCTCCCGAAGTTCGCGAGCGTTAATGGTAGAAGTATGAATATGTACTATTATGGCACTTCAAAATCTTCAACAATATGGCTGCCAAACCGGAAATAAATTAAAAGAAAAATCACGTGACCTAAACCGGAACTCTAGTCGAAATAAAAATGAAACAATGTTCAGTAGCGGATACGAAAACTGTCCAGAGTTTGGAGGTGGTGTTATTTTTAAGCTTGATATTTTGTAAACAGGAAGAAAAATTACTGTTCTTCGGGAGCGTTTCAGGTTGCACCTGCCTCATATTATCTATAAGCAATCAAATATCACTTATTTTTCTATTATTTTTAATACCCTACATAATTATAATTATCAGGGCGAACGGATCCAGGGCGAACAGGAATTAGGGCGAACGGATTCGCGCTTGGCCATGCTTAACCTTCTCGTCAAATAATTTACTGGTTTTAGTTTCAAGCATAGACAGAAGGACAGACAGAATAAAGCATAATTTAGGTAACTAAATTCGAAACTATTTCCGGAATGGGACCCGGATAATGTTATTTCAACTGAAAAAACTACCGGGAATAATCAATTTGACCCGCTTTTTAAAATAATTTTGGATATTATACATCGATCAAATCATTGTCTATAACGCGTTTTATTCGAAGTTGACTTTCTACATAATAAAATATCGTTGTCAGATGCATGCTCTAAAAGTTTTTTGTTCGCCAGTGTGGCTACTGCTACACAAATTATCCTCGCCACACTACCGTTATATTCGCAAAATGAGATGTGGCGATCGTCTACCGCTAACACAGAGACCTGACTTCCCTAAGAGAACATGAGAGAGAAGTGAAGGCATGACAGAGAGTCTTCCAATAGCTTCAACAAATTCAACCTTCTTTATTCTTCTCATTCTTATGTATTTTCAAATGGATTTCAGTTGCTTTAAATTTGTCAATCAACTTTACCATGATGTGAATATTACAGTGAAACCTGTCTAAACCGAACCCTGAATAAACCAAAATCCTGCATAAACCCAACTTTAAATAAAGCCCTAATGTAGGGAATCTTTGTTAATTTAACCTGTCTATTCCGAACACAACATTGGTCTGAAGGAGTTTCGGTTTAGACAGGTTTCACTGTATTTGCAAGAAAGGAGCGACTTCCAAAAAGAAACTGGGCCACTTTAATTTCTCTTTTGAGTCCAAAGAAGGCAAATTTCGCCCACTTTATCTTGTTTGGTGAGCCCATGATCGACAATGATAATTAGACACCTTGGCTTAACTCCCTTTACTAAGTTGAGCTTTTAGATATATATAAGGCACTAATAGTTTCTATTGTCTTTTTCAGTGTACACCCTATAGATGTGTTAATAGCTCTGTCCCTCTATGAACATGGGAAGGGAGGGAAAATAATGTGGACCAGAAATGAAGCTGTGTCGGAAGCCCTTAATTTTGCTCTGGAGTCGACAATTAAGGTTTGAAATCGAGATGAATAGCTAACATTTAATATAATGAAGATCAGAAATGTATTTTTGACATCACACTGACTGATAATCAACAGTATCAGAGTCAGTCCATTTATACTGAAAAATATCTCTCAATGAATAATATTTCTCAAAAATAGCACTAAACAACAAACAATAATAATTTTATTTTTATCCAGATTTCATCATGTTAGCTTATATTCAATATTTTTATCCCCTCTCCAACGAAGTTGCGAAGGGATATAGTAACGCTACTGTCCGTCCTTCCATCATTCCGTCCTTCCGTCCGTCCATCACATCCTTGTGAACACTCTAGGATCAACATCCTTCAATGGATTTTTACCAAACTTGATACATACTTAGTCCTTAGGAGAATCTGGAACCCTATTGATTTTCCAGGTCAAAGGTCAATGTCACCGGGTCAAATTTTTACTGCGTAACATCCTTGTGAACACTCTAGAATCAACATTCTTCAATGGATTTTGATCAAACTTGGTACATACTTAGACCTTAAGAGAATCTGGAAACCTATTGATTTTCAAGGTCAAAGGTCAAGGTCACAGGGTCAAATTTTTAGGCGAGGGGATACGCCATGCTTTGCGTTGCCCTTGTTATTTTTTATATCGTTGAATATTATGAGCAACATTTCATTTCAAACTTCAATGTAATGATAATACATGTTTGTATTATAAATTAATTAATATGCTGTATATCTCGGAGCAAATCATCAAAAATGATTGATTGGTGGGATCACTATGGTCAAGACTATACACCGTTGATTTGTTTTTCGAGAATGAATTTATCAGAGCAATATTGCATCAAAAGCAAAGTCTGAGAAGTGAGATGTGATAAGTCCATTTCAAGCAAAACACATCAACGATAGGTTTGATTTATGGTGTTTAAAGCCACTTTCAACAATATTTCAGTTATATCGTGGCTGTCATTTTTATTGGTGGAGGAAACCGGAGTACCTGACAAACTTTATCACATAATGTTGTATCGAAGACACCTCACCCTGAACGGGGTTCAAACCCACAACTTTATAGTGGTGATAGGCACTGACTGCACAGGTAGTTGTAAAACCAACTACCATGCGATCGTGACCACAACGGTCCCATATAGGGCATATATTTATCAAGAATTTGTCAAAGTGATGTCAATATAACATCATGTTAGAAATCAATGATTATATGTTTGTATCAAACTGGTCACTTGAATAATATATATTATTACATTTATAGTTTTATACGATATTATAAAACCATAGAATTATCAATTAATTTTTTGTGATTAATTGTCATGTTTCCTATTGAACAGTTTAACTGTTACTAATTTTTAGCAGTGGGTGAAATCCCGGTTAAACTTATAAATATACCAGCCAATAGTTTTCTGCATCAGGTGCAATCACGTCACACAAACATGGCAGACGAGAATGACAGCAGCATTTATCAATATTGCTTTTCAGTTCTCCATACCACATCATATTGCACTCAATGAATTGCAATAATTGTATATTATTATACCTCACATAATAAAGAATCAATTCTATTGGTTAAAAGATAATCACATGACATAAAATAATCTGGATATTTTTGCTTCTAATCGCCGCCAACGATGAATAACCTCAAGAATTACACACATCCATTGAATAACCCTCGAAAATTACAGCGTCCAGTGAATAACCCTAATGGAATAATACTTTAGCAATTCAAATATTAAACAGTATATTTCAACTGTTTGTTCGTTATAATAAAACAGTTATGGCCCTCTGAATCGGTGAATATCCAAAATAAAACCGTCGGGGGGAAATAACCCTAGTGTGGGGTTGACAATTTTGGATATTCACCTCTTCCGAGGGCCGTAATTGTATATTATCGTGTGTTAAATCAAAGGAAAGATTTACAAATCATTGATAAAAAAGTTTTATTGTTTGTCATTATGTATTTTTTGATTATTACTTTTTTAGAATACCAAGCCAACAAACAAACGTTACCTAATTGGTGTCAGAGTAGGTGCCAACAAGAAGAAATCAACCGTCCGTGGAACACAAGCGCTGTCTTTCATTGCTACGGCAGCTGGCATGGCGATGGTCACAGCTAGAAAAGAGGACAAAGTCCAATTGGTGTATTTTGCAGATAAGGCAACTCAACTGAGCTTGACTTCTGAATCATCACTGAAGGAAATTGTCGAAGAAATTTCCAAACAGGTTTTAGTTTCGGCTGCTGTTCCCCTGGCAGGCTCTGGTGTAAGTGGTTTGAAAAAAATAGCATGGTTACCGTTTCTGTGAAACATAATTATTATAATTAGGGATGATTTTTGTCAGTTATTTAACAGATTTTAGATATTTTTCTCTGGAAATGTTTTCCGAAACTTGCAAGACACGTTCTGAACAGGTTAAAAAATGGAGGTTTTTAAAAGGTGTGTAGATGATTTCAGTGAATTAATTTTCTTATCAGAATCATCCCTCATTAATATTATTCTGATTCTGTGCTTTTATAACAACTACCTACAGTGTGAATTGGTATTGTTGTATCAGTACCTGTAGAAATGGCTTCATTGACACTGAATGTAATTTTACCTTTAAACAAAGGTCTTCAAAGGTCAGTACAGTCAAACCTGCTTTAGTGACCACCTCTAGCAATAACTTGCATTATATGACTTTAATTTTTAGCTCACCTTGCCAAAGGCAATGTGAGCTCTTGCCATCACTTGGTGTCTGTCGTCCGTTAACTTTTCACATTTTAATCTTCTCCTCTGAAACCCCATAGCCAGATGAACTGACACTTGGTAGGAAGTATCTATGGAAGGTACTCTATGAAAACTGCATATTATACCCCCACTCATAGAGTGGGGGCTATATTGCAATCACCTTGTCCGTCCGTCCGTTCACACTTTCGTAACAGATATCTCAGCTTCTACTGGAAGAAATGATTTTATATTTGATATATGGCTTTGGCATGGTGACTTGTACCGTGTCTCCCCTTTCCAGGTTTACCGCACATCTACTTCCTGTTTACAGTGCGACTTATAATTTTTCATGTTTGCCGTAATGAAAACTTTCGTAACAGTTATCTCAGCTTCTACTGGAAGATATAATTTTATATTTGATATATGGCTTTGGCATGGTGACTTGTACCGTTGTGTCTCCCCTTTCCAGGTTTACCGCACATCTACTTCCTGTTTACAGTGCGACTTACAAATGAACGAGTGGGAGTATTCTTAGCACGACGTAGCGTGCAACATCTTGTTTTGTCCCGATCCATTAACAAACATGACCGCCACAGGCAATTCTTGTTTCTGATTGGCCGATTTCTAAAAATCTTCTCCTCTGAAACTGCTTTGCCAAATGAATTGAAACTTGGTAGGAAGTATTTAAGAAAGGTCCTCTATAAAGATTGCACATTTCATCCCGATCCGTTTATAAACGTGGCCGCTACAGGCAATTCTTGTTTCTGATTGGTTGATTTCTAAAAAATCTTTTCCTCTGAAACCGCTTGGCCAAAATGAACCAAAACCTGGTAGGAAGCATCTCTGTAAGTTCCTCTATAAAATTTTCTCATTTCGTCCCGATCCGTTTACAAACATGGCTGCCACAGCAATTATTTTTTCTGATTGGTCGATTTCTAAAAAAATCAATATTAACCTATTAAAACCAAACTTTACAGCAATGATGTTTGAAACGTTCTCTACAAATATTTTCTCTTTTCTTCTTGATCTAGCAAAACACATGGCCACCATGGACAATTCTTGGATCTTGGTTGAAAGTTTTCTCCTGAAACTACAAGTTCAAATGTCACCCTAATGACTATTATAATTTTATATTTGATCATTTTTGTGTTTTTTTTATCAGGACGTTTTGAAGCCACCATGTGACCTGACTGCACCAATCAGATGGGCAACAGAAAATAGGAAGCAAATAGATGTGTTTATCAACATAACAGACTCGTTAGATAGAACAGGGGAAATAACTCCATCAAAGGCACTGATGCAATACAGAAAGGAGCTGAACATGCCAAATTCTAAGTAGGCTTGATGTGTTATTGAATAATGTATTAAACTAGAGCCTGTTAGCTCCGTTATGAACTGATTTGATCCAAAAGGCCATATCTTTTATTAACTTACCAGGCCATGCAAGAATTTGCCATCACTTGGCATTCGTTGTCTGTCGTCCTTACGTCATAAATTTTCACATTTAAATCTTCTCCTCTGAAACCACTGAACCAAATTAAACCAAACCTGGGAGGGACTGTCCTTGGGTGAGTCCTTTTTAAAATTGTGTCCGATAGCCCTGACCTCCATTCAATATGGCTGCTGTTACTAAAAATTGAAATTTTTCAATTGTCTATTATTGCTTTATTAGCTCACCTGGCCATAGGCCATGTGAGCTTTTGTCATGGGTAAGCGTCCGTCCGTCCGTTAGCTTTTCACATTTAAATCTTCTTCTCTGAAACCGCTGAACAGAATTCAGCCAAACTTGCCAGAAATGTTCACTGGATGGTCCTCTACCAGATTTGTGTTTTTGGTGCTGATTTGAAATCCAACATGGCTGCCAGGGTCCATAATGTGTTCTCATTGGCTGAAATTTTAAAAATCTTCTTGTCAGAAACCACTAAGTCAATTGAATTGTGACTTTGCAGGAATGATCATTGGGTGGTCCTGTACTAAACTTGTGAATCGTTTGCCGATCGGAAATTCAAGATGGCCACCATGACTCGACTTAGTTTAACATTGGACCCTATGGGAATTTCACATTTTCATCTTTTTTTCTGAAACCACAAAACAGATTTGAATCAAACTTGGCAGAAATGTTCATTGGATGGTCATATACAAGATTTTTGTTTTTGGTGCTGATCGGAAATCCAACATGGCTGCCAGGGCCTATAATGTGTTCTGATTGGTCGAAATTTTAAAAATCTTCTTGTTAGAAACCACTAAGCCAATTGAATTGTGGCTTTGCAGGAATGATCATTGGGTGGTCCTGTACTAAACTTGTGAATCGTTTGCTGATCGGAAATTCAAGATGGCCACCTTGATTCGACTTAATTTTAACATAGGACCCTATGGAAAAAATGTTTAAAAGTCTTCTCCTTTGAAACCAGTAAGTCAGTTTAAAGCAAACATGGGATGAATGGTCCTTAGGTGGTCAACTTTCAAAATTATGTCCTGTGACCCCGACCTCCATCCAAGATGGCAACCATCAGCGAACATAGTTTTAACATAGGACCCTATGGGAAATATATTTAAAAATCTTCTTCTCTGAAACCAGTAAGCCAATTTAAAGCAAACATGGCATGGATGGTCCTTAAGTGGTCAATTTTCAAAATTGTGTCCAGTGACCCTGACCTCCATCCAAGATGGCCACCTTCAGCAGACATACTGTAGTTTTAACATAGGACCCTATGGGAAAAAATGTTTTAAAATCTTCTCCTCTGAAACTAGTAAGCCAATATAGCAAACATGTCATCGATGGTCCTTAGGTGGTCAACTTCCAAAATTGTGTTCAGTGATCCCGATCTCGGTTCAAAATGGCCGCCGTCAGCAGACATAGTTTTAACATAGGACCCTATGGGAAAATTGTTTAAAAGTCTTCTCTTCTGAAACCAGTCAGCCAATTTAAAGCAAACATGGCATGGATGGTCCTTGGGTAGTATACTTTCAAAATTATGTCCGGTGACCACGACCTCCATCCAAGATGGCTGCCATGAGCAGACATAGTTTTATCATAGAACCCTATGGCAGTATGGGATTTGAATAGTAACTTAGATGTATTCAGCATGCAGACATTCTTAAGAGGACTTATTTATGTCAGGTGAGCGATACAGGCTCACCTGAGCCTCTAGTTTTAATTCAAAATGAGCATATGTTTTAACTGCAGTTACATGGCAATGAGTAGTTTAACATGTATTCCGGGTTTATCTGTGAAATTTCTCTTTCAGCCGATTTATACTGGTTATACAAATTAGGCGTATTTTGATAATAGATGACATTTAAATCTCCTCCTCTAAACCAAACTTGGTTGAGATGATCTTTATGTTGTTCTCTTTCAAAATTGTGTCTAAGATGGTGACCGTTTTTTTAAATAATAAAAATTTCTTTAATTGTAAAAAAGTAAAAAATGAGCTTAATTTTTAACAGCACCTACATGGTAATGAGTAGTTTAGCATATATTTCGTGTTTTTCTGTGAAATTTATCATTCAACCGATTTATACCAATATTTCATATTTTTAGAAATTCTTATTATTTTTAAAATCTTTTGGAGCAAGAAAATCGGCTAAGGCCACCTATGCCTGATAGAGGAGAACATTAATTTTAATAATAATTTCTTACATTATTTAGGAACTATGAATTTCAATAATAAATATATCTTATAAACCATGTCAGTGCTGAAACACTGACAACTAGGCAGATGATACTACTGGCCACAGTATCGACCGTGTGATTGTAATAAATATTTAGTTATTTTATTTATGTATGTGATTAGTGATGTCTTACTTAACTTGAAATCTTTTTGCAGGTTGGTGACGTGTGGACTGGCAAATGCTAACATGAAGACTGCCGACCCCCACGACCCTAGAATGATTGACATAGCAGGCTTTGATGCCACAGTCCCATCTGTCATCAACCGGTTTATACTGGACGAGTGTTGATGTCAGTTTCAACGTAGAACTGACCCAATCTTGTCTCTGACCTTCCCACAGACCGTCTAGTCCATATTTAGCTTGGATTTACATGTATATGGAGGACTCTACATGCTTTTAGCACACAGTCCTTCACCAGGGTGTCAGTCTGGCACACAGTTCTTCACCAGGGTGTCAGTCTGGCACACAGTCCTTCACCAGGGTGTCAGTCTGTTTGCCGTTTGTTTTCGTTTTCGAAGGACAAAGGAAAAAAGACAAAGCTTTCAACGAGATTACAGAAAATATTTGAAAATTGGATCTGACAATGTTTTGTGGATAGATATTTGAGGCTGTTTAGTGCTTCTTGGGGGAAACAATATCTTTTTAAGGGAAGTTTAACAGTTTTTTCTTTTCCAATAGTAAGATGCTTCAAAATGAGGAGAAAAATTTGACAGAAGAAAATTGATTAATAATAATTAATATGCTTATTATACATTGTAAATGTAATGAGTATTTTTTACCCAGAGTTCGGTTTAGACAGGTTTCACTGTAATATTTAATGAAATACAAAGAAACCAAATATTTATCACAAACTACTTCTAACTGAACTAAGGAAAAAATAGTCTCAATTCTCTGATTCAGAAAATATGTGCAATGTTGTTTATGTTATGTGTCGCTAGCATGTCAAAGCATATTTATTTCCTGTACCTCAATTATAGTTGTGAAGAAAAAAACAAAAACAGACCAATGTATATTTTTTAAGCCAGGGTTTGAGCAATATGTATTATTATTATTTTTTATATTATTTATGTGTAATTTTGTATTTAACTTTACTCATAGTCATATACATGTAAGTGTGTGAATATTACAAAATGTATATATTGCTTGAAAAAAAAAGTTGAAAATTTGTAAAAATAACACAAAAAGTAAGAAAGACAACATGGATAAAATTTGTAATCGTAGAAAAAAATACATGTAATAATTGCATGGAAAGAATAATAAATAAATAAAATGTAAGAAAACAATTAAGACATTTTATAAAAACATTTTTATAATTGCATGAATATGTGAGAGAAAAAAACTGAAAAAAAGAAAAATAATTGTATGTTTTATTTGATAAGCAAACCTTTATTAGTAAAGAAGGAATGTTTCGTAGAATTGCAAAAAAATATTTGGGAAAACTAATTTCAACCGTGAGCTTCTTTTGTATCGAGATTATTTTAAGAATTTAAAATTACCATAGAAAATATCAACATTTAATACATTGGGTAGCAGAGCAAAAATATATGACGTTGGAATTCCAGATTCTGTCTTGGGACAGGCACAGAAATGTGGCAGGGTTAAACTGGTTAAAGGGATCCCAACCCTCCCCTCTTGATAACTGGACCACCAATGGCTATACAAATGATAAAAATAAACCTACACAGATTTGCTTCCACTCAAAAATACCAATTACTATCACTTATGAATGAATGACAATATAAACATGGACAGTACAATAACGGGGTCAGTTAACTGACTTCTAGCTAGGAAGATATAATCTGTTGGTTAAAGACCGTTACTCTTTTGACAAAATCTATTTTTGAGAATTGACAACACAATTCACCATTTCAAAATGAATTGTGGGTAATTTTAACACTTCCAGTCACAAAAAAGTTATTTGAGGTTAGTCATTGTTCTATTACTTACCAGGGGTCTGTCATGGTCATCATCGTATGGCAGTTGGATTTACAACTATCTGTGCCATGAGTGCCTATCACCACTGAAGTTGTGAGTTCGAACCCCCTTCATGGCGAGTTGTACTCGATACAACATTATGTGATAAAATTTGTCAGTGTCTTTCGACAGGTCAGTGGTTTTCTCTGGGTACTCCTGTTTCCTCCACCAATAAAACTGACCACCATGATATAACTGAAATATTGTTGAAAGTGGCATAAAACACCAAAAAATCTATCGCTTGCTATAATTTGTTTGCACCAATTGGGTTATTTTTGTGTAAGGAATTCCCAGAATGCACTCCTTGATTATTAGATGTTAGAGGCCGTGATCGTATGGTAGTTGGATTTACAACTACCTATGCAATCAGTGCCTATCATCACTGATGTTCTGAGTTCGAATCTCTATCAGGGCGAGGTATACAACATTATGTGATCAAGTTTGTCAGTCACTTGCGACAGATCGGTGGTTTTTTCTGATTCCTCCGGTTTCCCCCACCAATAAAACTGACTGCCACTGTATAACTGAAATATTGTTGAAAGTGGCATTAAACACCATAAAACCAAACTATTAGATGCTAAGCTGTAACACTATGGCGCAAGATGATTGCAGGAGGCTGAGGTGCTTTAATCTAGTATGCATATCATATTTATCTAAATTTAAGACATTCGTATGACGGGTATATTGTAATATTGTCCAACTTCAACCATGGTATATTTTATGGCAGCATTTTATTTAAGAATTTTGCCAAGTTTCCATGCTAAGATTATAAAAAAAATTATTTTTATTCCAATTTACGTTGTAAACTTAATATTGTCTAGAATTTTGAAATACCTGTGGTTACACTGGTCAGTTGGTGGTAAAAGTTAATGCATATTTGTTCTTGAGTTTTTAATTGTTCAATATGACAATTTGTATTCTAATATTTGCTATTTTATCTTGAATCAGCATACAATCTCGGTAGCTACATGTGATTATGTAATACTAATTTATTTTTTTTAGCAAATATTCATAAAAAAGCGTATTAGAAATCCAATAGAACCATTTCAAAATATTTGCAGACAAGGAAATCATAACAAAAAAATAAATATATGATTGATTGATTGACTGGTGTTTGGTTTTGTCTTGTGCAAATGTGAATTCAGATTTCAATGGGTCGTTTTCAAAACTTTTGACATGGCAATATTGTTTTCTTTATATTGTACTTATTTACTTATATACATTTTTTTATTTGTATATTAATTAATGAAGCATACTTCAATACATGAATGCTACAGAAATGTTTGCCTTCAAAATTGCCCAAGCTTGCTACAACTGGATACAAACACATTGTTTTTTTTTGTATGAATAGTCGTGTTATCTTCTAACTGTAGTCGCATGTGTATCTTTGAACTTGAGAAGACAAGATGCAAATGTGTAAAGAAAGCCACATCTGCTCTGTTCATCTGTACACAAGATACATACAATGACATATGTGTGAAGGAAGTCACATGTGTTACTGGACAGAACAAGAGGTGTATCACCGTGTATCTATAAAGAAAGTCACATGTGCACAAAATATGGTATTTTTGTCTAGAAAGTCACATGTGGTACCTTTAAAGCTTTCACATAATTTATTTGAGATTAGCAATACATGTACATTGTTTTATTTTTACCTTTTTTATGCAAGAAAATATTAATTACATGTAATTAAATGTTTAATTAATTCATGTAGATGAAGGTTAGTGAAATGTTGTTTTTTTTAGTTCACCTGGCCATAGGCCATAGGCCAGGTGAGCTTTTGTCATGGGTAATCGTCCGTCCGTCCGTCAGCTTTTCACATTTAGCTCTTCTTCTCTGAAACCGCTGAACAGATTTCAACCAAACTTGCCATAAATGTTCATTGGATGGTCTTCTACCAGATTTGTGTTTTTGGTGTTGATCGGAAATTCAACATGGCTGCCAGTGCCAATAGCGTGTTCTGATTGGTTGAAACCTTGAAAATCTTCTTGCCAGAAACCACTAAACCAATTGAATTGTGACTTTGCAGGAATGATCATTGGGTGGTCATGTACTAAACTTGTGAATTGTTTGCCGATCGGAAATTCAAGATGGCCACCATGACTCGACTTAGTTTTAACATAGGACCCTATGGAAAAAATGTTTAAAAGTCTTCTGCTCTGAAACCAATAAGTCAATTTAAAGCAAACATGGCATGAATGGTCCTTATGTGGTAAACTTTCAAACTTATGTCCTGTGACCCTGACCTCCATCCAAGATGGCCACCGTCAGCAGACATAGTTTTAACATAGGACCCTATGGGAAAAATGTTTAATTTTTTTTCCCTCTGAAACCAGTAAACCAATTTAAAGCAAACATGACATGAATGGTCCATAAATGGTCAACTTTCAAAATTATATCCAGTGACCCAGACCTTCATCCAAGATGGCCACCATCAGCAGACATAGTTTTAGTATAGGATCCTATGGGAAATATGTTTAAAAATCTTCTCCTCTGAAACCAGTAAGCCAATTTAAAGCAAACATGGCATGGATGGTCCTTAAGTGGTCAATTTTCAAAATTGTGTCCGGTGATCCTGACCTCCATCCAAGATGGCCGCCTTAAGCAAACATAGTTTTAACATAGGACCCTATGGGGAAAAAATGTTTTAAAATCTTCTCCTCTGAAACCAGTCGGCCAATATAGAAAACATGTCATCGATGGTCCTTAGGTGGTCAACTGCCAAAATTGTGTTCAGTGACCCTGATCTCGGTCCAAAATGGCTGCCGTCAGCAGACATAGTTTTAACATAGGACCTATGGGAAAATTGTTTAAAAGTCTTCTCCTCTAAAACCAGTCAGCCAATTTAAAGCAAACATGGTATGGATGGGTAGTATACTTTCAAAAGTGTGTCCGGTGACCACGACCTCCATTCATGATGGCTGCCATGAACAGACATAGTTTTAGCATACACTGTAGAACCCTATGGGATTTGAATAGTAAAACTTAGATGTATTCGGCATGCAGACATTCTTAAGAGGGCTTATTTATGTCAGGTGAGCCTCTAGTTATTTTTAATGCCAGTATTTTTGTACATTATATTAAATGTCCTTTTAATGGTAAAGCAAATGGACTTGTTGTTTTTAATTCTGTATACTGACAAGTTGTGGTAAGACGGATCCTAGTTTTTTAGGGAAGTGAAAACCTACATATGGATTTTCCTCAGATACCTTCCTGCATTTTCTGCTTGTCTTTAAAAACAGAAAAGAAAAACAAATCATGTGTATTTATTTACCGTTTTATCTTGTTCAATTGTAATCATATTGTTTGTTTGTTTGTTTGTTTGTTTGTCAGTCACTTGTCAGTTTTTTTTCTTCAGATTCCACGGTTCCCCCAAAAATAAAACAAAACTGAAAATGATTGAAAGTGGCATTAACCATTCATAATTCATAACCCATACTTGTTTATTGTAAATTTTCATATTCACTTGGGTGTCTGTCACTTTTAAAATGTAGATGAGCGTTCCTACCGTCTCATGTTAAATGAAATAATACTCAGTACTAATTACTCTTGTGCAATTAGTAGTAGTAAATAATCGTGTAAAATACTAGTTCTTTCTTAGCCGACGGTTATTCCAGGATGATTGGTCAATAAAACAAAGATCCACCAAACACCTAAGTTAACTAAGATCTGCATGTAACAATTTCTAAGAATATCCCATGTATTTTTTCAAGATTTTGTCCGTGTTCAATATTAAATGGTTATATATGTATAAGGCATTATGTTTTTTAAGTATCTCAAATGTGAAAAAGAGATTTGTTAGTGATTCTATCTGTTGAAATCTTCATTATTTATTATCTTTTTGTGTAAAAACATTACTCAATATTCTATGGAAAAAGCCAAGTTTTTTTATGGTTGATTACGATAATCCTAAAAAAAAAAAATTGTAGAATATTATCTCATTTATATTTGTGATGTGCTCAGTATTATGTGAAAAATTAGATTTTGTAGAATATTCTGTGTTTCCCATTTGATATTTGTGATGTGTTGTTCTATCTGTATGGAGGAGAATTTGTATCAAGTCATCTCCTCCGGTTTTCTCCACAGTTTGTCGAGATGCAAAAGTCGACGTTTACACAAAATGAAATCTTATTAAAATCATTTGTTAAGATATGTCCATTTTACCGAGCATTGCATACATTGTATTTAGCACATGATATTTAATCTATTATTATATTACAACATATTAATGCCTTCCATCGGTTTCGTGTTTGTTTATAAAGGGGAGATAATCCACTCATTTTTTTTTTACCTTTATTTTTTATTTTTATTTTTTGGGATTTATTTTGTATTATTTGCATCGGGCATTATATATATATTGTATCAATAAATATTATTGTAGCATACAGAAACTATTTTTTTTTTTTCAATGCCCTGTCTGATATGTTCCTTAAATAACAAGACTACTGGCAATTAACCCCAGTTCTCTGAATCTCTAACCTCTCACAGCTGCTTACTGAATCTTGTATGATAATTATATCTGTCAGGAGTTATGGTTATGGTGTTTAACGCCACTTTCAACAATATTTCAGTTATATCGTGGAGGTCAGTTTTATTGGTGGAGGAAACTGGAGAAAACCACCAACCTACCGCAAATCATTGACAAAATTTATCGCATGTTGTATAGAGTACACCTCGCCATGAGTGGTATTCCAAATCACAACTTTAGTTTGTAAACCCAACAACCATACGATCACGACCATGACATCTTTCAACTGTTCCCTTAAGCTCATATAATGATAATGGCAGGCTCATCTTTCAAACTCAACTGTTCACTGTTTGTTGTGTTAATGATAATGGCAGGCTCATCTTTCAAACTCAACTGTTCACTGTTTGTTGTGTTAATGATAATGGCAGGCTCATCTTTCAAACTCAACTGTTCACTGTTTGTTGTGTTAATGATAATGGCAGGCTCATCTTTTAAACTCAACTGTTCACTGTTTGTTGTGTTAATGATAATGGCAGGCTCATCTTTCAAACTCAACTGTTCACTGTTTGTTGTGTTAATGATAATGGCAGGCTCATCTTTCAAACTCAACTGTTCACTGTTTGTTGTGTTAATGATAATGGCAGGCTCATCTTTCAAACTCAACTGTTCACTGTTTGTTGTGTTAATGATAATGGCAGACTCATCTTTCAAACTCGACTGTTCACTGTTGTGTTAATGATAATGGCAGGCTCATCTTTCAAACTCAACTGTTCACTGTTTGTTGTGTTAATGATAATGGCAGGCTCATCTTTCAAACTCAACTGTTCACTGTTTGTTGTGTTAATGATAATGGCAGGCTCATCTTTCAAACTCAACTGTTCACTGTTTGTTGTGTTAATGATAATGGCAGGCTCATCTTTCAAACTCAACTGTTCACTGTTTGTTGTGTTAATGATAATGACAGGCTCATCTTTCAAACTCAACTGTTCACTGTTTGTTGTGTTAATGATAATGGCAGGCTCATCTTTCAAACTCAACTGTTCACTGTTTGTTGTGTTAATGATAATGGCAGGCTCATCTTTCAAACTCAACTGTTCACTGTTTGTTGTGTTAATGATAATGGCAGGCTCATCTTTCAAACTCAACTGTTCACTGTTTGTTGTGTTAATGATAATGGCAGGTTCATCTTTTAAACTCAACTGTTCACTGTTGTGTTAATGATAATGGCAGGCTCATCTTTCAAACTCAACTGTTCACTGTTTGTTGTGTTAATGATAATGGCAGGCTCATCTTTCAAACTCAACTGTTCACTGTTTGTTGTGTTAATGATAATGGCAGGCTCATCTTTCAAACTCAACTGTTCACTGTTTGTTGTGTTAATGATAATGGCAGGCTCATCTTTCAAACTCGACTGTTCACTGTTTGTTGTGTTAATGATAATGGCAGGCTCATCTTTTAAACTCAACTGTTCACTGTTGTGTTAATGATAATGGCAGGCTCATTTTTCAAACTCAACTGTTCACTGTTTGTTGTGTTAATGATAATGGCAGGCTCATCTTTCAAACTCAACTGTTCACTGTTTGTTGTGTTAATGATAATGGCAGGCTCATCTTTCAAACTCAACTGTTCACTGTTTGTTGTGTTAATGATAATGGCAGGCTCATTTTTCAAACTCAACTGTTCACTGTTTGTTGTGTTAATGATAATGGCAGGCTCATCTTTCAAACTCAACTGTTCACTGTTTGTTGTGTTAATGATAATGACAGGCTCATCTTTCAAACTCAACTGTTCACTGTTTGTTGTGTTAATGATAATGGCAGGCTCATCTTTCAAACTCAACTGTTCACTGTTTGTTGTGTTAATGATAATGGCAGGCTCATCTTTCAAACTCAACTGTTCACTGTTTGTTGTGTTAATGATAATGGCAGGCTCATCTTTCAAACTCAACTGTTCACTGTTTGTTGTGTTAATGATAATGGCAGGCTCATCTTTCAAACTCAACTGTTCACTGTTTGTTGTGTTAATGATAATGGCAGGCTCATCTTTCAAACTCAACTGTTCACTGTTTGTTGTGTTAATGATAATGGCAGGCTCATCTTTCAAACTCAACTGTTCACTGTTTGTTGTGTTAATGATAATGGCAGGCTCATCTTTCAAACTCAACTGTTCACTGTTTGTTGTGTTAATGATAATGGCAGGCTCATCTTTCAAACTCGACTGTTCACTGTTTGTTGTGTTAATGATAATGGCAGGCTCATCTTTTAAACTCAACTGTTCACTGTTGTGTTAATGATAATGGCAGGCTCATTTTTCAAACTCAACTGTTCACTGTTTGTTGTGTTAATGATAATGGCAGGCTCATCTTTCAAACTCAACTGTTCACTGTTTGTTGTGTTAATGATAATGGCAGGCTCATCTTTCAAACTCAACTGTTCACTGTTTGTTGTGTTAATGATAATGGCAGGCTCATTTTTCAAACTCAACTGTTCACTGTTTGTTGTGTTAATGATAATGGCAGGCTCATCTTTCAAACTCAACTGTTCACTGTTTGTTGTGTTAATGATAATGACAGGCTCATCTTTCAAACTCAACTGTTCACTGTTTGTTGTGTTAATGATAATGGCAGGCTCATCTTTCAAACTCAACTGTTCACTGTTTGTTGTGTTAATGATAATGGCAGGCTCATCTTTCAAACTCAACTGTTCACTGTTTGTTGTGTTAATGATAATGGCAGGCTCATCTTTCAAACTCAACTGTTCACTGTTTGTTGTGTTAATGATAATGGCAGGCTCATCTTTCAAACTCAACTGTTCACTGTTTGTTGTGTTAATGATAATGGCAGGCTCATCTTTCAAACTCAACTGTTCACTGTTTGTTGTGTTAATGATAATGGCAGGCTCATCTTTCAAACTCAACTGTTCACTGTTTGTTGTGTTAATGATAATGGCAGGCTCATCTTTCAAACTCAACTGTTCACTGTTTGTTGTGTTAATGATAATGGCAGGCTCATCTTTCAAACTCGACTGTTCACTGCTTGTTGTGTTAATGATAATGGCATGCTCATCTTTTAAACTCAACTGTTCACTGTTGTGTTAATGATAATGGCAGGCCCATCTTTCAAACTCAACTGTTCACTGTTTGTTGTGTTAATGATAATGGCAGGCTCATCTTTCAAACTCAACTGTTCACTGTTTGTTGTGTTAATGATAATGGCAGGCCCATCTTTCAAACTCAACTGTTCACTGTTTGTTGTGTTAATGATAATGGCAGGCTCATCTTTCAAACTCAACTGTTCACTGTTTGTTGTGTTAATGATAATGGCAGGCTCATCTTTCAAACTCGACTGTTCACTGTTTGTTGTGTTAATGATAATGGCAGGCTCATCTTTTAATCTCAACTGTTCACTGTTTGTTGTGTTAATGATAATGGCAGGCTCATCTTTCAAACTCAACTGTTCACTGTTTGTTGTGTTAATGATAATGGCAGGCTCATTTTTCAAACTCAACTGTTCACTGTTTGTTGTGTTAATGATAATGGCAGGCTCATCTTTCAAACTCAACTGTTCACTGTTTGTTGTGTTAATGATAATGGCAGGCTCATCTTTCAAACTCAACTGTTCACTGTTTGTTGTGTTAATGATAATGGCAGGTTCATCTTTTAAACTCAACTGTTCACTGTTGTGTTAATGATAATGGCAGGCTCATCTTTCAAACTCAACTGTTCACTGTTTGTTGTGTTAATGATAATGGCAGGCTCATCTTTCAAACTCAACTGTTCACTGTTTGTTGTGTTAATGATAATGGCAGGCTCATCTTTCAAACTCAACTGTTCACTGTTTGTTGTGTTAATGATAATGGCAGGCTCATCTTTCAAACTCAACTGTTCACTGTTTGTTGTGTTAATGATAATGGCAGGCTCATCTTTTAAACTCAACTGTTCACTGTTGTGTTAATGATAATGGCAGGCTCATTTTTCAAACTCAACTGTTCACTGTTTGTTGTGTTAATGATAATGGCAGGCTCATCTTTCAAACTCAACTGTTCACTGTTTGTTGTGTTAATGATAATGGCAGGCTCATCTTTCAAACTCAACTGTTCACTGTTTGTTGTGTTAATGATAATGGCAGGCTCATTTTTCAAACTCAACTGTTCACTGTTTGTTGTGTTAATGATAATGGCAGGCTCATCTTTCAAACTCAACTGTTCACTGTTTGTTGTGTTAATGATAAAGACAGGCTCATCTTTCAAACTCAACTGTTCACTGTTTGTTGTGTTAATGATAATGGCAGGCTCATCTTTCAAACTCACCTGTTCACTGTTTGTTGTGTTAATGATAATGGCAGGCTCATCTTTCAAACTCAACTGTTCACTGTTTGTTGTGTTAATGATAATGGCAGGCTCATCTTTCAAACTCAACTGTTCACTGTTTGTTGTGTTAATGATAATGGCAGGCTCATCTTTCAAACTCAACTGTTCACTGTTTGTTGTGTTAATGATAATGGCAGGCTCATCTTTCAAACTCAACTGTTCACTGTTTGTTGTGTTAATGATAATGGCAGGCTCATCTTTCAAACTCAACTGTTCACTGTTTGTTGTGTTAATGATAATGGCAGGCTCATCTTTCAAACTCAACTGTTCACTGTTTGTTGTGTTAATGATAATGGCAGGCTCATCTTTCAAACTCGACTGTTCACTGCTTGTTGTGTTAATGATAATGGCATGCTCATCTTTTAAACTCAACTGTTCACTGTTGTGTTAATGATAATGGCAGGCCCATCTTTCAGACTCAACTGTTCACTGTTTGTTGTGTTAATGATAATGGCAGGCTCATCTTTCAAACTCAACTGTTCACTGTTTGTTGTGTTAATGATAATGGCAGGCCCATCTTTCAAACTCAACTGTTCACTGTTTGTTGTGTTAATGATAATGGCAGGCTCATCTTTCAAACTCAACTGTTCACTGTTTGTTGTGTTAATGATAATGGCAGGCTCATCTTTCAAACTCGACTGTTCACTGTTTGTTGTGTTAATGATAATGGCAGGCTCATCTTTTAATCTCAACTGTTCACTGTTTGTTGTGTTAATGATAATGGCAGGCTCATCTTTCAAACTCAACTGTTCACTGTTTGTTGTGTTAATGATAATGGCAGGCTCATTTTTCAAACTCAACTGTTCACTGTTTGTTGTGTTAATGATAATGGCAGGCTCATCTTTTAAACTCAACTGTTCACTGTTTGTTGTGTTAATGATAATGGCAGGCTCATCTTTCAAACTCAACTGTTCACTGTTTGTTGTGTTAATGATAATGGCAGGCTCATCTTTCAAACTCAACTGTTCACTGTTTGTTGTGTTAATGATAATGGCAGGCTCATCTTTCAAACTCGACTGTTCACTGTTTGTTGTGTTAATGATAATGGCAGGCTCATCTTTTAAACTCAACTGTTCACTGTTGTGTTAATGATAATGGCAGGCTCATCTTTCAAACTCAACTGTTCACTGTTTGTTGTGTTAATGATAATGGCATGCTCATCTTTCAAACTCGACTGTTCACTGTTTGTTGTGTTAATGATAATGGCAGGCTCATCTTTCAAACTCAACTGTTCACTGTTTGTTGTGTTAATGATAATGGCAGGCTCATCTTTCAAACTCAACTGTTCACTGTTTGTTGTGTGATATTTCATGACTGTCAAAATTTTCCCAAAAGCTCATTTGATAATACTATGAAATACTTTTTTTCCCCTTCAATCTGCTCTCGTCATCCAATATGTTAAGGGCCCGGGTGGCTCAATGAGTTAGGTAGTTGGATTACCTAACAACTCATACAAGTCTATCACCAATACGGCGTGGGTTCGTGCCCGGCTTTGTAAATTACAAAAAGGGTGCACTCGACTCGCAGTCGCAAGTGATAAAATTTACCAGTTGCTTGCCCATGGTCGGTGGTTCTCTCCAGGTACTCTGGCTTCTTCCACCACTAAAAATGATCGCCATGATATAGCTGAAATATTGCTGAAAGTGGCCTTAAAACACCAAAAATCAAATATAAAAATTAAATCATCCAATATGTTATTAGCTCACCAGACACCTAGACCAAGCTTAAAATCCCTGGGATGAGATATTGTCACTTTGCATCCGTTGTTGTTGTCTGCATTCATTAGTTTTTCCTATTTCAGTTTTTTTGTTGTTGTTGCATAAATCACTGGAGAAAATGGCACAAAACTTGGTAGAAACGATGTGGTACTTTAATTGTCCTGTGTTAATTGGGATTTTATTTTCTTCAAATTTCTTCCTCCTAGAAATCACAAGTAATGAAATTACTATTTTGTAGGCATGACCGGTGGTGTAATAGTATACTTTCCTCCAGTACGGTAGGTCATGGGTTCCTGGTCATGGGTTCCTGGTCAGTTCAAACCAAAGACTAGAAATTTGCTATATTTCCGCTACACAAGCAGCATTAAGGAGCTAGCACTAAAAATCCAACTAAGTATGTTGGTCTAGTACAAAGCAGACACCATCTCATTGAATGTAACATGCTATTCCATGATATAGCTGAAAATTGGTCATTTGGTGTTAAACAACAATCAATCACTCCTTCATGGTAGGAGTACTCTCCATATGACCATCTAAAAAATTGTAAATTCAATGTAGATTCATTTCCCAAATAGTCCTTTGCTTGAAACTGGCCTGTTGTAGAAACAATAGCAATCATTTTGTAGAGGACCCTCTAAGGAGCATCCCAGGCAAGTTTGCTTTCAAATGATTAAATGGTTTCAGAAAAAAATCATCTGAAACATGGCCATGATATATTGCTGAAAGTGGCGTTAAACACAAACAAAAATTCATCTGAAACAATTTAGTTTCTTCTGAGAAAAGAATTGCAAGCATAAATTGGTAATTTTGTAAGTAAAAATATCAATGTTATTGAGAATTTCTCGTTAAAAAAATACATAGAATATGTAAGATGGGTAAAACATCCGATGTTTTTATCCATAAAATCTTCAATATTCTGTGATTTAATTTTTTGAAAACAAAATTATGTGTTGCTGGTAATAGATTATCTATAATATCTAAGATGAGTAAAACATCTAATGTTTTTCGTAGAAAGCTGAAACAAGTTTTCTTAAGTTATCCCTCAACTGTGAATAATAAATTTTGTTAAAAAAATATCAGTGTTACTGGGAATGGAATATCTAAGATGAAAATGTCTAATTTCTTCCCACTGGAGTTTTTCTTAAAAAGGGTATCCTGTTTCTGGGGATAAAACAGAGGAGGCATGTTAAAAAAACAATTTCAAGACAAAATGTAAAGTTTTGACAATTTCCTGTTGCAATAACAACAAAAACATATAAGATGAGAACAAAAGACGATGTTTTCCATATAAAAGATAAATACATACTTATATGTTTACGTATAGTAATGTCCAACATGTTGCCCTATATGTTGTTACGATCTGAGTTCCGTGTTGTGATGTCCGCTACGATTTTCGCATGAAAATGATGTTCGGTTCGTGTTTTACCTCCAGTTGTCTTATTTATGTTATTTGTGTTTGTTTGGGTATAGTGGTGTCCAACACATAGTGACTATATGAGTAACATGGCGGATGTTTTGTGGGAGACAGGAGCTATCTCGCGGACGCCTTGGTTCACCCCCGGGTTTTGGTTGGGTCCGTGTTGCTCATCGTTTTAGTTTTCTGTGTTGTGTTTTTGCTTAGTTTGTCTTCGTCCTGTGTGTTGTGTACCTAATGTTGCCAGTTTCTCTGGATTGTCCATTCTTGATTGCCCTTTCGGTTTTCTCTGGATTGTCCATTCTTGATTGCCCTTTCGGTTTTCTCTAACGTTTATTTTCAGGAATAAAACAAGTTCAACAATATATGAAAACTATATCATTGAAAAACGAGGGAGATATGATACAACCAGGATGACAACTTTTGACTGCCACTGGCAAAGTATGGATGTTTTGGGTAAGGACAAAAAATGTAGTCCTATGTAACTGCTACAATGCGCCTACTACACAATATTCTTTAACGTGCAGAGAGTGCAAACACGTTAAGATACCCATTATGGCACCCGGTCAGGCTTTCCCGTATTATAACATGATAATCCCCACCTCATCGAGATTTCTCTCCTTATCCACCAGCTCTCTCCAAACACATTACCCACTATGTTATACGTTCAGACTTTCACGAATTATAACATGACAATCCTCACCTCATCGAGAGTTCTCTCCTTATCCACCAGCTCTATCCAAACAAACACATTACCCAGTATGGTACACGGTCAGGCTTTCACGAATTATAACATGATAATCCCCACCTCATCGAACGACCTCTCTCTATCCACCAGCTCTCTCCAAACACGTTGCCCACTATGGTACACGGACAGTCTTTCACGTATTATAGCATGACAATCCCCACCTCATCGAGAGACCTCTCCCTATCCACCAGCTCTCTCCAAACACGTTACCCATTATGGTCAACGGTCAGGCTTTCACGTATTATAACATGACAATCCCCACCTCATCGAGAGGCCTTACCCTATCCACTAGCTCTGTCGAAACACTACCCACTATGGTACACGGTCAGGCTTTCCCGTATTATAACATGGCAATCCCCACCTCATCAAGAGGCCTCTCCATATCAATCAGCACTCTCCAAACACGCTACCCACTATGGCATACGGTCAGGCTTTCACGTATTATAACATGACAATCCCCACCTCATCGAGAAGCCTCTCCCTATCCAACAGATCTCTCCAATCACTACCCACTATGGTACACGGTCAAGCTTTTATGCATTATAACATGACAATCCCCACCTCATCGAGAGTTCTCTCCCTATCCGCCAGCGCTATCCAAACACGTTACCCATTATGGTACACGGTCAGGCTTTCGCGTATTATAACATGACAGTCCCCACCTCACCGAGAGGCCTCTCTCTATCCACCAGCTCTCTCCAAACACGCTACCCACTATGGTACACGGTCAGGCTTTCACGTATTATAACATGACAATCCCCACCTCATCGAGAGGCCTCTCCCTATCCACCAGCACTCTCCAAACACGTTACCCATTATGGCTACACGGTCGGTCAGACTTTCACGTATTATAACATGACAATCCCCACCTCATCGAGAGGCCTCTCCCTATCAACCAGCACTCTCCAAACACGTTACCCATTATGGCTACACGGTCGGTCAGACTTTCACGTATTATAACATGACAATCCTCACCTGATCGAGAGGCCTCTCCCTATCCACCGCTCTCTCCAAACACGTTTTATTCCCATTGTGGTACACGGTCAGACTTTCACGTATTATAACATGACAATCCCCACCTCATCAAGAGGGCTCTCACTATTAACCAGCTCTCTCCAAACACGTTTCCCATTGTGGTACACGGTAAGACTTTCACGTATTATAACATGACAATCCTCACCTCATCGAGAGGCCTCTCCCTATCCACCGCTCTCTCCAAACACGTTTCCCATTGTCGTACACGGTCAGACTTTCACGTATTATAACATGACAATCCCCACCTCATCAAGAGGCCTCTCCCTATCCACCGCTCTCTCCAAACACGTTTCCCATTGTGGTACACGGTCAGACTTTCATGTATTATAACATGACAATCCCCACCTCACCGAGAGGCCTCTCCCTATCCACCGGTCTCTCCAAACACGTTACCCACTATGGTACACGGTCAGACTTTCACGTAAATTAACATGACAATCCCCACCTCATCGAGCGGCCTCTCCCTATCCGCCAACTTTTTCCAAACACGTTAAGATAACCACTATGATACACGGTCAGGCTTTCCCGCATTATAACATGGCAATCCCCACCTCATCGATAGGCCTCTCCCTATCCGCCAACTTTTTCCAAACACGTTAAGATACCCATTATGGTACACGGTCAGGGGTTTCCGTATTATAACATGACAATCCCCACCTCATCGAGAGGCCTCTCCCTATCCATCAGCTCTCTCCAAACATGTTACCCATTATGGTACACGTTCAGGCGTTCCCGCATTATAACATGGCAATCCCCACCTCATCGAGAGGCCTCTCCCTATCCACCAGCTCTCTCCAAACACGTTAGCCACTATGGCACACTGTCAGGCTTTCATGTATTATAACATGACAATCCCTACCTCATCGAGAGGTCTCTCCCTATCCACCAGCTTTCTCCAAACACGTTACCCATTATGGTATACAGTCAGGTTTTTCCTTATTATAACATGACAATCCCCACCTCATAGAGAGGCGGCCCCATATCTGCCACACTGGGACGCACTGAGCAGTTCTGTGTGGTTTGATCCCCAAGAACCATCAACAGTTCCCAGTGTATTGTTTGTCAATATAGATTAGCACATTTGGGCCGTCGTGGTTGTGATGGTATGGTAGTCAGATTTATAACTACCCATGCAATCAGCAGTGATCACCACTGAAGTTCGAAAACCAAAAGTTGCATAATCTACAGAGGCGACCTTCTTGGATGATGGACATGACACAAATTTGAAAGGAAATCACCCAAGGACTAATTGGACCAAATTATGTGTCGTTCCATCCCATTGTTCTGATGAATAAGATTTTCAAAGATTTTCAATTTTTCAACCAATCAGAAGCAATTGAGGCCATTTTGGATGTGGGACAAGGTCACCCGGCATACTGCTGGAAGACGACCATCCAAGTTTTGTTCATTTTGGCCAAGCAGTTCTTGAGAACAAGATCAAAATGTAAAAAAATAAGTTGACGGACGACGGACCCAAGTAATGGGAAAAGCCCACTAGAGCGTTTTTGCTCTGGTGAACTAAAATGGTCATGTGTTGTTTGTTTTAAATGGTATTTTTATAATTCGTCTGATCATTATAGTATACACTACAAAAACAAAACAAAAAACAATTTCACATTCACAACTTAAACACGTACTGATAGTATTATAATCGACGGCTACATTCTGTTACACACTCGTGTGTTAAATAATATCAGACAACATGACGTGAGATACGTGACATGTGTACCTCAGTGCAGATTGTAGTGACATTCATTTTTATTTTGTTTAGTGAGGGTAAAGTAGGGCATTTGTTTTGTCCGTATTTTATTATTTATGTAGACAACAGGAGACACGGAAAAGGTGAAAAGTTTAATTTGAAAATTATTTATAGGCTAAATACAAATTGGACTGCCTATGTTGAAAAAAATTAGATGCTGTACAAGCAATTTTATATCTATTTTTTGTTATAATTTAAGCTGCTGTTACGTCACGTGCACTGATACATGAAATTAAATATACTGCCACGACTAGATATACATACACAAGCAAAGGAGAAACAAAAAAACGTTCTAGAAAATAACCTCAATATAACTAACTTTATGTTCGGTCACGTAAGTTTTCATTTTAAGATGTAAATAGATCACGAATTGTTACACATTTTATATAGATGTTATTAGTCTGTTTATTTTGAAGATCATCAGTACTTGAAACGGATGACATCATTGATCTAACGGTATGTCTCTATTTATTTATTTATTTATTTATTTTACTCCTGTATTCGCATACATAATTAAGTTTGCAATACACAGACTGTGTATTCTATTTTTACAAAATATATATGTTACTACTAATGGTGATACTATTAAAGTGAAGGGAACCAGAAAATGTATCCTTTACAGGGGCGGATCCAGGATTCAAGTTAGGGGGGGGGGGCGGACTTTAAAAAATTGCGCCGAGCGGAGGAAGGCGCGAAAATTTTTGGGGTATTTCGTGTGAAAAATCACCATTTTACGCCCAAAAATCTTATTTTTTCCAATTTTAGGGGGGGGGGGGGGGGGGCGCCGGGTGCGCCCCCCCTGCTTTATGAGCAGTTACTCGATATATACCGGCTCAAATTACTGTCAAACCTGTATATAAAGGCCACTCAAGGGAACCTGAGAATGTGTTCTTTATGAGCAGTTTCCCTTTATATACAGGTTAAAATTACATGCACTATTCATAAATGGGGAAAATGAGACTTCCCTTTTTAGACAAGGATTTTTTACAGAGGTGTCCTTTAAGGCAGGCTTCACTGTAATCTGTATACGCACTATTCGTTAAGTGGAGAAAATGAACCCGTGATATGTTACATACATGTACCCCTTAAGTGGAGAAAATGAACCCGTGATATGTTACCTACATGTACCCCTTAAGTGGAGAAAATGAACCCGTGATATGTTACCTACATGTACCCCTTAAGTGGAGAAAATGAACCCGTGATATGTTACCTACATGTACCCCTTAAGTGGAGAAAATGAACCCGTGATATGTTACATACATGTACCCCTTAAGTGGAGAAAATGAACCCGTGATATGATACATACATGTACCCCTTAAGTGGAGAAAATGAACCCGTGATATGTTACATACATGTACCCCTTAAGTGGAGAAAATGAACCCGTGATATGTTACCTACATGTACCCCTTAAGTGGAGAAAATGAACCCGTGATATGTTACATACATGTACCCCTTAAGTGGAGAAAATGAACCCGTGATATGATACATACATGTACCCCTTAAGTGGAGAAAATGAACCCGTGATATGTTACCTACATGTACCCCTTAAGTGGAGAAAATGAACCCGTGATATGTTACCTACATGTACCCCTTAAGTGGAGAAAATGAACCCGTGATATGATACATATATGTACCCCTTAAGTGGAGAAAATGAACCCGTGATATGTTACATACATGTACCCCTTAAGTGGAGAAAATGAACCCGTGATATGTTACCTACATGTACCCCTTAAGTGGAGAAAATGAACCCGTGATATGTTACCTACATGTACCCCTTAAGTGGAGAAAATGAACCCGTGATATGTTACCTACATGTACCCCTTAAGTGGAGAAAATGAACCCGTGATATGTTACCTACATGTACCCCTTAAGTGGAGAAAATGAACCCGTGATATGTTACCTACATGTACCCCTTAAGTGGAGAAAATGAACCCGTGATATGTTACATACATGTACCCCTTAAGTGGAGAAAATGAACCCGTGATATGTTACATACATGTACCCCTTAAGTGGAGAAAATGAACCCGTGATATGTTACCTACATGTACCCCTTAAGTGGAGAAAATGAACCCGTGATATGTTACCTACATGTACCCCTTAAGTGGAGAAAATGAACCCGTGATATGTTACATACATGTACCCCTTAAGTGGAGAAAATGAACCCGTGATATGATACATACATGTACCCCTTAAGTGGAGAAAATGAACCCGTGATATGTTACCTACATGTACCCCTTAAGTGGAGAAAATGAACCCGTGATATGTTACCTACATGTACCCCTTAAGTGGAGAAAATGAACCCGTGATATGATACATATATGTACCCCTTAAGTGGAGAAAATGAACCCGTGATATGTTACATACATGTACCCCTTAAGTGGAGAAAATGAACCCGTGATATGATACATATATGTACCCCTTAAGTGGAGAAAATGAACCCGTGATATGTTACATACATGTACCCCTTAAGTGGAGAAAATGAACCCGTGATATGTTACATACATGTACCCCTTAAGTGGAGAAAATGAACCCGTGATATGATACATACATGTACCCCTTAAGTGGAGAAAATGAACCCGTGATATGTTACCTACATGTACCCCTTAAGTGGAGAAAATGAACCCGTGATATGTTACCTACATGTACCCCTTAAGTGGAGAAAATGAACCCGTGATATGATACATACATGTACCCCTTAAGTGGAGAAAATGAACCCGTGATATGATACATACATGTACCCCTTAAGTGGAGAAAATGAACCCGTGATATGTTACATACATGTACCCCTTAAGTGGAGAAAATGAACCCGTGATATGTTACATACATGTACCCCTTAAGTGGAGAAAATGAACCCGTGATATGTTACATACATGTACCCCTTAAGTGGAGAAAATGAACCCGTGACATGTTACATACATGTACCCCTTAAGTGGAGAAAATGAACCCGTGACATGTTACATACATGTACCCCTTAAGTGGAGAAAATGAACCCGTGATATGTTACCTACATGTACCCCTTAAGTGGAGAAAATGAACCCGTGACATGTTACATACATGTACCCCTTAAGTGGAGAAAATGAACCCGTGACATGTTACATACATGTACCCCTTAAGTGGAGAAAATGAACCCGTGATATGATACATACATGTACCCCTTAAGTGGAGAAAATGAACCCGTGATATGATACATACATGTACCCCTTAAGTGGAGAAAATGAACCCGTGATATGTTACCTACATGTACCCCTTAAGTGGAGAAAATGAACCCGTGACATGTTACATACATGTACCCCTTAAGTGGAGAAAATGAACCCGTGACATGTTACATACATGTACCCCTTAAGTGGAGAAAATGAACCCGTGACATGTTACATACATGTACCCCTTAAGTGGAGAAAATGAACCCGTGATATGTTACATACATGTACCCCTTAAGTGGAGAAAATGAACCCGTGATATGTTACATACATGTACCCCTTAAGTGGAGAAAATGAACCCGTGATATGTTACATACATGTACCCCTTAAGTGGAGAAAATGAACCCGTGATATGTTACATACATGTACCCCTTAAGTGGAGAAAAGGAACCCGTGATATGTTACATACATGTACCCCTTAAGTGGAGAAAATGAACCCGTGATATGTTACCTACATGTACCCCTTAAGTGGAGAAAATGAACCCGTGATATGTTACCTACATGTACCCCTTAAGACAGGTTCCACTGTACTGATTTTGAATTGAATAAAACCATCGCAGCGTCCTCGTGATATTATCGTTTTCTATATTGTATATTAACGTACATATTATATATATTGATGTTGTATGGATTTGGGGTTCCGAAAAGGGGGAGGGGGACATGTCTACTTTCTCTTGTGAGTTAAAGAAATGTCAACATATAGGTCTAACGACCTTTAATTTAACCCCGTTTATTATTAGAAAAAATATAAATAACGGCTCTTTAATAAAACAGGTAAAGAAAGAAATACAATACAGTATAACACAATAAAAGATACGATCCAATAAATACCCCCACACCATATAATATATATAAACATCGATCTGTCTAGGACTGGACGGGAGACGATAAGTGCATGATGTTACAGTCCAACCTGACTTATGTGATCTTCCAAGGGAACATTGAAATAGGGTACACATAAGACAGGTGGTCGCTAAATACAGGTTTTATTAATATGAAAAGCACTATGAAGGGAAATAAAAATAATCCTCTCATAATACATGGTATTGCTGGTGGCTAAAGCAAGTTTATCTGTATTTGTTGTTGTATCGGGTAGGATGTGAGAGTGTGGGTGTGTGTATGTGTGTATTGCCTAATCCTGACCTGTAGGTCTTGGACATGGGTTATAGGTAGTTAGTGTAATTTTTCTTTTTTTTTTCTTTTAAAATGTGTTATCATTTGGAATAAGATACATTATTGACATGGAACTTGGAAATATCCAGAAATAATAATAATATTATAAAAAAAAGAGAATTGGTATTATGGTGCTTAACGCCACTTTCAACACTAATTCAATTATATCGTGGAGGTCAGTTTTATTGGTGGAGGAAACCAGAGTACACGGAGAAAACTACCGACCTGCCGCAAATCACATAATGTTGTATCGAGTACACGGAGAAAACTACCGACCTGCCGCAAATCACATAATGTTGTATCAGTACACGGAGAAAACTACCGACCTGCCGCAAATCACATAATGTTGTATCGAGTACACCTCACCATTAACGGGGTTCGCGAAACCACAACTTTTGTGGTGGTAGGCACTGATTGCACAGATAGTTGTAAATCCTACTACCATACGATCACGACGACCCCTTATAGAAAAGAAGGTTTTTTGAAGAAAGAAAGAATTCCAGTTGGTACCTTTTTCTAGTATTTAATATTTATAGCCTCAGGGTGATTATTATTATCATCTTTAAAATGTTAGATGTGAAGTTTTTGATACTTCGTAATTATTCATAATGATTAATTTGGGAAAAGAGGGGAGGGGTGGAGGGTATTAGATTGAAATATAACGAGCTAACTAGTAAAACAAACCGACTTTGGGTAGATTGTGTCTGTAAACCTTGAAGTGTGTTTCGTGGCAACGCCTGCGTTGTATTGAACTTGTTGTATGAGGCTGACGACCTTTACCGCTCGACGCTCCTCTCTTGGATACATTTATGAAAAGAACATTTAAGCAGTGATGGTCAACAATTCCACCAATATCAACAAAACGAACAATCATCTCTCACATTCACTCACTGAATACAAAGATAATATCACTATATATGACGTTGGATGGGTTTAATAATAAATCATCTATCTTTATTTCTCTTAACCAAATTACAAATAAGAATCACAGTCAATGTGCAATCAGTGCCTATCACCACTAAATTTGTGATTTCGAACCTCGTTCATTCCGAGATGTACTCGATACAACATTATGTGATAAAGTTTGTCAGTGACTTCCGACAGGTCGGTGGTTTTCTCCGTGTACTCCGGTTCACTCCACCAATAAAACTGATCGCCACGATATAACAGAAATATTGTTGAAAGTGGCGTTAAACACCACAAACCACCACTAAGCCAAACCATCAAAACTGAGGAACTTAATTTTTCTTGTCATGCATGATATAGCTTAAGATTGCCAACTTGGCGTTGAAGAACGACCACACACTCGACCTGCACTTACTGGTACCATGGGTGTCGTTTTGATAATTAAATGACTGAACAAATTAGAAATTTAAAAGCCAATATATTTTTGAGTGATGCGAATCGTACCTCATACTTGTTTAGAATCCAAAAGTCGATTTCTTCTCTTCTACTTCTTCTTCTACCAAATACTGACCACCTTAAACAAGTTGAAGATTATGTCAGAGGTTGTACTACTTCTACCAAATACTGACCACCTTAAACAAGTTGAAGATTATGTCAGAGGTTGTACTACTTCTAACAAATACTGACCACCTTAAACAAGTTGAAGATTATGTCAGAGGTTGTACTACTTCTACCAAATACTGACCACCTTAAACAAGTTGAAGATTATGTCAGAGGTTGTACTACTTCTACCAAATACTGACCACCTTAAACAAGTTGAAGATTATGTCAGAGGTTGTACTACTTCTACCAAATACTGACCACCTTAAACAAGTTGAAAATTATGTCAGAGGTTGTACTACTTCTACCAAATACTGACCACCTTAAACAAGTTGAAGATTATGTCAGAGGTTGTACTACTTCTAACAAATACTGACCACCTTAAACAAGTTGAAAATTATGTCAGAGGTTGTACTACTTCTACCAAATACTGACCACCTTAAACAAGTTGAAGATTATGTCAGAGGTTGTACTACTTCTACCAAATACTGACCACCTTAAACAAGTTGAAATTATATCAGAGGTTGTACTACTTCTACCAAATACTGACCACCTTAAACAAGTTGAAGATTATGTCAGAGGTTGTACTACTTCTACTAAATACTGACCACCTTAAACAAGTTGAAGATTATGTCAGAGGTTGTACTACTTCTAACAAATACTGACCACATTAAACAAGTTGAAGATTATGTCAGAGGTTGTACTACTTCTACCAAATACTGACCACCTTCAACAAGTTGAAAATTATGTCAGAGGTTGTACTACTTCTACCAAATACTGACCACCTTAAACAAGTTGAAAATTATGTCAGAGGTTGTACTACTTCTACCAAATACTGACCACCTTAAACAAGTTGAAGATTATATCAGAGGTTGTACTACTTCTACCAAATATTGACCACCTTAAACAAGTTGAAAATTATGTCAGAGGTTGTACTACTTCTACCAAATATTGACCACCTTAAACAAGTTGAAGATTATGTCAGAGGTTGTACTACTTCTACTAAATACTGACCACCTTAAACAAGTTGAAGATTATGTCAGAGGTTGTACTACTTCTAACAAATACTGACCACATTAAACAAGTTGAAGATTATGTCAGAGGTTGTACTACTTCTACCAAATACTGACCACCTTCAACAAGTTGAAAATTATGTCAGAGGTTGTACTACTTCTACCAAATACTGACCACCTTAAACAAGTTGAAAATTATGTCAGAGGTTGTACTACTTCTACCAAATACTGACCACCTTAAACAAGTTGAAGATTATATCAGAGGTTGTACTACTTCTACCAAATATTGACCACCTTAAACAAGTTGAAAATTATGTCAGAGGTTGTACTACTTCTACCAAATACTGACCACCTTAAACAAGTTGAAGATTATGTCAGAGGTTGTACTACTTCTAACAAATACTGACCACATTAAACAAGTTGAAGATTATGTCAGAGGTTGTACTACTTCTACCAAATACTGACCACCTTCAACAAGTTGAAAATTATGTCAGAGGTTGTACTACTTCTACCAAATACTGACCACCTTAAACAAGTTGAAAATTATGTCAGAGGTTGTACTACTTCTACCAAATACTGACCACCTTAAACAAGTTGAAGATTATATCAGAGGTTGTACTACTTCTACCAAATATTGACCACCTTAAACAAGTTGAAAATTATGTCAGAGGTTGTACTACTTCTACCAAATACTGACCACCTTAAACAAGTTGAAGATTATGTCAGAGGTTGTACTACTTCTACCAAATACTGACCACCTTAAACAAGTTGAAGATTATGTCAGAGGCTGTACTACTTCTAACAAATACTGACCACCTTCAACAAGTTGAAAATTATGTCAGAGGTTGTACTACTTCTACCAAATACTGACCACCTTAAACAAGTTGAAGATTATGTCAGAGGTTGTACTACTTCTAACAAATACTGACCACCTTCAACGAGTTGAAGATTATGTCTTTTTTCTAGTAAATGCATTCGAAGTCATTCCTACGGTCTGTGACAATATAACTGACTTGAAATATATTTTTATCCTGCACTGGTTCTATTTGCGCTGCACCTCATCGGTGGTGTAATATTTATCGTGTTCACCTCGAGTGTGGTAGATCGTGGGTTCATCGATGGTGTAATGGTTATCGGGTTCGCCTCGAGTGTGGTAGATCGTGGGTTCATCGGTGGTGTAATGGTTATCGTGTTCACCTCGAGTGTGGTAGATCGTGGGTTCATCGGTGGTGTAATGGTTATCGTGCTAGCCTCGAGTGTGGTAGATCGTGGGTTCATCGGTGGTGTAATGGTTATCGGGTTCGCCTCGAGTGTGGTAGATCGTGGGTTCATCGGTGGTGTAATGGTTATCGTGCTCGCCTCGAGTGTGGTAGATCGTGGGTTCATCGGTGGTGTAATGGTTATCGTGTTCACCTCGAGTGTGGTAGATCGTGGGTTCATCGGTGGTGTAATGGTTATCGGGTTCGCCTCGAGTGTGGTAGATCGTGGGTTCATCGGTGGTGTAATGGTTATCGTGTTCACCTCGAGTGTGGTAGATCGTGGGTTCATCGGTGGTGTAATGGTTATCGTGCTAGCCTCGAGTGTGGTAGATCGTGGGTTCATCGGTGGTGTAATGGTTATCGTGTTCGCCTCGAGTGTGGTAGATCGTGGGTTCATCGGTGGTGTAATGGTTATCGTGTTCACCTCGAGTGTGGTAGATCGTGGGTTCATCGGTGGTGTAATGGTTATCGTGTTCGTCTCGAGTGTGGTAGATCGTGGGTTCATCGGTGGTGTAATGGTTATCGGGTTCGCCTCGAGTGTGGTAGATCGTGGGTTCATCGGTGGTGTAATGGTTATCGTGTTCACCTCGAGTGTGGTAGATCGTGGGTTCTTCGGTGGTGTAATGGTTATCGTGCTCGCCTCGAGTGTGGTAGATCGTGGGTTCTTCGGTGGTGTAATGGTTATCGTGTTCGCCTCGAGTGTGGTAGATCGTGGGTTCATCGGTGGTGTAATGGTTATCGTGCTCGCCTCGAGTGTGGTAGATCGTGGGTTCATCGGTGGTGTAATGGTTATCGTGCTCGCCTCGAGTGAGGTAGATCGTGGGTTCATCGGTGGTGTAATGGTTATCGTGTTCACCTCGAGTGTGGTAGATCGTGGGTTCATCGGTGGTGTAATGGTTATCGTGTTCGCCTCGAGTGTGGTAGATCGTGGGTTCATCGGTGGTGTAATGGTTATCGTGTTCACCTCGAGTGTGGTAGATCGTGGGTTCATCGGTGGTGTAATGGTTATCGTGTTCGCCTCGAGTGTGGTAGATCGTGGGTTCTTCGGTGGTGTAATGGTTATCGTGTTCGCCTCGAGTGTGGTAGATCGTGGGTTCATCGGTGGTGTAATGGTTATCGTGCTCGCCTCGAGTGTGGTAGATCGTGGGTTCATCGGTGGTGTAATGGTTATCGTGCTCGCCTCGAGTGTGGTAGATCGTGGGTTCATCGGTGGTGTAATAGTTATCGTGTTCACCTCGAGTGTGGTAGATCGTGGGTTCATCGGTGGTGTAATGGTTATCGTGTTCGCCTCGAGTGTGGTAGATCGTGGGTTCTTCGGTGGTGTAATGGTTATCGTGCTCGCCTCGAGTGTGGTAGATCGTGGGTTCATCGGTGGTGTAATGGTTATCGTGTTCACCTCGAGTGTGGTAGATCGTGGGTTCATCGGTGGTGTAATGGTTATCGTGTTCGCCTCGAGTGTGGTAGATCGTGGGTTCATCGGTGGTGTAATGGTTATCGTGTTCACCTCGAGTGTGGTAGATCGTGGGTTCATCGGTGGTGTAATGGTTATCGTGTTCGCCTCGAGTGTGGTAGATCGTGGGTTCATCGGTGGTGTAATGGTTATCGTGTTCGCCTCGAGTGTGGTAGATCGTGGGTTCTTCGGTGGTGTAATGGTTATCGTGCTCGCCTCGAGTGTGGTAGATCGTGGGTTCATCGGTGGTGTAATGGTTATCGTGTTCACCTCGAGTGTGGTAGATCGTGGGTTCATCGGTGGTGTAATGGTTATCGTGTTCACCTCGAGTGTGGTAGATCGTGGGTTCATCGGTGGTGTAATGGTTATCGTGTTCGCCTCGAGTGTGGTAGATCGTGGGTTCATCGGTGGTGTAATAGTTATCGTGTTCACCTCGAGTGTGGTAGATCGTGGGTTCATCGGTGGTGTAATGGTTATCGTGTTCACCTCGAGTGTGGTAGATCGTGGGTTCATCGGTGGTGTAATGGTTATCGTGTTCGCCTCGAGTGTGGTAGATCGTGGGTTCATCGGTGGTGTAATGGTTATCGGGTTCGCCTCGAGTGTGGTAGATCGTGGGTTCATCGGTGGTGTAATGGTTATCGTGTTCGCCTCGAGTGTGGTAGATCGTGGGTTCATCGGTGGTGTAATGGTTATCGTGTTCGCCTCGAGTGTGGTAGATCGTGGGTTCATCGGTGGTGTAATAGTTATCGTGTTCACCTCGAGTGTGGTAGATCGTGGGTTCTTCGGTGGTGTAATGGTTATCGTGCTCGCCTCGAGTGTGGTAGATCGTGGGTTCATCGGTGGTGTAATAGTTATCGTGTTCACCTCGAGTGTGGTAGATCGTGGGTTCATCGGTGGTGTAATGGTTATCGTGTTCACCTCGAGTGTGGTAGATCGTGGGTTCATCGGTGGTGTAATGGTTATCGTGTTCGCCTCGAGTGTGGTAGATCGTGGGTTCATCGGTGGTGTAATGGTTATCGGGTTCGCCTCGAGTGTGGTAGATCGTGGGTTCATCGGTGGTGTAATGGTTATCGTGTTCACCTCGAGTGTGGTAGATCGTGGGTTCATCGGTGGTGTAATGGTTATCGTGTTCGCCTCGAGTGTGGTAGATCGTGGGTTCATCGGTGGTGTAATGGTTATCGGGTTCGCCTCGAGTGTGGTAGATCGTGGGTTCATCGGTGGTGTAATGGTTATCGTGTTCGCCTCGAGTGTGGTAGATCGTGGGTTCATCGGTGGTGTAATGGTTATCGGGTTCGCCTCGAGTGTGGTAGATCGTGGGTTCATCGGTGGTGTAATGGTTATCGTGTTCACCTCGAGTGTGGTAGATCGTGGGTTCATCGGTGGTGTAATGGTTATCGGGTTCACCTCGAGTGTGGTAGATCGTGGGTTCATCGGTGGTGTAATGGTTATATTTTCGTGTTCGCCTCGAGTGTGGTAGATCGTGGGTTCATCGATGGTGTAATGGTTATCGTGTTCTCCTCGAGTGAGGTAGATCGTGGGTTCGAACTCCGATCGGCTCAAACATAAGACTGTGAAATTGACATTTGTTGCTTCTCCGTGAAGCATGCAGCATTAAGGAGAAAGGACAAAGACTGATTGGCTCGGAATCATGATAATGTGTCCGGGTGGGACGACATGTCTATCCACGTACTGTTGTCATGATCATCTCATTGAAAATTAACTTGTTCTCGCCATGATATAGCTGAAAAATTGCTGAGTTGGCGTTAAATAACAATCACTCACTCATTTACTCTATTTGAGCTGTCAAATTGCATTGATTGGATAATTTTTTGCTTACGGTCACTGACAAAGATCTAGTTCTTCTGGTACCAGATTCATGTAAGAAAGGGTAACAGTATAAGCGTAGACCTCATAATGAAAAACGACGAGAACGACGCTTGTTTCTGCATATTTGGACAATTTGACAGTTGTGAAAAACGATTAAAACGACGCTTGTTTCTATTCTTTTGAGACAATTTGTCAGTTGTTTTGGGTTTTTGGACATTTCAGGAGATACACATCAATATATGTATATTGTTTGAAAATATCAAATTTATTTGCACTCGCTGCAAAAGAGGACAGAAGAACTCGCCAAAGGGGCTCGCCTTTGCTGCTTGTTTCTACAGCTCGTACAACTAAATTATATTTTTTCCGACAATGTACGTATATTGTCCATGTATATATTAGTCATTATTTATATACGTCTGAAAATTAAACCAAACAGTGTTAGAATTAGATTTTAGAGCTGTCAAATTTTTGTTCTTCCCTCGACGGGATTTGAACCCACACCATTGATACACTGCAGCACCATTCGCTTAGCCTTACGTCCAGCGCCCTAGACCACTCGACTACATCCACTCCCTAAAAAAGGAGCTTCAATAGTCGTAGTGTTACCTTGTCTCGTAAGGAAAATCTAGGGATAGACGTAAGACATGTGTATAGATGGTACATATATACTTTAATATTATAATTTGACAGCAATCTAACTCAGCAATTTTTAATATATTGTATAGGATAATGAAGAATTAATTCATTATACAGTCACAGGAAATAAAGTAGATTATAGTCATTAGTCATTATTTATATATATAACTTGTATTGTTACCCTTGTCATGAAACCCGTTACTGTGCATTAATTAATTTAATTGTAAGTTATAGGTCGTTTATCAGTACACTTTATTGTCTCTGCTATATATACAATATTGGTCTGTTGACGGTAAATATAGAATTTATTTGACAAGGCTGAGAAACGGGGTGAAAGACGAGCTATTAGCGAGTCTTTCTCCCCGTTTCGCGCCGAGTCAAATAAATTCTATATTTACCGTCAACAGACCAATATTGTATTTATCCTGCGATCCACGATGTCCTAAAAAATAATCTTAACTCGTGAAAATGCATTTTTTAATGCAACAGAATCCTCACTATATGGCGTAATAAAATACCAGATTTTTTTTGCCGACAAAAATTCGCGAACAAATAGTTCTCAAAAGGAAGTGAAATAACTTTATTTAAATGAAGATTTATTGATTAAGATGAAAATTTATATCAAAAATTTATAGTTTAGAACCTGAAATATATATATTTAATATGTTTTTCATAGATATGAAAACACATTAATTTATCAATCATACGTCACATGCGGTCATACTTAAATTCGCCTGCAGTAGTAACCTGGTAAATATATACGCCTGTGTGAAAAGGTATACGCCTGCAACTATATGGTTCACTTTTATTTTTATTTTTTTATATCAAATAATAAACATCCGATATATTCCTTTTACTAGTTTATATTAAAAAAAATTAAATAAAAAAGAACCATATAGTTGCAGGCGTCCACCTTTGTATGACACACAGGCGTATATATTTACCTGGTTACTACTGCAGGTGTATTTAAGTATGACCCACACAGTTTGTAAACATGTGAAAGCAACACACACATCTACATCTACATGGTACGTGCTGACCGTCACTTTTGACTATTATTGCACGGGGAGGGGAGGGGGGGGGGGGGGGGAGGGGGTTGCGCACTAATTTAAATAAATAATTTTGTTCAATCCTTAAGAAAAAGTATGAATTACAGAGAAAGTAGGAAAGATAGAAAGAAGAAAAAAAAAGAAAAAAAAGTGTATATAGGAAAGTCAGAGGAATAGGCGAAAGATTTGTCAAGTTGCATGTTCATATCTTCAGCAATAGTCCACTCTGGCTACCGTAGCGGCCACTGGGTATACACCCAACCAGCACAGCACTATCAGCCTCACTAGATACTACTTACAACTTGACGACCCTAAACTTAGATAGAGGCAGTGGACAGCTCCTGTTTGAAAGATACCAAACAGGGAGCCTCAGCAACTGGTGCTGGCAAGGTATTCCAAATACTGGTGGTCTGTGGAAAGAAACTGTGTTTGTAGTAATCTGTGGATGCTGAGAACTGTTGGTACTTCAAGGAATGGCTAGATCTTGTTTGACGAGTTGGTTTGGTCAGGTACTCTTCTGCTCTGATGTCAATTAAGTTGTTGATGATCTTGTACATCATAGTAAGTCGGATTTTCTTTCGTCTTATTTCAAGTGTGTCCCATTCTAGATCTCCAAGCATGGAAGTTACGCTGCTGGTGTTTCTATAGCGATTTGTCACGTACCTAGCTGCTCTTCGCTGGACCATTTCGATCTTGTTTATGGCGTCTATTGTGTGCGGGCTCCATACTGATGAGCAGTATTCAATTGTAGGACGGACTAAGGTTTTATATGCCGCTGTTTTCGTATCCTGGTTGCTGACCTTCAGGTTTCTTCTTAAAAATCCGAGAGTACCGTTCGCCTTTTTAACAGTTTTGTCAATATGACTCCTCCAAGACATGTCTGAATGTAGTTCCACTCCCAAGTATTTTGATGAAGCTTCCGATGTTAGTTTGTGTCCTTTGAGAATGTAGTCTTGTAGTATTGGTGTTTTAGATCGTGTCACATGGAGTGTGCTGCATTTATCTGGATGGAAATCCATTCCCCATTTTTGTTCCCAGTCTGCCAGTTTGTTGAGGTCATCTTGGAGTACAATGGTATCTTCGTTCGATCGAATATTCCTGTAGAGAATACAATCATCCGCAAAGAGTCGTATGCGTGACAGTACACAGTTCGGGAGATCGTTTATAAAGATCAGGAACAACAAGGGTCCTAGGACTGTTCCTTGAGGTACTCCACTAATGACTGGTACTGTATCAGATGTTGCCCCTTCCACTATTACCTGTTGTGTTCGGTTACTCAGAAATGCCTAGATCCATCCTTGTGTGGAATCTCGGATACCGTAGTGATCAAGTTTCTTCAGGAGTCTTTCATGTGGTACTCGATCAAAAGCTTTTGAAAAATCGAGGATGATAAGGTCATGCTGATATCCTACATCTAATGATGATAACAGTTCATGTGCTAGTGTTAAGAGCTGGGTTTCACAACTGCGTCTTGCTCTAAATCCGTGTTGGCAATCAGTCAAAATGTGGTGAGCATCTAGGTGTTTAGGAATACTGCTGACAATTATATGTTCTTGTACTTTACAACAAAGACTGGTTAGTGATACAGGGCGATAGTTGCTGGCTTTATATCGTTCCCCTTTCTTGAAAATGGCTGTAACGTTTGCGGTGCGCCAATCATTCGGTATGTTCCCCTCATCTAGACTCTTCTGAAAGATCAATGTTAATGGTGGAGCTATAACATCTGCAAGGTCTCTCAGGATTCTTGCTGGTATTTGGTCAGGCCCACATGCTTTTTGAGGGTTCAGTTTCTGGAGAAGTTTTTGAACTCCTTCTATGCTGACAGTTATTTCAGGCATAGATGAATAAGGTTTGCCATCTGGTGTTGGTATGTCAGATGTGTCTTCATTTGTAAATACTGATTGGTATTGTCGATTTAGAATATCAGCTTTATCTTTAGCGTCGGCGTGTAATATTCCCACATCTTTAAGTGGAGCTATCCCATTTGTGTCTTTCCTCAGTGATTTGATGTATGACCAGAATCTTTTCTGTTTTGGTGATCTATCTTCCTGGTCTGGGTCTCCTATTTCTATGATGTTGTTGATGTACTTCCAGTACGATTGTCTCTCTGTCTTTTGTAGATGTGCTTTTGTTTCTTTAAATCTCTTTAAGTCTATTTTATCCTTTGTTTTCTTATACTTTTTATACTGTTTATTTCTTTTGCTGATTAGTGATTTTACTTCTTTACTGATCCATGGTTTCTTGTTTTTATTTCCACGGATGAGTTTTGTTGGTATGTGTTCGTTCATTAGTGAGTGGATCTTGTCTTTAGATTCTGTCCATAGCTGTTCGACATTCTTACCTTTTGATGACTCTTGGTATTGTCCATAGAATTTTCTTAGTTCGTCTTTCATTGGATTATAATCTATGTCCTTGTACATAAATACTTTTCTTGGTGGTACTTTAACTTTCAAAGGACGAAGGCTAGATTCTATAAATACGGCTTCATGATCTGAGATACCAGGAATGACTTCTACTTTGTTGGTTAATGTTGAGTTGTTAGTGAAAAATAAATCGAGTACATTAGCGGTAGTCTCTGTTACACGTGTAGGTTCCTGTACTACTTGGTCAAGAAATGTGTCTTTGGTAATAGTTAGTAGCTGGTTGCATTGTGTTCCATTAGTGGCATATTCATTGACTGTTTCTTTTTCCCAATTTATGTCCCCAAGGTTAAAATCTCCTCCAATCCACAGATGTGCTCCATTTGCAGTTGGTATTCTTGTGATGAAAGAATAAAGTTTGTCTAGATATTATACATGTATCGACGATTCGAGCGTGTTTTAAGTAAACTAGGTAGAGTAGAGAAAACAGAAAGATTAATCATTTATCTCAACAAACTGAACTGATTCACCGAAATGTATTTAACAACGATGTCAAACACTCAAATGCTCAGTTATTGGGATATAAGTCATTTGTGAAAATTGTGTACACATTCACCATTTGTTATGGATGACCACGCCGTAAAACATAGAACTAATTCTTCTTCTTCCAATTTAGGAACCGGATTCACACGTGAATGTATAAGGTTCCGCGAAAACTTTGCGCAGTGTCGGGCAACACAGCAGTCTTCTACCGACTATTTACAGGTAAAACTATATACAGGTGGGAGCTGGTCTAGTTGCTGTCAGGATGCGCCTTGAGGGCGCTCCTGAATCCCTCTACTGTGTTGGCCGGAGTTGTATTAATTTGACTTGACATATTTGTATTGGAACTGTAAGAAGGAACATCGGGATTGCTTCGACACGAAACATCAGAAGTGCTACTGGCTGTAGAATTTGTGGAGGTTTTACGAGGTAAGTTTGCTGAAAAGCATTTCTGTTAGTTTCACTTTCAGTGTTGCTGAGGATGTTTGATATTTTCTTGTGTCTTTCCTCACTCAATGTTGAGTAATTATTAATAAATGCCACATTTTTATGCCCTGATATTTGCATAATATTTATAGATCCCCTCCACATTGTTTTCTCTTAACTTCTGGACGGGATAAGATATTTTCTGGCACTGATTGATTAATGTCTAATTTGCAACTTTCCTTCATTTTTTTCATGAGACTGGAAAGTTTTCTTTCATGCACTTTTCTACCTGTTTCTAAAGCTCGTACAAATAAATTATGTATTTTGCGACAATGCAAGTATATAAAGGAGAAGAGCTAATACCAATCTTCTGGACTTTACATAGGTTTCAATGGAAAATTGGAATTTATTTTTATAGAATAAAAGAAAACTTTCATATACAAATGTATACATGGTAAATTGAAGAAAATCAAAATAGAGATCTGATTTAGTGTCAACAAGCACCAGATATGATTTTAATTACTATATTTAACTTCTGTTTGTATATCATAATCAAATGAATTAATATGCATTGAAGTCTACATGTATGTAGAATCCCCACAAACTATTTTCTTCATATCAAATTTGCTATTATTAAACCATAATCCATTGATTGGTAAATTACATAATGCGATGTCACTAAGGAACCAAGAATATTATGGACATAGGTTTATTGCATAAGTGTTGTGACCAGAAAAATATTAGAGTGAAGGATATATTTTTCTGGAATGAACAATATTTACATGATAATGTTGGCTGTTGCGAGTAATGACTAATGTGCGAATATATTTTCTGAGTCGGATCATACAAAAATGCATTATGAAAGCTTGAAGTTTCAAATATTCAAACATTGCTAATTTAGTCTGCATTTTGTTCCTTTTTTCTTGTTATTTTATTAGTAAATATATAATAACATGTATTTTAATTATAATCAATGCTATATTAATGTCTTTCAGATGAATGGCTGGATTAATGGTCTAACAGTGTACAATGTACATGTGATGTTTGAAATAAGTGCAAAGACTATATATATGAAAGAAATAATTGCATAAAAACCTATGAACGTTTTATAAAGATCTGATTAAACAAAGGACATTTTTCAAGAACTATCACTCAGTTGTTGCATACAGGCCAGGGGTATGTGAATCAGTTTCAAATGGAATTGCACAAAATAAAAAATGTACTGTAATCCTGATCAACAGTGAGTAGAATTCCAGCAGATAAAACACTAGTTTCAACTGACAAATCATACAACTTTGTTGGAATTTTGCAAAAGAAAAAAAATGTTTTAAAAAAAGATGCAAAATGATTGAAGGAAGTGACTGAATACAATTATTCCAAATGGTTAAAACAAATTATATAGATATTTTGTGGTGTCATAAAGAATTCAGAATATAAAAAAATATCTATAATTTTAAAGTGACTTGATGCAATAGCAGGAATATGTGTTCTTTTCACCTTGAAGAAATCTACTATCTGATATGTTGAAGTAATTGATGTGAATTAATTGAACATTTAATATGAAGAAATTTTATAATAAAATATATGTAGTAATCTTAGAGTTTGATGTTCAAACTGTACTGAGTTATTTAACCATATAAGTGTGTTTAGTAAAGGTTGTGGTGTGTGACTGCCCAGAACGTTTCTGTTATAAAGGATGTTAATTTCCTCATCTGTTGGAGGGCATGCCCTCTTTGGTTTATTCCCTTTGTCCTGTAGTTTTAGTTGCTTTTGTTTTGTTTTCAAAGCTTCCCTGTCAAGTTATCGTCGTGTATTGTAAAGTCGAGGGTCGACTATTTTGCATATTCATTAGATGACGTCGTAGCGAGCACGTGCCCTGTGACTGTCAAACAATAATAGTGATGACCTAGTTGGAAATTACCAAATATCTTAACAAAAATGAGATTCAAACAGGTAAAATAACATAAGAAAGCCTCAAGATGTCAATTTCCGCCATTTTTGCTAATGCCCATTTTTAAAAAACAATTTCTGTGCCGTTTTTAGAGCCTTGGGTCACCAGGGTCACGGAAGACACGGTCGGCTGCTTTGTTTACAAACTTGGGTTAAAGGTAATTATATGACTGAATTTGGACTCGTGGGTTTAATCAATTGAGAAAAATGTCTCACAAAACATGTGATTTCTTATTTATCTAACCTGTAAAATGTAAAAAGTCTGACAATGAGTGAAACAAAATAACAACTTGTAGCCTTTCAAAACACTTGGTCATGTGACTTTAACATATGGATAAAAGAAAGAATGTATATATGTTTAATATAGTTATAATGTATTGACCCACATTGTTGTTATTTGCTGTTTGAAAGGGCCCGTGTGAAATAGTGTACTAAAATGAACTAAAATGAACAGCTGAAAAAACTTTATGTGAAAAATATTTTTTTATGCTGAGACAAATTAGACAATTTTGGTGTAATGCCAGGTTTTTTTTATATTATATATGACACTGAAAAAAGATGTTTTTAGCTGTGATTGTTATTACAAAATGCAAATTGCTATCTTAATTATAGTTGAAAAAATTGAATTGGTATCATCTTTCATTTATTCACAACGTATGCAAATATGGAGTCTCGACTTTACAATACACTCTACAAAACATGGTGGAAATACCCTCCAAGTTTCAGACACAGGGGCTAGGTGCGTCCGAAAAAAAAAAAAAAAAAAATAAATACTATATAATATATAGTATTTTTTTTTTTTTTTTTAATATAGTATTTTTTTTCTTTTTTTTTCGGACGCACCTAGCCATATATAGTAGTTTTTTTTTTTTTTTTCGGACGCACCTAGCCCCTGTGGTTTCAGATGGATTTTTAATCACTTGCTAAGGATGCAAAAATAATGTAATCGGTACCAAAAGAGACTACATGTATGTTTATTCTTGATTATGTTATTTATAGAATAGTTGCAGTTATTTTAAAAATGTTTTGAGACCAAATAGTCTTAGGGTCTGGACTTTACAATACACGAGGATATAAATGATAGGATAGAAAAGCATCACATTAAAACACATAAAGGTATATAATATGCATGTCCATTTCTCTAATACAGACAGCTTGTACCTACACAATGCATACATTTCGTTGTATGTATTAAATAATAGAAGTAGACCTATGGTTTATATTAAAATTATAAAAAGTCTGTGGGGTAATGGTTAGCATGCCCCTCCCCCTCCAAAGAGAGCCGTAATTTGATGATTGGAGCCTCGGTCGAGTTAAACAAAAGACTGTATAATTAGCATTTGCTGCATCTCCGCTAAGCAGGCAGTATTGAGGAGTACGAGCAAAGATTGGTTGGCTCTGAGTCAGAATAATGTGTCCGAGTGGAGCGACATGTCTATCTGCGGACTGTTGTTCTAAACAATCGAAAAGCCAACTCAGCGTGTTGGTCTAGTACAAAGTGGACTTCATCGTCATCTCATTGTTCTAGCCATTATTTAGATAACATTTGCTGAGTTGGCGTTAAACAACAATCACTCACTCACTGCTCAATTTAATTTGAGTTACATATGCTACCGTACATATGCTAACTCGTTTATTTATGACACACATTGGCTGTTATTTTAAGAAAAAGTTTTGAAGAAACCAAAGGAGTAATCAGAAACAAGATCAAAGAAGGATCATTCAATTCGACAAAATTCTTCACAGAAAACTAAGGATTGAGCAAAACACACTCCACTACAGACCGTGATGAATTCAAGTGGTCCGAAAGTGTGAGCATTTCCTACTCTACAAATGTCACCCTTCATGTTACTGTTAACGACAACAACATTATGTAATATTACAATCGTGTTAAACGAGATTAATATATATATATATATATATATAGATTCCGGAAGACAGGTTGTAGGTGAGAAAATTGCTAAATACCCCTTTCAAAAATGAAAATTTATTTTATGCTTTAGACTTGACATTTCACTCAACTTATGAAATGAGCGAGCAATCCGATGGCCCAATCAGAGAAGGCGTAACAAATGTCCATCCATGTGGCAGCGAAGACTCGAGTGTGCACGAGGAAACAGGTCTTGTCGGCACCATATTCTGTGATGATGAAGAAATAAAATCTAGTCACCCCACCAATGTCAGAAGTAGTGTAGGTTGTTATCCAAGTCGGAAGTGGTTATGCGTGTTAGGATGTGCATTAGCCCATTTTGTTCTAGGTAAATAACTTTTGACCTTAGTAGTTCTAATTGTTTGTTAACACACATATGTAAGAAGGGTTTGTAGATACCAAAGTGGTAATCAGAATTCGTATATCGAAATAGAAATGGATTATGAAGCAAGTTTTTCGTTTGCTCCCAAGGACTTCCATTTTGTATTTTTTGATTTTCCAATCTTTTGACTTGGCGTACCCGAATGGAGGCAGAGGCCGTCGTGGTCATGATAGTATGGTAGTTGGATTTATAACTACCTATGTAATCAGTGCCTAGCACCACTAACGTTGTGAGTTCGAACACCGCTCAGGCGAGGTATACTCGATTCACCATTATGTGATGAAGTTTGTCAGTGATTTGCGACATGTCGGTGGTTTTGTCTGGGTACCCAGGTTTCCTCCTCCAATAAAACTTACCACCACGATATAGCTGAAATATAAACAAACCAACCATCAAACCCGATGGAGATTATCACAGAAACATGTAGGGCTAGTGTTCACTAACTTGAATATATGTAAATTTTTGTTATTGCAGATTAAAGTGTTATAAATAGTAAACAAATCTACATGGAATAACAAATAAACAATTGAAACAAACATCAGCCCCGCCACCCCTTTGTCTGTACAATAGTAATAGATAGAATAATAGATCTACTAATTTCGTAATTGTGTTATTATATATTAATAACTAAAAATTGAACCAATTGCTACTTTAATTGTTTTATTCTAACCGCATTGATGGTGTAATGGTTAGCGTGTTCACCTCGAGTGTGGTAGATCGTGGGTTCATCGATGGTGTAATGGTTAGCGTGTTCACCTCGAGTGTGGTAGATCATGGGTTCATCGATGGTGTAATGATTAGCGTGTTCACTTCGATTGCGGTAGATCGCGGGTTCATCGATGGTGTAATGATTAGCGTGTTCACCTCAAGTGCGGTAGATCGTGGGTTCATCAATGGTGTAATGATTAGCGTGTTCACCTCGAGTGAGGTAGATTGTGGGTTCATCGATGGTGTAATGATTAGCGTGTTCACCTCGAGTGCGGTAGATCGTGGGTTCATCGATGGTATAATGATTAGCGTGTTCACCTCGAGTGCAGTAGATCGTGGGTTCATCGATGGTGTAATGATTAGCGTGTTCACCTTAAGTGCGGTAGATCGTGGGTTCATCGATGGTGTAATGATTAGCGTGTTCACCTCGAGTGCGGTAGATCGTGGGTTCATTGATGGTGTAATGATTAGCGTGTTCACCTCGAGGGCGGTAGATTGTGGGTTCATCGATGGTGTAATGATTAGCGTGTTCACCTCGAGGGCGGTAGATCGTGGGTTCATCGATGGTGTAATGATTAGCGTGTTCACCTCGAGGGCGGTAGATCGTGGGTTCATCGATGGTGTAATGATTAGCGTGTTCACCTCGAGTGCGGTAGATCGTGGGTTCATCGATGGTGTAATGATTAGCGTGTTCACCTCGAGTGCGGTAGATCGTGGGTTCATCGATGGTGTAATGATTAGCGTGTTCACCTCGAGTGCGGTAGATCGTGGGTTCATCGATGGTGTAATGATTAGCGTGTTCACCTCGAGTGCGGTAGATCGTGGGTTCATCGATGGTATAATGATTAGCGTGTTCACCTCGAGTGCAGTAGATCGTGGGTTCATCGATGGTATAATGATTAGCGTGTTCACCTCGAGTGCGGTAGATCGTGGGTTCATCGATGGTGTAATGATTAGCGTGTTCACCTCGAGGGCGGTAGATCGTGGGTTCATCGATGGTGTAATGATTAGCGTGTTCACCTCCAGTGCGGTAGATCGTGGGTTCATCGATGGTGTAATGATTAGCGTGTTCACCTCGAGTGTGGTAGATCGTGGGTTCATCGATGGTGTAATGATTAGCGTGTTCACCTCGAGTGTGGTAGATCGTGGGTTCATCAATGGTGTAATGATTAGCGTGTTCACCTCGAGTGTGGTAGATCGTGGGTTCATCGATGGTGTAATGATTAGCGTGTTCACCTCGAGTGTGGTAAATCGTGGGTTCATCGATGGTGTAATGATTAGCGTGTTCACCTCGAGTGCGGTAGATCGTGGGTTCATCAATGGTGTAATGATTAGCGTGTTCACCTCGAGTGCGGTAGATCGTGGGTTCATCGATGGTGTAATGATTAGCGTGTTCACCTCGAGTGCGGTAGATCGTGGGTTCATCGATGGTATAATGATTAGCGTGTTCACCTCGAGTGCAGTAGATCGTGGGTTCATCGATGGTGTAATGATTAGCGTGTTCACCTCGAGTGCGGTAGATCGTGGGTTCATCGATGGTGTAATGATTAGCGTGTTCACCTCGAGGGCGGTAGATCGTGGGTTCATCGATGGTGTAATGATTAGCGTGTTCACCTTGAGTGCGGTAGATCGTGGGTTCATCGATGGTGTAATGATTAGCGTGTTCACCTCGAGTGCGGTAGATCGTGGGTTCATCGATGGTGTAATGATTAGCGTGTTCACCTCGAGTGCGGTAGATCGTGGGTTCATCGATGGTGTAATGATTAGCGTGTTCACCTCGAGGGCGGTAGATCGTGGGTTCATCGATGGTGTAATGATTAGCGTGTTCACCTCGAGTGCGGTAGATCGTGGGTTCATCGATGGTGTAATGATTAGCGTGTTCACCTCGAGTGCGGTAGATCGTGGGTTCATCGATGGTATAATGATTAGCGTGTTCACCTCGAGTGCAGTAGATCGTGGGTTCATCAATGGTGTAATGATTAGCGTGTTCACCTCGAGTGCGGTAGATCGTGGGTTAATCGATGGTGTAATGATTAGCGTGTTCACCTCGAGGGCGGTAGATCGTGGGTTCATCGATGGTGTAATGATTAGCGTGTTCACCTCGAGTGCGGTAGATCGTGGGTTCATCGATGGTGTAATGATTAGCGTGTTCACCTCGAGTGTGGTAGATCGTGGGTTCATCGATGGTGTAATGATTAGCGTGTTCACCTCGAGTGTGGTAAATCGTGGGTTCATCGATGGTGTAATGATTAGCGTGTTCACCTCGAGTGCGGTAGATCGTGGGTTCATCAATGGTGTAATGATTAGCGTGTTCACCTCGAGTGCGGTAGATCGCGGGTTCATCGATGATGTAATGATTAGCGTGTTCACCTCGAGTGCGGTAGATCGTGGGTTCATTGATGGTGTAATGATTAGCGTGTTCACCTCGAGTGTGGTAGATCGTGGTTTCATCGATGGTGTAATGATTAACATGTTCACCTCGAGTGCGGTAGATCGCGGGTTCATCGATGGTGTAATGATTAGCGTGTTCACCTCGAGTGCGGTAGATCGTGGGTTCAACGATGGTGTAATGATTAGCGTGTTCACCTCGAGTGCGGTAGATCGTGGGTTCATCGATGGTGTAATGATTAGCGTGTTCACCTCGAGTGCGGTAGATCGTGGGTTCATCGATGGTGTAATGATTAGCGTGTTCACCTCGAGTGTGGTAGATCGTGGGTTCATCGATGGTGTAATGATTAGCGTGTTCACCTCGAGTGCGGTAGTTCGCGGGTTTGAGCCCAGATCCAGTCAAACTAAAGACTATAAAATGGTATTTGTTACCTCTCTGTTAAGCACACATCATTAATGAGAGTTAGAAAAGACTGGTTGACTCGGAATCAGGATAATGTGTCGGAGTGGGACGACATGTCTATCCGCAGACTGTTGTTTCAGTGAGCTAACACTATAAAAAAAAATCCAACAAAGCGTGTTGGTCTAGTACAAATCGGACCTCATCATCTCATTGAAAATTAACTTGTTATTACCATGATATATAGCTGAAAAATTGCCGAGTTAGCGTTAAACAACAATCACTCACTCACTTACATTTTATTCTAGTTTGCAACTCTCTTTACCACAGACTTAGAAACTGATATGGTTGTCCATTCTTGGTCAACTGAACAACCATTTATATTGGCGAAATGTTGCATTTAGTTCTGTGTATAATTTTTATTGCTGCAGCTAGTTTTATTTAAAAAAAAATTAAATAAAAAACAGTCCCTATAGACTAAAGAGAAAAGTTTGAAGAGGTAATCAGAAGTAGCAAAGGACAGAAAATTCAATGGTCAAAAGAAAAAGAACAAAAGGACAAACAATGATCTACAAAACATTACACAGAAATCTAAAGAATCCCACTAGAAACCGGGGATGAACTCAGTTTATACTATTTCAGAGGAATTATGTTAAGAACTATAAGTGTTGATTATTTTTATTGCAGGAGGTTTTGAGAGGTCCAATGGTGTCCTGTATTTACACATCCAACAGAGATTTGGAGCAGGTGCTGGTGAAATCGCCTGGGTGATATCTCTAAGTGTTACACTCAAATTGTTATTTGGTAGGTGCATATAACATTTCTATGGTGATATCTCTAAGTGTTACACTAATTCTTATTTAGTAGGTGCATATAATACGTACGGCATGGGTGATATCTCTAAGTATTGCACTCAAATTCTTATTTAGTAGGCGCATATCATAAGGCATGGGCAATATCGCTGAGTGTTACACTCAAATTATTATTTAGTAAGCACATATAATAAGGCATGGGTGATATCAATGAGTCTTACACTCAAATTATTATTTGGTAGGTGCATATAACATTACAATTTTAAGTGTTACACTCAATTTGTTGGTTGGTAGGTACATGCAATACTGCATGGATGATATCTCCAAATGTTACACTCAAATTATTATTTGGTAAAGCCATGTAACAACAGTACATTAGTGATATCTCCGAGTGTTACACTCAAGTCAAAACGTTATTTGGTAAATACATATGACACTACAATGCTGATATTTTCCAGTGTTACATTCAACTTGTTATTTTGTGGCACATGTAACATTACAAGATGATATTTCTCCTCAGTGTTGTACTCAATTTGTTATCTGGTGTTTACATACAACACCACCGGGTGATTTTTGCAAGTGTTGTATTTTTATAAGTACAATGTACATCTAGCATATTTTCCATGATATCTCTGAATGTTAAAGAGAAATTACTATATGGTGCATTGCCTCATGTATACACACGTCTGTGTGGTAGTCAATTTTTTTTGTATAATATTACGTGGTGCATTACCTTATTTATATGCCTGAGTGGTAGAGGGAATGCTTTAGTTGGTAAGTACGTGGTGTTTTGCCTCAGTTATAGGTCTGAGTGGTGGAACCAAGCTGTTATTTGGTGAGTACACATAACTACCGGGTTGTATTTTTGAACGTTACATGTGATAATTACATAAGACACAATCTCAGTGATATCTCTGAATTAATTTTAGACATAAATGGATGATTTATGAGTACATGAAGCATAGTCTGAGTGATATCCATATATGGTATAGTATTTGTAACATCATCAAGTGCTTCGCCGATAGAGGTTCATGTGACTGATAATAGGTGACCATAACAAATTTTGGCCATCTTGTATTAGGCCCTTTGGTTTTCTTGCTTCTAAAAACTTTTATGTTATTTGGTTTTCAAATATTTGGATTTGAGTGAAACCTAATGCCGGTTATTCTAGATACGTGTCATGATATCTACGTTTATATCTTTATAACACAAGTGTGGACACAGAAATGTGCTGTCTAAAATGCAAGTATGGATGTCAATATTTCATATTATTAACTTTAAAAAAAAAGAAAAATTCATGGACACAGGGGTCCTGGATTTTTTTTAATAAAAAACTAATCCTGGATTGTTATTTTTGCTTAAAGTCCGGTCCTGTGTTTTTATTTCAAATTTTCATCATAGCCCCCCTCCCCCTCCCAAGGGATATAAAATTGTATCATTAATGATAAATTAATAAATAATAAATTCAGATTTTCTATTTAAAATAAATCTCTTTTACAAAACCACTGATATTTGTTCAATTTTTAACGCTGATTTAAGCTTTAGACGCAACAAATTTTTATTTTTCTCTTTAAACTGTCGAAACATAACATTTATTTGACTGTAAAATTCACAAATAAAATTCACCCCCCCCCCCCCCCCCCCTTTTTCCCTTTTTTCTTGTTTAAATCAATGATCAACAATATTCCAGAATCAAACAAATGAATAAATATAACATAGATTTCTTCTACATGCATCTTTTTACCATGCAGAGTCAGTGTGTTTTAAATCGGTGACCCACTTTAGTACGTTCTACCAGTTTTTTTCTTAATAATGTTGTTTAAATATATAAAGAGTGTATTATATAGCCGAGTCGCATGTCTACATTGAACTTTGTCATGGGTTCTCCACCCAGTTTTCCCCACCAATAAAACTGACCGCCACGTATAACTGAAATATTTTGTTGAAAGTGGCGCGTTAAATACTAATATCATACTCGTAATCTGAACCGTCACTGTAAGTAAGATTTAGAAGGTTTTGTAATTTAGGTAACGGTATATGAACACGTTACTATATGGATGAATCAACAATATGAAATGCAATAGTCACTGTTTTTATCCTCTCCTCATATAACGAAACTTGAAGCTGCCAGAAAATGAGGTTAATGGTCTATTTATTATAACAAAGATTGTATTAATATTCACTAAAACTTACACTAAAATTACATAAAACCATGTATTTTGATATAGATATGTTAAGATGTAAACAATTGATATAGATATGTTAAGATGTAAACAATTGATATAGATATGTTAAGATGTAAACAATTGATATACATGTAGATATGTTAAGATGTAAACAATTGATATAGATATGTTAAGATGTAAACAATTGATATAAAGGGTGTTATTTTACAAGAGAATATAACACACTGAAGTATTATACATCAATGTTGTTATTGTTCAATGACTTTTGTGGTTTGTTACTTTGTTTCATTTTTTTCGATGTCAAAATAATATTTACATTTTACTCACATGTGGAAAGTTCTTGCATGGGGTTGGGTTGGGGGCCCAGCAAAACTTGCTTAACTCCGCCACTTTTTATAGAAATGCCTGTAAAGTGATCCGTCATGTATTTGCGTTCAAGGGGTATCGATTTGAACTTTTTCTACGATTCTTCTGTTAGATTTGGGAAATGTTTTCGTTTTTCGTTTTATTGCAAATAGTTGAAATTATAAATAATCATAATCATGGTGAATGTACAATTGTTATCGGGAGTCACAATCCCCCTTCACCAAGAAAAAAACCCCAAAACAAAATAAAAACAAACAAACTAACCTCTGGACACGAAAATAAATATAATGTATTCATCTAGGCCATTCCAATGACTATTTTAATACAAGTTTCCTGAGTACAGTATACAATATTCAAGGATATTTGTGAATTATGCGAATAACCGAGACGATACAAAAAGAAGAAAAACACAGTATTTTATGATCGTACGCCACAAACTTGACCAAAATGGGTTCGAAAACATATTCTCGATTCATGGTTCAGAAACCATTTATTTTTCTTCGAATTGCAAACATGAACACCGAGGATTACACATGTGGTCGAAAAGCTTAAAACGAACCTATCATCTACTTGTTTTGTGTTCAATTTCTATTTGTTTCAATTGAAATTCGAATTTCAGCAGCTTCTATTTCAGTTTCAATTACAAAATTGGCAATCTTAAGTTCAATGGTTTCTTCACTAAATATTTCATTAACTGATTTGCCAGTAATACATTTTATTTATATTATAGCATATCATAGATGTTTTAAACTTTAATTAAAGATGTATAGATGGTAAAACTGATTCCTCGTTCTTGACCTATTCAAATTTATCCCGGTCAGGCCTTTTGGAATTTGTTGGATATTTATTTCACTTCTGTAAAATAGTAAAATTCTATACTTCTGAAAAATAATATTTCTTAAGCTTTTATATTTTCGACCACGGACGAGCCCCCAATTTCTGTGACGAACCCAGCAAAGACAAGTTTTAGTTTGACCCAAGAAAAAACAAAATCACTTGTAAATTTAACAACTTTTAATTACTCAAGATTTTGCTTACAAAGTAATAGCTTTAATTAGGTAATGCATTGCTTTTCTTCGAGAAAGTTCTAAAATTGAAAGAAATAACGAGAAAAACGCTTCTATAAATATGTTATGTTATGGCATATGGAAAAATACTGTAATTTCATTGGACGCACGGCTGAGTACCATATGCTTTGTATATGGAAGGAGCCATAGACATACATCACGTGATCAAATAATTAAATTTCACTCATATGCCAGTTCTAACATTGGTTTTCTATCCTATTACAGCTTACCAATGTAATTTCATTGTTCTGTTCGGTAAAATAACCATGTTTTTTTTATGATATACTCGGAATAAAAATGAAATGTCATCGCTATGTCATAACTGATGTGGGGCCCGGGTGGCTCAATGAGTTAGGTCGTTGAATCTAACAGCTCATACAAGCCTATCACCAATACGGCGTGGGTTCGCGCCCAGCTTTGTAAATTACAAAAAAAGGGTGCACTCGACTCGCAGCCGCAAGTGATAAAGTTTGCTAGTTGCTTGCCCAGGGTAGGTGATTCTCTCCGGGTACTCCGGCTTCCTCCACCACTAAAACTGGTCGCCATGATATAGCTGAAATATTGCTGAAAGTGGCGTTAAATCACCAAAAATAAAATCAAAATCAAATCATAACTGATGTTGACATTTTTAAGGTTATTTCCCATACAAAAACGACACCCGATATAGAAACGAATTTTTCGTAATGTTAAAAATAGTATGAAAATATTTGACTTCAAATTAAAAACTATGCCCCCTAATGTAATAGTTATTCAGGTTTTAGGCAGGCTATATAATGTCACACTCCAGGCTTCGTAATTATTCCAATACTCATAATGTCACAAATGGAGTTTGAAAACACAACACCAAAGGGGTAATCCGAATCCGTAAATTCCAAACTGGAAATACTTTCGAAACCAGAATAGTCACAGCAATTCTATACTATAGTTATGTGCTTACTCTTTCAACGTTCAGTATTTAGTATTGTTTGTACAAGCAATTGTTATTATGAACTGGTGAATTCCGTTGAACAAATTTCTGAGGCATATTTCTAAGTAACCTTAATTTCTGTATCATCTTTTCTAGGTCCCGTAGCTAGTATTTTGTGTACGAAGTTCTCGCCGATGTCTGTGGTTATTACAGGAGCGATCTTGTTTACATCTGGTGTCTTGTTGACAGCTTATCTTCCTCATTTTATACTACTCTACATCAGCTATGGTGTGATAACAGGTATGATTAATAATAATATTATAAAGTCAGAGCCGTAGGGGTGTACCAAAAAGAGTAGGGGCCAAGCTTTAGAGATGGGCATGAAAGTGTGTGTGTGGGGGGGGGGGGGCAATATTTCAAAACTGCCAGGAAAGGAAAAAGCTTGAATTTCAAGCTTTAGATCTGATTATGTACTGCACATGTTCTGCGTTCATGCTCAAATTTCGGTTGTTTCTAAATTTTTTGCCAAAAAGTGGGGGAAGGGGCCCATCTCCCACAATTTTCAAACTATTATGCATCAATATCGATCTATTATGTGTAACTATGATTAATATCATTATTAAACTGTACTATTCCGTTTTTACAAGAAGAGTTTGAAGTTACCAAAGAAGTAATCAGAATCAGTAAATCGAAGAAGGACAAACACAACTCAATGACAAAAAGAAAAAGGATTAAAGGACACACAACGATCTACGCTAAAGATCGATTAACACGAACACAACTAAAATCCGGGATTGTACTCAGGTGCCCCGGAATAGTAGACAGTTCCTGCTCCACTAGTTACACCCGTCGTGTTAAACTAGTTACACACCCGGTGATAGACATTGACAATATGAAATCTACATTTGGTGATATACTTTACTTTCACAATAAGCAGATAAAATTAGTTCTACGTAGATTGTATGACGAACCTTATTATTTTAACAAGGTAAAAGTTGATGAACTACGTTTGAAATACAAAATAAATATATAAATAAATAAAAAGGAAAAAAAATAAAGGAAGAGAAAGAAAACAAACAAAAAACAACAACTATTCTATCTGTATTCATGAGTGCATGGTAGGATTTTCATGAAAACGTTCAACAGCTTTTGATATCCTTCTAGCCTCTGAAAGAAATTAACTGAGAGGTTATTGCAATATATTTACAAGAGTGTTTTATTTGCATTATTTTGGACCCATTCAAACAATTGCATGCTAAAATGCATTGTTGAAATGGGTCTATTATTACCCTAATATTAATAGGCTAATGAAGCTTGTAATGATATTCAATCGAATTCCTTGAATGAGTGAGTGAGTGATTGTTGTTTAATGCCAACTCCGCCAATTTTCAGCAATGTCATCGCGATAACAAGTTACTATTCAGTGAGATGATAATGTTGTTCGCTTTTGTACTAGACAAACACGCTTAGTTTGATTTTGGTCGAATTCCATGCGTTGATATTTCTTCTGAATTAATGTATGACATTCCTTTTGAATTAATAAATGGCAATTCGGAATCAATGCAGGGCAATGCTAATTATTAAGATCATGGCTATTGTTCTGACTCAATACAGGTAATCCAAACATTATTTCCACATGATTTCGTACCGGGTTTGTAAGTAGATTAACACGACGGGTGTCACTAGAAGAGCAGGAACTGTTTACCCTTCCGGAACACCTGAGTAAACCCCCAGTTTTTAGTGGGGTTCATGTTACTCAATCTTTAATTTTAGGTGTATGTTTTGTAGACCATTGTTTGTCCTTTTGTAATTTTTCTTTTGGCCATTGTGTTGTCTGTTCTTCTGCGATTTACGGATTCAGATTACCCCTTTGGTATTTTCAAACTCTTCTTGACTCCGGCACACGTTTGAGCGTGTCAAAGATATGACATGCAGTGCCAATAACATTAGTCGGTGTATTTGAACAGGTCCCGGTGAGATCTGTTTACCGTTATTGTAAATGACTTAGTAGTGTCTTCGTTAGAACTCATACTAGACAGAGGGGGCATGTGTGGCCTGACCTCAAGTATAACACCACTGTAGTGGAATCACGCCCCGATAACATGCACCGCAAGTGCTATGGTTCTCAAACACATACACATGGCAAAGGGGTTTCACCAGTTATTATTATGTCTCTCCATTAAGTCTTCTAGTCACGATATAGGTAGAATATTTTGTTGACAGTGACGATATATATAGAAAAACAGCAGTTATGAAGGTCGAGACGAACATTATCACTAGTCTTGCGGAGAGTCTGCTAGGACGAGCTGTGATACTAGTGATACTGTGCGCCGAGATATTAAATACTGACATTATTATTATTTAATCGATAACGTTATAACGTGTTGACGTCCCACTGACTGATACTTTTTCAGTGTCATGGTCAGTTCCTTGGTAGTCCAAAAAATCCCCCGCTGAGATCAAAGGACAAATGTATACATTACAGATAAACAGCATTAATACAACCCAGCTAAAAAAATCCCCCGCTGAGATCAAAGGACAAATGTATACATTACAGATAAACAGCATTAATACAACCCAGCTCAATACAAGGAGAACTTGTCAACAATCTTTGTAATTTAAAGGGTTAGGGGGCTAGGGTTATGGTGTTTAATGCCACTTTCAACAATATTTCAGTTATATTGTGGCGGCCAGTTTTATTAGTAGAGATAACCGAAATACACGGAGAAAACCACCGACCTACAGTACGTCACTGACAAACTTTATCACATAATGTTATATCAAGTACATCTCGGCATGAGCCAGATTCGAATTCATAACTTCAGTGGTGATAGGCACTGATTACATATGTAGTTGTAAATCTAACTACCATACACAAACGACCACGACGGCTCCTTAGTTGAAAGGAAGTGAAGAGTACACTTAACGGTACAGACAAAACGTCTACAATATCACTTAATATAAAGTACACTTAACGGTACAGACAAAACGTCTAAAATATCACTTAATATAAAGAAAAACACTTGACATTTATATTTAATAATCAAGCATAAATTTAAAAAGTAAGTAAGTAATAAGAGAATTATCTAAAATTCTAATAGAAATTTTTCTTAAGGACGCAATTTCTCATTGAGAAAGTCGTCGTCAAAAACTACATCAATTCAATTATGTTATAAATAGACATGTCTACAACATACATGTATTATCTACTTTCAGTTCCGGAGTTTTATATCACTAATAGTTGAGTGTGGTGCTTCACCGACAACAATCTAGTGTTAGAGAATACTGGCGCCATACTCAACAGATCAAACGTAGAAGCAATATATAATACAGTAAAACCTGTCTAAACCGACCCCCCTGGGACTGAAGAATTTGTTCTTTTAGACAAGGTGTTTGGTTTACACAGGTTCAAGTTGCATAGACATTTAGTAGATGGGACTGTAAAATCTGTCTGGTTTAGGCAGGTTTTCGGTTTACTCAGGGTTCGGTTTAGACAGGTTTCACTGTATCGGCAATCGGTTGCTAATGTATGCTGTTATATGCTATACAGTGTTGTTAAGCATCAGAACTGGCTTTACTGTGGAAATATTCTTTTTATTTATTTGAGTTGTGTCAAATAATTTGTCCTGTGGTTATTAACATTTACAGTTCCTACAAATATAAGGTTATCCTCCATCAGATATAGGTGACCTCAATCAATTTGAGCAATTCTGTTTAGGCCCTTTGGGACTCTTGCTTTCAGAGACCTTTGCAATTATTTGGCTTTTGACATTCAGGGTACCCGAAGAAGGTTATTCTAGAAACGCGTTGTGCACTAAATTAGATATACCCTTTTATCTAGTACCCTGGTAGTTAAACGAAGAACAGCATATATACAATAAACTATAAGCTGGATAGATAGTTTACAAATATTGAACATGCTTTCCCTGGCTTGAACATCACCATGTTGCCAGTGTATTTGGATTGTACATTCTTGATTGCCCCTTTGCATTCCTCTTAAGTTTAAAATACTCAGGACTAACCCTTAAATGAAATAAACATATACTAGAATCAATCAATCAATCAATCAATCAATCAATCAATCAATCAATCAATCAAACAGGGTTCTACTCCCTCAGGCATATGTAACCTTAGTCGATTTTGGCTATTCTATATTGGCCCTTTGGTTTATTGCACCCAACATTTTTAATTATTTGGCTTTCCAATCTTTCGATTTTGAGCGTCACCTGATGAAGGTTATTCTAGAAACACGTCGTGCGCACTAAATTTGATATCTACGTTTTTATTACTCTTATTTGATCAAACTATTTAATTGATATTTTACAGGTATAGGTAAATCCTTGGCATATCAACCCGGTTTAGTGGTCGTCGGAGAACATTTTGTAAAGAAACGAGGAGTTGCTGTTGGTCTTGCTACTGCAGGGGGTGGGATAGGTACTTTGGTTTTCCCGCCTTTGTTTGAACTATTGCTGACGTATTATGGGTTTTCTGGTGGACTAATGATTATCTCTGGTATAGCGTTGAATATGTGCATAAGCGGCATGTTGTACCAATCTTCACTAGAGAACAGGACCTTGCGAAGTCAGTCATTAATGTAAGTGTTCGTCAGATAGAGACAACAAGTAACATACACACACAATAACATGTATTAACACATCAAAATTTGTATGGTCTCCACCATGACTTGGTTGACCGTTATGGAATATCTGTGTCACAAATGACCACTGATATGCTACACCTGTCGTAAAAACGTCCCGGGTCTTTCCTCATTCATGGCTAATCACCGGGTTTGTGACTAGATTAACACGACGGGTGTCACTAGTGGAGCAGAAACTGCTTATTCTTCCGGAGCACCTGAGTTCACCACTACTTTTTATTGGGGTTCATGTAACTCGATCTTTAGTTTTATGTGTATGTTTTGTAGATCGTTGATGGTCCTTTTGCCTCTTTTCTTTTGACCATTGTGTTGTCTGTCCTTCGATTTACGGATTCTGATTACCCCTTTGGTATTTTCAAACTCTTTTTACAGTAAAAGATGCCTAAACAGAACCCTGAATAAAACGAAATCATGGATAAAGTGAACCATGAATAAAGCAGAATCGTGTATCAACTGAACATCAATTAAAATCCTAATGTAGGAAATCTTAGTTAGAATTTTTTTGTATTACATAATACGGTAATAAAACGTTCAGTTTGACAGTACGAGCACGAAACTCAGTATTTTGATAGGACTTTTTTAACAGATAGACAGACATTTCACCCCATTCTCTCACATTATCCTGATAACGAACCAACAAGTCTTTGTTCTTGTTTTAACAGATAGACAGACATTTCGCCCCATTCTCTCACATTATCATGATAACGAACCAACAAGTCTTTGTTCTTGTTTTAACAGATAGACAGACATTTTGTCCCATTCTCTCACATTATCATGATAACGAACCAACAAGTCTTTGTTCTTGTTTTAACAGATAGACAGACATTTCGCCCCATTCTCTCACATCATCCTGATAACGAACCAACAAGTCTTTGTTCTTGTTTTAACAGATAGACAGACATTTCGCCCCATTCTCTCACATTATCATGATAACGAACCAACAAGTCTTTGTTCTTGTTTTAACAGATAGACAGACATTTCGCCCCATTCTCTCACATCATCCTGATAACGAACCAACAAGTCTTTGTTCTTGTTTTAACAGATAGACAGACATTTCACCCCATTCTCTCACATTATCATGATAACGAACCAACAAGTCTTTGTTCTTGCACCATAATGCTGTGTTCTTTGCCAAAAGATGAGAAGCAATACGTGCCAGTTTTAGTCTTTGGTTTTCTATGACTGCGGATCGAACTCACAAATTACCACACTCGAGGCAACCATGCTAGCCTTTACACAACTGAGAAGGTCTTGTCAAGTCAATATTAATGCAAATAAATATTTTCATTGCATACCAATTTTCGTGTTTTTTGTTGGTAATATGAAAGCACGAAATATGAGCCCACGAAGAGCATATATACCTACAGAAATTGAAATAAAAAACAAATCTTCATTTTCTATCAATCCATGAAAGTTAATAAAAACGAAAATAAGTTACACCACAGTAAATGAATAAATCCCAAATGCTGAAAATAGTTCAGTTCATTAACATATCGTTTGCTTATAAAGTAAATAGTCGAACCAGCCTTAAAGGTTACCTCTATATAACAAACCACTGTCTATGAAGGACAGTCTCATTAATGAACACTGCATATAGTTGTAGCCTGTATATACGGTACATCTGCTCATAAAACCCAAAGGCACATTTTCTGATTCCCTTTAGTTTCCTTTATAGACAGGTTTTATTGTATTATATCGGGGTTATCAATTTTATTGATGGAGGAGGGACTGATGTGGTCATGATCGTATGGTAGTTGGATTTACTACTACCTGCAGAATCAGTGTCTATCGCCAGTAATGTTGTCAGTTCGCATCCCGCGCTTGGTGAGATGTACTAAATACAACATTATGTGATAAAATTTGTCAGTGACTTGCGGCAGGTCGGTAGTTGTCTCCTGATACTCTACGATACACTGAAATATTGTTGTATGTGGCGTTAAACACCATAAATCTAACACCTATTGGTGGAGGAAGCGGATAACCTCTAGAAAACCACTGACAATCCACAAATCAGCGATAAACATTATCACGTAATGGTGTTGTAAGTGTACACATAAACGTGTTACATTGAGCTGACAAACCTTTGAGGTCATAACGCTGGTTATATGTGCAGTTTTGAAATTTACTTGCCTTACGATCGCGACTTCGTGTGACCTCACATTTTCTTTTGTTATTGTCACAATTTTTATTTCATTTCAGATCACATTCATGTGAAAGAGTCCATAGTGTATTATTAAATGAAACACAAGATTTATCAGAACTTTCAATGATGGAAATTGAAGAACCGGGATCAAAAAATTCTTCAAAATATTGTCATAAACTATGGATTAGTCGCTGTCTGCGATCCTGTCAAACAGTCAAAACCAAAGACTCACAAAACAACATGCCAAAGAAAACCTTTGACTTGACGCTTCTAAAAAAACCAGACTTCTTTATGTTCTGTCTGGGAATAGGATTCCTGGCATTATCATTTAACTCTATGCTGATATTTATTCCGCCTCTCGCCGACTCCCGAGGTCTAAATGGTGTTCAGGGAGCGTACATTATGTCAGTTGCGGGAGTGTTTGATACAATTGGACGGATTGCGTCAGGTTTTATTTTAGAACTCAAGTGTTTACGGAAACTACGTAAAGTTGTATACAATGCCGTTATGTTTCTGTTAGCATTTGTTATATTTTTCCTCCCGTTTGTGATGACATTTATAGAGTTTTGTGTTGTTGCTGCTGTGTTCGGATTATTAATTGGAACTTACACATCTCAAAAATCTGTGATATTGGTTGATGTAGTTGGTGCCGAAGGGCTTAATAACTCATTTGGAATTTTAATATTTTTTCAAGGAATCGGTACGTTACTAGGACCCCCTTTAACAGGTATGTTATCATATTAAACATATCTAAAACCAACAAACGGGAGGGGGGGGGGGGGAATATATTATATTGTTCGAAATAGACAGGTTAAACATATCTAAAACCAACAAAGGGGGGGGGGGGGGGGGGGAATATATTATATTGTTCGAAATAGACAGGTTAAACATATCTAAAACCAACAAACGAGGGGAAATATATTATATTGTTCGAAATAGACAAGGTTAAACATATCTAAAACCAACAAACGAGGGGAAATATATTATATTGTTCGAAATAGACAGGTTAAATTTGGAATTATTCAAGGAACATATATATATGTCCGGTTTGTACAGGTTTGGCTTTAGACAGGTTTTGATGAATTATCATGTTTTTACTCTCATTATGATAGTTTTTTTTTCTAAGTACAGCATTAACGTAGGAACAGTCATGTTTGTCTACACAGTATTCTGTAGAACAAAGGGTACACAAAATTAATAAAAATTCAAAATAATTATCAGTCATTTTGAAGTGATAAAACTATGTTCTATTAATCTGATGCCTTATTACTGTGAAATTATTTACAAAACAAAAAACAAAACGAAAAAAACCCAAAACAAAACAAAACAAAAACAAATAAGCATTAACCGAATAAGATAAATAAAAAAGAACAAATGTAGGAACGGAATGTTGTCTACATAGTATTCTGTAGAACAAAGCAGTGGTGTAGCTTCCATTGAGGCGACCAAGGTAGTTGCCTCGGTGAAAATTCAACAACAAGAATTGGACGTTTCATTTTTCTCTTTAATTTCGGCTCAGTGGTAATAGAACAATCAAATTGGTTTTGTAATATGATTCAAATAGGTTATAACTATTTGTTTTAAAACGACAAAATGTATTTTCCTTACTTAAAATGTCAGTGGTCTCTGGAGGGAAGCACAACCAGACCCCCGCCTCTGTAATATTTGTCCACCAGATACGTCCGTGGAAAGGGTACACAAAATATGTAAAAATTCAAAATAATTTTCAGTCATTTTGTAAGTGATAAACTAATGTTATATTTATCTGATGGTTATTGCTATGGAATTATTTACTAAAAAAAAAAGTATCTTCTTACATTTGAAATCTTCACTCTGTACACGGTAAAAAAATAACTTCATTCATTTAATTAATTTTTTTTCAGGAATTTTCAAAGATGAATATGATTCCTATGGCGACGGATTTTTCTTCATTGGAGGTACGACATTTCTCGGTGCTGCAATTTTACTGCTGAGTAATATTATCAAGCGGAACAGGCAGTGAATGGAATGCTAGATAGTTTAAAGTGTAAATAGACTGAGAAGTGAAATGCTATTAAACAGTGCCAATCATCTTTGTCTTTCAGTTTTTTTTGTACTTTTCATTCAATTGCAATATTTTTGCTGTCGGCCGTATTATAGTATATATATGTCGCAACCGGTTTCCGTCTGTAGACAATTAATGTTTTATATATTCATAATAAGTTCAGTTCTATTTGACAAACTGCAATCTGCAAATGCGGTAGTTAGTGTAAACATATTTTATTAAGTAATTCATTAAGACAATACAAGCATGAATATGTGCAAACTATTCGGATGAATCATTAATAAGATTCGGAAACAAGTTATAAAACTTATATTAATCCGTTTCCTTGCTCATCGCTGAAAACGTTAAATAAAAGAAATCGACAATTGGTAGAAGTTTCGGATTTATAATAAGTTATTGCTATGGTGGAAAACTGTCGGTCTATCTTCAAAGTGTTGCGATATATCATTTCTCGGCTTATATAGTGCCAGTATTCCTTTCAAAAGTGATCTTGATGTCATTTTTAGTAGTTTTTCAATATAAATATCATTCAATTCCTTCTTAAAAGTTTGGACGTGGGTTATATTATGTTTGTTTAGTTAAACCAAGTTTAGGACATCAGCCCTCTTTATAATAGAAGTAATATTATACATATGACGACTTCTGTGTCACAACATTAATATATTATGTATAATGTTCAAGATTATAGCGTCCATAATAATAACACTGTTCGCCCGGCTATATGTGAAGGTTGGCATTTAACTGACACGTGGTAAGCACTTGAACAACCGCACCATTTCATTAAGAGGGGGAAATTATTGCCCATAAAACTAGTTTAACCCTGCCACATGTGCATGAACAAAATCAGGAAAATGAGCAGTCATGTATTTGTGTTTCAGGAGTATCTATTTTGCCTCTTTCTATTATTTTTCTATTGGATTTCGTAACTGTTCCGATAGTCTGACTGCAGATACACAGAGCGAGAGGATGGGTGTATCTAATTAAATAAATGACCAAATATTGACAAATTGTTGAATTTAATATTATTCTGTAGTCAGTTTGATTACAATAATGACATTGATGCATCGTTTCGAAATTAGATTCTCCGCTATTTATTAGCAAAAATAAGGATAGTAAATTTGAAATGCCAAACAAAAACAAAAAAATCACGTGATGCCTCATGTGATTAGAACTAGAGGAAAATTTCACTTTCTACATGTAGTGAACTGGTATCGTTTTGTTATTTTGTTTGTTTATGATTTTATGTTTCAATGAAGATGTTTTCGTATATTCGGAATATCTTTGTATTGTTCTCTGTAATGGATCATTTTTCTTTGCATGATGTTTTTGTTTATTAAATTCATATCTGCATTTGATATATTAACGTATTTTATTTAGAGGTCACACATTTTGACCTAGATAATTATGAATATAAAGTTTAAACTGATTGTCAATTATTCCGCCAATACCTCTCACCTCAAATCGTTGCCCATAAATTAAAAAGAACACTACGTGTGCCGATGGAAATCCAGTTCCCTGACTTAGACAGGAACAGAAAGAATAAACATTAGAGTAAAACGAAGGGGCTATCAGGAATAGACAATCCAAGTGATGATGATACTACGTACTCGGGGAAGAGCAAGCATGTTCTGTTTCTTATAACCACCGCGATCCCCACAGGGGTTATGTTTCTGATAGCCACCTCGTTCCTCATAGAGGTCCTATTTCTTATAACCACCACGTTCCTCATAGAGTTCCTGTTTCTTATAACCACCACGTTCCTTATAGAGGCCCTGTTTCTTATAACCACCACGTTCCTTATAGAGGCCCTGTTTCTTATAACCACCACGTTCCTCATAGAGATTCTGTTAGGTTGTGTTTCTTATAACCACCGCGTTCCTCATAAAGGTCCTATTTCTTATAACCACCACGTTCCTCATAGAGTTCCTGTTTCTGATAACCACCGCGATCCCCACAGGGGTTCTGTTTCTGATAGCCACCGCGTTCCTCATAGAGTTCATGTTTCGTATAGCCACCACGTTCCTCATAGAGGTTCTGTTTCTTATAGCCACCACGTTCCTCATAGAGGTCCTGTTTCCTATAACCACCATGTTCCTCATAGAGGTCCTGTTTCTTATAACCACCACGTTCCTCATAGAGGTTCTGTTTCTTATAGCCACCACGTTCCTCATAGAGGTTCTGTTTCTTATAGCCACCACGTTCCTCATAGAGGTCCTGTTTCCTATAACCACCACGTTCCTCATAGAGGTCCTGTTTCTTATAACCACCACGTTCCTCATAGAGGTTCTGTTTCTTATAACCACCACGTTCCTCATAGAGGTCCTCTTTCTTATAACCAGAGCGTTCCCCATAGAGGTCCTGTTTCTTATAACCACCATGTTCCTCAGAGGTCCTGTTTCCTATAACCACCGCGATCCTCCAGGGGTTCTGTTTCTTATAGCCACCACGTTCCACATATAGGTCCTCTTTCTTATACCCACAGCGTTCCCCATAGAGGTTCTGTTTTTTATAACCATCACGTTCCTCATAGAGGTCCTATTTCTTATAACCACCGCGATCTCCACAGGGGTTCTGTTTCATATAACTACCACGTTCCTCATAGAGGTCCTGTTTCTTATAACCACCGTGTTCGTCATAGAGGTCCTGTTTCTGATAACCACCGAATCCTCATAGAGGTTCTGTTTCTTATAACCACCACGTTCCTCATAGAGGTCCTCTTTCTTATAACCAGAGCGTTCCCCATAGAGGTCCTGTTTCTTATAACCACCATGTTCCTCAGAGGTCCTGTTTCCTATAACCACCGCGATCCTCCAGGGGTTCTGTTTCTTATAGCCACCACGTTCCACATATAGGTCCTCTTTCTTATACCCACAGCGTTCCCCATAGAGGTTCTGTTTTTTATAACCATCACGTTCCTCATAGAGGTCCTATTTCTTATAACCACCGCGATCTCCACAGGGGTTCTGTTTCATATAACCACCACGTTCCTCATAGAGGTCCTGTTTCTTATAACCACCGTGTTCGTCATAGAGGTCCTGTTTCTGATAACCACCGAATCCTCATAGAGGTTCTGTTTCTTATAACCACCGTGTTTGTCATAGAGGTTATGTTTCTTATGACCACCGTGATCGACATAGAGGTTCTGTTTCTAATAACCACCACGTTCCTCATAGAGGTTCTGTTTCTTATAACTACCGTGTTCGTCATAGAGGATATGATCATTGTATTTCACTTCAAGTTCATCACTAACCATTGAATTTGAACTTTGCGCTTTATACTCCTCACATAAATCACACATGTCCTTTCTCGGGACATGGAATCCAAGATTGAATTCATAATTAAAAATAATGCTGTAAAGATGGCGCTTTTGAGGTAAAATATCATTAGATGCACAGTGCTCCTTGTACATATTATACATTTTAGTAATAGATAAATCTGGTTCTAGATATTTTCTGTTTGTGGACGCCCGACAATAATGGCTTGGCATAGTTTGAAACGACTGAATATGATTTCTGATAACATTTTTTGCATCTTCTGGAATTGTTTTCTTAACATGCCGGCCTCTCATATCATTCAAACTTTTCTTTTTAGAGCTAAAAAACCACTGAATGCGTTGTGCACTTATATCCAAAGTGGACAAGTAAAATTGCTTGACGTAGAAATTTGAAAATGGTATTTGAACGAAAATTCTCTCCTAGAGTTTATTTTGGTCGTACGTTTGCGCTGTTTCTCCTCCTTGTCAATAGTGCTTGCATAAAAACAACCTTTCTCGGAGTCATTCAGGAACCAATAAGATTCAAATAATTTTTTTCGATCTGAAGAAGAAATTTTCGTAGTGCATTTGAACTTGCATAAGCCAATACAATCAGCTTGAACTTTCTTAGCAGATTTGTTTCTACCTTTGTAATCTACATAAGATTTTCCAGATTGTCGTAATCTTTTTCTGACATTTTGTTTCCAGTCTGTTTGATTACGAGATCTTTTTCTACCCCTCTTGGGTCCTTCAGTTTCTCTATCATTTGATTCATAATCACTTTCCCCATTTGACCCTTCAGGTTCTTTGTCATTTGATTTGTTTTCAACACTGTTCAATCTTTCAGTTTCTTGAGCGTTGGAGTCATTGTCTATGACATTGTTCGTCTCTTCAGGATCTAGATCATTCGATTCAGTTATCTTATTAGAACTGTTCGATGCATCAAGTTCTGCATCGCTTGAATCAGAGTCTCCAACTATTTGATTTTCATGATCATGCATTTCAGAGTTGGTTTGTGTCTTTGTAAAAGTTTGTTCAGTATCAATTACAATTACAGTACAATTTTCATCAGTATTCTGAATGAGTCTTTCAACTTCAGAATCAGATGCAATGTGGTGGATTGTTACTTCAGGAAACAAAGGGGTCAACTCATCATCTAACGGCGAGCTGTCCATATCATTTATCATTTTTAATACCCTCTCTAAATTCATAGCCATGTTGTATCAGTGTAGAAACTGAAGTGTATGTCTCAAATATATTCCTACTCGAGAATAAAAGTTATCGTGCGTTATGTCAGTTGCAAGACTTAGGTAAAAACCGGTCAGAGTACGATGACATAAATCTAAAATTTCACGAGCTTCTAATAGAGTCAATTTCAAACCAAATACATCCAGGAAAATCAAACCTTTCAAGTTTCTTGCCATATCAATAACTGTTCTGGCAGAAATTTCATTAAATGACAAATACAACTGTTCTAACTGCATGCATTTTGATATCACTTGAAAGTCAACATCATATATGTTTCTACAATCTGTTACATTCAGTAGCTCAAGTTTTGGAAGATATTGTACAAAACATATAGTCGAAAGTTTACATCTTCTTATATCAAGCCATACCAGATTCCTTGACAGACTCAGTTTAGTTGCTAAGTGAAAGTCTAAGCTATCTGAGCAACCACAGTATTCAGCATACCCAATAATAAATTATCTGAAGCAGCTTGAGTGTTTAAAAATATAGATCAGATCTGTTTCTTTTATATGCAACGCTCCATAAAAATCAAATTCTTTCCATAATTTTGATGATTCCTTTATTAAAAAGTTGAAGGTTGTGCAGATTCTATTAACGCTGGTAAGCAATTCATCTAATGTAAGGAAACTGAATATATGGGTAAGAACTAAGTCAGGCAAATCTGTGATTGATAGCAAGCTGAAAATGATACAAAAGATTTCATTGCTGCATTTGGTTTATACAGAACATGCATTACTTATGCTATTTTTTCAATATTAAAGTGTTTTCTGTCAAAATATTCAAGTGTTAGAATGATCTATGTCCTCAAAAATGAAATGATATTGATCATAGAGATGCAAAATACAAAAGAAAGAATAGGAAACGTATAGACAAATAAGAATTAACAAAGAAAATAAGTCTTTATCAACCCTTCAAACCGATAATTGTAGTGAAAAATATTTCAATATTAGACTAATGTATCTGAATCTATTTTAAAATTAGAATGTTACATATCCCGAATAATCTAGTTTAACGTTCAGAAAGGAAACTTTTTACAGCGACAAGGCAATATGATATGTATGTATCATTTAAGTACAGCTTGGTAACATTTTTGGATAGATAAGGGTTTTTCATTACTATTTAAAATAATAAGAAAAGAGGCTTACCTTCTTCCATCATTCATATTGTTGTGATTAGGCAACTTCGGGTCATGTGACCAAGTTTCTGGACTATGATTGGATAAAGAGTTAGATCATTTTAATACTGATTTCAACTTTAATTTGGAGATACATCATTTAAATATTATGTTTTACTGACTTATGGTTCAGATATGAACTGAGTTACTTTGTATGGAGACAGAACATTGTGTTTATAAGCTGCTTAGCACTCTTATCTCATTTTCGAAAAAATGCAGATAGAACACTTTAACTCTAAGGCCACGAAATGTTGTAATGTCTTATGATTGTATGCCTTATATGTGCTTTGCTGTATTATTATTATGTACTGTCATGCATGTTTTCTGTTACTATTTTATGTTTGTTTGATAGACGATTTATTTGTATTGCTATGTATCGTCTTTAAATAAAGCTTTTGAACATTTTTTTTATTTATTTTTTTTTTAAATAGAGAATTCGCCAGACAATGCATTTCAAAATTTTATAGTAATTAGCACTTACTATTTGCTAGTGATTACTGGCAATTCTTCAGTTTTCTTCTATTTCTTTATCTCAGCTTAGGCGTGTGTTTTGGTCAATGGTATATCTCGTTGTGGCAAGCGTGGGCAGTTTCTCGTGCATCATGGGTGCTCTTCGGAACCCCTCGGCCCCCATCCCCCACGATTCACTACACTCTTCCCCGTTTTATCTTAAAGAACTCCGGACTGCAGCCACTGAGAAACCCCCAGAAACAAGGGGCCATCCGGGATGTAATGACAAATCCAAAAATCACCCAAGGGCTCACAAGAGGCGGATAAAGCCTCCACAAGCCCTAAGCTTCCGATATCCATGGGACAGCGTTTCTAGGAGTCACCAGACTAGTAAATTCTGTATGCTACACACCAGACTGTGTGGCACCCCCTACACCCACAATGCACCAACTATCTATTCTGATATCCCTTAAAAAAAAACCTTATCGTCATTATCCATATAATCCTTCCCCCCAAGTATTATTAGATAATAAATATATGTCGCGATGGGTGGACCTTACCTTCCCCTTTTCCCCCAATCACTGTCATTATGCCCCCTGCTCTCCCAATAATTCCCCCTCTGCACTATACCTTATCCCGGGAATGCCTGTGACACCCCGAGCAGACAAAATCTCCCATGGCATCTGCCTCTTCCTGCGTCACCTTTACACATTTACCATGATACCATTCTTTGCACTCCTCGCACCTGATCATGAACTCCCCAGTATATGGCTTCCGACAAACACAATAAAGCTTATCTCTATACACCCGTTGATCTTTGGCGCCCCCCCCCCCCATTCTCCTTGATATAACCTGTCCCCTTAATGATTTGTTGACTCAGTTTTTGGGCCCACTCTGGAACCTCGCGGTCCTGACACAACTTCAACCTAGCATGGTTGGCGGTGATTATCACCCGCTTTAACTTTATTTTATAGAGATAGGGGGGTCAACATTTCAATTACCACTCCTGGGCCTTTCCACGAGGGACTCAATTTTCGAGTTTTTCCCTTAACGGTGGCAGTGTCCAATTGATACACCAAATCCCCCAATTTTAACTCTCTGACCCTCACCTTGACATCGTAATCTCTCTGCATTCGTCTTTGGGATTGTTTGAGAATCTCCCTAGCCACCCTGTGAGCCCCTTCAATAGCTGTTTGCAACTTCCCTACGTATTGGTCTCCTTTGGGCTGTCCGGTGTTTCCCGGACTCCCGAACATTAGTTCCGCAGGCAACCCAATCTCCCTACCCAATATCATCATATTGGGTGTGTACCCTGTGCTTCTATTTACAGAGGACCTTAACGCTCCTGCCAACTGAGGTAGGTATTGATCCCAACTCCGCTGACTTTTTTCCAATGAAACACCGCACCGCGCCATCAGTGTACGATTGCATCGCTCTACTTGTCCGTTCGCCGAGGGACGGTAAGGGGTAGTTCTTGATTTATATATGTGAAGTAAGTCACACATTTCCCTGAACAAAGAGGACTCAAAATTCCTCCCCTGATCAGTTAATACTTGGAATGGGCACCCACATCTAGAAAAGAACTGATTCACCGCGGCTCTTGCCGTTCCCTCTGCACTCTGAGAAGGCAAGGGGATACACTTTACCCACTTGGTAAATTGGTCGACCATCATCAAGATGTGTTCATTTCCTCTCTCAGTGCGAGGTAGGGGCCCAGTGAAGTCTAAATGGACCCGTTCCATTGGCGATCCTGAATGATAGGATAACATTGGGTGTCTAGCTGAGACCGTTGCCTTCTTATTTTGGTTACACTCCATACACCCTTTCACGTAAGCCGACACATCTTTACTTATCCTCCTCCAATAATACCTAGACTTCACTTTCTCGATTGTCCTTTCTATACCCTGATGTCCAGCTAAGGGGGGATCGTGACAAAGCTTCACAATTTGTTCCCTGTACATCTTTGGGACCACCCTCCTTGCTGACTTCCCCTCATCCCCTTCCCTCCACAGGCCCCCTTTTTCCAGGACAAAAACTTCCCTGTTTATCCAATAATACTTGCTTCTAGAGTCCCCTATAAACAATTCTCCTTCAGTGGGCTCCTCCCCTGTCTCCCTCCACCTAACCACCCAGGCTAATTCGGGGTCCACCTGCTGCTGTTCCTTCATTTCGTCCTCACCCGGGCCTTGAAAACTGATGCCCTCTGCCTCTCGAACTATTTGGACTCCCTTGATACTTTCCCATCTAAGTCTATTCCCCGCTTCCCCCGCTTCCAGATCACCCTCTTAGATCTGGGTCTCTACGGGGGAAGCGGGGAATAGACTTAGATGGGAAAGTATCAAGGGAGTCCAAATAGTTCGAGAGGCAGAGGGCATCAGTTTTCAAGGCTCGGGTGAGGACGAAATGAAGGAACAGCAGCAGGTGGACCCCGAATTAGCCTGGGTGGTTAGGTGGAGGGAGACAGGGGAGGGGCCCACTGAAGGAGAATTGTTTATAGGGGACTCTAGAAGCAAGTATTATTGGATAAACAGGGAAGTTTTTGTCCTGGAAAAAGGGGGTCTGTGGAGGGAAGGGGATGAGAGGAAGTCAGCAAGGAGGGTGGTCCCAAAGATGTACAGGGAACAAATTGTGAAGCTTTGTCACGATCCCCCCTTAGCTGGACATCAGGGTATAGAAAGGACAATCGAGAAAGTGAAGTCTAGGTATTATTGGAGGAGGATAAGTAAAGATGTGTCGGCTTACGTGAAAGGGTGTATGGAGTGTAACCAAAATAAGAAGGCAACGGTCTCAGCTAGACACCCAATGTTATCCTATCATTCAGGATCGCCAATGGAACGGGTCCATTTAGACTTCACTGGACCCCTACCTCGCACTGAGAGAGGAAATGTACACATCTTGATGATGGTCGACCAATTTACCAAGTGGGTAGAGTGTATCCCCTTGCCTTCTCAGAGTGCAGAGGGAACGGCAAGAGCCGCGGTGAATCAGTTCTTTTCTAGATTTGGGTGCCCATTCCAAGTATTCACTGATCAGGGGAGGAATTTTGAGTCCTCTTTGTTCAGGGAAATGTGTGACTTACTTCACATACATAAATCAAGAACTACTCCTTACCGTCCCTCGGCGAACGGACAAGTAGAGCGATGCAATCGTACACTGATGGCGGCGGTGCGGTGTTTCATTGGAATAAATCAGCGGAGTTGGGATCAATACCTACCTCAGTTGGCAGGAGCGTTAAGGTTCTCTGTAAATGGAAGCACAGGGTACACACCCAATATGATGATGTTGGGTAGGGAGATTGGGTTGCCTGCGGAACTAATGTTCGGGAGTCCGGGAAACACCGGACAGCCCAAAGGAGACCAATACGTAGGGAAGTTGCAAACAGCTATTGGAGGGGCTCACAGGGTGGCTAGGGAGATTCTCAAACAATCCCAAAGACGAATGCAGAGAGATTACGAAGTCAAGGTGAGGGTCAGAGAGTTAAAATTGGGGAATTTGGTGTATCAATTGGACACTGCCACCGTTAAGGGAAAAACTCGAAAATTGAGTCCCTCGTGGAAAGGCCCAGGAATGGTAATTGAAATGTTGACCCCCTATCTCTATAAAATAAAGTTAAAGCGGGTGATAATCACCGCCAACCATGATAGGTTGAAGTTGTGTCAGGACCGCGAGGTTCCAGAGTGGGCCCAAAAACTGAGTCAACAAATCATTAAGGGGACAGGATATACCAAGGAGAAGGGGGGCGTCAAAGATCAACGGGGGTATAGAGATAAGCTTTATTGTGTTTGTCGGAAGCCATATACTGGGGAGTTCATGATCAGGTGCGAGGAGTGCAAAGAATGGTATCATGGTAAATGTGTAAAGGTAACGCAGGAAGAGGCAGAGGCCATGGGAGATTTTGTCTGCTCGGGGTGTCACAGGCATCCCCGTGAGAAGGTATAGTGCAGAGTGAACTATTGGGGAGCAGGGGGCATAATGACAGTGATTAGGGGAAAAGGGGAAGGTAAGGTCCACCCATCGCGACATATATTTATTATCTAATAATACTTGGGGGGAAGGATTATATAGATAATGACGATAAGGTTTTCTTAAGGGATATCAGAATAGATAGTTGGTGCATTGTGGGTGTAGGGGGTGCCACACAGTCTGATGTGTAGCATACAGAATTTACTAGTCTGGTGACTCCTAGAAACGCTGTCCCATGGATATCGGAAGCTTAGGGCTTGTGGAGGCTTTATCCGCCTCTTGTGAGCCCTAGGGTGATTTTTGGATTTGTCATTACATCCCGGATGGCCCCTTGTTTCTGGGGGTTTCTCAGTGGCTGCAGTCCGGGGTTCTTTAAGATAAAACGGGGAAGAGTGTAGTGAATCGTGGGGGATGGGGGCCGAGGGGTTCCGAAGAGCACCCATGATGCACGAGAAACTGCCCACGCTTGCCACAACGAGATATACCACTGACTAAATCACACGCTTAAGCTGAGATAAAGAAATAGAAGAAAACTGAAGAATTGCCAGTAATCACTAGCAAATAGTAAGTGCTAATTACTATAAAATTTTAAAATGTATTGTCTGGCGAATTCTCTATTTAAAAAAAAAAAGTAAAAAAAATGTTCAAAAGCTTTATTTAAAGACGATACATAGCAATACAAATAAATCGTCTATCAAACAAACATAAAATAGTAACAGAAAACATGCATGACAGTACATATAATACAGCAAGGCACATATAAGACATACAATCATAAGACATTACAACATTATTATAGCACATATATATCATGCATACTTACTAATAAATCAAATTTAGAATGTGTTTATTCAGTACTTACAAACTAGATGTGTTCTGCCAGTCTATTTACCCATGGATCAAAAATTCTCACATGTGCGGCCATCATCGATTTTCCTGGCGCGAAACAATTACACGTCACTGGTGTGAAACTCAAATCAAATCAACAGAGCGTTTTTTTGTTTTGTTTTTATCTTTTTTTCCGTTTTTTTTCATTGGCAATAGCATAGCTATGAGGGTTGTCCGCCCGGGTGGCACTTGTGGACCTGTTGTATAAGCCTGTATAGACTGCATTGAAAAATGCCGGGATCACTACATAGGTTGAAGGATGTTTTCATCTTTGGAGTTACTTTAAACATATCTTAAGACAAAATAGTCTCCTATGTTAAAGTCAAGGACGGATCAAGGGGGCGCGCGCACCCGGTGCGCCCCCCCCCCCCCCCCCCCCCCCCCAAAATTGGAAAAAATATGATTTTTTGTCGTAAAATCGTGATGTTTCACACGAAATACCCCAACAATTTTCGCGCCTCACTCCGCTCGGCGCAATTTTTTTAACTGCGCCCCCCTAACTTGAAATCCTGGATCCACCCCCTGAAAGTGTCCACCCAGACAATATTTTATAGAGACTGCGATATGTTGTTGAGCTAGCTGAGTTATATGGCTTACCATTTCCGTACGACTTGCTTGATACTCCACCTGGTAAATATCAATGGAAACAGCTAGTAATTAAAGCTGTATATATCTATCATTCCAACAGATTAAGTCCTCAAACGGAAGAAGCGCAAGCAAAATCATCGTTAAAATATATTTATTTCAACAACTCAAAAGACTGACGGGAAAGTACATAATATCTGGAAATCCTGTGGTTCTGAACCATATGCTGTGTCATTAGCCGCTCTGAAGACCAAAATTGCCACTGGCACCATAATTCTACAAAAACAAGTTTCAAGATTTTCCAACAATGCGAAAACTCCAATATCAGCTATGCTGTAAGGAGATAGAGGATATTTTACATTTTATAGTAAGATGCTCTGCATTACAGATAGTATGTTCTCCATTCCTGACAGCAATCCAGAGTTCCGGATGGGTGGTTCATACACTCCGGGATGTGCAGCTTCTTCTTCTTTCCTTCGTATAAACTTCCAATTATGGAACACCTCCGGTTATATGTCGGAGTAATTAAAATCCAATCACAATATGAATATTTACATATGAATTTTATATAGTACACCTCCGTGTACAGTGTCTGTTGTATAGAACAGTTGTTTCTTAGTGTTTTTAAAAGCAGTAATATTTTAAACTTGTATAAGTGCGGAAATACTGTGATATTGAAGGATTTTATAATTATACGAGGAACTCTATAGAAGAATTCGGTTCTCCTGACAAAGGAGAGAACTTCTGGATAGGTAATCAGGTAATCAGGTATGAAATAGTGTCCGGTGCTATGAAATTGTGGTTAGGGTTAGGGTTAGGGTTGTTAAAATGTCTGCTGGACACTATAACATATGTAAAAGTGTCCGGCGGACACTTTGAACTAGAGGACACAATTAAATGCTACACAATAATAAACAATGGGATAGGACACAAGTTTCACAACTTAGAAACGTCTTCTCCAATACATACAAGAATTTATACAACATGTTAAGCGTCATGCAAATTGATTATCTAAGCTAAAGTCATTTAAGAAATAAATCATGGAAGCCAGAATGTGTTGGGAGTTTTAACATGGATTGGCGGATATTAATATTTTATCCCGAGCCAGAAGCGAGGGATAACATTTACTAATATCCGCCAATTCATGTTAAAACTCAAAACACATTCTGGCTTCTGTGACAATGGTCTGCGACAATGACTAGTGTGGTGTTATTGTTCACGGTTATCTCGAGGAGGAAAAAATCAATGATACATAGTTTCACAGTTACTTTTGCAGCAAAATATTTGACAGGCATGGTAACTAGTGTTCCTTCCTACGAAACTTTCAGTCTTATTAAAAATTATATTCTTCGTCAGTCTAAATACTACAAAAATCACTTCGAAAATTCAAATTTCTGAGGTATTATGACATATCAAAGTGGATTTTTGATGATAAGCTCCGCCCACAAATTTTGTCAGTAGGCACTACCGCAAATGCCGGTTTAAGCTAATGTTAAATATCCACAACCTATAACTCAAACTCACAATACATTATTAATATGTTAATTCCAAATGTATCTTCCTTTCTACTTTTATTTATTTCAAGTCAAATCTGTTTGTTTTATCGAAACATTTTTTTTCTAAATATATTCAACAATTAAACATGGTGTTAGTCTTCAATTCAGTGCAATTACAAAAGTTCTTTCAAAAGTCAAACGCTATCATCTTTACAGTCCACATTTAATTCCCATTCCATTTCTAGATTTACAGTTTCTCCGCCATCTTGCATTGACATAGCCAGAAATGATAGGTGATTTGCTCATTTGCATATTCAAAATGGCGGCTCAAAGAGAATTTGGATTTCAGCATATAGTTGAACGGGAAACTTTCTGTTAGCTTGGGCCGGACAATTTTCCGGGATAAAAAATCAAACTATGCACCGGTTTGAACAATATCTCAAAATATTACAGCTGTACCATGAAAACTCAAGGTTCCCACCCAGTTTCAAATTTTGAAGCGTAAGCCATTCAAAAGCATTGAGAAGAAGTGAAAAAATGCATCCTTCACGGTTTTCAAGACCTAAAAGTACTTTTCTTACAATCCCCATTCTAATTGCCGGGACAAATTCCGTCAGTTCCGGGAACATTGTTGAGGAATCTTTCTTCGATAAATATGTTGCTGACAAATTAAAGGTTCCCACGATATTTTAAAAGAGGGCTTCACATGGTTTTTTTTACCTTTCTAGTAGAGATTCAATAGGGGTTCACGCAAAACAAATCTACTATTTCGGCAGAAATTGAAAAAAAATGCACAATATATTTTTATTTCGTGGAAAAAAAGGGGGGCAGTGCATTAAATATATTTTCGATCTTTTACAGTCTTTACCCAGCAAACACGTAACGTAAGTGTAACGTTAAAGTAACGTTATAGTTAGGTAACGTACAAAAATAACGTTATTATAATGTTATATCGACGTAAAGAATAAACGTTACCTAGTGACCTAATTACAATGTTAATTTTTATTGTTTTTTAAACGTTTTTGCAACGTCCAATTATTAACGTTTAATCTTAAACGTTGTACTGACAATTAACTAACGTTTAGTGTTTTACGTTATGTATTAAGCCAAAATATAACGTAAAATAATAACGTTTGTACAACGTATAACTTACGTTACATGTTATACGTTTTTTGTAACATTTATGTGACGTTTGAATAACGTATATGTTTACATTTACTTATAAACCTTGCAATAACGTTAGAGTATAACCTTATTATAACGTTTTTTAACGTTTAAAATAAACGTTGAATCGAAACAGATTAAGAACGTTATTATATTTCGTTCTCAAGACGTTTTCCAACGTTACAATAAAATATTTTATCCTGCAATGACAGCATTTATCGACCAATACAGTCTGCCCAATATTTTGTTTGATATTTGTCAGTTATAAATAGAACATATAGCAAACTCATCGGGGCACATCGGGGGATAATGTTTTCAAATACATACACAAAATTATTTCAAATACTTTTATCATCGTCCAGTAAACGTTTAATTACGATTTAAAATTGCAGGATAAATACAATACATGTAAACGGTCGAAGCATATAGGTAAATATGTGTATTCGTCGCGAAACGCGGGAAAAGGCTCGGCAAAGCCTCGCCTTTCCCCCCGTTTCTAAGCCTCATACAGATATTACCTATATGGTTATGGGTTTTTTTTTATAAAAAAATATTCTGATTCCCAATGTTGCGAAAAAAAATATTCTGTTTTGTGGAGAAACAAAAAATCTGATTCCGAGTTTTTGTCATATAACCTAATGTTAAATTCTGGAAAAAATAGATATTCTAACTCAAGAGTCTCGTGTTGTCCGAAAACAAAATTCTGAGCGAAACAAAAAACCATACCCCCCCCCCCCCCCCCCCTCCGCCCCCTACAAGTTAAATGGTCGGTCCTTTAACCCTGAAGATTTGGTAGGGAAAAAGAATTCTCACAAATTTGTGAAAAATGAATTGAAAATAATGTTGTTCAGTGGTTTGATTCCAAAGCACAGGAATTTGTTTCTAGTATAAATGGGAGGACCCTTCCTCCCTCTTCCTTTCAAGAAAGGAAGGGCCCCCCCCCCCCCCCCCCCATTGATAGAAACAAGTGCCTGTGTTCTGAAGTTGTAACACAGGGCCTTGTCATTATCCACGTAAATGTACTATCAATGCATAAACATACATGTATACAAGGGTTGACACGACTCGACGTTCAATGAATACAATGTAGGGTCAATGTGGAAAAACAATAGTGTCACCGTTAGGTCAATGTGGAAAAAAAATAGTGTCACCGTTATAATTATAACTAACGGTGACACTATTTTTTTCTATCTCGGTGACACTATTGTTTTTTCCACATTGACCCTACATTTTATTAATTGAATGTCGAGTGCCTGTGGTTGACATCTTGTTTACCCCCGCTCGCTTCAAGTCGTGTTTGTTTTTAAATTCCTTCTAATAATATATTCAAAACCCTGTTTGGTTCAACTCCCAAGACCTTATTCTTTTCAAAAAATGTCATGACCTCCCCTCGACTACCTCTTGTGAAGGCGCAGCGGTCGTTTTTTTCAGGAATTCGCCCGAGTAGAGAATGCCGTGGGACACAAAGTGAAAGTAACAGCGCCACCTATAAAAAACGGAAGTTCGGAATTCTCGGGGGTTTACCATTCAATATTTGGGTTTCTCTCTAGTTATCGTGTTTCTAAGTATAAGGAACCGCGGGGAATAATTCGAAAAAAGCTAAGACCCCGAGAGTTCCGAACTTCCGTTTTTTATAGGTGGCGTTGTTACTTTCACTGTGCATTTTTTTGTCTGAAATTTTCCCTTCAACAAATAGCAATACATACAAATACATTGTCGCTTGCCATCGACCTAGTGTTGTTATAGTGCCTAAACATTATTCATTTAAGCCAAAAAAATACTGTTACTCATCTATATTAACCATGTTAAGTTTACATGACATACATGTATTCGATAAAATCAAAACCAAATTTCAGGAATTGGACTGCGAGTGGACAGGTCAAATGGAGGAATACACCAAAAAAATCTTCCTCCCCCCCAAATGGTAATTTTCCAGTTCAATAAAATCACTTTCAGTTTACTCAGATTGCAGGATCTAGGGTTTAATTTTTCCAAACTGTCTTGCCCTCAAAGCCCCCTAAGCATCCTCAACCGATGAATGCGATTTTTTTTAATAAAAAGTTGGGCTATTAACTTTTTGTCTGGGTTACTATTTTTTTTTCCCTTGTAGCCCAGTTGGCTACAAGTCTGTAAAAGTTAATCTTAATCCCTGGAATTTAATATCAAATATGATGAATGCACAAATGATCTTTGACATTTTCCACTTCTCATGGACATGGATGTGAAGAAAGGACTACGAGATTTGATAGTCAATGATTAGTAGATTCGTTTTTAGGGAAATTGTATACTGCTAAAATTCAACTACAGTTCACTTTGCATCTTTTAATAAATTGTCGCAGATGCATGATAATAAATGTTGTCTTATGATGTATTGAGCTATATAAATAATGCTTTATGTGCCAGCATGTTGCTACATTAGTAGTAGTTTGTAGTAGTTGCATGACAATCTAGCTCCGGTGTGACTTTTTAGCCTTTGGCCAGGTGAGCTTTTGCCATCACTTGGCGGCTGTCGTCGTTCGTACGTCGTCAACTTTCACATTTTTATCTTCTCCTCAGAAACCACTGGCACTGGGCCAATTGCAACCAAACTTTGGTGGAATGGTCCTTGGATAGTCCCCTTTCAAAATTGTGTCCGGTGATCCTGACTTCCAACCAAGATGGCCGCTAAGCTAAAAATAGAAAAAAGGGGGGATGCAATTTTAATTGTCCATTGCTGCTTTAGTCAAGATGAGCTCAAGTTTTAACTGCAGCTACATGGCAAGAAGTAGTTTAACATATATTCCGGATTTTTCTGTGAAATTTTTCTTTCAGCCGATGTATACCGATTATGCAAATTGGGCATATTTTGATAAAAGATCACATTTAAATTATCTCCTCTGAAACTGCTAAACCAAATTAAACCAAACCTGGCAGGGATGGTCCCTAGGTGGGTCCCTTTCAAAATTGTGTCCGACAACCCCGCCCACCATTCAAAATGGCTGCTGTTACTTAAAATAGACATTTCTTCAATTGTCCATATTGGTTTTAAACATCAAAGGGAAAACAAACAAAATAGCGCTAATACATATGTAGATTTTAACTTTTTATTGTCACAGGAGGATGTCAGATAGAAAGAAAAAAAGAAGAGAGTACAAAAGAAAATGGATGGCAAATGCTAGACTAAGATCAAAACACTTTGTAGAAGTCTCCAGTAGTGAAGAAGAATGTGAGATAACTGATCCTTGTTCATCGTTTCACACATCATCGGATTCCTAATGAACATATGATGACAATTAATTTTGATACGATCACAAATAATTATGAAGTTATTTATGTGATCAAAACTGTGATGAAATATTATTTGTTTAAAATAGATATGAGTTTTCATCAGCGTCTTCCAAATATGGTTCAACGTTTATTTGCTGACGTCATACATGACGCGATTTGGCTTATGAATATTCATGAGCAAAATCACCCATGATTTCTGGCTATGAACAGCGAATAACACACCTCGTCCACACAATTAAGGCAATGTAAATATTAGGCCGTTCTGTATGCTCACATGATGTTCCATTTTCCAGTTCTGTTGTAGGTAGTAAGACATTTGTGAGCTTGTCTTCTGATCTTTGGGTCAGAATCTCTATTGAAGCCGTCTAGAGCCTCAGCTACATCGAATTCTAGATGTGTTGGAGAGCCGTCACATATTGTGTGTAAAACCTGCTGTCTAACGTTCACGGCTTCGTCATCCACCATTTCAAACACTCGTTTCCAGAAATCTTCGTGATCTTTCTTTACTCTACATGGACAGATTTCCTATTAAAAAAAAATAGCAAAATTAATTTAAAAAAAAACTGTGCAGTACATGACATATGGATATTGTTTTCAACAATGTTAACGTTGATCTTGTTAAACAATTGACAACATCATCGTCTCATCGAAATGTAACTTTTTGCTTGACAGTTTTGAAACCATCCTCTGTACTTTCCGGTCCATTCCGAAGTACGCCGCTGGTAAGAAAGTGATTAGTTTTAACTGACACCCCTCCCACAAGAAAAACAAAACAAAACTAACCTAAACAAAAAGACCCTCTTCCACAAATAAAACAAATCAAAAGAAAAGAAAAACACTCACAAAAAAAACAACAAAAAAAACCCCCACAAATAAAACACACACACAACGAAAATGAGTATCTGACGTTTATAAGCTATACTTTGTCCATATGTACGTCGTTTTTCGACCAAACGGTTCTAATTTCTATTTACTAATTTAAAAAATATTGAATATCTTACAAATAAAAACAACCTCTTACCTTAAGAGCCCTCTGTCTAACTTTAGGATCTGAGTGCTTGGTCAGTTCTATGATAGTTTCAATTGTTGTTGTATCTTTACACAATGTCATGGCTTCATGAACTGGCAACTTTGAGATTTCCGTCATCTTGGAAGTTTAGTTAAAGCCGTTTTTCGGCTATGAATTGCGTGTCGATATAGATTTGCATATATACCCATAAAGTCTATTTTTAGAGTATTCGATCAAACACTTAATATTATAAACTCTATTACATCAGTGTTGTGAAATCTAAGGTAGCGTTTGATTAGACGACCCGAGTAACACGAGTCTTGATATTTTCGACTCGAGTAAGAAGAGTTTGAAGATACCAACTGGGTAATCGGAATCCGTATATCGAAGAAGAACAGACAACACAATGACCAAAAGAAAAAGTACAAAGGGACCAACAACGATCTACAAAACATACACATAAAACGAAAGATTGAGGAACACGAGTCTTCATATTTTCGACTCGAATAACACGAATCTTGATATTTTCAATGAAAATCAACCGAGTTCAACACCAGTACTCCACACCACAGCCGCTCGTGGGTCGGAATTACTGCCCCCTTTATTAACTTTCTGTTTACATATTTATTTTCAATAAAAAAAATCTTAATTATTTCATCTCTTTATCCTTTATTTACATGTATAACAAACATCATGTTCGTGTCCATATCCATACAATGTTATTACAGCAACTTCCATATCCCGGCCCCATATACTCTTTGATAATAAAGGTATATAGGGTCGGAATCACAGGTACACGGGGATAGGACCCCCCTTTTTTGACAATTTTTTTTTCTCATTTGAAGTATTTTTCCTCCGAGTGCGGTTAATAACATTAACTTACTATCTTCCGAGTGCGGTTTATTACATTAACTTACTATCTTCCGAGTACGGTTAATAACATTAACTTACTATCTTCCGAGTGCGGTTAATAACATTAACTTACTATCCGCTGCAGTTTTCTATCCACATAATATTTGGTTACTATCAATATAATATTCGGAAGATAGTAAGTTAATGTTATTAATTGCACTCGGAAGATAATAAGTTAATGTTATTAACCGCACTCGGAAGATAGTAAGTTAATGTTATTAACTGCACTCGGAAGATAGTAAGTTAATGTTATTAACCGCACTCGGAAGATAGTAAGTTAATGTTATTAACTGCACTCGGAAGATAGTAAGTTAATGTTATTAACTGCACTCGGAAGATAGTAAGTTAATGTTATTAACTGCACTCGGAAGATAGTAAGTTAATGTTATTAACCGCACTCGGAAGACAGTAAGTTAATGTTAGTAACCGCACTCGGAAGATAGTAAGTTAATGTTATTAACTGCACTCGGAGGAAAAAAACTTCAAATGAGAAAAAAATTTGTCAAAAAAGGGGGATCCTATCCCCGTGTACCTGTGGTCGGAATATGTAAGTTGTTACAATCAAGAGAGGAGGTTGGGATCCCATTAACCGGTTCAACCCTGTCACATTTGTGTGCCGGTCTAAAACCAGGATCTGAATTTCAAACGTATGTCGTGATCGTTTTCCTATTCAGTGAGTTCAGTTAAGATGAGAGATGATGGTTGGTTTTATTTATATTGATGGCATTGATAACTATCACTGTTTAAGTTTAATATGTGTTATGATGATTGGTTTTTATTGTCGATCATTAATAAGATGCTTATGAATGAGGAATTACCGAAGTTATAGGAAGAATCCAAATTAAATTAAGGAAACTTTGTGTTTACGCTAAAGCATTTTATATTTCGAGTTACATTACATATGGCGGCGAACTTGGCAGACATTACCGTTTAGATATTAATTGAAGTTGTGTATGCGTGAACTGGGCAGTGTGCGATGGAGGCAGGTCCTAGGAGTGGACCGAACAGTGGTTAGACATGTTGTAGGACCGACCAGTACGAAAAGTGTGGGGTCTAGCTTTACGACTGGTGCAAAAATTATACATATCTCTCTTTTGCTTTACTGAACAATTTTTGCTTTTTCTAACTTTTTGCCAAGGGTGGACTTTATTTTTGAACCCCCGGGTCCTTTGTCTCTTATTTACACAAATAAAAGGGTCATTGGGGGGGGGGGGGGGGAGGGGGGAAAGATTATTGGTAAAAAAAATAACATTATCTTCCATAATTGCATATAGATTATCATGTAAATTGCATAGTGTAAATCATACTGGATTTACCTTTGTATGAAATGTAGCTTGAAATATAATTGACGAATCGGTTGGTTAGTCAGATAGTCCTACAATATAAAAACTCCGTATGTTTCCACTAATTTACTTTTGATGATATGTTTTTGGGGGACAACGTTGACTCCCCTTCCCCAAAGTAAGTGATTGGGAACGTCTGGAGTCTTATATTGTAGGACTAGTCCGATGTATTGAAAACACAATCTTTTGTCAGCGAGAATCACTGTGCTTTGCATGTGCATGGATGGTAACAGTGGTTCCTAGGTATTCAACATGGTCCTGTGCAATGTAGAAATAAGGAAAAAGAGTAGAGGGGGACACATATAACCTGATGTTAGAGGGGGATACATATAACCTGATGTTAGAGGGGGACACATATAACCTGATGTTAGAGGGGGACACATATAACCTGATGTTAGAGGGGGATACATATAACCTGATGTTAGAGGGGGATACATATAACCTGATGTTAGAAGGGGACACATATAACCTGATGTTAGAGGGTGATACATATAACCTGATGTTACTGTAAGATTGAGTAGAGGGGGACACATATAACCTGATGTTACTGTAAGATTGAGTAGAGGGGGACAGATATTATATGTTATTCAGCTATCAGACAGGGTATATAATGTCACATTATATACCCTATCTGATAGCTGAATAACAGATATATTACGGATTAAACCATTGTTTTTTTGAAATACAACATCCAACTGTATTAAATAAATTTGACTCTTTTATTTCCATTTTTCGTATCTCCAGTAGGACAGCCAGCGTGACAGGAGAGCTCCAAAGTCAAGTCCCAGTCACGTGACTTTCGCTTCATTTTTGATGAAAAATGACGTTCAACCCTTCGCTTAAAATACGTCGGTTTACAATAAATATTTATGCTTAAAATCAATTAAAATATACGGAAGATGTCTATGGATAAATAGAAATTTATTGTATCACTTCAGTTTTTATTTATATTGTGCACAAACATCGAATTTTGCTACTTGAAGTGGACTCAATTTCAAAACAAATGTCAAGGTGGTTCTATTTAAAAGAGAAAATTTAATTAAAACAATATGATGGCTTTCTGTAACATACATTGCCTGAGGAAATCATCTAGGATCATTGTCATACAGACAACTAGTGTCAATGTCTTGTGGGATGCAATTGTTCCACTTAGCCCTACACCTACCTTGATCGGATCGACCATTTGCCAAACATCGAAATTCATTGTCTTTCGGAACACATCGGTGATGTTCCTTTAACATCAACAATAAACGACACCTAAGCGTACATCCGAAAGAGTATATTTCATTTGGGAAATGGGTGTCTATGTCTTTTTTTTAATTTTCTTGTATTAATACCGTATTTTTCAGTTTAATTGAATTATTGTTTTAGACATTGTGCATTTTGTAATTTAGACTGGGGAATTACTATTTATTATCACTTTAAATTTAAAAAAAAATCATCTATGACTATGATACTAGACTTGCACAGGGAATGTACAACAATTAATAATTTCAATTTAATTTAATTTCAATACAACAGGTACAAGATAAATAGAAAGAAATAAATGTGTGGAAAAAATAAAAGCATGTAAACAAAAATTAAGCGAATTGAAAAAATATGAAAATATTATAAAAAAAAAACATGTAAAAAAATTAATAATTTTTTTAAAATCTAAAAAAAAAGGGAAACCTTGAGACACAAAGGGGCATACAAAATTGTATTCAGATATCTTAACCCTTCCTATTATATCAAGGCAAATTAAAAAAAAATCAGTGTAAGCAAATATTTTTCTTGAAATTAGGAAATTTTATTATCTGAATGAAAGCTACCAAGTTTCATGTTTATCTCACAATGTAAATATCAATGTATTTGGAATATTCATGTGTTTGACACAACTACAAACTAGCTTTTATAACATATATGAGTGGTCAAGTTGTAACAATTCTTTCCCCTTGACATTCACAAAATGACCAGCATTTACAAAATGAGTACTTAGGTTGCAATAATTCTTTCTCCAGGACATTCACAAAATGACCAGCATTTACAAATATGGGTACTTAGTTTGCAATAATTCTTTCTCCAGGACATTCACAAAATTACCAGCTTTTACAAATATGGATACTTAGATTGCAATAATTTTTCCACCATGACATTCACAAACAGAATGATTATAGCATTCACATAAAAGACAGACACAAAATGACTAGCATTCACATAAAAGACACATACAGAATAACTAGCATTCACATAAAAGAGCATATTGAATGACTACCATTCACATAATTTTAAGACACATACAGCATACTTGCATTCACATGAAAGGACAAACCAGAATTCCAAATTTCACTAACTAAATTAAATGACTAGAATAGAATGAATATGTTTTCTGTTGGCAAAATAACCAAGTATTGGTTAATATTGTTTAAAATTGAAGTTAAAAAAATTTATTTTATTTGTTCCAATGACTGGAAAAAAGTTAATAAATGGGCACATTTTGAAAAATTCTTTTCTGTAAAAGAAAATTTATAAATTTCGGCATTAATATTCATAGATAAAAGATAATTATATTTCTCATAAACAACAGGCAACATAAGTACCTTTTCGTCTAAAAAAAAGCATGAATAACAAATTCAACAATATGTTGGAGTGTATACAGGTCTAAATGTCTGTAGAAACTTGTTCAACAACTTGGTTCTGGTTCAATATATCTATAAGAAATTGAAAAGTTTGAGATCTTGTTTCAGCTCCACTTTCTGACCTAGAAAATGTGTTACAACTGTTATAACAATATGTACCACAATATAATTTATCTTCTGAGCCAAATTCTTTACAGAAATTTAATTCATTCTTGAAATGTTTAAGGTAAGTCCTGGTTTTCAATTGAAATTGAAATAAACCTTTTGACTTTCAGATGAAGTTTCACAAATTACACAAATTACACAATCAAAAAGTTCTTTTCTGAATGACTTTATTATAATTTATGACACAAGGTGTCTTGAAAACTCATGGCATTTGTTTGATGATGTACTTTAAAAATAATTGGAATGCTGGTCCATTTTTTTTACTTCATGGATATTTTAGAAGAAAAAAACCATATATATATATATATTGATTTTCAAACCTGTATGAATATATATATAAGACTTATCATATATTCTTATTTTTATTTATTCAAATATTCAACCAATAAACATCACAGGAAACTTTGCATTTATAATCATAGAATCTGAAACTAACAGAAAATAAACATCCATTTTATTTAATAGAATCTGTAACTTTGCCCCTTTGGTATCTTCAGACTCTTGTTAAAAAAAAAATAAACATCCCATGTCCAGTCTGTATATATATATATCTATCCACAATGATCTAAAACTAACTAAAACTGGAGGTTGTCAATACCATTGGCACTGAAAAGTAGCATGTACACACATCAATAAGTATTTCAGGAAAACAGACTGAAAATGAAAAAAGGGGGGGGGGGGGGGTGTAAATGCTTGCCATGAACTAAATATGTAGCCTTATGCTATGCCATGTTAATCTAGAGTGAATTTAACATAATATTTCACCATTCTCTGCATGACAAGATCATACATTATAATGCAGTCCTTTTTATTTCTAAAATGTATTTATTAATTATGTCAATATTTTGACATGTCCATAAATGCCATGGAACGAGTCAACGAAAATGAAAGATTTGTTGTTAAAAATGGAATAAAATGACTTTATATATGTGTGACTATGATTGGTCAAGTGGTTCTTTCGTGTTTAAACAGAAACAGTCACATTTACATCCTAATAGATCGATCAATCTATGAAAAAACCCAGAAATATTTGGTTAGAATCTCGAAATATAGTGCTTCTTGTTTACATCCAAATATGGAATTCTAGTGACGAATGATGGGGAAATATGCAAATAATCCATACTCTAATACGTGTTTCTAGCTATTTTTACCAAATTTATTAATAAACAGCCAATGGGATGCAATTGTTCCACTTAGTTAAAGAGTCTATTTTTAGCGCCATTTTTTTTTTACAACATTTCATCAGCAGCGGTATCCCGAGTTCCAACGTTGATTTCAAGCAAACGATATCATAAATACACGTATTCACGCGTCAGTCACGTTACAATTTTATTTAAAAAATGGATTCAATAAAAATGAATACTTCTTTCAGTTTTATTTATGAAGATATTCAGTAAAAACACATGGGGTGTCGACGTAAACAATGCATGGCCGCTCACTTGTAAAGCGTCATGTCTAAAAAAAATAGAGTTACGTCCCTTGATTTCGGGATTTGACTTTGCATTGTTGGAGGTACGGAATCTGTGCGTGGCTTCCCGACTGCTCTAGATGTCCGTTTCTGTACCTTTGACGTCATTCTTCAATGACGTCAAAATATGTGTCGCGTCATATTTCATGTATGGGGTGTCTCATGAAAGAAAATACTGTACTAAATTTCTAAATCAATACAGTTTCATATGTAGTAAATTTTATAAATATAACATTAATATATCACATAACAAAACAACGGGCTTGCGAAACAGTTTCAATAATTTAAATGTTAACAACATGTAAATAAAACCTTGGTGTGGCCCCATGACGTCGAAAGTTGTCAAGGCTCAACGTTTTGTTTATTTGTTATGGTACAGCCGTGGAACATAGGAGTTTGCTGAATCGATCAGGTATTTGTGACGGAATTAATCGTACTATTTTTTTGTTCATGCAGCCGTATTGAGTATTGAAAACAGCTTTTAATTTGGTAAAAATACATTTATTATTCCGTATTATACCATTGATTCAGTGAAGCGTAATGTTTTGTCGTCCATGTTTTAATCGCTTTGGGGGACTGCAATATATACCCCGTCTGTTTTCCGAATATATGCTGACATTCAGGGTTGAAGAACCAATGACAATATGTGTAACAAACTAAATTCGTAATATGATATTACGAATTTAGTTTGTTACACATATTGTCATTGGTTCTTCAACCCTGAATGTCAGCATATATTCGGAAAACAGACGGGGTATATATTTCAGTCCCCAAAAACGATTAAAACATGGACGACAAACCATTACACTTCACTGAATCAATGGTATAATGCGGAATAATAAATGTATTTTTACCAAATTAAATGCTGTTTTTATACTCAAAACGGCTGCATGAACAAAAAAATGTTACAACCGTTAATTCCGTCACAAATACCTGATCGATTCAGCAAACTCCTATGTTCCACGGCTGTACCATAACAAGTAAACAAAACGTTGAGCATTGAAAACATTCGACGTCATGGGGCCACACCAAAGTTTTATTTACATGTTGTTAACATTTAAAGTATTGAAACTGTTTCGCAAGCCGTTGTTTTGTTATGTGATATATTAATGTTATATTTATAAAGTTTATAAAATTTACTACATATGAAACTGTATTGATTTAGAAATTTAGTACAGTATTTTCCTTCATGAGACACTCCATACATGAAATATGACACGACACATATTTTGACGTCATTGAAGAATGACGTCAAAGGTACGAAACGGACATCTAGAGATACGAAAAATGGAAATAAAAGAGGCAAATTTATTTAATACAGTTGGATGTTGTATTTAAAAAAAACCAATGGTTAAGTCCGTAATATATCTGTTATTCAGCTATCAGACAGGGTATATAATGTGACATTCCCGGCTTCTGATATAAATATAATTTAAATATACCTACCGGGCCCCCTTCAGACGAATTGGACAAGAATAGTCAGCGAACGTGGCTTAGTGAAAATTTAAGTCATTGAAACGGATACAGCCACTTCCGGTCCGGTTTAAATTGATTTAGAAAATTAAAAAAAGGTGCTTTAAAAATCAAATGTTAGTAATTTGGGGTTGAACATATTTTTATAATCTGCATTGGAACAATTATCTGTATTTTAAAGGCTTACTTTACATTTGAGAGGAGATGATCATGTGGCATTGTTACACATGGCCGGTCTAGAGAATTCCGAATGCATATGAAAAATCCACCTCAAACCGGAAGTGGCTGTATTCGTTTCAATGACTGAAATTTTCACTAAGCCACGTTTGCTGACTATTCTTGTCCAATACGTCTGAGGGGGGCCCCGGTAGGTATATTTAAATGTGGCAGTCGAAAAGAGAAATATCTCGGGAGTGTAACGATATAATTGGGTCAGCGAAAGAATCACAAATAAGCGAAAAATATTGAGGCGAAGTGGGGAAGGGGAAAAGGGTAGATGTTTACCTTGAAGTAAGGAAGAGTGGGCATATATTTTTTGAATGAAACGAGTGCCTGTGCCACCGACCATGGGCAAGCAACGGGTAAACTGTATCACTTGCGAGTCGAGTGCACCCTTTTTGTAATTTACAAAGCCGGACGCGAACCCACGCCACATTGGTGATAGGCTTGTATGAGTTGTTAGGTAATCCAACTACCTAACTCATTGAGCCATCCGGGTATTTGTCAATTTCGGGAAATATGCTTATCGTAAGTATAAACACGTGATTGAGAAAAACGTTAATAAATGCATGTCTTTAAAAGGGTTGATTTTTCTTTCCAATTGGCATTATATTAATCAGTAGACTGTGTTTGCTGAAAGCCCGAAGGGTCCGTATTTACCGAATTCGGTAATAATTATTTTTCGAAATGTTTGTCGATCTCACAGTGACATAATTCTAAGTACTGTGTGTGTTCTGACTCGTGATGGTCTATGCATATATTGTATTACTTGTAAGTCTATGTTATAATAGTAGCTTGTGAAAACATCATTTTCTTTCTATAAAATATATCACGTTTGAGTTCTTTATTCATATATGGTACCTGTTGGCGTGTCCAGAAAATAATACCGGGCATCTGTCACCTGTCAGGTCGGTCCATTGTTCATAAATATGTTGCACTATCCGCCTCTGAGTGTGTATATCTGTGCCGTCTTAACAGCATTATAGGACACCGGGCAAAGCAGTGCACTACGATCCATACACAACCACTCATAAGAATTATAATGTAAATGGTTGATATAATTAAGCATATCTTTATTGTATTGGTATTTCCAACAAAATCGGTGTTTAAGCATAAAAAAACATGCTGTACATAACATACATAGATTAGCATGGACCCCTATGCTCTTGGGACCCCGGGAAACTGCTCAGCGTGTTAAATTAACAATTTAATATACATATGTATAGGGATGTTCGCCATGTTAATTAGAGATAATATAATGCCTCTAGATACGATAACGTAACCCTCAGTCCGTTTTTGCTCCAGCGAGGGTTACGATTCGGTCCCATTCAATGTAATGGAGTAGCGCCCGGAGTGATTCACACCGGGCGGTTTTTTGTCCTAATTCCGTTGAAGTGGTTGGAAAAATTAACGGGGGTGAAAGATAAATATATTTAGATAAAGCTTGAGGTGTTAAGTAAACGCTGCATCAATCCATGGTAGACTTATATCCATCTGAAAATTTGAATGCATGAGATCTTCTTTCTGTTCGACATTTTGTTTACAAGTTGTTATTTCACGTACACTTGCCTCGTTTTGGAGATGTCCTTATTTGGATCGATTGCCGTAAATATCGTAGTAAAAGTTTTCCATATTTGGCATTCAGATCCATATAAGGATAGGCTTCGCCCATCACGAGAGTCTACGTAAGGTGTCATGGCGGGCATGCAACAATTTTCGAATACGAAATCGATCGTGAAGATATAAACAGGTATTGTAACACTTATCAGGGGTTGATCCAGGGGGGGGGGGGGCGCACCCGACGCGCGCCCTCCTAAAATTGGAAAAAATATGAATTTTTGGCGTAAAATCGTGATTTTTCACACGAAATACCCCAAAAATTTTCGCACCTCCCTCCGCTCGGTGCAATTTTTTTAAGTACGCCCCCTGACTTGAAATCCTGGATCCGCCCCTGCTTATTTCGTATCACGATTACTTAAAATTTGCAGGGAATAATGAGTTATGACCACATATGCAAAAAGAAAGTTGAAATATTCACGGAATGAAAATTTTAATTTGCTCCAATACGTTGAATGGGACCGATTCGTAACCCTCGCTGGAGCAAAAGAGGACGGAGGGTTACGTTATCGTATCTATAATCTCTCATTTGCATAAACAATAAAACAAAATAGAAGTTATGATCTAGGGACCGTCATGGTCGTGTTCGTATGGTAGTTGGATTAATAACTACCTATGCAATCAGTGGCTATCGCCACTGACTGCCACTGAAGTTGTTAGTTCAAATCTCGCTCATGGTGAGGTGTACTTGATACAACTATATGTGAAAAGTTTGTAAGTGACTTGCGGCAGGTCGGTGGTTTTCTCGAATCTGCAAATTGTTCAATAAAATTAAAAACATTCATATTTTTAATGTCATTTACTTTTTTTTTTATTTCTTACAAATGAATTTTATATAAAGATTAGAAATTCCTCATTTTTATACATATTTAGGCAGCTTTGTCGTTTGATGATAATCGCTGGGAATGGAATATATGCATATTCCAACTTTCGCTCGACAGTGGAACCATCCCTAATGACTGGCGGGCTGCATCCATAGTTCCAGTTTTCAAAAAGGGAGAGAAACACCTGGCTTCAAACTACCGTCCAATCTCTCTAACTTCAATCACATGTAAACTAATGGAACATATTATACATAGCCAAGTAATGGACCATCTAGATGAGCACTCCATATTATGTGATAACCAGCATGGCTTTCGCTCAAAACGATCGTGTGAAACACAGCTCGTCATCACAATTGAGGAAATAGCCCGAAAACTAGCGAATGGAGAGCAAGTTGACATAATACTCCTAGATTTTTCGAAAGCGTTCGATAAGGTACCACACAGACGTTTACTACACAAGACCAGGTATTATGGAATACGGAATAACACCTTTTTATGGATCCAAGACTTCCTAAACCATCGAACGCAAGAAGTACAACTAGAGGGCCATAAATCGACCACCGCTGATGTGCTATCTGGAGTGCCACAAGGCACGGTACTGGGGCCTTGCTCTTCTTACTATTCATCAACGATCTACCCGAGTCAACTGAATCCAATGCCAGACTATTCTGCCTGTTGTTTCGTCCAATACGAAATAATAGGGATACACAGATCCTGCAGAACGTCCTCAACTCAATGGAAGAATGGGAGAATAGATGGCAGATGGCCTTCCATCCAGAAAGGTGTGTGGTGATACGAGTCTCCAACAAGCGTAAACCTATCAACGCTCGGTATACCATCCACGGACACATGCTCCAAGAAGTCGACTCCAGTAAATATCTTGGAGTTACCATCAGTAAAGACCTACGATGGGATGATCACATCAACACCATCACTGCCAAGGCCAATAGAACACTGGGTTTCCTAAGACGTTATATGAGAGGTTGCAAATCTTCAGCCAGAGCAGCAGCATATCAAGGACTAGTAAGACCAACCTTGGAATATGCCTGCTCAACATGGGACCCATGGAACTCAGGAAACATCCAACAAGTCGAGAAAGTACAAAGACGGGCAGCCAGATTTGTAACCAGGAATTACCACGACCGACATCCTGGTAGCGTGACACAGATGGTGCAACAACTACAATGGGAAACTCTGCAGGTTAGAAGAGTAAAGACCAGACTAGTCCTCTTGTATAAGATCCAACAAGGACTAGTGGCTATCCCTGCAGAGACTTACTTAGTGCCTGGTGATACCAGAACCAGAGGAGAGCACAAGTGTCGTCCCCCAAACGTGAGGAAAGACATTTACAAATATTCATTCTTCCCACGAACCATTGGTGACTGGAACAGACTACCTCCACACGTCGCCCGTGCCACCTCACTAGAAGGTTTCAAGAACCAGCTGGACACACTCACAGGGTACCAGCTGGGAGTCCAGACTATGTAAATATACAGCAGTCACGTTTTTGTTTTAATTGTACATAGCACTCTATGAGTTTTTAGTCTTGCCCGCAGCATGCACCTGAGTATAACGCTCTATGAAGAGTCATCTCGGTATCTGGAAGAAGAAGAAGAAGATATTTTATGTTCTTCTATACGATGTCAATATAAGAAATTCATCGGTATTTGGTGAGACCGGAAATTCAATGTGTATATAGTTACGATCACTTCCGGTATATTGAACAGTAAATTATGATTTGCTTTAAAATAATATGAGAGCAATTATGTTGTTACTTGCTACATAATTTACTATAAGACCCAAATGAGATGTTTGTAAGATAAAAGGTATACTATAATAGTGGTGTGCTTACACGTCTTCTTATTCGTAATCGTAGTTAATACAGCAGTACAGGTCTATCTAGTTACTAGTATCTATCTGTAGCCTGTATAGGGCGATTAGGGGGGTATGGTGTTGACTTGAAAAAGGTTGTTGACCCATCACTCAAATATTTGTGACGTCCTCCAACAGGTGCTCTAAATTCTAATCTCGTTGAGATTATTAAAGCTTCTGAAGGAAATTTCCGTCTGTATCTCCATCCTAATCTCGTCACAAGCTCTATCAAAGGTATTCTGGAAATTCTTAATTTGACTCCGGTGCATTCCTATGCATATTTTGTCATGAATTGTGTCAGATCAAGTGCAGGTAAGATTTAGTTAGTCCGAGATTCATCTGCCGTCCGACGGCTTTTTATTCGACTTGCTGGAGGCGTGGGACGTCAGAGCGCTCTCCATAAGGAAAACAGCGGATTTGCCGCTCCAACTCTGGGTCGGCACATTTCCACGTTTCGTGGCTATCAGATTTTATTTTCTATCCGAAACCCTTATATAAATCGCTTCACCAATCATTTTTCTATTCATTCATAACCATCTTACCCTCAGAAAGTGATGTCGAGTACAGAACAATTTTCACATAGACACTATCATTTCGTCATCTCAGTTTCACTTTCGAACCTACAAACGTGATGTCGAGTACAGAACAATTTTCACATAGACACTATCATTTCGTCATCTCAGTTTCACTTTCGAACCTACAAACGTGATCTCGCGATACTAACTGAATAATGACAGCAATGCATTGCATGATGGGAGCTACTTAATGCAGCACGCCAAATTATTTGCATACGTAAACAACATACAAATCACATGGAAGACGATATAAAGCATATTCTCCAGGACAAACAATTCCATCTACAGCTCAAATCAGAGCAGAAGGAAATAATACAAAATGTGTTGGAAAGAAAAGATTCAATGGTAGTGTTACCGATGGGTTTCGGAAAGAGCATGTGTTACGTTCTCCCCCTCTCATTTTGGACAAGGTAAGGTCATATATGCAAATCATCTCCCATGATACATTGCGGTAATCATAGTTTTCTCGAAGTCACGTGACAAATGTTTGAAAGTGAAACTGAGATGGCGAAATGATAGGGTCTATGTGAGAATCGTGCTGTACTCGAGTGTAACACCACTTTCTGAGGGTAAGATGGTTATGAATGAATAGAAAAACGATTGGTGAACCGATTTATATAAGGGTTTCGGATAGAAAATAAAATCCGATAGCCACGAAACATGGAAATGTGCCAACCCAGAGTTGGAGTGGCAAATCCGCTGTTTTCCTTATGGAGAGCGCTCTGACGTCCCACGCCTCCAGCAAGTCGAACAAAAAGCTGTCCGACGGCAGAGGAATCTCGGACTAAGATTTAGTATACCCCCGATGTTAATCTCGTTGAGATTATGCTTCTGAAGAAATTATCTGTCTTTCTCCATCCTCATCTCGTCACAAGCTCCATCACAGCAATATTGCAGATAAGCTGTTATATATAGACACATTTTTATTTTACAGCATCTATCAGATAAAGTAATCCTGGCAACATCCACTTCGAATTGTCCACCATTTTATTGATCTCAAGAACTACACCATGTGATCAAAATCGTGACATATTTTGTTAGTCTGTTTCTAGATTCATGATGATGATGTCGATGTCAAATATTTATTGTATATATACAAGCATACATCCTTTATGGGCCGTCAATTGGTTTTTATAAAATATTTATAACAACATAAAAAGAAAGTTCAAGCTGTGTACCGTATTTAGGGTTGTATAATGCGCATTGGTGCATAATGCACACCTCTCTTGGCCTTGAAAATCTCCAGGAAAAAACTAGTTCGTGTCTATAATGCGCATGGACTTTTTAAAAAATCACCGTCGGAAATGTAAGAATTATATATCAATCGTTTATATTTTTCAGTCCTTTGAGCATGTTTCATTTGCTGGGAGAATTTAAGAACCATTTATCTCTTTTCATCTTCAATAAAGTTGCAAAATATTAAATGTGTTGGGTTTTATTGGCAGACATGTGATTTCCCGGTCTGGGAAAGAGTGAAACACATTGTTTCTGTTTATAATGTGCACCCCTCCTACAAATTAAAGAATCTGGGCAAAATCCTGCACATTATACAACCCTAAATACGGTATATGGGATTTTAAAATTATAATAAGATATTTGACATCGACATCTTGACACAGTTAGTTGAAAATCCAACTACAATGTACCCTATGATTACGACCATGACAGCCCCTCTATAAAAACTTAAAATTGCCAAAATATTTGCATAAAAGACAACTTACAGCAAGTCGTACTGAATAAAGGTCTGTTGGAAGTGGTTGTAATGATGATCCTATCCTTTTTTAATGGCAAGAGAAAACTCTGTCCATAGGCCCCTCTGAGTACCAACTGTTATCACTATCAGTGTTTGCCCATAGATATCGACCAATTTCTTCTGCCTCTATGGGGCAGATATTAACTATTTTTCGTTGTCTTCCATTATTATTTGCTTTTTAGAGGCTATTTTTTTTCTTTTCTGTCTATAGGACAAAGTTAAAAAAAAGAAGAAAAATATTGAGGCAGACGAATTTGGTCTAATGTAGATTAAGCAAATTTTTTCTTTGTTTTCAGAGAATGGAAAGACAGTTACAGACCCACTATACTGCCACCCTCAGCCATAGCTTCAGTATGCCTAGCTTGGCTGAGGGCAGTGAACCCATCTCTGAAGTGGAAGAAATTAATGAGGTAAAAAAAATGGAGAAAATACAATGAAACCTGTCTAAACCGAACCTCACGGGGAACAATTTTTATGCTCAGAATAGACAGGTGTTCGGTTTATACAGGTTAAATTACCAAAGATTTCCTAATTTGGGACATTATTTAAAGTTTAGTTTATAGAGGATTCCAGTTAATTCAGGGTTCGGTTGATACAGATTTCAAGTTGTATTCACAATTTAAACAACTGAGGTAAAATTCTGACACACTGAATCTAGTTAAACCAAAATTATTTTAATAGGAGAAAAAATGTATGTTTCCAACACGATTTAAAAAAATAGTGAAAAAGCAAAAATTTAGTTCAATCTAAAATTTAGTTTACCATTGCAGAAAAAAAGCATTTATATCTTGTCAGCTCATTGAGAGTTATTAGTATCTAAATATAAAGAAACAGTCAGGAGTAAGAGCAAAGACTGGATTGTTGGGAATCAGGATAATGTTTCTGAGTGTTGCGACATGCCTATCCACACGGTTGTTTCAGTGAGCTAGTACTAAGCGTGGACAGGTCTAGTATACAGGGAACATCATTATCGCATCACTGTGTCTAGTAACATAGTATCTTTTAAGATGCGTCCCACGTGTGGAGGATAATGGAGCCCTCTTTATGGGAGTAGTCAGGTTATAATATCGAAAGCCTGACCTTGGACCATAGTGGATAACGTTCTTGAATAATAAAATTGAAAATGTGACCTTGGACCATAGGGGGTAACGTGTTTGGATAATACTACACTTCCTGTATGCTAAAGACCTTTATTGTAGATATATTAAAAGATGCATTGTAGTATCTACAAATGACTAATGCCCTTCAGAACTATCTATCCCTTTCCAGTGGCAGCTAGAAGTCGTTGACCTATCCCTTGCCGCATTTCTAAATATAATTTATATATTATTGAATATGTTTTCGTCCTGAATATAGCTGAAATATTGTTTGCTGGGCGTTAAGCAATTATCTATCAATCATACAGTTAAATGGTTCAACGAAATAAAAAAAATAAAAAAATTCTCATTATATTTTTGTTTGAACAGAGGATAATTTTGTAGCAAATAATAATAAATTCACAAGTTGTTACAACATTAAAATTTTGAACAGATAATTGGAAAGAAATATATGTTATTTTCATTGAATCATACATGAAAGAGGACCCCTTTGATCACATTAAAGGTAAATAACTCTTGTCAAACATATAATTTTACAATCAAAGACAAAGTCAGAAATTTGCTAATGGCCTATTATGTAAAATGTACAAACACCTCTCTTTCCCACCTTAATGTTTTGAAACACTGTTGTATGCATATTATGCAGGGCTTTCAATATTTTTCAAGTGTACCAGTACTTCACTATATGCAGGCGGTACTTTTTATTAAAATTTGAACATTTTCATTAATACCTTATGCAACAATCTTTGAAATTAAGAGGTACCGATTACCATTTTGAATGGGTAAAATAACCTGGTTCCGTCCTTTACTGAAAGGCCTGGATTATTGGAAAATATGTGTTATTTTCAATGAGCTATGCATGAAAGGGAACCCTTTTGACCACCCTAAAGATAAATTACTCTTGTGAAACATATAATTTTACAATCAGTCGGAAATTTGCAAATGGTCTGTTGTGTATGACATACATTTGTGTAATGCCTCTTCTTCCCACCTTAATGTTATGAATCACAGTTTTATGCTTATTACAAAAGAAAAAGTGTCATGGTGTTACACATAAATGAAATTTGAGTTATAATTTGTTTTTATTGCAGATTAAATCACTTCGAGAAATGGGGGATCAGGCTGTTAAATTACAGGATTACGGTGTGGCCATAAAGCGTTACAACGAGGCTCTAGAGATTGACGACAAGAATATGGAAGTCTTGTTTGCTCGTACAAAAGCTTACCTGGATATGGGAGACAACCCACAGGCATTAAAAGATGCAGAAAATTCCATCAATATTGAACCAGATAACCCTGAGGTTTGTATGTTTGTTTGTTTGATGATGTTTAACGCCACTTTCAACAATATTTCAGTCTTCCAAACAGTTTGTATCTTTTTAATATTTGTACATGGTTTTGAGATATTTCACAATTAAACCACATCTGAGGTGTGATGGTTAATGTACTTGCCTCTAGACTCTAGTGTGGTATATTGTGTGTTCGAGTCCCGGTCTGGTCAGTGCCAGATTTAGATAAAGAGACACCCTAGGCTATTCCACTTGTGAGGCCCCTCCCAATTCTCCATCTTCACGACTGGAGGAGGAGATGGGGTGTGTTTGATCAATTTCAATAAAGGGGATGTTGATGAGGGGTGTTTAAAATTCTGCAGTATTCTGAAATGGAGTGCAACAGTGTAAGAAATATTACTGAAGGGTTGTTTAGAAAGTACAGTACGTTATGACAGCATAAGTGTGAAATTCCAATAACAGTGTTAAAAATATTATACACCTTGGCCGGAGGCCCCCTGAATTTTGAGGCCCTAGGCTTCATCCTATCGAGCCTATAGGTAAATCCAGCACTGGGTCTGGTCAAGCTAAAGACTTAATAAAATTGGTATTTGTTGCTTCTCTGCTAACCACACAGCATTTAGGAGTAAGAGCATAGATTGGTTGGATCAGGATCAGGAAAATGTGTCTGAGTTGAGTGACATGTCTACATGTGGACTGTTGTTTCAGTAAAAAATCCAAATAAGTGTACTGTTCAAGTACAAATAGGTCATGATCATCATATCATTGAAATGTAACATGTTCTCGCCATGATATAGCTTAAATATTACTCATTTGGTATTAAACACCAATCACTAACTCATTATTTCACAAAATGATCAGTCATTACCTTGATTACAAGAGTAGGATATACCTTGTTTTTTTTCTTTCTTATTTAGTACAATTCTCTGAAACTTTCATTCAAATGTGATCTAGTCACGAAAACAAGCCACTGCCGTTTTCCCAGCATTTTAAGTTCATTCAAATATTAAATATCTTGCACATATCTTGTAAATAATAATTTTTTTCAAACTTCCAATATACATGTATATGTATATTTTTTTATTTTAAGCTGCTCACTTAGATTTTAGTTTAAAATGCAAGATGTTGCTATCCCAAATTAGTTGATATCAGTTTTCTATAAGTCTAGTTAAAATTATATCTCCACACTTGTTCCCTATTTTCTATAAGTCTAGTTAAAATTATATCTCCACACTTGTTCTCTATTTTCTATAAGTCTAGTTAAAATTATATCTCCACACTTGTTCTCTATTTTCTATAAGTCTAGTTAAAATTATATCTCCACACTTGTTCTCTATTTTCTATAAGTCTAGTTAAAATTATATCTCCACACTTGTTCTCTATTTTCTATAAGTCTAGTTAAAATTATATCTCCACACTTGTTCTCTATTTTCTATAAGTCTAGTTAAAATTATATCTCCACACTTGTTCTCTATTTTCTATAAGTCTAGTTAAAATTATATCTCCACACTTGTTCTCTATTTTCTATCGGTTGGTTATTAGTGTGGGAGATCTAAAAACACTCCTTTAGGGGTTACTTCAGGGGTCAACATGAACACAATCAGTATCTATCGGGTGCGTTCCAAAATCCATATGCTTGTCTTGTCTGCTGGATATTTTGTAGAAGAGTCGCTGATTGGTCAATTTATAAAACATTCAGATATAAGCATAAAGATATAAACTCGTAACCAAACAATGAATAATTATTTATAACCTGAACAGATTAAAAAATACCACATAATATCACAAAAATAAACAACAACATAAACATGGACAATACAATATCAGGGTCAGATGAATGTTTGTAGTTAACTGACTACTAGCTAGGAAGGTAGAATATGTTGGTCACATTGACAATACAATAGCAGGATCAATGAATGTTTCTAGTTAACTGACTACTAGCTAGGAAGGTAGAATATGTTGGTCACATTGACAATACAATATCAGGGTCAATGAATGTTTCTAGTTAACTGACTACTAGCTAGGAAGGTAGAATATGTTGGTCACATTGACAATACAATATCAGGGTCAGATGAATGTTTGTAGTTAACTGACTACTAGCTAGGAAGGTAGAATATGTTGGTCACATTGACAATACAATAGCAGGATCAATGAATGTTTGTAGTTAACTGACTACTAGCTAGGAAGGTAGAATATGTTGGTCACATTGACAATACAATAGCAGGATCAATGAATGTTTGTAGTTAACTGACTACTAGCTAGGAAGGTAGAATATGTTGGTCACATTGACAATACAATAGCAGGGTCAATGAATGTTTCTAGTTAACTGACTACTAGCTAGGAAGGTAGAATATGTTGGTCACATGGACAATACAATATCAGGGTCAGATGAATGTTTCTAGTTAACTGACTACTAGCTAGGAAGGTAGAATATGTTGGTCACATTGACAATACAATAGCAGGATCAATGAATGTTTCTAGTTAACTGACTACTAGCTAGGAAGGTAGAATATGTTGGTCACATGGACAATACAATAGCAGGGTCAGATGAATGTTTGTAGTTAACTGACTACTAGCTAGGAAGGTAGAATATGTTGGTCACATTGACAATACAATAGCAGGGTCAATGAATGTTTGTAGTTAACTGACTACTAGCTAGGAAGGTAGAATATGTTGGTCACATTGACAATACAATAGCAGGATCAATGAATGTTTGTAGTTAACTGACTACTAGCTAGGAAGGTAGAATATGTTGGTCACATTGACAATACAATAGCAGGGTCAATGAATGTTTCTAGTTAACTGACTACTAGCTAGGAAGGTAGAATATGTTGGTCACATGGACAATACAATAGCAGGGTCAATGAATGTTTGTAGTTAACTGACAACTAGCTAGGAAGGTAGAATATGTTGGTCACATTGACAATACAATAGCAGGGTCAATGAATGTTTGTAGTTAACTGACTACTAGCTAGGAAGGTAGAATATGTTGGTCACATTGACAATACAATAGCAGGGTCAATGAATGTTTGTAGTTAACTGACTACTAGCTAGGAAGGTAGAATATGTTGGTCACATTGACAATACAATAGCAGGATCAATGAATGTTTGTAGTTAACTGACTACTAGCTAGGAAGGTAGAATATGTTGGTCACATGGACAATACAATAGCAGGGTCAATGAATGTTTGTAGTTAACTGACTACTAGCTAGGAAGGTAGAATATGTTGGTCACATGGACAATACAATAGCAGGGTCAATGAATGTTTGTAGTTAACTGACTACTAGCTAGGAAGGTAGAATATGTTGGTCATATTGACAATACAATGGCAGGGTCAATGAATGTTTGTAGTTAACTGACTACTAGCTAGGAAGGTAGAATATGTTGGTCACATTGACAATACAATAGCAGGGTCAATGAATGTTTGTAGTTAACTGACTACTAGCTAGGAAGGTAGAATATGTTGGTCACATTGACAATACAATAGCAGGGTCAATGAATGTTTGTAGTTAACTGACTACTAGCTAGGAAGGTAGAATATGTTGGTCACATTGACAATACAATAGCAGGATCAATGAATGTTTGTAGTTAACTGACTACTAGCTAGGAAGGTAGAATATGTTGGTCACATGGACAATACAATAGCAGGGTCAATGAATGTTTGTAGTTAACTGACTACTAGCTAGGAAGGTAGAATATGTTGGTCACATTGACAATACAATAGCAGGGTCAATGCATGTTTGTAGTTAACTGACTACTAGCTAGGAAGGTAGAATATGTTGGTCACATTGACAATACAATAGCAGGGTCAATGAATGTTTGTAGTTAACTGACTACTAGCTAGGAAGGTAGAATATGTTGGTCACATTGACAATGCAATGGCAGGGTCAATGAATGTTTGTAGTTAACTGACTACTAGCTAGGAAGGTAGAATATGTTGGTCACATTGACAATACAATAGCAGGATCAATGAATGTTTGTAGTTAACTGACTACTAGCTAGGAAGGTAGAATATGTTGGTCACATTGACAATACAATAGCAGGATCAATGAATGTTTGTAGTTAACTGACTACTAGCTAGGAAGGTAGAATATGTTGGTCACATTGACAATACAATGGCAGGGTCAATGAATGTTTGTAGTTAACTGACTACTAGCTAGGAAGGTAGAATATATTGGTCACATTGACAATACAATAGCAGGATCAATGAATGTTTGTAGTTAACAGACTACTAGCTAGGAAGGTAGAATATGTTGGTCACATTGACAATACAATAGCAGGATCAATGAATGTTTGTAGTTAACTGACTACTAGCTAGGAAGGTAGAATATGTTGGTCACATTGACAATACAATAGCAGGGTCAATGAATGTTTGTAGTTAACTGACTACTAGCTAGGAAGGTAGAATATGTTGGTCACATTGACAATACAATATCAGGATCAATGAATGTTTGTAGTTAACTGACTACTAGCTAGGAAGGTAGAATATGTTGGTCACATTGACAATACAATATCAGGATCAATGAATGTTTCTAGTTAACTGACTACTAGCTAGGAAGGTAGAATATGTTGGTCACATTGACAATACAATAGCAGGGTCAATGAATGTTTGTAGTTAACTGACTACTATCTAGGAAGGTAGAATATGTTGGTCACATTGACAATACAATATCAGAGTCAATGAATGTTTGTAGTTAACTGACTACTAGCTAGGAAGGTAGAATATGTTGGTCACATTGACAATACAATATCAGGATCAATGAATGTTTGTAGTTAACTGACTACTAGCTAGGAAGGTAGAATATGTTGGTCACATTGACAATACAATATCAGGATCAATGAATGTTTGTAGTTAACTGACTACTAGCTAGGAAGGTAGAATATGTTGGTCACATTGACAATACAATAGCAGGGTCAATGAATGTTTGTAGTTAACTGACTACTAGCTAGGAAGGTAGAATATGTTGGTCACATTGACAATACAATATCAGAGTCAATGAATGTTTGTAGTTAACTGACTACTAGCTAGGAAGGTAGAATATGTTGGTCACATTGACAATACAATATCAGGATCAATGAATGTTTGTAGTTAACTGACTACTAGCTAGGAAGGTAGAATATGTTGGTCACATTGACAATACAATAGCAGGGTCAATGAATGTTTGTAGTTAACTGACTACTAGCTAGGAAGGTAGAATATGTTGGTCACATTGACAATACAATATCAGAGTCAATGAATGTTTGTAGTTAACTGACTACTAGCTAGGAAGGTAGAATATGTTGGTCACATTGACAATACAATATCAGGATCAATGAATGTTTCTAGTTAACTGACTACTAGCTAGGAAGGTAGAATATGTTGGTCACATTGACAATACAATATCAGGATCAATGAATGTTTGTAGTTAACTGACTACTAGCTAGGAAGGTAGAATATGTTGGTCACATTGACAATACAATAGCAGGGTCAATGAATGTTTGTAGTTAACTGACTACTAGCTAGGAAGGTAGAATATGTTGGTCACATTGACAATACAATAGCAGGGTCAATGAATGTTTGTAGTTAACTGACTACTAGCTAGGAAGGTAGAATATGTTGGTCACATTGACAATACAATAGCAGGGTCAATGAATGCTCTTGATTAAGTGACTACAGTACTATGGTCTGATAAAGACCATTACTACTAGAATTTGGACAAAATATTTCTTGAGCTTAGACTAATTAACAGATATTGAAGATATGTGTTGTCTTTACATTGTAGGCATACAGACTTTATGGTTTGACCTTATGTAAAGTTCACAGTTATAGAGATGCCGTATCAGCTTTTCTCACTGCCCTTGACCTTGACCCAGATAATGCTGATGACCTAACAGACCACATAGCAGAGGTAGCTACCCAATTATGTGACATTCCAGAAGATGTTGCAGAAAAGTTAGAAGGTAAGACTAACAACCATAGAGGATCAAGAACCGATCCAAAATATTTTTGTTCTAGTTATTTACCGTCAAACGGTTACCTTGAACATTGTAAACAGCCTGTTTTAATCCCTCCCAACTGGATTTACCTTTAGTAAGAAAAGATATGGATTTTAATGGACATGAGAAACTATTCAACATTACACTTAGCGTAGACACAAATATAATTAATTCAAGTAAAGGAACAGTGCTTTTTATAGGCGTTCTGCATTTCACTGTCACAGTAGTGTCTTCAACAATGAGTAAAACTCAGGCCACATCACTAACACGGTCAACAGTCACTCAAAGTTTATCCCATCGTATCAGTTTATCAGAATTTAGCAGTCACTTTTCATTTTATGCATTTAAAAAACATAGGTATGTAACTTTTGAGGTGTTCTCAATACAATCAATTAAGGGTGTAGGCCTGGGCAACCCCAAAGTTTTCCCATAGTTCAATTTCTTTTAAATTTGCATCATTGAATATCTATGGCTAAATATATTATCTGCCAAATTTTCAAGAAATTTCACAGTGCCGTTTTCTCCATAGCACATCCTAAATATAGCAATTTTGGGGGTATTCTTGACACCAGAGGAGAGAGGATCAGATATTACCAATTTTTTTTCTCTCTGTTGGCTGAAATATGAATCTTTCTCAAACTGTGAGCAATAATATTATAGGAATATGGGTTATTTTGAGGGAATTTATACATATGAGAATTTGACATTTCATCTGCAAACTGAAAAAGATATAAAATTTGTGAGTGAGATGGTACATAAATTCCTTGAAAATAGCCCTTATTATTGATAGACGTATAAAAAAAAATCAGCTGGTATGATGTTGACCAACGAAATTGAGCATTATATGCAACAGTGGAATTGTATTAAGATTAGACAAACCAAAACAAAATTTGTTAAAAGATGATTTATTTCAATGTTCTGTTACAGACTGTCACAGACTGTCATGAACTGCAATCGTAACACTCTGTCATTCTCGCTACCCTACAAATAACCTTGTATGCATTAGGCGTATAAATCGCACTACTTTTCACATGTCAGTTACATGAAAGTTTGATAAAGTTATATTTTAAACAATTTTCTATATTTCAATTATTTTCATGGATAAAAGTTAAAGTTTTAATTAGTTTTGCATGATTAGATTTTACTTAGTATGTCTTCCATATTGGATTTTCGTGGACTATATTTTTGTGCAGCTTAACTTAACTTAACTTCCGCCAAACAATTTAAGAAGAATTTCTACTATCTACTTACAAGGTTATTTGTAGGGTAGCGAAAATGGCCGAGTAGTTACGATTGTCATGAACTGCTAAAAAATAATACAAAATTCAACAAAATATAACAATGTATAAAATGACCACAATGTAAGCATATCTTGTTTACCCTCCTGACATTTTCGGGTCACCTAATAATAATGTGAAGGTCAAAACGGTGCAAACATGTTCATTTGGGCAATGAAAATGTTTTTCATGAAACATACATCATACAGTTTCAATATCATTTCTAAAAACACTACATTTATTCCAACATGACAATTTCTTTTCAATATATTGATATTTTTCATACCAATATATTTTAGTATTAAGTTTTTCAATGTGACCATTTTATTTTTATAAATCATCAGTAGGGGTAAGTGATTTCCTGACAAATAAAGCAATTATACTATAGTTTCTAAAAAGATTCTAAGATTCTGGTGTATATATTTAATATTTTTTATTTGACAAACCCTTGAAATTCAAAGGAAAAAAAGGTTGTCACACAAAATGTGTTTACACTCCTGGCAATTTTGACAACATATTTCGATGGCAATTTTTTCTGGAAAGAGATATTTCAATGATATTTTGTGGCACAAGCATATAATACTAACACACTTTTATTAGATATAAAAAGACAAGGGGCACAGCTATAGAAAGGTAAAAGGAAAAGGGGTCATTTTTTTTAAAACTGCCCATATCCAATGTAAACAATCTGTGTTGCCAAGAAGCTTGGAATTGAGGGGGATTTTCAAACGCACAGATGACCATATATTTGAGAAGACAATGAAAATAGAGTTGTCTCCCATACTCCAGGCCTACACCCTTAAGCTGTCGAACTATTGAGTGAGTGATTGTTGCTTAACGCCAACTCAGCAATTTGTTTAGCTATATCATGGCGAGTACAAGTTAATTTTCAATGAGATGATGATGAAGTCCGTATTGTACTAGACCAACATGCTTAGTTGGATTTTTATAATGCTAGGTCATTGAAACAACAGTCCTCGGGTAGACATGTCGTTCCACTTGGACACATTATTGCATGATTCCGAGCCAACCAGTCTTTGCTCTTTCTCCTTATTGCTGCATGCTTAGCGGAGAAGCAACAAATACCAATTTAATAATCTTTGGTTTTACCCGGTTGGAACTCGAACCCACGATCTACAGCACTCGAGATGTGCACGCTAACTATAACACCACTGATGCAGTATGAGATTATTGAATAATTAGCCAAATAGCTGTAAATCTTTACAAAAACAAGACAAGCACCAATTGTTCCAATAAAATGACTTTAGATAACAGCAATACACAAATCATTGCAGATTGGAACTGAAAATCTGGTTTAACTGATCTTAAATAAGCCATCATTTATCTTATCCTGTCATTGTTTCTTTGTGTCAAGGGTGACAAATGAATACTGGTACATGTTTGAATGTACAATGAAATACAGTGCAATATATGCATTAAACAAAGTTGCTACCACTCCTAATTGTTGATGGTGCCAAATACAGTGGTTTTATTATCCCTTCGCTAACAAAGTTGCGAAGGGATATAGTAACGCTACCTTCCGTCCTTCCGTCTTTCCGTCCGTCCGTCACATCCTTGTGAACACTCTAGGATCAACATCCTTCAATGGATTATGACCAATCTTGGTACATATTTAGTCCTTAGGAAAGTCTGAAACCCTATTGATTTTCAAGGTCATAGGTCAAAGGTCAAGGTCACTGGGTAAATTTTTTACCATGTAACATCCTTGTGAACACTCTAGAATCAACATCCTTCAATGGATTTTGACCAAACTTGGTACATACATAGTCCTTAGGAGAGTCTGGAACCCTATTGATTTTCAAGGTCAAAGGTCAAGGAGTCAAATTTTTACAGCATAACATCCTTGTGAACACTCTAGAATCAACATCCTTCAATGGATTTTGACCAAACTTGGTACATACTTAGTCCTTAGGAGAGTCTGGACCCCTATTGATTTTCAAGGTCAAAGGTCAAGGTCACCAGGTCAAATTTTTACCGCATAACATCCTTGTGAACACTCTAGAATCAACATTATTCAATGGATTTTGACTAAACTTGGTACATGCTTAGTCCTTATGAGAGTCTGGAACCCTATTGATTTTAAAGGTCAAAGGTCGAGGGGTCAAATTTTTACTGTGTAACGTCCTTGTGAACACTAGAATCAACATCCTTCAATGGATTTTGACTAAACTTGGTACATGCTTAGTCCTTATGAGAGTCTGGAACCCTATTGATTTTCAAGGTCATAGGTCAAAGGTCAATGTCACCGGGTCAAATTTTTACCGCGTAACATCCTTGTGAACACTCTAGAATCAACATCCTTCAATGGATTTTGACCAAACTTGGTACATACCTAGTCCTTAGGAGAGTCTGGAACCCTATTGATTTTAAAGGTCAAAGGTCAAGGGGTCAAATTTTTACTGTGTAACGTCCTTGTGAACACTAGAATCAACATCTTTCAATGGATTTTGACCAAACTTGGTACATACTTGGACCTTAAGAGAATCTAGGACCCTATTGATTTTCAAGGTCAAAGGTCAAGGTCACAGGGTCTATTATACACCCACTCCCCGAAGGGGGAGGGGGGTATAATGTTTCACCTCTGTCCGTCCTTCCGTCCTTCCGTCCGTCCAAGATATTTTTGTCGCATTTTTCTCAGTAACTGTTGATGGCAGAAATCTGATATTTGGTCACAAAAATCATATAGGTATACCATATTGTGGGTAGCGTTTTTGGACCCGTCAGATTCCTACTTCCTGTTTGCCGACTTAGTTGGTTTCTATACACATTGAACATATATGCACATTTTTCGTCACATTTTTTTCAGCAACTATTGATGGCAGAGATCTGATTTTTGGTCACAAGCTTCATATAGGTACCCCATATCGTGGGAAGCGTTTTTTGACCCGTCAGATTCCTACTTCCTGTTTGCCAAAGAGTGGGGGTATCATAGGTGAGCATTAGCTCACAGTTCATCTTGTTAGGCGAGGGGATACGCCACGCTTTGCGTTGCCCTTGTTTTAGTCAAAATTGCTAATATGAATTAAGCATCCCCCTGTTCAGCTAGGTATGGTAATTGGTATTGATATTGAGAATATGTAGTCCTATCGTAATTTACTCCAAATTCATAAAATTTACTGATTTTTAGTGACATATCTACCTGTGGGCTATTAATTTTTGTGAGCTATGCGTCATTATGCAGATTCAACTAAAGGTATTCTATTAGTTGAGTAAGAAGCAGAAGTCATCATCGTCTCATGAGAAAGTAACTTCTTCTTGCCATATTATAAGTAGAAAAATGTTTCTTTGGTGTTAGACACCAAGTAATTACTCACAAATCTAAAGCTGAGTAACAAGCTTGACATCATCTATTGTTAACTCTCTACAATTAGTTGATTTGAATTTGGTTTTATAAATAAACAACTTTTCTTTTATTTCAGAAATGGACTCTTACAAGAAATTGAGTGAAATCGGTGTGCATCTATTCCAAGCAAGAAGATTTGACTTTTGTATCAAAATTTTGGAAGCAGCACAAAAGTTTCAGACCAATCAAAAAGGAATAACTATGCGTATTCTTCTAACATTAGCCAATGCCCACTCTGCATGTAAACACAATGAACAGGCAATCTCAATATACCAGGAATGTTTATCCACTGCCATAGCAACGCATGAACAGATATACCAAACTAAGTCACTTGTTAATATCGCCACGCTTTATCTGGAAAACCGTGACACACACCAGGCGATTGTATTTTACGAGAAATTGTTACAGCTTGAAGCAGAATTGGTGGACGAGGCTGGTTCTGATCGGGAACTTCCTGATTTCTGGACCAAGGAGCTCCAGTGTGGATTACGACTCAATTTGAGCATTGCTTACAAGACAATAGGACAGATGCATCACGCAGAACATCATGCTAGGAAATACATAAGTTTGTTAGAGCATTATGGACTGGACGGACGAATAAAATCAGAATCGTACCATAACACTGGTATGTTGAACGAAATTCTCGGAAATTTTGACGAGGCTTTGAAAAATTATAACCTGTACTTGAGGTCATCTAAAAAGAATAAAGATAGGAAGGGAATGGCTCAAGCCTATGGATGTTTGGGAAGTGTATATGCTGCTTTGAGAAATTGGAAGCTTTCTATTACCTATCATGAACAGTATATAGCAATGGCTAAGAGATTCAAGGACACCAAGATGATAGTAATGGCGAGTGAGATGTTAGCAGATACATATCTTTTGAAAGAAGACTACGGAAAAGCTATTGAAAAATATGATCAGATGCTTAATGCATCGATACGCACAGATTACAGAATGCGTGCTACAGCATTATGCAAAACTGGTAATGTGTATCGTGAAATGAAGAAATATCAGCATAGTTTATATTATTACGATCAAGCTTGTGATTTGGCAGAAGATATGGAATATTTTGACATACATAAAATTTGTCAGTATAATATCGCATGTATTCAACAGCATTCGACGCAGCTGAAGGATATTGAACAGGCACAGCAATATTTTGAAGTGTTGATCCCGTTTTACGAAACAAAGATCAAGGAACATCGCGATGAAGATACATATTGTCCCCCAGACTACCAGAAACAGCTCATTGAATGTTTTGATGGAATGCAATGCGTGTTAAGTAAACTGGGTAACAAAAATGAATGTTTACAGTTTGCCGAGGCATATCGTAGAAGATATATGACACAAATGCCAGGTTATGTCGGAACCCAGATCGGCTCTCATTTAGACACAATTGAACATCTGACTCGAATTGTAAACCAACAGAATGCTAATGTTTTGTATTATTCCTTACTGCCAAGTCGGTTGTTGATATGGGTCATACTTCCTGGTCAGGGAGTTGTCAGGTTCTATTCTGGAAGGTCGGAGAAAGATGAAGGAATGATTGAACAGGTAACCAGTGTATTATGTCTGTGTGATACTATAAATATACAGTGAAACCTGTTAAAATCTGACCTCCTTGGGACCAACTTCTGTGTTTGAAATAGCCAGGTGCTCAGTTTATATAGGCTAAATTAGCAGAGTCCTTACCTTGAGACTTTATTTAACGTTATGTTTATACAGAATATTTCTGGTATATTCAAGGTTTGATTTAGACAGGTTTCACTCTATAATTTTACTGAAAATATTATTATGTCGTTAGTGAGCAACATAATTTTCTGATTTTGGAAATGAATATACATTTATACTGAACTGATCATGAAGTCTCCTTCTTTTAAGATCACACCTTCTGCAATGAAAATGTGGTGTTATAAGATGGGTAGTCTTTTTTAAGGGGGACAATTGAGAGGGGTGGTCTTTTATGAGAGTGGCCTTATTAGATTGACTGCGGTATTATTATTATTGATTATTTGAATAAAATATAAATACTGATTTGGATGGGGGGTTTTGGGGTTTAATGCCACTTTCAACAATATTTCGGTTATTTCGTGGCCGTCAGTTTTATTGGTGGAGGAAACCAGTGTACCTGGAGAAAACCACAGACCTGTTGCAAGTCACTGACAAACTTTATCACATAATGACAATGTTGTATCGAGTACACCTCGCCTGAACGGGATTCGAACTAACAACGTTAGTGGTGATAGGCACTGATTGCATAGGTAGTTGTAAATTCAGCTACCATATGATCATGACCATGACGGCCCCAATACTGATTTAGTAGTCAGTGAATGTTTTGATAGATTACTATTTTAATTTTTCATTCTTTCTTGGGAAAAAATTATATCTTTACCTATAATGATCTGAGTATATACAAGTAAATAGTCTTGATAAAAAAATGATCGTTCGTAGTTAAGTAGCAGAATATTTTGTTTCAGAAATGTATAGAAGAATAAAATTATTGCATAGCATATTGGACCAAATTGTAATAATGAATTCATGACAGACTAAGTTAAAGCAAAAATAAAATATTGACTATGAAAAGGAAATTTAAACACTGATGGTCAATAATTTACACCAATAGTCAATACCACCAAACTGAACAATCACCTCTTAACTTCACTGAACACAGCATATAACATTGTTAGAGGTAACACAAATATGACAGGGTTAAACTGGTTAATGGGATTCCAACACTTTCCTCTTGATAACTGGATCACCAACGGCAACGCATATATAAACAAATGATAAAAAAAACCTGTACAGATTCACTTCCACTTGTATTGTTCATTTTATTTTCAGAGGACAAATGAACATATATATATAGTAGGATTGTATGACATAGAATTAACTTTTTTTTGGCTCATTTTACAGGTACAAAGTTTACTACAAGAAATAAGGGGAGAAATTGACTGGAAGTCTGTACAGAACACGTGCGAAAGTAGAGCTTTACCACTCAGTGAGGAACAGCTTAATTTGAAACGCCACAGAAATATGATGCTAGCTGGGAATAAAAACAAACATGAAAATCAAGAAGAGAAAAAGAAATGTGTCAGCAAGGAAGACAATGACGATGAAAGCAATGCTACCAAGAAAGCCTCCCATAAACTTTTTAATTTGTTAATTGCACCAGTTGAAGATATTTTAATGAAATTAGATATGGGGAATAATTTGATAATTATTCCTGATAAAGAATTGTTTCATTGTCCATTCACAATTTTACAAGATTGGAGTTCAAATTATTTGTATACTAGGCACCATATAACAGTTTTACCAAGTTTACTTATGCTGGAAAAATGTGTGAATAACGAACTGAACTATCTTAAAATACAAGATGAATTGAATTTTCTTAGATCTCAAGCAAGGAAAGGCGGTTTGAATAAGTTTCTGACAAAAACAATATTGTCTAATGCCACGACCCCCGCTGACGAGGATGAATCTGCGGCATCTTTTATGTTGGACTTGCGAAAAGTCTCAAACCCACGTTTAGTGACGACACAGCTGTCTCTCAAATCAGAGTTTGTAGACAGTCAGTCTAAAGAAAACACCCAGTTGTCACTAGAGGGGAAAAGGTCACCCAGTTCTTCTCCACAACACTTACCACAAATTCCAGAGCAATCCGGTCAAAAAGCTGCAGAGTTTTTAGCTCATGTCGGGAGCCCAACATCAATAGAAGCTTTACTGAGCCTCCATTGCTATTCCACATTGACTACGAGGACAGCCACAGGGACAGATATAACATCATCTTCAAGCTCTGTCACAGAATTTCTACAGATTAGTGATAGAGAAAGATGTTTAGCGATAGGAAATCCACAACTTCCTGACAGGTAAGGGAGATAATAGATATGATAGGTTTAGATAGCATCACATTTTTTTATTCAGATATTTTTTACAATATTTTGACTGCCTTTAGATAACCCGTTATTACCCGGGATATAACCCTATCCATTCCGTCAAGGATAATAATATCATTAGAGTTTGGTAGTTACTCATTGCAGGATGGTGGTTTTCTCTGGGTAATCTGTATTCTCCAATATAACTGTCTGCCATGAGATTATACAAATGTGTATAAAGTGGCATTAAATATATTTAAGCAAATTTTAAAAGGAAATCTGCTGAAAATTGTCAACACTGATTTGAATGAGATGAAATTGGCAAAGTATCAGGTTTGGTTAATATGGAGTTTCAGAAGTTTGTTTCGGTATTATAAAACATTTACGGCTTATTTAGGAGTTAGATATCCAGAATTATCAACCCACCAAGGTTATTTTCCCTCGGGGTAAAGCCCTCAGGAGAAATAACCTTAGATGAGTTTATAATTTGTGTGTTGGACACCACTATGCACAAGCAAACACAAATAACATAAATTAGACATTAGCCCTCCTACAAACTGGCGGTAAAGACAAACCAAACATTTTTTTTATGCGGAAATCGTAATGGACATCACAACGCGGAACTCAGGATGCAAAAACTAGAAAAATGAGCAACACGGACCCCACCAAAAAATCGGGGTTGAACTCAGGTACGTGCAAAGGGTAAACAGTTCTTGCCTCTTATAAAACACCTGCCATGTTACTCATAAAATCAATATGTGTTGATTAAATCACAAAATAGTTATCTTTCATTTCAGTGCAATACTACATGGCAACAAATGGAAACCATCATGCTTTAGTCTACCATCTGCTAAAAGAGAACTATCTGCTGTTGCTTCATGGCTGGATGTTTCTCCTATCACAGGAGCACAAGCCACAAAAGAAGCTTTCATCAGAGAGATACAGACAGCAACTGTCATACATATAGGTATTTAATAGAGTGGTAGACATACCAATTAACTTGATGATATGGATATTTATCTAACATTTTGTACGTTTTCCTTTGAATTTAAAGAAAGTAGCCTGTCTGATACAAGATGTATCACCACACTGTGATGATAAAAGAATGGCGCGACGATGCACGAGATCTTCTCTGCCGAACTATTTTGTCATGACGTCATATCATTGGAATGTGGGGAAAACACGTCAATGTAAGCAACGTAAGCAAAGCAAAAGAATGAACTGCAACAAATAATGTGAGGTCATGTACAAAATGTAGTCTCCCCCAGAGTATTGTACAAATTTGTTAATTTTATTTCGACCCTTGTTATTTGCTTAAAATTTGTTTTTATTGAAATGTTAGATAAACTTATTACATACATAGTGTGTTGGTACAAATTTTTGTATCAGGTCTTGCCTGTTGTGTGAACAAGCCGCATCACAACTCGTCGCTTTCGCGACTCGTAGTGATACTGGTTCACACAACAGGCTCAACCTGATACAAAGTCTGGTACCAACACACTATGTATGTAATGGGTATATATTTTGTTATGTGTAATGTACAATAGTCCCCTTCTTATGAGGTCATCAATTCTGCATAAAACTTAACAGGGCCCAGAAGCCCAAGACCATTAAGAGTGAGTGAGTGATTGGTGTTTAATGCCAACTCAGCAATTTTTCAGCAATATCATGGCAATGATGAGGTTCGCTTTGTTCTAGACCAACAGGCTGAGTTGGATTTTTATAGTGCTAGCTCACTGAAACAACAGTCTGCAGATAAACATGTCGCTCCACTCGGACACATTATTCTGATTCTGAGCCAACCAGTCTTTGCTCTTAATCGGATTTGACCCGTCCGGCGCTCAAACCCAGGATCTACTGCACTCGAGGCGAGCACGCTAACCATTATGCCACCGATGCAGTTCCCTAGACCATTAGAAATTGGCCTCGGTCTATTAAAATTTTCAGACAGTAGTCCAGTTGTCTATTGAAATATTAAATATTTCATGGTCAAAGTTAGTTGCTGGCCATGGGCCCCCAATAAATTTTGCTTAGCTACTAAAATTGTTATTTTAGCGAGTTCAACTGGCAACTGTGGCAAAGTTGCAAAGTTTGTTCCTGCAATGAAAATGTGGCCTCATAATTACTACATCAATGTTTCTATCTTCACAATGGTACTTGTATTTACAGGTCTACTCAATCTAATTAAAATTAGATCTCCGTACTTGCTCCCTATTTTCTATCAATTGTTTTGTAGTCGCAGAATCCACATGGTCTACCATTTATTATCAAATCAAAAAAACAAATACAAACAATTGAACAACTATAATGCTATCATTAAGATAATTGTAAAATTGAAATGGTTATTGAGTAAAATGACTGAAATGAGAGGGGGCATCATGGTGTTGATTGTATAGTAGTTGTTACAACTACCTGTGCAGTTAGTGCCTAACACCACTAACGTTGTGAGTTCGAATCCTGCTCATTGCGAGGTGTACTTGATGCAACATAATGTGATAAAGTTTGTCAGCGACTTGCAACAGGTCGTTGGTTTTCTCTGGATACTCCAGTTTCCTCTACCAATAAAAGTGACTGCCACGAAATATGCTGAAAGTGGCATTAAACACCATAACACTAACCCTACATTAAATTAAGATGAACTGCTAAAATACATATACAATATACGTACATTGTCGGTAAATATAAAATTTATTTGTACGAGCTTTAGAAACAGGCAGAATAGCGAGCCTAAGGTGAGCTTTTCAGACCTGTTTCGCAGCGAGTACAAATGAATTTTATATTTAATGTACGTATATTGTGTTTATCCTGCAATGTCAAAAAAGTCGGAAAACTTATCAGATTTAAACAAAAAGGACAGAAACAAGCGTCATTCCTCGCCTTTCATAAATGTTGTCAAGGGTGTCTTCTTCGTGGTCCGTGTTACATTAGTACCAGTTTCATACTTGTCTGCGCCCTCCGCTGTACATAGCTACAGGGTACCAGGAAAGTTTATTCGTAGGCTGAAAAGTTTATTTGTCTAGTACGAATAAAGCAAAAATTTATTCGTATAGCATATTTGTACAGCAGATGTACTGATTGCAGGATAAATTAAGATATAAGAATATAATTTTATTTGTTTGACTGGGGGGAATTAGAATTAATTTTTTTTCTCATTGGCATATTTCATTATAGAAGGCGGCACATTGGTAGCAGGTTTTTCCCTCTCCCATGAAATAATTGTCAGGTTTTTATTGGGCTATTGGCCCTTTCAATAAGGGGTGGTACTAGGTATGTTTACCCACCTAAAATGGTCTTTGGTACCTCCTGATTTTAAAGAGTGTTTATTGTATAAGATATTCATAAATATTATTAAGATTTTGATATAAAAAGGTACCGCCTGTAAATAGTGAAGTACTGGTAGACTTGAAAAATATTGAAAACCCTGGGCTATTTTCATTCAATATGACAGCGCCGAAGTGGTCACAGGCAAATATTTTTAATTATTATTATTTTCCTATTTTTGGCATACATTTGTATTGATTTATTGATTGATAGGACCTTGAACAGACTATTCCCATTCTGATTATTGATTAATTTTATTTTTTGATTTGCATATATGTTATTACGATTATGTATTTGAAATATGATGTGATGTTTATTATAAATCAGCAATGGCATTGTCGTGTGGCTTTGCACTTTGCAAGATTTATAGTCTTTTTGACCTTTATATGACATGGCATCTGAAATGATGGGATAACTGCATTTGTAGTATTTTATGCATAATGAGATGGGTTTCCCAAGATGAATTGATAAGTTACAGTAAGATGAACTTCTAAGATACATTAAGAAGTATAATTCCTATATTTTTCTATCATTTCAGCAACATTTGCCTGTTGGAGGGAAGGTTTTCTTGTATTTACACCAAATCCAGTTCGTCAGGAATCAGGACCTCCTCAGCAGTGCTCCTACATTGTAACGAGCAGTGATATATTAGCTTGTAAACTTAATGCACAGCTTGTGGTGTTAAATGTAGGATATAACTCCAATAGGGCACAGGAAACTATCCCAGAAGGATACACCCTACCATCTACATTCCTGGCTGCAGGTAAGTTTCAGGATTTTATCATCTATTTTTAGTAACCTAAGATTTATGAATATTTATTTTTAGTAAGAACCAGTTTATATGTTTTATAATTAAATCATGTGACAAGAATTGACAAATCACAGCTTTTAAATAATATGATCTTTCAATAGTATGATTAATAGTTAGAATGGCAATTTTCTGTTCTATGTTTAATAAATTTGAAAATGCATGATGGAAATGCAGTAAGAATGATTGGATCATATAAAAAGACCTGATGCAGACTGGAGAATAAATAATAATACACGTCTAAACAGTAGTGGACATGCATACATATATATACATGAGGGGTGTCACTAGTGTAGCAGGAACAATAATAATACACGTCTAAACAGTAGTGGACATGCATACATATATATACATGAGGGGTGTCACTAGTGTAGCAGGAACAATAATAATACATGTCTAAACAGTAGTGGACATGCATACATATATATACATGAGGGGTGTCACTAGTGTAGCAGGAACAATAATAATACACGTCTAAACAGTAGGGGACATGCATACATATATATACATGAGGGGTGTCACTAGTGTAGCAGGAACAATAATAATACACGTCTAAACAGTAGGGGACATGCATACATATATATACATGAGGGGTGTCACTAGTGTAGCAGGAACAATAATAATACACGTCTAAACAGTAGTGGACATGCATACATATTTATACATGAGGGGTGTCACTAGTGTAGCAGGAACTGCTAACCCATCCAGACCAACCCTAATTTTTAGTGGGGTTCATGTTGCTAAAATTTTAGTTTTCTGTGTAGTGTTTTGTAGATCATTTTTTGACCATTGTGTTGTCTTTCCTTCTTTGATTAATGTCTTCTGCTTTCCCCTTTGGCATCTTTAAATAGTTTAAACTTTTCTTTTCATACATGTATATATCATTTTCAGGTGCCCAATGTGTATTAGTTTGTTCATGGATGACTCCAGATATTGCTCGAGAAAAATTCTTCTATCGTTTCTACACAGAACTACAGGAAGGTTGTCTGGTTACAGAGGCTATGTATTCTGGAATGAGGGTTCTGAAAAGTGACGAAAGGTAAGATATTAAAGAGGCAATATCTATATACAACCAATCCTGCCCAAGTGGTCACCTATTTTCAGCACTCATCTGTATTATAGTGTCGACTATTTCTTGTCCTGTCATAGAAAATTTAATATGAATTGAATCTCTTTTAAGAGGTCATCTGTCTCAAAAGATGACTTTTTCTTTGTCCGAAAGGTGACCTCTTAATACAGGTCTGACTGTATTTTAAATGATTTGTCTTTCCAATGTTTTGACTTTGGGTGTGCCTGGTAGGAGTTGTTCCAGTGGTGCATTGAGCACACTGGGTTTGATATCAATATTTTTATCTAGATATTATATACAGAAAATTTCAATTTTGTTTTTTTTCGTTTCAGGTTTTATCAATTTAATTTTGATAACAATAAAACTGTAACTTCAGAAATAAGATTTATTGGTGTTATCATGCATAGCTGAAATAACAATCAATCAATCAATATATCCACTTGAAGGTTATGAAAAGAAAGTTTAAATGGTTATGGTCAACAATCCCACCAACATCAACAGAATGAGTAATCAAGTCTCACCTTCTCACTGAAGAGAAAAAAGGCCACGACATATAATGTTGGAAATTCAGGTCCTGGCTTGAGACAGTCACAAATATGTGGTTACAGGAACCCCCACCTTCCCTTCTTGATAACAGGATCTGCAATGCCAATGGCAATCAATATATACAATCAAATGATAAAAAACCTTCACAGATTCGCCTCCTCTCAAAAAGACCACATACTATCATATATATATATATAGATTAAAGAACAGCAGAGCAAAAATCCTTTTACTCAAAAAGAGATGATTTCAATTTTCCCATTGTGAACTTTCCATTTATATTAAGCAACATTCTAGCAGCACCTGCATATGCAGTATATAACTCTCAGTTGGTACGATATTCTAGAGCTTGTGATTCCTATCAGGATTTCTTTGATAGATATTTGCTGATAACAATGAAGCAACTGAACCAAGGGTTCCTCTTGGTTAAGTTGAAGTCATCATGACTTGGTTGAATGTTATGGAATATCTGTGTCACAAATGACTATGGATATGTTCCAATTGTCTTAAGCATTTCCTGGTCCTTTCCCCATTCATGACTTATCACCAGGTTTGGAACTAGATTAACATGACGAGTACCACTAGTGGAGCAGGAAATGCTTACCCTTCCGGAGCACCTAAGTTCACCCTCGGTTTTTAGTGGGGTTCGTGTTACTCAATCTTTAGTTTTATGTGTATGTTTTGTAGATCGTTGTTTGTCCTTTTGTCCTTTTGTCCTTTTGCTTTTGGCCATTGCGTTGTCTGTTCTTCTTCAATAGATGGATTCTGATTGCCCCTTTGGTATCTTCAAACTCTTCTTACACAAATTGAAGAAAAGGAACAAATACTTTTATTGCTGGTCTTATTCTTACAGTCACTACTGGTAATTAAAGGCAAGAAATAAATAAAAAAAGATGTAAATTCAATTCTTGTGATTTTTCTACAGACGTCTGAAAATTGAATAAAAATGCACAATTATGACATCATTAAATATATAGAAATTTATTTATATCTTGATAAATTTGTACTTCCGAAAAACTGTTTTTACAAATAAAAAGCATTCTATGCCATTTCAGATATTCAGACTTACAAAACTGGTGTCCCTTTATGTTGATTGGTAAGAATGTTGCGATTAACCTAAAACAGATAAGACATGCAATGTTAGACCAGACTCTAGACAAAACAGAGCGAATTGTTGAAGAACAAAGTGGAAAAGAATTACTGAATCCTAAAACAGTAATACCATCAGGTACATCTTAGATGAGTCATGTAATATCATAAAACTTTTTTTTTATAATCTTGAACAATCTCATCAATACCAAACAATGTCATAGAATTCTTTAACTCAGATGGGCAAAACAAAGACCACATGAACCTTTGCCATCTCTTAGCATCCGTCGTCCGTTCATAATATGTCATAAACTTTCACATTTAAATCTCCTCTGAACCTATTGACCCAAATTAAACAAAATTTGGCTAGGATGGTCCCTTTTCAAAATTGTGTTTGACAGCCTTGCCCTCCATTCAAGATGGCTGTTGTTCCTAGAAATATAAATTTCTTCAATTGTCCATTGTTGCTATATTATAAATCAAATCAGCTCAAATATTAACTGCAGCTACATGGCAATGAGTAGTTCAAATTATCTTTTTTTTTCAGCAAAATTATGTCGATTAGGCATATAATGCAAAAAAATATCACATCGAAATTTTCTGCTAATAAATTTGAGCTGAAAATTATCTTTAAATTTGGTTGGCCAATTTTCAAAATTATTTGTGTGACTCCCATTTTTTAAACTTTAGAAGTCAAATTGAAAACCAGGTGAGTGATTACAGACTCCTGGGAGCCTCTAGTTTGCATTGTGACATCAAAAAAGGTAATGTGATCTGAGATAACAAATCTCACATAGAATACGTGTGTCACACATGTACAATCATGTGAGCAAAAATTAAGTTAAAGCTGCTGATTCTAATGGAACAAGTGTTTGCTCCAAGGTATTCAGGGACATGACTCGACTGTATGTTGGAAATGACAAGGTTCTTCTTGTACAACTAATTAAGCTGTAGTAAGGCACATTAGGACCATACATACACAAATTAGTTTCATATACACTGAAACATATCTAGAAAAACCATCATTTTTATCACCTAAATATGGTCTATCAAGGCTGGTGGTCTATCTGAAAAGGTTTATTCTACATAAATAATGAGCAATTGTAGTTGTGAAATTTTAAGATGATCTCCTACAAGTCTTCGAAAAGCAAGAAAAACATGGGACCACAGTGTATTTGTATCTTCTTTAAAGCCGAGAACAAAATAAATTTGATGCCCACAATGATGTATAATTTATAGTCAAACCTGTACATGAAGAGCACTCAAGAGAAGCTGAAATTATGAGCGACAGGTCGGGGTTTTCTTCAGGTACTCTGCACGTCACGATATTATACAGTTATTTAATGGGTGTGGATGCAATAGACCAAACTATTTGTCCTGAGGTGCGGGGAATGACCAAATGTTCTATTGCATGAGGCCAACGGCCGAATGCAATAGAACACTTGGTCATTCCAGCACCGAAGGACAAATAGTTTGGTCTATTGCATCCACACCCATTAAATAAGTGTTTTATTTCCTAATTAAACAGAAGCAAGGTAGCGGACATGACTTGTAGAAATTGTAGAAAAACGGATGAAAATGATTTATTTGTGGAATTAGATAACAATAAACAAGTGGAATACAGAGTAAAAAATCCTTAATTTTTGTATTACATGTTTTTTCAATATTATTATTTAAATATTAAAATTTTGAAATTTTATGAAATCTGAAATTTTTTAAATAATTTGAAAATTTTGAAATCTTATGAAAATTTTGAAGTTTTGAATTTTTTTTGAAATATTGAATTTTATTTATTTATTTTTTTTTTATTTTTTATTTTAGCATTTTGAAATTTTGAATTTGTTTGAAATTTTTGAAGTTTTGAAATTTATTGTCCAATGAAAAAACGGTTCAAAGGTCAGTTCAATAGTCTGTCGTGCAATAGTCTCTGGAAGACTATTGACGCGTCAATAAATCACAGTGGAGCAAAAATATCTTAAAATATGTAGTTACTTAAGTGTCTGTCTCACAGAAAACCATGCAAAATCCAAAAAAATGTAACAAAGCTAATTTCAGTAAGAAAAAAAAGTTATACATTTTCTAAATATTTGATGCCTAGTATTTTAAAATATATCATACATATTTCCTATATATTTTCATTTTTGTTGTAAAATGAGGATTTTCATTTTAGTCCTTAACTATTGCAAAAATCCTTAAAAATGGTTAAAAACGCCCCTATTTTTGACGGATTATTATTGTTAATATATATCTCAGAAGTAAAAAATCACATTGTTTCCTCAAAGTATAATGTTTAAAGACAATGATCACCAAAAAATTTTTGAAAAAAACTTTGTGAAAATTTTTAAGGCTATCACAAAATATGCTATATAGACAAATTTTCAAAATCAGTAAAATTCCTTAATTTTGATGCACAATATTGGAGTTGGGGGAGATTTCTTTGACTTGAAATGAACATTTTTAAACAGACCAATCTCAAAACTAAAATATATAAAAAATCTGCCTTTGGCAAATAATTTGCAAAAAAGTTCTTGCACCCAAAAGTATGGCCATGTGTGCAATTTTAGCTTAAAAGGCATTGCTTAAAATATATGCAAATTTTTGCAATAAACTATTAGTGATTCTTATTAAAGGTGATTTGTGTGTTTATTGTAAATAAATTACATATGATATATCATTTTAATTCCCTTTTTCAATCCGGACTTTAAACGTTGAGCAAGAAAATACACATGTCTATCTGATAGAGAAATTGACGGAGTAACCTCCCTTTTCGGAAGTCTTCACTTCTAAGATTATAAAATTAGAAATGGTAGCCTCCAGGTGTGAAACCTATAATTAATTTCTTTAAGGTTTTCTACTAAATTTGTGTTTTTTCGAGCCTACCTGGCCATTTTATCTTAAGTTTAACCTTTCGAAGACCATACATTTTCTGAAACGTCCATGATTCCTCTACGTTCTGTCAAAATATCAGGCCATGTTTAAAGTCTTGCAGTGAAATGCCAGGCTATGGAAAATACCTACTCTAAAAATAGCTCTGTCATCCCCAAGAAATTCCCTATTTATAGGTCATGCATCAAATCCTCCATATCCATATTAAAATACAACTAAATCAATCAAATTTGGGCTCAAAATAATCCTTATACATTTAACTTCAATTATCAATTTAATTATTCCATTCCATTCAGTATTTGTCACAATACAACAAAGTGAAAGGAACTTTTTTCTTTAAAAGGGACTACTTTTGTATATGTTCTTAGCTCTGATTGGTTGAATAACTGGTTTGACACCTCCAGTGGATAAATGACACCGTGTTATTTTTCTAACTTTTGCAACTTGCCATGCAATTCAAACATTATACATATATTCCAATGTAAAGCTGATGCAGCTTTCCTTATCGTTGGCCTGAAATCATCTGAAAATATACATGGAAAGGCACTGCCTGAGGCCCTTTTTATATCGTGTACATAGCGGAATTGTCACCATCGACAACGATTCATTGAATCTCAAGATATACCAGAAACAGAGAATACTTTGGGACTAGATGGAAGAGAGGCAAAGTTCTATGTGTATATTCAAAGCACAACAATGGAAAGGCCAGATCTAGAGAGGAACATGGAGCAAGTCCTTCCTTACGGAAAGAGTATTACCTGAAAACAAGACAAACTATTCAAGTTGGTTCTGGTAAGCTAAATACCTCAAGAGAAAAACATTTCTAAGTGGTTATTGCTAGAAATCCATTCAGTGAACAAACTTGTTAAGAGACTAACTATTCAACTTGAGAAAAGAGGGCTATGTTTTTTTTTACAAATGCTAAACAACCATTTTGGTGTAGGACTAGGAGGTGAAGAAAAAAATAACATCCTGATTCATGCATTATAGTATATGAAATAATGATAAATTTAGAAAAAAAAATATTTGTTGCAAAGTGTCAATTATTTTTAACTCCAGGGTAAACAGTTTAAAACCATAGCCCCCCCCCCCCCCCCCCCCCCCCCTTATACATTGTACATGTACCATATAAGTTGAATGCTTCAAACTTGGTCCCTTAGTTTGGTCTGTGAAATACAGGTTTACATTATTATTGTGCAACAATAAATTCCATCCCACTGCACAATATATCTGTTCAATAACTTCCAAACCTCAACTGAATCTTGATTGATTTGAAATTTGGTTATGTTGTAATCAACAATAAAGGCCATGTCAAACTTGAAATTTGGGTTTTAAAGTTACAGGAGGCTGGGGTATTTGTATCACATTGACACATTTCTGTTATTTTGGATAATGTTATTTCAGCCGTTGAAATATGCTTTTTCAAGCTTATAAAAAATAAGACCTATTGGCTATTTTGAGTGCAAATGTACATGTAGTGAAACTGAGACAGATGAAATATTTTGTTGTATAGAGCAAGGATAAAATTATTTATTTTCATAGAAATCTGGAGTAATATTTCAATTATTTGATATATATCCATTTCTGAAAAATATAGAATGAATTAAAGCAAGTCTTAGAAACATGTAGTAACTACTTCCCTAATCTCGTTGAGATTATATTTCCAAAGAAATTTTCTGCACAATCTCCAGAAGGCAGCCAATTTTAAAAAAAATTGGTTTATTTTTTCGTCAACAGATTTACTTGACAACAAAGGCATAATTAAAGAAACTAGCAACTCATTAAGAAACCACTTAACATGAACTTCCAACACTGAAGAATAAGGTTGACAAATTCAAATTATGAAGCATTCTTACAAGTAAAGAAATTGATGGAAAAAACATATAGTGAAACTGAACAAAATATGTCTGAAAAACAGGGAAAAGGCCAGATTATGTTGCACTTGCCAAAGAAGTTCGGAAATCATGTGATGAATAGGGAGAACAAGTTTTTAAGAAGTTGGAGTGGTTGAATCCAAGTCAGATAAAAAGTTACATGGCAGCTTTCCTAACAAAGCCGAAGACAAAATCAGAAACTTCTTCGAGTACTCTACAAGTTCAGTTTAAAGAAATTCCCAATGAAGATGTTGGTCAAGATGAAACTCTATCAGAGGTTATTGCAGTGCTAGAAACTAATGATTATAATTCCAATATTGAAAATATTGTGGAAGAAGTGTACACTGCTGTGAACATGTAAATTAGCCATTATATGCAGGGATTCTAATTTATTTTCATTTTTTCAAATTAAAGTTAACTTTGAACACTTCAAGCTTTGCATAGTGGTTAGACAGAATATGTTAAATGTTCACCTGTGAATAAGTATGATATAGGTTCAACCTCTTGTTTTTATTTCATTTCATATTGATGGGATATCCTTTTTCTGATAATTATAATATCAACTTGTCAATTTCTTGTCCTATTTACCAAAATGCACAAATCTAACACATTTAAACTTGTAATCTGTGATTATTTAAGAGTATAAGAGAAGGTTTTTGATACAGATCCATGATAGAAGAACCTCAGAAAAATAAACGTATTATTGAGAAGTTTCACTATCTCATTTAGGATATATGATGGACAGAACCAACACAAAAATTGGCTTATTTTAACACAATCACATATATATTGTTTTCAATTGTTTAGGAGCTGGCTGCAAATTCATATGCTTATATAATTATTGTAATGGCATTTGTTTTCTTCACTTTTTTTTAACAATAGGATTAACTTAATTTCAATTATTATTTCATTATTCAAACATAAGCTGCATATAAATGATTCAATCCCATACAATAGTATATTTCGGTATGGGGGCATTATAATCATTGCTGTCAGCACTTTGATTAAGATTTGTTTTGGAGTGCACTGTCAAAAAATAAATTAATAGATTATTGTGAAGCTGCTTTGAAAGTTTGATGATCAAATTGACTTTAGAATTTTAACCCTAAAACAATAGGTTATTGGGGGGAAAACAAATTGTCTATTTTTAGCTCACCTGACCCAAAGGGTCATGTGAGGTATTGCCATCACTTGGCGTCCGTCGTCCGTCCGTTAACTTTTCATATTTTAATCTACTCCTCTGAAACAACTGGACCAAATTGAACCAAACTTGGCAGAAAGCATCTATATAAGGTCCTCTATAAAGTTTCTTCATTTCGTCCCATTCCGCCAACAAATATGGCCGCCAAGGGCAATTCTTGTTTCTGATTGGCTAATGTTAAAAAAATCTTCTCCTCTGAAACTGCTTGGCCAAATGGAGCCAAACTTGGCAGGAAGCATCTATGTAAGATCCTCTATAAAACTTCTTCATTTAATTCCATTCGGCCAACAAACATGGCCGCTGTTACTAAAAATAGTTATTGCCCATTTTTATTTTTTATTTTTTTAATTTAAACATTTTTGTCTGATATTTCAAAAACTATTAGAGATAAAGGTTAAGTTTAAATTGCAAACATGTGCAGCATATTAAGATCTACCTACCCTGTAATTTTGAAGTTAATTTGAGTACCCAATTTGGAGTTATTGCCCTTTTTTTTGGTCAAATTTTCAAAATGTTAATACCTTTTGTCCTTTATTTCAAAAACTATAAGAGATAGATGTTGAGTGTAAACTGAAAACATGTTCAGCTTGTCAAGATCTACATGCCCTGCAATTTTGAAGTAAAACGGATTACCCGTCTAGGAGTTATTCCCCTTTTTTCATCATTTTTTAGCTCACCTGACCCAAAGGGCCATGTGAGGTATTGCCATCACTTGGCGTCCGTCGTCCGTCCGTTAACCTTTTTCATATTTTAATCTTCTCCTCTGAAACAACTTGGCCAAATGGAACCAAACTTGGCAGTAAGCATCTATGTAAGGTCCTCTATAAAGTTTCTCCATTTCGTTCCATTTGGCCTATAAACATGGCCGCCAAGAATAATTTTTTTTTCTGATTGGCTAATGTTAAAAAAATCTTCTCCTCTGAAACAGCTTGGCCAAATGGAGCCAAACTTGGCATAGATGGTCCCTGGGTGTGTCCCTTTTAAAATTGTGTCCGACAGCCCCACCCTCCATTCAAGATGGCTGCTGTTTTTTAAGGTAATGATTATCTCCCTTTGAAATTTGCTTCAGCATCATTCTATTATCAGGTGAGCGATACAGGCTCAGTGAGCTGAGCCTCTAGTTTAATAAAGGAAATGGTAGCTTTAGATGGAAAATTAAGCAACAGATATTTTTCATTAAACACTTTAAAAGTATAAAATAGAAAATCGGGGTCACAGACCCTATTCTAAAATATTTGAGAAAATGTGATTTTCCCCTACAAATTATCTCCCCTTATAAAATATGAAATTTCAATAAGTATGAAATACCTAATACAAACTAAAATGAGTTTACTTATTTTATCTAATTTATCACCAATAAATCTTATTAGATCATTTTGAAAACAAAGTTTTAATTTAAATTCCATTTTAGCCAGATGCACAAAATGGATGCATCGTCCCACCCACCCCCCAAAACCACAATGTACCTTAATTTTATATCTTCATTAAACTCTTTGTTATACCTCTGGAATACTATACATAACTTCTGTATTGATATTTTGGTACTTATTGAGCATTAAGACTGCTCTACTGTTTTTCCTATTCACCTTGTCCATTTTCGGCTAAGTGCACATGTACTAAACTTTTGTCCTTATTTTCACCATTTTATCTTAATTTGCCGAAGGTGGATTTTTTATATGTTTTTGTATGAAAACAAAGTTATATCGAACTAAATTAGGGATATTTTTATTTTCCCCCCCAAGGGAGATATTTCCTGTTATATATGTACAATTTTTGCATAAAAGGCCATTTACTGATTTATGGGTATATTAAAGTGTGGCCTGTAAAAAATCCATGTGACCAAATATTGAGTATATTATGTTAAATGATACAGTGAAAGTTGATTAATCCTGGATACTATATGAGACAGGCACATTTTATGCTATACAAGATATATTGGAGGTTGAAATATTGTAAAATTCATTGTTTTTGCTTCATTATATATTGAAATACTGGATAAATCAAAAAACCCTAATAATTCAGTCAAATAATAAAATTTGAAAAAAATATTTTGTGTGTTAATTGTACTTGGCCAAAGGTATTTCATGGACAAGATTTTATAAGGTTTTGAAAATATCACTATGTTACGAGTTTGCATGGTTTTCTGTGAGACAGACACTTAATAAACAAGAAAAAATTATAATTAGGTAATAAACCTGAAATATTGTTGAAATTGCCGTTAAGCGCCATAACCCTAACTTTAACATTTTATGAACAGTTACTCTTGCACCATTCATTAATCGGGGAAAATGAGGCTGCTCTTTATAGACAGTGATTTGTTTTATATATAAAGGTACCCTTTAATCAAATTTGCCATTGAAATTTACACTTTAGAATAAAATAACATTTGTGTCTAGTGAGTCAGTAGATTTATCTGGTTTTAATGAGTCCCTTTATTAGCTAATGATAGATGACACAATTACTGTCTTTTGATGATGTGTGGATTTATTTACTTTTGAAAAAAAAATGAATATTCACTGAGCCCATATTCAATGCCTGGGATTTAATATTCACTGGTGGTAAATGTCACATGTTACTTTATTTAGAACAGGGAATTCTATCAGAGATGCTCTATTTTAAATTAGTAATAAAGTAACATGTAATATGTGACATTATTAAATTATTGCCAGTGAATATTAAATCTATGACAATGAATATGTTTTTTTTATTAAAAGAATGACTTTTAGTTGAAATCTATTAGAATAGAATTTACTAACATTGTACAATTATTGACTTTTGTTGAGGTTAATATAAGGATCTATCGTTCCAAGATATATGATGAATAGAGTCTTATATTAATCGAAATGAAAGTCAATTATTGTTTTATTATATGAAGCTGTTATTAATGTCCTCTGGGTCATGTTTTAAAAATTGACATTAAACACTACATGTGGCTTTTTTATTTTTATTTGAATTGTAACAAGAAAGATTTCTGAATACAAATGTACTGCAAAGATTAATTTAGATCGTTCCAGAGGAGCCTTTGGAACGTTATATTAACCTCACGTGACGCTAAGATTAAAAGTAGGGGTTTTCTGATTTTAGAGTTATGCGAGGTTAATATAATGTTTCAAATTCCTCTGGAATGATCAAAATTAATCTTTGTGGAAATTGAAGGCTTGGGCAGTATTAATAAAGTTCTATCAAGAAAAAATCTCATGCTTTTAGCCAATCAGATAAAATATAAATTTTTATAGTCATATATTTAGATTAAAATACAGGTGTTTTGTATATGCATTATCAATGATTGTCCCAAGCCTATATCGTTTACCCTATATTGCATACCCTATATCGCACCCCTAGACCTATATCGCATACCCTATATCGTATGGGTGTCTTTAATCTTTGAAGGCCGTGTTATATTGAGCGTTTTTCCGAAGTACATCTCTTTCTTATAATGAAGGTAATAATGTACTGTAGCGTACTGTGTAGTCTATACAGTATACTTTGTTAATACTTGAAGAAGACTAACAGCATTAATAATTTTCTTTTTCAAGAAGTAAATAAGTATAGGATAGGGTGTTTACTGTTATTGCTTACTGTATATTTTCAGGTCTAAGAGCTGATTATAAACATGAGCTTGGTAAAACACTTCAGGCAACACAAATACATGTATTATCAAAGGCATGGTTGAAATATATGATATAATGAACATTACATGTCAAAATCTGTATCACATGCCATATCAACCCTCGACCTATATCACCCCTCGGGCTGGTGGCCCTTGGGGTGATATAGGGTTCTCGGGTTGATATAGCATGTAATACAGATTTTGACATGTAATATTCAGTATATAGTAAAGAAAAATATTATTTATTGTATATATATTGTGAAACAAAATATTTCATTATATTTATGATAATATTTTTCAGTGCCAAGTAGAGAGGAAAACTTAACAAATGTTCAGAGAATTTTAGGAGAGATTTTACAAGACCATAGATTTCATCCAATGGTTGTTCCTGATTTGATAGACCTGGTAAGATTTGTTCTTTTCTACAGTTAAACCTGTCTTATGTGATCTTGCAAGGGAACAGTGAAATATGGTCACATAAGACATGTGGTTGCTAATTACAGCTTTTTTCCCTATGAAATCTTTATTTAAATAAATGATGTCTAGCAACTGTTTGATGGCATAAATATCACATCCTTACAAGTCAAATTACAATATATATCACAATTTCCATTAACGACATTACTGAATCTGTAACAACAAGGAAGTTGTTGTGGTTGTGATCGTAATACAGATTTAATTAATATGAAATGCACTGTGAAAGAAAATAAAAATTAAGGTCACACAATATAAGTCATTGCTAAATAGAAGTGGTCACTAAAGTAGGTTTGACTGTAGATGAATTCCATAGTTTTGTCTCGAACCTGCAGCAAAAATTGCTACATGTGAGATATACCTGTTACAATAATGTCATTGATATAAAATTATGGTTAAATGTTTAACCAAAATTTTATTTCAATGACATTATTGTAACAGGTATATCTCACCTCTAGCAATTTAATTGCATCCCTGTCTAGATACCCATGTAGGAAAAACTACTGTAAACATGAAGGTTAGTGGATTTTGCTATAACATGCATTACTGACTTACACTTAAACAAATAAATTAGATTTTTCTACTAGAATCGAAATAATTCATGGAAGCCATAGTTTGTATAACGTTTTAACATGGGTAAGTTATTTTCGTTGCATTTTATCCCTCGCTGTCAAACATTTTTTTTGAATATGTGGCCAAGTTTTATGAAATTGTTTGGAATTGATGAAGTTGAAGACTATTAAAAAATTATATGCCAAGAAACAATTCGAGGATTTTTATGTTTGTATAAAGGACGTCATGTTAGAATGTATCTTATTTTGTCTAATGGTGTAAAATATGCATATGTTAATGAAAATAACAGATTAAACAATATTTTATAATGAACTATATGAATTCTAATCACTCCTCTTATACATATGGGGTGGGACTTCTGGCATGCTCAAACAAGTATTTCTGAAATTAATCCTTAATTATTTATCAAATATGACATTTAAAATTTAAAAAACTGAGATGTTTCTTTTTCTTGTATTGTAGTTGGACAGTGCCTTAAAAAGGCTTCATACACAGGATAACAATAGACAGATAAGCCTGGTCACAAACAATCTGATTCAAAGTCGTGCTGGTCTTGATCTTTTGAAGCTACTGGGCTTCCATTTCCAGGCAAAAGCTAGTGATGTGATGAAACCATATGTGGTTTACCCACACTGGAATAAAGATGAATTACTAATCCCGACATATGACGCTCTTCGATCAATTATAGGTAATTAAATAAAGATTAGGTTGGTTGGTTTATGGTGTTTAATACCACCTTCAACAATATTTCAGTTATATCGTGGTGGTCAGTTTTATTTGTGGAGGAAACCGGAGTACCCGGAGAAAGCCACTGACCTCTCGCAAGTCACTGACAAACTTTATCACGTAATGTTGTATCGAGAACAACTCGCCATGAGTGAGATTCAAACTCACAGCTTTAGTGGTGTTTGGCACTGATTGCACAGGTAGTTATAAATCCAACTAATAGACAATCACGACCATGACGGCCCCTATAACAATTAATGTAATGGCACAGCTGTTAATGAAGACCAATAGATCAATAATTTTCATACTTTATTACACGTTTAAACATTTCCTTCATCATTGAATAAATATAGATTCTCCTGCTGTTACCATTGGATTATGATATTTCTCCACTCTCGATAGTTAAAATTTGAAAATTTAACTATCAAGAGTGGAGAAATATTTTAATCCACTGGTAACAGCAGGAGAATCTGTTCATCCTATGACCTAGATGGCAAATATATTTTTAAGTTGTTAATGTTTGTCTCTTATGACTATAGAAATGAAATTAGTGGGAATTTATATGCAGAAATGTAATTACTGTGGTGATTAGAAATATTATGATGAAATTTTAACCAACTTGTTGAGCTTGCTAAGAATAGGAGAAAAAATTATAAAAAATTCACAATATATATCACATATTCTTCTTGAGAACACTTTGGCAAAGTGAGGCCCGGGTGGCTCAGTGAGTTAGGTAGTTGGGGTACCTAACAACTTGTACAGGCCTATCACCAATGCGGTGTGGGTTTGTGCCCGACTTTGTAAATTACAAAAAAGTGTGCGCTTGACTTGCAGCCGCAAGTGGAAAATTTGACCAGTTGCTTGCCCATGGTCGGTGGTACTCTCCGGGTACTCCAGCTTCCTCCACCAATAAAACTCAAGACTAAGATATAACTGAAATATTGTTGAAAGTGGTGTTAAACACAATAAAATCAAATCAAATCTTTGGCAAAATATCTTGATGAATCTAAGCGCTTTCTACACCTTTCATTATACAACTACACAATCTCTAAAACAAAAAGTTACAATGCTCTTGGAACATCTTTCTCCTTTGAATTTCCCACATCTTCTGCTCACGAAGAGCATACTTATTTACTGCGGATCTAAAATTCTGCACTTTAACCTTCTAAAATTATTTATATCAAACTGTTAGATACAAAAAAAACTATTTTTCTCCTTTTTTAAACTTTTATATATTTTTCTTTTATTTTTTATCTTTAATGAAAATATTTAAATAATATTTATATCTCAAAAATGTAATGTTTGTCAAATTTTACAATTCATGTACAAAGGGAAATAATTCAATTAAAAACAATCAACTCCCCATTTTCACCTGTGTTATACTAGTGTACATACTTTTTCGGGTCATGGTTAGGTTTATGGTGTTTAACGTCACTTTCAACAATATTTCAGTTATATCGTGGCGGTCAGTTTTATTAGTGGAGGAAACCAGAGAAAACCACCGACCTTAAGTCACTGACAAACTTTATCACATAATGTCGTATCGCATACTCTTTCATTCTTCATACACAATGTGTTTTGTCCCATCTATTTATATGCTTAAAAAAATGCAATTGGTGAAATTATTGACCATTACTGTTTAAACAATAGAGATATAATTTATTTGTAGAAATATCTGATGACAAGGACTGTACACAGGCCATTCATGACATGATACCAGCCCCGCAAGAACAGATATCACTGTTTGTAGATCTGGTAAATAATATTAAGTTCTATATGACGATCCAAAACTGTCTTTTCCGATGTAAGACTCACCATTAAGTTGTATAGTCAAAATATGTCTGTGCGGTATGTACTAAATTTAAACAGTTAAGATGCCTAGATGTGGCTTTATATACCTAGAATTGAAAAAAAGTATGTCAACTGCATGGTAAGAGCACATCCTTTATCTTCTCAAGACTCTGTCTTTTCTTATAAATGTCTATGGGTTAGGGTTAGGGTTAGGGTTATGGTGTTTAAGCCACTTTCAACAATATTTCAGTTATATTGTGGCGGTAAGTTTTATTGGTGGAGGAAACCTGAGTACCCGGAGAAAACCACTGACCTGTTGCAAGTCACTGACAAACTTTATCACATAATGTTGTACACCTCGCCTGAGAGGGATTCAAACTCACAACTTTAGTGGTAATAAGCTCTTCTTGCACAGAAGAACCATCTACCATACGATGACGACTACTATTGCCCATAAATAAATATTTATGCATTAACAAATATAATATAGAATTTTACCCGAATTTATTTCTTCCAATATATGCAAGCTATTTAAATAGCAAATTTTCTGCTAACGACTGGAAAGCTTTCTGTTTGTACTTCATTAGTTTTATTTCCTATTTTTACATTGGGCATCACTGAATAGTTACATAAGTTTAAAGCAATCTGATCTGATATCCGCAATTATTTTTTTTTATGTAAACTTGTCAAGCGTTTTCAGCACGAAATAAAAAATATCAATAGAAACGCAAGAAATAAGAGGAATATCATATGTACATAATTAACTAGTGTAAAAAAAACAGTAATAAATAGTTTAATCGATAATTTGGACATTTTGCCTTTGATCTTTACACATGATAATTATATAATAATGTGGTCTTGTCCAGGTAATATGCCAAAATATTACCCAGGTCTGAGAGACATATTACCCGACCGAATTCGGGAGGGTAATATGTCTCTCAGACCTGGGTAATATTTTGGCATATTACCCGGACAAGACCACATTAATATCATTATCATACTGAGTATGTAAATTTAATAAAATATTCAAAAATATGCTATCATTGATTTGTTTTGGAAGAATGGATTTCTCAGAGCAATCTTGAGGTAATATGCCAAAATATTACAGTACCAAATATCATTACAGAAACTTACACGAAGTATAATAATATCTATTATCAAGCGTGATATTAACGTAATATCACTGTTTTCTAATATGATGTTATAATGATGTTACTGACTTCATGTTACCAAATCCATGATATGTTTTGCTCGTAATAGACTTCTCTTCACATCTCACACCTCAAACTTCACATTCAATGCAAGATTGCTCTGAGAAATCCATTCTCCCAAAACAAATCAATGATAGTATATTTTTGAATATTTGATTAAATTTACAATATCTGAAAAGGCAAAAAATACCTAGACGTTATAAAGAAAATTGTAAATAAATATACCGTAAAACCTGTCTTATGTGACCTTCCAAGGGAACATTGAAATAGGGTCACATAAGACAGGTGGTCACTAAATACAGGTTTAATAAATATGAAATGTACTATGAAGAGAAATTAAAATTAATGTCACATAATACAAGTTATTGCTTAACAGAGGGTCACCAAAGCAGGTTTGACTGTAGATATTCTAAAAATAGAAAAATTTGAATTCCTGAGTGTTTTCAAACACAATGATGTTTGTTTCTATTAAACAGCTTGCTATAACAAAACATGCTCCAGAAATACAGTTGAAGGTGTCAGACCTGTCTGTCCGTCCACTCTGGCAGAATGTCAAGGCTAGAAAAGTACTGATGACCTCTGGTTATCATCAGATAGGAATGATACTGAACTTCAACAGAACTCCTCTCTATAGGTTAGTAATGTCTAAACTGCATCAGTGGTGCAATGGTTAGCATGCTCGCCTCAAGTGTGGTAGATCATGGGTTCAAGCCACGATCGGGTTAAACCAAAGACTATCAAATTGGTATTTGTTGCTTCTCTGCTAAGCATGCAGCATTAAGGAGAAAGAGCAAAGACGGGTTGACTCGGAATCAAGATAATGTGTGCGAATGGAGCGACATGTCTACCCACAGACTGTTGTTTCAGTGAGCTAGCACTATAAAAATCCAACTAAACATGGTGGTCTAGTACAAAGCGGACCTCATCATCATCTCATTGAAAATAAATGTGTTCTCACCATGATATAGCTGAAAAATTGTTGAGTTGGCGTTAAACAACAATCAGTCACAATCAGTCACTCAGATATTAATCAAATGAAAATTAAAATAGGATCACCAAGCTCAATTATTGATGTGTATCTTACTTTATTTCTCCTGTTTTTATTTCAGACGATTGATGACGTCAGTGCTACAGTTTTTTCTAGCGGTCAGTGCTCACAAGAGTCAAGTGCTATTGTACAGACTTGATGTCAATTTACTGGGAAAACCAAGTATTCCCAAGGATAGAGTAAGTGTGAAAAAATTGTTAGTCTGTCTTTGTGTAGTACTCTTTAGTTAGAGTAGGAAGCCCCTTTGTTATGGAGAGGCCTTCATGGTCATGATTGTATTGTAGATTTACAAATACTCAGTCCTCACGATGAGCACCGGTCATCCGGCCCAAGACCAGTAAAATTTTGTTTGGACAGTCCTCATGATGAGCACCGGTCATCCGGCTCAAGACCAGTAAAACTTTGTTTGGATCAGTAAATTTTTCAGTTTTTATTTAGAACTGTATAAAGATAAATTCAAGAATTTGATTCGGACTAGTTAATTCAAATTTTCATTTCGAGGACTGAACCTGTGCAATCATTGTCTATCACCACTAAAAGTATGAGTTCAAATCACACTCATGTGATTTTCCCCCAGGTACTCCAATTTCCCCAACCAATAAAACATATACATATACAGTACAATAACAGGGTCAGTGAATGCTCCTAGTTAACTGACTACTAGCTAGGAAGGTAGAAATGCTTAATTGCATTAATAAAAAAAATGATCAAGTTAAAATTAGCAGCCACGTCAGGACATAGTTTAATATAGAACCCTATGGGTATATCAATAAAAATCTTTTATCAGAGACCACAAACTTTCTTGAACCCAAATGGTACAAGAAACTACTAGGTGAGTGATACAGGATTTTAGTTTTTTCAACATTACCATTCCAAATCACTAGGATTTAGAGATTTACTGGTAAAAAGTTTTGAATATCCTTTTATTTGGTATGTGTTTTAACATTGTTTTGCATGATAATTATGTAAACAATACATCCGATGTTCAGATGAAAGATTTTGTTATGCGAAGATGTTTTTCTATTATTTCAATTTATAGATAGCTGTGAATTACAGGATTTTCCAGGTTAAATAAAAACAATAATTTTCAAATTGAAATTATCGTTTTTATTTTCACTCTCATTCACATTTCCCATCTTTTCTGTATGTTTGACAGTTATGTCCCTTTGACCTTTTTGTATGGTTTCAAATTCAATGTTTTTGAAGTGATACACATTTTGGTATATCCCTACGCTACGCACATAATATAGTGCAGTTAAGCTCATTTTATATTAAATTCCTAATCAAAACATTTTTTAATCTATATTAAATATGATAAATTCTTCAACTAATTGAAAATGTAATACAAAAATATGTCACTCATGACTAAATAACGTTGTAACTCACTCGTGCGCTGCCCACATTTGTGAGTTACTGTGTTATTTGGTCATTTATTACATATTTTTGATAATGAAACTCGTCAATTAGTTATAGTATTAAAATTACATGTCAGACACTGTCAGTTATACAAAATCTTTTATTACTAGAAATCCAGGTCCTGGGTTGGAATTTAGATAACAAAAATATAGGTTTGGAAAACAAGAGAGTGGCCTTAGGCATATTTTATTATAACAGTCAAACCTGCTTTAGTGATCACCTCTATTAAACAATAACTTGCACTGTGTAACCATAGTTTTTATTTCCCTTCATAGTGTATTTCATATTGATTAACTCTGTATTAAGTGACCACCTGTCTTATGTGACCCTATTTCACTGTTCCCTGTATGGGTTTAGGTTTATGGTATTTAATGCCACTTTCAACAATATTTCAGTTATATCTTGGAAGGTACTTTATGGGAAGTAATATGTTGTTTTTTTTTGTAAATGTTTAAAATAAAAATGATAGTAAAATAAATGACTTATAACAGTTATTATGTATATGTTATAGTATTGATTTAGAATTGTAATTGTATTTTTCAGAGTGCATTATTTGCAGAAGCCGGAAAACTACCATCGCTGACTCCATTGATTCTACCCAGAAATCAGGTTTGTATTTTAGAGATTGCCTCTTTTTCACAAATATTTATGTTCAGTTTAATTGTACAGCTAGTTGCAATCACATCAGTGGTGCAGTGATTGGTGTGCAGTAGATCGTGGATTCGACCCCGGTCAGGTCAAACTGAAGAGTATAAAACAGGTATTTGATGCTTCACCACTAAGTATGCAGCATTATGGAGTAAGAACAAAGACTTGGTTGCCTCAGAATTAGGATAATGTGTCAGAGTGGAGCGACATGTCTACCCACAGACTGTTGTTTCAATTAGCAAGCACTTTAAAAATCCAACTAAGATCGTTGGTCTAGTACACAGCGAACATCATCATCCTCTCATAGAATATAGCTTGTTCTCGCCTCGATATGGCTAAAAATTTGCTCACTTTGCATTATTAAGCAACAATCACTCACTACAACTAGTTGTGAAAGTGCTCCATGATCAGGAGTCATATATTTAAAACTAAAGAATTACATACATGGTTTTTAATTCTTCTAGAATGCTGATAAGTATTTGATGATTTTAGTGAAAATCATGATTTTGTATAAAAGACGACAGATGTGTGGTTGTTTTTATCTATTGTTAATCACCCTCTACTGCAGATTATGCATTAATATGGAAGATTGAAAAAAAATTTACAAAAAGGAGGAGGGTTAGGATTATGGTGTTTAACACCACTTTCAATGCTATTTCAGTTATATCTTAGCGGTCAGCTTTAATGAGAGGAAACTGGAGTACCTGGAGAAAACCACTGACCTACTGCAAGTCACAGATAAAGTTTATCACATTATGTTGTATCGACAGAGGTTAAAAAATCTTGGACCACCTCACTAGCCCAGGGCTAGCATACTCCCAAATATTACTAGCCCGAATCTATGAACCACTAGTCCTGGTCAATACCGTGATTTCATGAATCCGACTTGCAGACTTAAACCCTTGTACAACATGTACAATGTATATTAGTTTAACTATCTTTCTTTTCAGATCTGGTATTGTGTTTTATTTTCACTTATTTTCCACAGTTCAGGTCACTGTAAGGCCCCAAATAAAATATGTGTGTTTATGGTCACATGTCAAAAAAATCTAGGGTCGGTTGGCATTCATTTATTTTTTTTACTATCGGCAAAACCGGAAAGTCGTTCCCGGTTCCGGAATCCGATATTTCATTTTCGAAATTTCCAGTAAGCCGTCATTTGTTGAAGCTGTTTTATGACGAGAATACACAGTTTTCTACCTTCTTTCCTCTCAATTTCAACAAAAAACTAGCGGTTGAATAAATGAAACATTGCTGCTGATTAAACAACATATAACATATATGAATACAAGTAGATACGTGAATATTGACAAGTTTGTCAATATCCAATATATATTTTTACTAGCCCGTCGGGCATACAGCTGATTATTTCAGCTAGCCCAAATGTGGAAATTACTAGCCCCGGGCATCAGGCTAGGGGATTTTTTAACTCCTGTTCGAGTACACCTCACCGTGAGCGGGATACAAACTCACAACTTTAGTGGTGATAGGCACTGATTGCACAGTAATTGTAAATACCAACTACGATCACAACCACGATGGTCCATTTTTTACAAAAAGGATATTGAAATAAATAACTGCAAGAAGTCCTATTATGAAAATGAACTAGTTATAAATTTCTGTAGAATTGTTAATGCTATTTTGATGATATTTTAGTTGAGAATGAGCACTCCATGGCTGAGTCGTCCAGAGAGAACAGAAGAGATGGATGAGAAAATAAGACTTGCTAGAAGGTATTTACTACAAAAATGTATCAAGTCAAATAGGCTGGTTTATCTTATGAAAATCGTAAGAAAGATTTAGGCAGCTTGGAACTCTATTGTGAAATGTGGGGAAAATCTTCATTAAATTTGTGTTTCACTTTAATGTGTAAAAATATCCCACATTCAATACTTTTTTTTTAATTTTTGAGATCTCGCTAAAAGTTGAGCTGTAAAACTTGAAAATTTTACTTCTCAAGTGGAGAAATATCATAAAGCTTTAAAATCTAACTATCTCAAGTGGAGAAATATCATAAAGCTTTAAAATCTAACTATCTCAAGTGGAGAAATATCATAAAGCTTTAAAATCTAACTATCTCAAGTGGAGAAATATCATAAAGCTTTAAAATTTGAAAATTTAACTATCTGGAATGGAGAATTATTATTATCCACTGGTAGCAGAGAGAGATTTTAGTTTGAACATATTTTATTTGCTCAAATATGCAAAAAGGATAAGACACAAGTTAAACAAACTTATGAAGTCTTCTCCTATATACAATAAGTTACAACATTATTTGATAGAGCATGCATTAATATAAATATTTCCTACATTAATATGTGTAGATTGAACTAAAACAGAGAATGAAGAAAAGAATGAGAGAGAGGGTTAGTGGTGACGATGTGTGCGATTGTTGTTTTGGTGAACAACTAGACAACAAGAAACCTTTCAGACCTCTTTATATATTCAAACACATGCTTAAAAATAATAAAGTCAGAGAATCTCTATGTCCTTAATTTTTCAAAATTCCCAAATAAATGCATCTTATGACCATTACATTATTTGATTTGATTGTTTTTAACTTTCAGTAAATCAGACCTGAATGACAAGTACCATAACTATATAGACAGAGCTAAGACATGGCACCAGATAACTGTTACGGCTCAGGTAATATCAAACATTTTTTTAAAACATTTTTTTAAACTTTATGATATCAAAGTGTTAATTATATGACATTTAAATATCAATATATGTTATGTTTATACAGTGGACCAGGGTAATGTGTCGGATTGTACAGGATGTCGGAATACTCAGTTTTTATTTTAGTTAAAAGAAATATTTTGGGACCATAAATTTTTGTCAAATGATACAGGATATCGGAAAACTCAGGTGTCGGATTGCACAAGTTCCACTGTATATAATATATTTATAAATAGTATCTTATTCTTATGCAGATAGGTACTTTTTTCATCACTTGTGAATGGAATCACAGTTTTTTTTATCAATAATTAACAGCATTTTACCATAGATTAAAGGGTTTATATGACGTTCAGTATCTTTTTATATTACATATAATACTTTAAATATCTTTTTATTACTTTTAAATTTTAGACAGAGGAATTAAAGGTAAGGGAGACAACTGCATGTTGTTGGCTGCAACAAACCAATCATCTTAAAATTGAGTTGTTGTATAAATGTTTGTCATCTTTTAGTGCATCTATTTTAAGTTTTCAATTTTGAAGACAGTTTCATGATATTTAAATAAATTAAAATTTGAATTTAACATTCATTAAAGTATATATAAAAGATATATATTTATTCTTACATCAATAGATATATATTAAAAAAAAATCTTTTAAATAGAGTGATAGTGAGTGATTGTTGTTTAACACCAAAATGAGGAATTTTTCAGCTATGTCATTATTGTGAGAACAAACGTTCAATGAGATGATGATGATGATGATGTCCACTTTGTACTAGACCAACACGCTTAGTTTTATTTTTATAACTCACTGAAACGACAGTCTGTGGGTAGACATGTCGCTCTATCGGACACATTATCCTAATTCCGAGCCAACCAGACTTTGCTCTTAATCCTTAATGCTGTGTGCTTAGTGGAGAAGCAGCGAATACCAATTTATAGTCTTTTGTTTGACCAGACGGGCTTGAACCAAGATCTACTGCATTCGAGGCGAGCATGCTAACAATTACGCCACTGATACAGTTCACTTAAAGAGAATATATGTTAAATGATAGATTGGCTGTTTATTTATAATGATTTTCTCCATTGGCGTTGACTCGTAATTACTTATTATTCACACTTGATGAATAGCAAGGAACAATGGCAAACAAATCGGCAATAATTTGAGGGGTTTTATATTTATTATTTTAATGATTATGTCATTGATGTATATTATTTGGAGTGTATGTCAATCTATTTGTTACCCCTGTCAACCTATTTGTTACCCCTGTCAACCTATTTGTTACCCCTGTCAATCTATTTGTTACCGCTGTCAATCTATTTGTTACCCCTGTCAATCTATTTGTTACCCCTGTCAATCTATTTGTTACTGCTGTCAATCTATTTGTTACCCCTGTCAATCTATTTGTTACCACTGTCAATCTATTTGTTACCCCCTGTCAATCTATTTGCTACCCCTGTCAATCTATTTGTTACCCCTGTCAATCTATTTGTTACCCCTGTCAATCAATCCAGTAATAGTAACAATATAGGGATAATTATACTGCATATAATCATCTCTTAATTTATACAATTCTAATAAAAAGCTCATATTAAGCTTTGATAAAATAAATCTTTGGTTTGCATGCAATATCAGTGTTATAACTTTCATGACTTTCAACTTCATCAGTTTGTATCTGAATGACTGAATGATCATTAGCTGAATATTTTCATTTTCATCATTTTTAACATTAATTTTAATTCGATCAACATGCTGATACAATAATAGATGAAGACTGTTTTATCAGTTCAGCTATTTAACTTCCATAACTTTATACTACACCAATGCTTGTTAATTGCAATGTTGTATGAAGGTATTGAAATATAATGTTGTATTTAGAAATAAGATATGTCCATGTTATATCTCCATAGAAGAATACTAGTAAAGATGTTATATTCTCTTCCAACCGTTTATCTGTTAACTTCCATAACTTTATACTACACTGATGTTTGTTAGTTGAAAGGTTGAATTTAGATATTAGATAATTGCACATTAGATAAATATTAGTAAATATGAAGCCCCAATGAATACTAGTAAAGACGTTTTAATCTGTTTTCACATTTCAACTATTAACTTCCATAACTTTATACTACACTGATGTTTGTTGTTGGTAGATATTAGATATTTCTATGTTGTTTCTCCATAGATGAATACTAGTAAAGACGAAGCACTTTCTTATAATGTAAGAGTTGTTACATAGGTTTTAATTATGGACAAAAGGATCACAACAATGATTGACACATTACAGGGGACAGATAATGATTTACACATTACAGGGGACAGATAATGATTGACACATTACAGGGGACAGATGATTGACACATTACAGGGGACAGATGATTGACACATTACAGGGGACAGATAATGATTGACACATTAGAGGGGACAGATAATGATTGACACATTACAGGAGACAGATACGATTGACACATTAGAGGGGACAGATACGATTGACACATTACAGGGGACAGATAATGATTGACACATTAGAGGGGACAGATACAATTGACACATTACAGGGGACAGCTAATGATTGACACATTAGAGGGGACAGATACGATTGACACATTAGAGGGGACAGATACGATTGACACATTACTGGGGACAGATACGATTGACACATTACAGGGGACAGATAAGATTGACACATTACAGGGGACAGATGATTGACACATTACAGGGGACAGATACGATTGACACATTAAAGGGGACAGATAATGATTGACACATTAGAGGGGACAGTTACGATTGACACATTAGAGGGGACAGATACGATTGACACAATAGAAGGGACAGATGATTGACACATTAGAGGGGACAGATACGATTGACACATTACAGGGGACAGATAATGATTGACACATTAGAAGGGACAGTTATGATTGACACATTAGAGGGGACAGATACGATTGACACATTAGAAGGGACAGATACGATTGGCACATTACAGGGGACAGATACGATTGACACATTACAGGGGACAGATGATTGACACATTACAGGGGACAGATACGATTGACACATTACAGGGGACAGATAATGATAGACACATTAGAGGGGACAGATAATGATTGACACATTACAGGAGACAGATACGATTGACACATTAGAGGGGACAGATATGATTGACACATTAGAGGGGATAGATATGATTGACACATTACAGGGGACAGATACGATTGACACATTACAGGGGACAGATACGATTGACACATTACAGGGGACATATGATTGACACATTAGAGGGGACAGATACGATTGACACATTACAGGGGACAGATACGATTGACACATTAGAGGGGACAGATAATGATTGACACATTACATGGGACAGATACGATTGACACATTACAGGGGGCAGATACGATTGACACATTACAGGGGACAGATACGATTGACACATTACAGGGGACAGATCATGATTGACACATTAGAGGGGACAGATAATGATTGACACATTACAGGGGACAGATACGATTGACACATTAGAGGGGACAGATACGATTGACACATTAGAGGGGACAGATATGATTGACACATTACAGGGGACAGATACGATTGACACATTACAGGGGACAGATACGATTGACACATTAGAGGGGACATATAATGATTGACACATTACAGGGGACAGATACGATTGACACATTAGAAGGGACAGATAATGATTGGCACATTAGAAGGGACAGATAATGATTGACACATTAGAAGGGACAGATAATGATTGACACATTAGAAGGGACAGATGATTGACACATCAGAGGGGACAGATACGATTGACACATTAGAAGGGACAGATAATGATTGACACATTAGAAGGGACAGATACGATTGACACATTAGAAGGGACATATAATGATTGACACATTAGAAGGGACAGATGATTGGCACATCAGAGGGGACAGATACGATTGACACATTAGAAGGGACAGATAATGATTGACACATTAGAAGGGGCAGATGATTGACACATTAGAAGGGACAGATAATGAACGACACATCAGAAGGGACAGATAATGATTGACACATTAGAAGGGACAAATACTGATTGACACATTAGAAGGGACAAATAATGATTGGCACATCAGAAAGGACAGATAATGATTGAAACATTGGAAGGAACAAATAATGATTGACATATTAGAAGGGACAGATAATGATTGACAAATTAGAAGGGATAGATAATGATTGACATATTAGAAGGGACATATAATGATTGACACATTAGAAGGGACAGATAATGATTGACACATTAGAAGGGATAGATAATGATTGACACATTAGAAGGGACAGATGATTGACTTATTAGAAGGGATAGATAGTGATTGACACATTGGAAGGAACAAATAATGATTGACACATTAGAAGGGACAGATAATAATTGACACATTAGAAGGGACAGATAATGATTGACACATTAAATGGGATAGATAATGATTGACATATTAGAATGGATAGATACTGATTGACATATTAAAAGGGACAAATAATGATTGACACATCAGAAGGGACAGATAATGATTGACACATTAGAAGGGATAGAAATGATTGACACATTAGAAGGGACAGATGATTGACACATCAGAAGGGACAAATAATGATTGACACATTAGAAGGGACAGATGATTGACACATCAGAAGGGACAGATAATGATTGACATATTAGAAGGGACAGATAATTATTGACACATTAGAAGGGACAGATAATGATTGACATATTAGAAGGGACAGATAATTATTGACACATCAGAAGGGATATATAATAATGGACATATTAGAAGGGACAGATAATGATTGACATATTAGAATGGATAGATAATGATTGACATATTAGAAGGGACAAATAATAATTGACACATCAGAAAGGACAGATAATGATTGACACATTAGAAGGGATAGAAAGGATTGACACATTAGAAGGGACAGATAATGATTGACACATTAGAAGGGACATATGATTGACACATCAGAAGGGACAAATAATGATTGACACATTAGAAGGGACAGATAATGATTGACACATTAGAAGGGACATATGATTGACACATCAGAAGGGACAAATAATGATTGACACATTAGAAGGGACAGATAATGATTGACACATTAGAAGGGACAGATAATGATTGGCATATTAGAAGGGACAGATAATGATTGACATATTAGAAGGGACAGATGATGATTGACACATTAGAAGGGACAGATAATGATTGACATATTAGAAGGGACAGATAATTATTGACACATCAGAAGGGATAGATAATAATTGACATATTAGAAGGGACAGATAATGATTGACATATTAGAAGGGATAGATAATGATTGACATATTAGAAGGGACAAATAATGATTGACACATCAGAAGGGACAGATAATGATTGACACATTAGAAGGGATAGAAATGATTGACACATTAGAAAGGGACAGATAATGATTGACACATTAGAAGGGACAGATAATGATTGACATATTAGAAGGGACAGATAATGATTGAAACATCAGAAGGGACAGATAATGATTGACACATTAGAAGGGACAAATGATTGACATATCAGAAGGGACAGATAATGATTGACATATTAGAAGGGACAGATGATGATTGACACATTAGAAGGGACAAATGATTGACATATTAGATAGGACAGATAAAGATTGACACATTAGATGGGACAGATAATGATTGACACATTAGAGGGGACATAATATATGATTGACACATTAGATGGGACAGATACATGTGAACCAGGACAAAGTTTTGTCCAGCACGCAAATGTGCAAATGTGGCTTTAATGGAGACAATGATAACCACTATGTGTAAAGGGTATTGAAGGTTTGCACAGTGTGTTCTTGTGGTAGTTACATAATGGTTTACCTCTAGCAAAATTGTTTTGGAAATGTAAAATTACGGCTTCAGACATAGATGAATATTAAAAATGATATATTATTTATCTTCTGTATGATACAATGTACATATATGATACTTCACTGGTTTTTAAAGTTGCTGAATGACATTAAAAGGAAAATTTTAATATAAAGTTGTAAGCATTTCATGAGCAATGTTAGTAAGTTATCTCCCCTTAAATCATTAGGGTCAAAGGGAGACATTTTATTTGATCTAATTATCTCTCTTGCCTAACTTGTAAATGGAGCTAACTAATGTGTCCCATTGATATAATAAGAAAGGATTTAAATAGCTTCAATAAATCTTTTGTTTTATTATTGTCTCTTCTGTTTTTATTCAGAGTAAGAAATAAGGTATCTATATATTATAGGGAGCACTTCAGTTGTATTCTACATGGTTATTTTTCATAGTAAAGGACTTTGTTACTATTTCTTGATTAATTGGTATTTAACATCAAATGAGCAGTATTTCAGATGTAATAGCAACTTTACAAACAATTATTCATAGACTTGGTATAAAAAAAGGAGATAATGGCATGGACATATAGATAGATATTGATATTAAGTGACATGTCTAGGTCAAAGGCAATAAAATACATGATAATTTTGGAATAACTAAATATTTCAAATGTAAATGAATCAATACAATAATTTTGTGATAGCCCTGAACAATGAAATATATCTGACTTTGACATAAAACCCCATTTGCATCCATACTATGCAATCTGAATTCAGCAAGGAATTCATGTTGATTCTGACAGCTTCCTAATAGGATACATACTGAAGTGTAACCTGTTGGCTATGTATGTTTCAGCCGTTTGTTTCGTTGAAAATGTTTGTTATTTTTTATGTTATTTTAGGAAATATGAAAAAAATATTTTGCTCATTTTTTTTCATTTTCATATTTCCCATCCAATGTGAAAAATTATTTGATAATCAATGTTATCAAATTAAAGTTCTCGGCCAATCATTGGTTAAAGAGAACAATAAGTTGACATTTGACATGTGACATCACAAATGTGGGCTATTTTGTCATAGTCTTGGGCACTAAAACTACCGGCACTATATAATCAGCTGTTTAACATTGCAGAAATAAAATCTCTGCATCTTTTTTTGCCATCCTGGTACCGAGCCAACCAGGAGAAGCAACAAATACCAATTTTATATTCCTTGGTTTCACCCGATCGGGGCACAAACCCACAATCTACCACACTCGAGCACTATAATCATTACACTACCAATGAGGTTAATACAGACTGTTGATAGTATTAAGATGATCATTATACATTATAATAAAATTACAGTAATGATTTATTTAAATCATCTACTAACATACTGAGTATTATGTACAGACATCTTACTAAATAGCTATTGTGATTGTACAAATCATTTTATAAATGCATGCTTCATTGTTTTACTTAATTTCTATGATTGAGTACAAAGTCATTATTTTCATTTTTCAAAGTTGTAGTAATACATTTGTTCTACCGTTGTGACTAACAATTTCTACAACGATATAATCAGGAATAAATCATTATTTCTCCAATTCTTAGCATGTTTAACCCACAGGTGATCATGACACACAATTATCACCCCCCTTATTTTACTTTCTGTTTACATATGTACATTTTGTATTTTCAATCAAATTTCTTTATTTTTTTCATTTTGTTTTCCTTAATTTAACTTGTTTGTGTCCATATTCATACAATCTTGTGTTAACAGAAAGTTACATGTGTCAACTCTATATGCTCTTATATAGGGTCGACAGAAACAGAAAGTTTAAAAATCGGATGGTAATTCCGTGTCACGAGTGCCTGTGGTTTAACCAGTTGGTTAAATTTTGGTAATATTTTTATTAATCACCACCACAAGTGGTTCAATTCTTGTTATATTTTTTTCTATGGTAATTGACGACTTAATAACGGAAGTTAACAGATTACAAATATTTTTGACGTTTTGGTCATAGGAGACTCTTATTCTCCTTATGCTATCAGTGAATTACCATATTTATCCACTCTCAATAGTTAAATTTTAAAATTTAAAGGTCTCAAGTTTGAGCTTTAAAAGTGGAGAACTATCTTATTCCACTGATATAGCAGAAGCAGAATCTACATTTTTTTGTATATCTTTTCATCAGATTTTAGCAACTGTTCAAGGTTTAATTATTGCTATAGCCGAATTAGATAAAATTGTTACAAAATTTCTGACTATCACTAGTCTATGAATTAAATAATTTAAAAGATTATCTCATTGAAAAGTTATAATTATATTGAAAGATTTTCTTTATGAATTAAATGATATATCTATTTCAAAAATTGTTGTGTTATCTAGAATAATACAGTGAAACCTGTCTAAACTGGAATAAACCAGAATCCTGTATAAACCTGTCTAAACTGAACCCTGAATAAACTGAATCCTGTATAAACCTGTCTAAACTGAATCCTGTATAAACCTGTCTAAACTGAACCCTGAATAAACTGAATCCTGTATAAACCTGTCTAAACTGAACCCTGAATAAACTGAATCCTGTATAAACCTGTCTAAACTGAACCCTGAATAAACTGAATCCTGTATAAACCTGTCTAAACTGAAACCTGAATCCTGTATAAACCTGTCTAAACTGAACCCTGAATAAACTGAATCCTGTATAAACCTGTCTAAACTGAATCCTGTATAAACCTGTCTAAACTGAATCCTGTATAAACCTGTCTAAACTGAATCCTGTATAAACCTGTCTAAACTGAACCCTGAATAAACTGAATGCTGTATAAACCTGTCTAAACTGAACCCTGAAAAAACTGAATCCTGTATAAACCTGTCTAAACTGAACCCTGAATAAACTGAATCCTGTATAAACCTGTCTAAGCTGAACCCTGAATAAACTGAATCCTGTATAAACCTGTCTAAACTGAACCCTGAATAAACTGAATCCTGTATAAAATTAACTTAAAGTCCCAATGTAGAAAATAATATGAGACAGGCACAACCTGTTTGAAGGACGAAGTCCTATAATTTTAAGAGGGAGGCATGAGAAGTGAATGTATTATTTTTTTTCAAGTACTTTTTAAAGTTTTTTAGCTCACCTGGCCATAGGCCATGTGAGCTTTTGTCATGGGTATGCGTCCGTCGTCCGTCCGTTAGCTTTTCACATTTAAATCTTCTTCTCTGAAACCGCTGAACAGAAATCAGCCAAACTTGCCAGAAATGTTCACTGGATGGTCCTCTACCAGATTTGTGTTTTTGGTGCTGATTTGAAATCCAACATGGCTGCCAGGGTCCATAATGTGTTCTCATTGGCTGAAATTTTAAAAATCTTCTTGTCAGAAACCACTAAATCAATTGAATTGTGACTTTGCAGGAATGATCATTGGGTGGTCCTGTACTAAACTTGTGAATCGTTTGCCGATCGGAAATTCAAGATGGCCACCATGACTCGACTTAGTTTAACATTGGACCCTATGGGAATTTCACATTTTCATCTTATTTTCTGAAACCACAAAACAGATTTGAATCAAACTTGGCAGAAATGTTCATTGGATGGTCATATACAAGATTTTTGTTTTTGGCGCTGATCGGAAATCCAACATGGCTGCCAGGGCCCATAATGTGTTCTGATTGGTTGAAATTTTAAAAATCTTCTTGTTAGAAACCACTAAGCCAATTGAATTGTGACTTTGCAGGAATGATCATTGGGTGGTCCTGTACTAAACTTGTGAATCGTTTGCCGATCGGAAATTCAAGATGGCCGCCATGACTCGACTTAGTTTAACATTGGACCCTATGGGAATTTCACATTTTCATCTTTTTTCTGAAACCACAAAACAGATTTGAATCAAACTTGGCAGAAATGTTCATTGGATGGTCATATACAAGAATTTTGTTTTTGGTGCTGATCGGAAATCCAACATGGCTGCCAGGACCTATAATGTGTTCTGATTGGTCGAAATTTTAAAAATCTTCTTGTTAGAATGTGGCTTTGCAGGAATGATCATTGGGTGGTCCTGTACTAAACTTGTGAATCGTTTGCTGATCGGAAATTCAAGATGGCCACCATGACTCGACTTAATTTTAACATTGGACCCTATGGAAAAAATGTTTAAAAGTCTTCTCCTCTGAAACCAGTAAGTCAGTTTAAAGCAAACATGGGATGAATGGTCCTTAGGTGGTCAACTTTCAAAATTATGTCCTGTGACCCCGACCTCCATCCAAGATGTCAACCATCAGCGAACATAGTTTTAACATAGGACCCTATGTGAAATATATTTAAAAATCTTCTTCTCTGAAACCAGTAAGCCAATTTAAAGCAAACATGGCATGGATGGTCCTTAAGTGGTCAATTTTCAAAATTGTGTCCAGTGACCCTGACCTCCATCCAAGATGGCCGCCTTCAGCAGACATACTGTAGTTTTAACATTGGACCCTATGGGAAAAAATGTTTTAAAATCCTCTCCTCTGAAACTAGTAAGCCAATATAGCAAACATGTCATCGATGGTCAACTTCCAAAATTGTGTTCAGTGATCCCGATCTCGGTTCAAAATGGCCGCCATCAGTGGACATAGTTTTAACATAATGGACCCTATGGGAAAATTGTTTAAAAGTCTTCTCTTCTGAAACCAGTCAGCCAATTTAAAGCAAACATGGCATGGATGGTCCTTGGGTAGTATACTTTCAAAATTGTGTTCGGTGACCACGACCTCCATCCAAGATGGCTGCCATGAGCAGACATAGTTTTAACATAGAACCCTATGGCAGTATGGGATTTGAATAGTAACTTAGATGTATTCAGCATGCAGACATTCTTAAGAGGACTTATTTATGTCAGGTGAGCGATACAGGCTCACCTGAGCCTCTAGTTTTAAATATTTGGCTGGAGTTATCTCTCTTTGACTTATGGCTGTTCTGTTCATTTTACATATGCCGCTCTTCCGTCGAGAGTTTCGCAGAAAGAGATTTTTTTATTAGAATTTTATTTCAAGTTTATTTCGATTTTGCATAGAGTAAATAATTTAAGAATTGGGAATTTTTCATTGAAATATATTTCTTTTGCGTTTCTAAATATCAATTGATTTAATTTTTAAACTTCCGGTGAAAAGATATTTGGCTATCAATATAGAAAGGAGGAAAAATCGGACAGCCTACCGTTATAAGGACTTCGTCCTTTATTAGATAATTTAACCTGTATAAACCGAACACCTGTCTATTAAGAACATAAAAGGTAGTCCAAAGGAGGTTCTGTATAGACAGGTTTCACTGTAGATGTTTGTCTAGTAAATTATTGATTTTAATAGTTGTCATTTGAAGAATGTTTGTTAAATAAAATGATTTTTACTAAATTTTTGATATTTATAAGAACCAATTTTACATTTTGCTTCTTGTTCTTTTTTTAATTCTATGTTTCCACTTATTTTATTTATATAAAATGTGTCTGCTACGAATTGTATAAACTGGTTTCCTGGTGTAGTAATTATTTGGTACCAGATACAGAAAAAATATCAGAGAACATTTTTTTTTTCTATTTTTCTATTTTTTATTATACAAATGTATTTTTACAGGCTAATGAAGAACTAGCTAAATTTGGACGACCTAAGTCAACTCCTTCAAAGGTCAAAGTTCAACCAGGAGCTTCTGCATCACTGGAAAGAGTTCCAGTGAAGAAAGAGAGATTGATGGTTATTCCAGAGGTAGATCAGAAACGTGATTATGCCCACTTTGTCCTGCAACAGAGGCTTACTAACATTGATGTCCGACATAAGAACGATGTGATGAAACTATATTTACCTTACATTCAAAGCACCTAATCGAAGCTTTTGTATTATTATTTTTATTTTTTTAAATGTAAAGGCTGAAATATTAATCAGTATTTAAAATATTATTAAGATGGCCAGTTATTGCATCAAGCTCTACAAACCTGTTAAATGATAAAGTATGCAAAACAAGGCACACATCCACAGGGACAATTTATATTACAAAACCCAGAACAAGGCACAAATCCACAGGGATAATTGATATAATAGAACCCAGGGCCACATTTAAAAATATGTTTGTTTGCCCTCTCCCTACCCTACTTTTCAGAGGTAGGTAAACAGTTTTTGTTTTGTTTTTTTGTTTTGGTCATAGAGTACAAGGCACAAATCCACACTGAGAGTGACCACTGAAACTTAAGCAATAGATTGTCATAGTGAAGAATTACATGATAATTAGTTCACCTGGACCAAAGGTCCATGTGAACTATTGCCATCACTTGGCGTCCGTCGTCTGTCGTCTGTAAACTTTTCACATTTCAAGCTTCTTCTCCGAAACCACTTGGCCGATTGGAACCGAACTTAGCAGGAATGTTCCTTGGATGGTCCTCTACAAAGTTACTGTTTTTCGTTCCAGTCGGATATTCAATATGGCTGCCAGGGCCAATAATATGCTCTGATTGGCTGAAATTTCAAAGATCTTCTTCTCCGAAACTAATGAACTGACTGAACCCAAACTGTAAAGGAATGATCATTGGAATGTCCTTTACCAAGTTACTGTTTTTTATGCCGATCGGAAATCCAAGATGGCCGCCATCGCAGGACATAGATTAACATTGGACCCTATTGGAAAATGTTCAAATGCCTTCTTCTCAGAAACTACAAATATGATTAAAGCCAAACTGTACATGAATGTTCATTGGATGGTCCTCTACAATCTTAAGGTTTTTTGTTCCGATATGAAATTCAAAATGGCGGCTACGGCAGGACTTAGTTTAACATTGGACCCTATGGGAAAAATGTTTCAAAATGCTTCTTCTCTGAAACCACTTGGACAGTTGAAACCAAACTGCCCAGGAATGATCATTGGAAGGTCCTCTACAAATTTTATGTTTTTTATGCCGGTTGGAAATCCAAGATGGCCGCCACCGCAGGACATAGATTAACATTGGACCCTATGGGAAAATGTTCAAATGCCTTCTTCTCAGAAACTACAAATATTATTAAAGCCAAACTGTACATGAATGTTCATTGGATGGTCCTCTACAATCTTAAGGTTTTTTGTTCCGATATGAAATTCAAAATGGCGGCTACGGCAGGACTTAGTTTAACATTGGACCCTATGGGAAAAATGTTTCAAAATGCTTCTTCTCTGAAACCACTTGGACAGTTGAAACCAAACTGCCCAGGAATGATCATTGGAAGGTCCTCTACAAATTTTCTGTTTTTTATGCCGGTCGGAAATCCAAGATGGCCGCCACCGCAGGACATAGATTAACATTGGACCCTATGGGAAAATATTCAAATGCCTTCTACTCAGAAACTACAAATATGATTAAAGCCAAACTGTACATGAATGTTCATTAGATGGTCCTCTACAAACTTTACGTTTTTTGTTCTGGTATGAAATTCAAAATGGCGGCTACGGCAGGACTTGGTTTAACATTGGACCCTATGGGGAAAATGTTTCAAAACGCTTCTTCTCTGAAACCACTTGGATAATTGAAACCAAACTGCCTAGGAATGATCATTGGAAGGTCCTCTACAAATTTTATGTTTTTTATGCCGATCGGAAATCCAAGATGGCCACCACCGCAATACATAGATTAACATTGGACCCTATGGGAAAATATTCAAATGCCTTCTACTCAGAAACTACAAATATGATTAAAGCCAAACTGTACATGAATGTTCATTAGATGGTCCTCTACAAACTTTACGTTTTTTGTTCTGGTATGAAATTCAAAATGGCGGCTACGGCAGGACTTAGTTTAACATTGGACCCTATGGGAAAAATGTTTCAAAACGCTTCTTCTCTGAAACCACTTGGATAATTGAAACCAAACTGCCCAGGAATGATCATTGGAAGGTCCTCTACAAGGTGTGTGTTTTTTATGCCGATCGGAAATCCAAGATGGCCACCACCGCAGGACATAGATTAACATTGGACCCTATGGGAAAATGTTCAAATGCCTTCTTCTCAGAAACTACAAATATGATTAAAGCCAAACTGTACAAGAATGTTCATTGGATGGTCCTCTACAAACTTTAGGTTTTTTGTTCCGATATGAAATTCAAAATGGCGGCTACGGCAGGACTTAGTTTAACATTGGACCCTATGGGAAAAATGTTTCAAAACGCTTCTTCTCTGAAACCACTTGGACAATTGAATCCAAACTGCCCAGGAATGATCATTGGAAGGTCCTCTACAAAGTTTCTGTTTTTTTATGCCGATCGAAAATTCAAGATGGCCACCACCGCAGGACATAGATTAACATTGGACCCTATGGGAAAATGTTCAAATGCCTTCTTCTCAGAAACTACAAATATGATTAAAGCCAAACTGTCCATATGTGTGTACATTGGATGGTCCTCTACAATCTTAAGGTTTTTTGTTCCGATATGAAATTCAAAATGGCGGCTACGGCAGGACTTAGTTTAACATTGGACCCTATGGGAAAAATGTTTCAAAACGCTTCTTCTCTGAAACCACTTGGATAATTGAAACCAAACTGCCCAGGAATGATCATTGGAAGGTCCTCTACAAGGTGTGTGTTTTTTATGCCGATCGGAAATCCAAGATGGCCACCACCGCAGGACATAGATTAACATTGGACCCTATGGGAAAATGTTCAAATGCCTTCTTCTCAGAAACTACAAATATGATTAAAGCCAAACTGTACATGAATGTTCATTGAATGGTCCTCTACAAAATATACGTTTTTTATTCTGATATGAAATTCAAAATGGCGGCTACGGCAGGACTTAGTTTAACATTGGACCCTATGGGAAAAATGTTTCAAAATGCTTCTTCTCTGAAACCACTAGGACAGTTGAAACCAAACTGCCCAGGAATGATCATTGGAAGGTCCTGTTTTTTATGCCGATCGGAAATCCAAGATGGCTGCCACCACAGGTCATAGTATTAACACAGAACCATATGGGGAAAATACAGAAATATATTCTTCTCTGAAGCTATTGCACTGATTGAACCTAAACTGTGCATCAATCATTGGAAGGTCCTTTACAAACTTTGTGTTTTTTATGTTGATCGTAATTCCAAGATGACGCAGGACATAGTTTTTACATAGGACCAATTGGTTTTTTTTATTACCAGGTGAACGATACAGGCTCTTGAGAGCCTCTGGTTATTAGATTAATAGAGATGGTAGAAGAGAACATTTGAATATTTTTATTTTTCATATGCAACAAAACTCATATAAAGGAGTTGTTTATGGGTCAATAAATTAAGATTAAAAAATTGGCCCAAATTCCAAAATTATCATATTTATAATGTGTAAAGAATTTGTGTTTTCCTTCCTATTAAATGTGAGTTTTTCTTTGAATAGATTGTTTTGAGATCTTGCAAATTTTAGTACATAGATGGATTTCCTCTCCATTGTGGTTTTCAAGAAAAATGCAACAGAAAGTAGCCAAAAAGTGACAAACCAAATTTGAACTTTCTTATTTTTTTCACCATATTTATAGTAAAGCTTTTTTTGTTGCAAAATACTGATCTGTATGAGTTATTAATGAGTTAGTACAGAAAATTAACAATTTTTGGGGTGAAAAAGGGGCTTAAAGAGACCTAAGATCTGAAATTTTGTGTATTTGGAAGATTTACATAATTTCTAATTTTCATATTCTTGTAATACATTTTTTTTCTTTGAACTGATTGTTACAAGGGGCTTCAGGTAGTATCCCAGTTTATCGGTAAACTGGACATTTTCCCTTTGATGTGTGCCGCTGGTAAAGTCTGGATCACTGAACTGACCTTGATCCACAAAAATATTAGGTTAGTTCATAGCTCGCATATCGGTCAGTCTGATGCCAAACGTATTATGATATCACTGATAAAGACAATAGCATCAGTTTTGAAGGTATCGATATATATTATCACTAGTATCACAGCTCGTCTTATTAGACTTGCAGCGATACTGGTGATAATGTCTGTCTCGACCTTCAAAACTGTCGTTATTCTATATAGATTTCCTCAATTATTGTGTCCATTTAAAGTTTATTGCAGTATTGTAAAACTGGTACAGCAGGAAGACCTTGTTGACTTGCTGCAGTCTGATCATGCTGCTCCTGGCCTAGCCCTTTATTCTCGTTGTGTTGTTATTTTGATCCTTGATTTATTGTATAAGTTTATCTATGACGTAATACTAATAGTAGTAAAATTTTATTTATTTATGTTTTTGTTAAAAAAAATAAATATTTTTACCAAATTTAAGCTTTTTCCTTTACATGTGATAGAGGATACAAACTGTAATATTTTCATACTTTTAGTATCTTGCATGAAATCTGAGTGAACATGACATTTTGTAGAGAAATTTGGCTCACTGATAGAAAATATATATTTTGTATTCTCAAGTTTTTTAAATTCTTATTTGAATTCAAACATGCTATGATTTAAAAAAGCATCAATTTTTTATGACTTTTTTTTAAATATACTGATTGAAGGTCAAAATTAGATTTTGAATGAAAACTCCCTTACAAACAGACATTTATGACTAATAACAGATAACCTTTGAACTTTGATACATGTACAGAGACTGCAAAAAGTACTTTGGTCACTAATTTTTCACAATTATATTTCATATTAAATCACATTTTTTCAAATCATTATTCCTCTGTCAATTCTTGTTCGATTTTGATGAATTTTTTACAAACAAAAGCAAAAACATATGTAGTTTTCTGTGATTATTTTTAAATATTTTTTTTGAAGCACAGATTTTAAATATTCACGATGTAAACACATGCTTAAATTATTTGTCTTCAAAAGTACTATCATTGTATTCTGTTTTTGGCATTCAAAATTTAGTTCTGTGTTTAACTCGTGAACTCCTAAAAATTCTTAGATTATAAATTATGCTAAAACTACATTTAATTACGTTTTTGTTGATACAAATTTCAACAAAATCACACAGGAATTGATTTCGGAATTATATTTTGAAAAAATGTGGTTTTATATGAAATATATAGTAAAAAATTACAGTGAGCAAATGCTTATTGTAGGGTTCTGTATATATAAAGGGAATATAAGCAGGTTAGAAGTAAGGGGAGATAAGCAGGTTAAGAGTAAGGGGAGATAAGCTGGTTTGAAGTAAGGGGAGAAAAGCAGGTTAGAAGTAACAATATTCTTCCGTAAATGGCCGTTTTCGGGTTGAGACGACCGAGTTAAGACGAGTGCACATGCACTCATCTTTACTCGTTGTGACATCCAATCAGAACGCCTCTAACAAGAAAAAAATTGTTTAAATATATATCTTAAGCCGGGAATGTCACATTATATACCCTGTCTGATAGCTGAATAACAGATATATTACGGATTTAACCATTGATTTTTCTTCAAATACAGACTCCAACCGTATTAAATATATTTGTGTCTTTTATTTTCATTTTTTCGTATTTCTAGATGTCCTTTTCCATACCTTTGACGTCATTCTTCAATGACGTCAAAATATGTGTCACATCATATTTCATGTATGGGGTTTCTCATGAAGGAAAATACTGTACTTTCAACAAAATATTAGTGAGAAAAACTCAAATATCAGTAGAAAGCTACTTAGTTTATCAAGCGGTGTCACAAAAGTCAATTTATGTGATGTGTATTTCATAACGCTCAATTTTATGATATTGATCTGATAATTTATGCAACTTAGTTACTGATCAATGGCGGGGGGTCTCTAGGAGTTCACGATAGTGAAAGTTGTTGGTTTATGGAAGAAATAGGTACTTACATGCATTGTTGGGAAAGCCCGGGTGATCTTCCACTCGTGATAGAAATTTTTGTTTCTTTTCGCTCGTTTCGCTGCGCTCCACTCGCGAAAAGACATAAAATTTCTATCACTTGTGGAAAATCACCCGGTCTTTCCCAAGAACGTATGTAAGAACCTTATTAATCTTCTCATGTTAAATTTATGACATTAAACAAAAGTGTTGGCATTCCACCTCTTTCAAGCATTTCTTATGCTCTCATACAGGAATATGTTTACAAGACCTCTTTTAATTCAGTGCTCAATTTAAGATTATATTTAGTTATGTTTTAAAAATATTTTAACAGTGTTGTTGTTTTTGTTATTTTTCCTGTACCAGTTTGGTAGTGTGTTATATATGGTGTTGACATAACTTGTTTGTTTGTTTTCTTTTTGTTTGTGATATATTTTTATATTTGTTAATTTTTTTTGTAAGACGGATATATTTCTACATTATACATTGTGATGTAAAAATAAAAGTTTTTAAAATCTATATACTGCTTTTCATAATATTTATTTATCCATTTACATGTTGTTCTTGATTCCAGAGTGACATCACAATCAGTAATTGGTTGGTTGGTTTGGTTTATGGTGCTTAACGTCACTTTCAACAATATTTCAGTTATATCGTGGCGGTTAGTTTTATTAGTGGAGGAAACTGGGATACCCCGAGAAAACCACAGACCTGTCGCAAGTCACTGACAAACTTTATCACTTAATGTTGTATCCAGTGCACCTCGCCATGAACATGATTCAAGCTCACAACTGGGTGGGTCCCTTTCAAAATTGTGTCCGACAGCCCCGCTCTCCATTCAAGATGACTGCTGTTACTAAAAATAGAAATTTCTTCAATTGTCCATTGCTGCTTTAGTATAAGTCAAAATGAACTACATGGCAAGGAGTAATTTAACATATATTCCGGTTTTTTCTGTGAAATTTTTCTGTCAGCCGATTTATACTGATTATGCAAATTAGGCATACTTTGATAAAAGATCACATTTAAATCTTCTCCTCTGAAACCGCTGAACCAATTTAAACCAAACCTGGCAGGCGTGGTCCCTGGGTGGGTCCCTTTCAAAATTGTGTCCGACAGCTCTGCCCTCCATTCAAGATGGCTGCTGTTGCTAAAAATAGCAATTTCTTCAATTGTCCATTGCTGCTTTAGTATAAGTCAAAATGAGCTCAAATTTCAACTGCAGCTACATGTCGAGGAGTAGTTTAACATATATTCCGTTTTTAGCTGACCTGGACTTTTGCCCTCACTTTTCGTTCGTGATCCGTCCGTCAACATTTCACATTCAAATTAATCTTCTCCTCAGAAACCACTGGGCCAATTGCAACCAAGCTTTGATGGAATGGTCTTTGGGTGGCCCCCTTCCAAAATTGTGTCCGGTGATCCCGACTTCCAACCAAGATGGCCACCAAGCTAAAAATAGAAAAAAGGGGGATGAAATTAAAAAAAATCTTCTCCTCTGAAACTACTGAGCCAATCTCAACCAAACTTTGCTGAAATGATCCTTTGGTGGTCCCCTTCCAAAATGTGTCCGGCATTTCAGACCTCCGACCAAGATGGCTGCCACAGCCGAACTTAACTTAACATAGGACCCTATGGGAAATTCACGTAAAAATCTTCGTCTGGAACCAGTTGCTCAATTGGAACTAAACTTTGATGAAATAGTCATTGGATGGTCCTCTTCCAAAAATGTGTCTGGTGGTCCTGCCCTCTGACCAAGATGGCTGCACAGCTGAACTTAGTTTAACATAGGACCCTATGGGAAATTCACATAACAATCTTCTTGTCAGGAACCAGTTGCTCAATTAGAACCAAACTTTGATGGAATAGTCATTGGATTGTCCTCTTCCAAAATTGTGTCTGGCAGTCACGCTCTCCCACCAAGATATCCACCAGTGCAGTTGCGTTGTTATTGAAAGCAGCTTTGATCCAGGTGAGCGATTACAGGCTCCTGTGAGCCTCTGGTTATAATATTAGTCCATTTATATTGAAACTGCCCGACCTAGATATGCATTGGCTTTTGAAATGTGGAAAAGTTACTTTATCTCCAACAAGAATTTTAATGACTTTTGGCTATCTTTTTTAGACCCTCTGGTTTCCGTGCCCTCGAAAGACTTTTGAATTATTTGCCTTTCAAATATTTTTGCATTGAGTGTGCCTGGTGAAGAGTATACCAGAAACGTGCCGTGTGCACTACCTCTATGTTTTTATTTCTCTGTACAAGTATAGGTAAATAAAGAACAGACGAGATATAAGGGTGTTTATCGTGTGTATTATATTATAGTTATATCAAATTGTTCTCGTCGTGCAGAGCCTTCAAGAGAAAGTTTGCAAGGCGGAACAAGGCTGCTTTTGGACCCCGGACAGACTTTTCTCCCCCCAAAAAATTCAGAAGTATTAGTGAATTTTACATAATTATTTGTATGTCCCCGCCACTAAGTGGCTAGGACATATAGTGTTACCCATGTCCGCAATTCCGAAATAAAACAGTTGTTAATATTTTTTTTGCTATGCTTTGAGATATTGACTTGATATTTGGTATGTGGGTGTATAGTGATAAGTACGTTGCGTTCCGGTCCAATGATTTTTGGCCGAGTTATGGCCCTTGGACTTTGAAATTTGGCCAAATATTTAGTTATCACCACTTTTTTTCGCTATGCTTTGAGATATTGACTTGATTTTTGGTATATAAGTGTATAATGATGAGTTACAGATCAAGTTTACATTTCGTGCCGGTCCAATGATTTTTGGTCGAGTTATGGCCCTTGGACTTTGAAATTTGGCCAAATATTTAGTTGTCACCAATTTATTTCGCTATGCTTGGAGATATTGACTTGATTTTTGGTATGAGAGTGTATAATCATAAGTTACAGATCAACTTTGAAATTCGTTCCGGTTGAATGATTTTTGGCCAACTTACAGTCGTTGGGCTTTGAAATTTGACCAAATATTTAGTTGCCACCACTTTATTTCACTATGATTTGAGATATTGACTTGATTTTTGGTATGAGAGAGTAGATTCACAAGTTACAGATCTCTTTATGAAAAAGTAGTTCAACATTTCAAAACAAATGACCTACAACAGAATGTGACCAATCCCACCACAATCTACGGATCAACATTGGACCTTGTTTTCACTGGAGGACATTTGCCATCAATAATTTACAATGGTTGTTATTACTCAGACCACATGACACTTTTAATTCAGAAAAAAATTCAATGACTATTAAAAGGTAATGTTTTATAGGTATAGAACTTCTTATTCATATGCAAGTGTTGTAGATTCCTGATCATATCAAGATTTGTTCAGGCAATATTGTTTCCTTGAATAAATCTTGTGAATTTAAGGAGGATTGAGGATACAGATCTTAAACAATAGTTTGTTATTCTTAGCCTATTACTGATGGAATTAAGAAAGGGTGAAACATTTGCGAGCCTCCTTAATATTCACAGCGGGGACATTCGTGTCGTTCCGACACATCTAGTTCTATATAAACTAACAATAGTTGAAAATACACCAAAAACTAATATGAAAAAATCAAAATAAAACAACGTCTATGGCTAAGGCACATGGAGCCCTTCAGAAATTCACAGGCCCCTTCTTGCCTCTCCGGGCCCCGGACGATGTACCGACTGAATCCCCCTCTCATAGGCCCTGTCGTTCGTGAATATAACTGAAATACTACTCATTTGAAACCATTGATTATAAATGGTTTGTTGTATGTACAAATGTAGTTGAAAATAAACCCAGTTCGTGGGTAGATACATACATGTCGCTCCAGTCTGACACATTTTCCTAATTCCTAGACAACCAATCGTTACTCTCACTCTTTGAAACTTCGTGCTTAGCAGAGAAGCAATAAATGCCAATTTTATTTGAGTCTTTGTTTTGACCCGACCGAAACCAGAACCCACGATCTACCACATTCGAAGCCAGAACGCTAACTATTACACCATCGATGCTGTTTATATAACCATGGATACACCTGAAATATATTTTCAATTGACAAACAGAACGTCGATATAACTGAAATATTGCTGAAAGTGGAGTTAAACACCATGCAAAAACATATTCTAGCGGGTTCAAATAGCCATCGATTATTTTTCAGAGAGATTATATTTTACGTGGGATGTGATAATTTCGGTTTGTTCGAAATAAAACTGCATAATATCCGATCACCACAACAGAGTGGGGATTTGGTGTTTTAACGCCACTTTCAACAATATTTCAGTTTTATCGAGGCGGTCAGTTTTTTTGGTGAAGGAAACCGGAATATCCTGGCAAAACCACCTACCTTTCTTCGTTTACTTTTTTCTTTATGTTTGTTAAATTTGCAAATATGACATATATATATATAAGTTTTTCATGTGATTGTCACAAAAACCGCAGCAATTTTCTGTCATGAATGGAACGTGTAGCTTTCGCACAGGAAACTGTATTTCGTCCTATTTCCTGAAAGAAAAGTGAGTTTAAGCAGTGATGGTCAACAATTCCCCCAATATCAATAAAACGAGCAATCACCCAAAAAGTCCAAGACATATGCAGTTGGAAATCCAGGTCCTGCCTAGGAAAAGACACAAGTATATGGTGGGGTTAAAGTGATTAATGAGACCCTATTAACACTATTCCACCCACAAAGTTTACTTCATTGGCTCATTCACGACTTATTACCGGGTTTGTATAACTAGATTAATACGACGGGTGCCACTAGTGGAGCAGGAACTGCTTACCTTTTCGGAGCACCTAAGTTCACCCCCGGTTTTAGTGGGGTTTGTGTTACTCGATCTTTAGTTTTATGTGTATGTTTTGTAGATCGTTGTTTGTCCTTTTGTACTTTTTCTTTCGGCCATTGTGTTGTCTGTTCATCTTCGATATACGTATTCTGATTACCTCCCTTTTGTATCTTCAAACTCTTCTTACTAAGGTCAACTTATATAATACTATCAAAAAATACAATTAATTACAATATTGAATAATATTTCTAGAATGAATTAATCACATTGTATTTATTATTCAACCAGGTTGTCACAAAATATTTTTCTTTTCCTAATAGAATTGGGAAAACTATGACTCTATTTTTTGCACATTATTTTTTATACCTTGAATTGTTGGTATAATTAAAAATATATGATGTCATCCAAAAGTTATCCCCCAAGGGAACGTGACAAATGAAAAATGCAGCACTTTTTGAATGATGTTTTTTTTTGTGATACTGAATTTAATACAAATGAAAATTCCAATTAAAACATGTTTGTTTTTCAAACCTTACAATTTCATGATATTTTAAAAACAAGTAGAGACAAATCTAACTTTGTCAAAAGCCATTTCAAATCTAATAATAAATATAAGCAAGACGAGATCAGTCAAATGTTCGATTTATTTGTTCTGTTTGGTGGACGGGTGTTTCAACAAACGACTGTTATTCCAATGGGTACGAATTGTGCTGTACTAATCGCCGATTTGTTTCTACACAGTTATGGGGAAGATTTCCTTCAAGGGCTTTTTAAGAATAAAGATATAAAATTAGTCCAGACCTTTAGTTCTAGCTTCCGCTATATAGATGATGTTCTGTCACTGAACTATTCTCGATTCGGTGATTATCTGCATCTCATACCTATCCAAATGAGCTTGTAGTAAAGGCTGTTAAGTACTAACACTCAACAGTCTGCCTCTTACATTGATCTTCAACTTGAAATTGAACGGAGGAAGAATAAAAACAAAACTCTACGACAAATGTGATGACTTCACTTTTCCAATAGTCAAATCCTCTTTTATCAGTAACAATATTCCAGAATCACCAGCGTATAGAGTTTAAATTTCACAACTCATACGTTATCCTAGAACTTCTGCACAGTACAGTGATTTTCTGGACAGAACTCAGCTGCTGACGCCAAAGCCACTCAAGCAAGGCTACGTTTGCTACTAAGTTGAAGTCATCGATGCAAAAATTCTACGGTCGCCATCACGATCTTGTTGACAGTAACGAAATATCTACATCTCAAATAAACAATGGATCTTTTACTTTTTACGTATATTTTTTCTTTCCTCTGTCACTGACAAGATTTGACTGTAAATATGACTAACACGTGGGTGTCACTTACTGTATATATGACTAACACGTGGGTGTCACTTACTGTATATATGACTAACACGTGGGTGTCACTTACTGTATATATGACTAACACGTGGGTGTCACTTACTGTATATATGACTAACACGGTGGGTGTCACTTACTGTATATATGACTAACACGTGGGTGTCACTTACTGTATATATGACTAACACGTGGGTGTCACTTACTGTATATATGACTAACACGTGGGTGTCACTTACTGTATATATGACTAACACGTGGGTGTCACTTACTGTATATATGACTAACACGTGGGTGTCACTTACTGTATATATGACTAACACGTGGGTGTCACTTACTGTATATATGACTAACACGTGGGTGTCACTTACTGTATATATGACTAACACGGTGGGTGTCACTTACTGTATATATGACTAACACGTGGGTGTCACTTACTGTATATATGACTAACACGTGGGTGTCACTTACTGTATATATGACTAACACGTGGGTGTCACTTACTGTATATATGACTAACACGTGGGTGTCACTTACTGTATATATGACTAACACGTGGGTGTCACTTACTGTATATATGACTAACACGTGGGTGTCACTTACTGTATATATGACTAACACGTGGGTGTCACTTACTGTATATATGACTAACACGTGGGTGTCACTTACTGTATATATGACTAACACGGTGGGTGTCACTTACTGTATATATGACTAACACGTGGGTGTCACTTACTGTATATATGACTAACACGTGGGTGTCACTTACTGTATATATGACTAACACGTGGGTGTCACTTACTGTATATATGACTAACACGGTGGGTGTCACTTACTGTATATATGACTAACACGTGGGTGTCACTTACTGTATATATGACTAACACGTGGGTGTCACTTACTGTATATATGACTAACACGTGGGTGTCACTTACTGTATATATGACTAACACGTGGGTGTCACTTACTGTATATATGACTAACACGTGGGTGTCACTTACTGTATATATGACTAACACGTGGGTGTCACTTACTGTATATATGACTAACACGTGGGTGTCACTTACTGTATATATGACTAACACGTGGGTGTCACTTACTGTATATATGACTAACACGGTGGGTGTCACTTACTGTATATATGACTAACACGTGGGTGTCACTTACTGTATATATGACTAACACGTGGGTGTCACTTACTGTATATATGACTAACACGATGGGTGTCACTTACTGTATATATGACTAACACGTGGGTGTCACTTACTGTATATATGACTAACACGTGGGTGTCACTTACTGTATATATGACTAACACGTGGGTGTCACTTACTGTATATATGACTAACACGTGGGTGTCACTTACTGTATATATGACTAACACGTGGGTGTCACTTACTGTATATATGACTAACACGTGGGTGTCACTTACTGTATATATGACTAACACGTGGGTGTCACTTACTGTATATATGACTAACACGTGGGTGTCACTTACTGTATATATGACTAACACGTGGGTGTCACTTACTGTATATATGACTAACACGTGGGTGTCACTTACTGTATATATGACTAACACGTGGGTGTCACTTACTGTATATATGACTAACACGTGGGTGTCACTTACTGTATATATGACTAACACGTGGGTGTCACTTACTGTATATATGACTAACACGGTGGGTGTCACTTACTGTATATATGACTAACACGTGGGTGTCACTTACTGTATATATGACTAACACGTGGGTGTCACTTACTGTATATATGACTAACACGATGGGTGTCACTTACTGTATATATGACTAACACGTGGGTGTCACTTACTGTATATATGACTAACACGTGGGTGTCACTTACTGTATATATGACTAACACGTGGGTGTCACTTACTGTATATATGACTAACACGTGGGTGTCACTTACTGTATATATGACTAACACGTGGGTGTCACTTACTGTATATATGACTAACACGGTGGGTGTCACTTACTGTATATATGACTAACACGTGGGTGTCACTTACTGTATATATGACTAACACGGTGGGTGTCACTTACTGTATATATGACTAACACGTGGGTGTCACTTACTGTATATATGACTAACACGGTGGGTGTCACTTACTGTATATATGACTAACACGTGGGTGTCACTTACTGTATATATGACTAACACGTGGGTGTCACTTACTGTATATATGACTAACACGTGGGTGTCACTTACTGTATATATGACTAACACGTGGGTGTCACTTACTGTATATATGACTAACACGTGGGTGTCACTTACTGTATATATGACTAACACGGTGGGTGTCACTTACTGTATATATGACTAACACGTGGGTGTCACTTACTGTATATATGACTAACACGTGGGTGTCACTTACTGTATATATGACTAACACGGTGGGTGTCACTTACTGTATATATGACTAACACGGTGGGTGTCACTTACTGTATATATGACTAACACGTGGGTGTCACTTACTGTATATATGACTAACACGGTGGGTGTCACTTACTGTATATATGACTAACACGTGGGTGTCACTTACTGTATATATGACTAACACGTGGGTGTCACTTACTGTATATATGACTAACACGGTGGGTGTCACTTACTGTATATATGACTAACACGGTGGGTGTCACTTACTGTATATATGACTAACACGTGGGTGTCACTTACTGTATATATGACTAACACGTGGGTGTCACTTACTGTATATATGACTAACACGGTGGGTGTCACTTACTGTATATATGACTAACACGTGGGTGTCACTTACTGTATATATGACTAACACGTGGGTGTCACTTACTGTATATATGACTAACACGGTGGGTGTCACTTACTGTATATATGACTAACACGTGGGTGTCACTTACTGTATATATGACTAACACGTGGGTGTCACTTACTGTATATATGACTAACACGTGGGTGTCACTTACTGTATATATGACTAACACGGTGGGTGTCACTTACTGTATATATGACTAACACGTGGGTGTCACTTACTGTATATATGACTAACACGTGGGTGTCACTTACTGTATATATGACTAACACGGTGGGTGTCACTTACTGTATATATGACTAACACGTGGGTGTCACTTACTGTATATATGACTAACACGTGGGTGTCACTTACTGTATATATGACTAACACGGTGGGTGTCACTTACTGTATATATGACTAACACGGTGGGTGTCACTTACTGTATATATGACTAACACGTGGGTGTCACTTACTGTATATATGACTAACACGGTGGGTGTCACTTACTGTATATATGACTAACACGTGGGTGTCACTTACTGTATATATGACTAACACGTGGGTGTCACTTACTGTATATATGACTAACACGGTGGGTGTCACTTACTGTATATATGACTAACACGGTGGGTGTCACTTACTGTATATATGACTAACACGTGGGTGTCACTTACTGTATATATGACTAACACGTGGGTGTCACTTACTGTATATATGACTAACACGGTGGGTGTCACTTACTGTATATATGACTAACACGTGGGTGTCACTTACTGTATATATGACTAACACGGTGGGTGTCACTTACTGTATATATGACTAACACGTGGGTGTCACTTACTGTATATATGACTAACACGGTGGGTGTCACTTACTGTATATATGACTAACACGGTGGGTGTCACTTACTGTATATATGACTAACACGTGGGTGTCACTTACTGTATATATGACTAACACGGTGGGTGTCACTTACTGTATATATGACTAACACGGTGGGTGTCACTTACTGTATATATGACTAACACGTGGGTGTCACTTACTGTATATATGACTAACACGGTGGGTGTCACTTACTGTATATATGACTAACACGGTGGGTGTCACTTACTGTATATATGACTAACACGTGGGTGTCACTTACTGTATATATGACTAACACGGTGGGTGTCACTTACTGTATATATGACTAACACGTGGGTGTCACTTACTGTATATATGACTAACACGGTGGGTGTCACTTACTGTATATATGACTAACACGTGGGTGTCACTTACTGTATATATGACTAACACGGTGGGTGTCACTTACTGTATATATGACTAACACGGTGGGTGTCACTTACTGTATATATGACTAACACGTGGGTGTCACTTACTGTATATATGACTAACACGGTGGGTGTCACTTACTGTATATATGACTAACACGGTGGGTGTCACTTACTGTATATATGACTAACACGTGGGTGTCACTTACTGTATATATGACTAACACGGTGGGTGTCACTTACTGTATATATGACTAACACGTGGGTGTCACTTACTGTATATATGACTAACACGGTGGGTGTCACTTACTGTATATATGACTAACACGTGGGTGTCACTTACTGTATATATGACTAACACGGTGGGTGTCACTTACTGTATATATGACTAACACGGTGGGTGTCACTTACTGTATATATGACTAACACGGTGGGTGTCACTTACTGTATATATGACTAACACGGTGGGTGTCACTTACTGTATATATGACTAACACGGTGGGTGTCACTTACTGTATATATGACTAACACGGTGGGTGTCACTTACTGTATATATGACTAACACGGTGGGTGTCGCTTACTGTATATATGACTAACACGGTGGGTGTCACTTACTGTATATATGACTAACACGGTGGGTGTCACTTACTGTATATATGACTAACACGGTGGGTGTCACTTACTGTATATATGACTAACACGGTGGGTGTCACTTACTGTATATATGACTAACACGGTGGGTGTCACTTACTGTATATATGACTAACACGGTGGGTGTCACTTACTGTATATATGACTAACACGGTGGGTGTCACTTACTGTATATATGACTAACACGGTGGGTGTCGCTTACTGTATATATGACTAACACGGTGGGTGTCACTTACTGTATATATGACTAACACGGTGGGTGTCACTTACTGTATATATGACTAACACGGTGGGTGTCACTTACTGTATATATGACTAACACGGTGGGTGTCACTTACTGTATATATGACTAACACGGTGGGTGTCGCTTACTGTATATATGACTAACACGGTGGGTGTCACTTACTGTATATATGACTAACACGTGGGTGTCACTTACTGTATATATGACTAACACGGTAGGTGTCGCTTACTGTATATATGACTAACACGGTGGGTGTCACTTACTGTATATATGACTAACACGGTGGGTGTCACTTACTGTATATATGACTAACACGGTGGGTGTCACTTACTGTATATATGACTAACACGGTGGGTGTCACTTACTGTATATATGACTAACACGGTGGGTGTCACTTACTGTATATATGACTAACACGGTGGGTGTCGCTTACTGTATATATGACTAACACGGTGGGTGTCACTTACTGTATATATGACTAACACGGTGGGTGTCACTTACTGTATATATGACTAACACGGTGGGTGTCGCTTACTGTATATATGACTAACACGGTGGGTGTCACTTACTGTATATATGACTAACACGGTGGGTGTCACTTACTGTATATATGACTAACACGGTGGGTGTCACTTACTGTATATATGACTAACACGGTGGGTGTCACTTACTGTATATATGACTAACACGGTGGGTGTCACTTACTGTATATATGACTAACACGGTGGGTGTCACTTACTGTATATATGACTAACACGGTGGGTGTCACTTACTGTATATATGACTAACACGGTGGGTGTCACTTACTGTATATATGACTAACACGGTGGGTGTCACTTACTGTATATATGACTAACACGGTGGGTGTCGCTTACTGTATATATGACTAACACGGTGGGTGTCACTTACTGTATATATGACTAACACGGTGGGTGTCACTTACTGTATATATGACTAACACGGTGGGTGTCGCTTACTGTATATATGACTAACACGTTGGGTGTCACTTACTGTATATATGACTAACACGGTGGGTGTCACTTACTGTATATATGACTAACACGGTGGGTGTCACTTACTGTATATATGACTAACACGGTGGGTGTCACTTACTGTATATATGACTAACACGGTGGGTGTCACTTACTGTATATATGACTAACACGGTGGGTGTCACTTACTGTATATATGACTAACACGGTGGGTGTCGCTTACTGTATATATGACTAACACGGTGGGTGTCACTTACTGTATATATGACTAGCACGGTGGGTGTCACTTACTGTATATATGACTAACACGGTGGGTGTCACTTACTGTATATATGACTAACACGGTGGGTGTCACTTACTGTATATATGACTAACACGGTGGGTGTCACTTACTGTATATATGACTAACACGGTGGGTGTCACTTACTGTATATATGACTAACACGGTGGGTGTCACTTACTGTATATATGACTAACACGGTGGGTGTCACTTACTGTATATATGACTAACACGGTGGGTGTCACTTACTGTATATATGACTAACACGGTGGGTGTCACTTACTGTATATATGACTAACACGGTGGGTGTCGCTTACTGTATATATGACTAACACGGTGGGTGTCACTTACTGTATATATGACTAACACGGTGGGTGTCACTTACTGTATATATGACTAACACGGTGGGTGTCACTTACTGTATATATGACTAACACGGTGGGTGTCACTTACTGTATATATGACTAACACGGTGGGTGTCGCTTACTGTATATATGACTAACACGGTGGGTGTCGCTTACTGTATATATGACTAACACGGTGGGTGTCACTTACTGTATATATGACTAACACGGTGGGTGTCACTTACTGTATATATGACTAACACGGTGGGTGTCGCTTACTGTATATATGACTAACACGGTGGGTGTCGCTTACTGTATATATGACTAACACGGTGGGTGTCACTTACTGTATATATGACTAACACGGTGGGTGTCACTTACTGTATATATGACTAACACGGTGGGTGTCACTTACTGTATATATGACTAACACGGTGGGTGTCGCTCACTGTATATATGACTAACACGGTGGGTGTCACTTACTGTATATATGACTAACACGGTGGGTGTCGCTTACTGTATATATGACTAACACGGTGGGTGTCGCTTACTGTATATATGACTAACACCGTGGGTGTCACTTACTGTATATATGACTAACACGGTGGGTGTCACTTACTGTATATATGACTAACACGGTGGGTGTCACTTACTGTATATATGACTAACACGGTGGGTGTCGCTCACTGTATATATGACTAACACGGTGGGTGTAACTTACTGTACATATGAGTAGCACGGTGGGTGTCACTTACTGTATATATGAATAACACGGTGGGTGTCACTTACTGTATATATGACTAACACGGTGGGTGTCACTTACTGTATATATGACTAACACGGTGGGTGTCACTTACTGTATATATGACTAACACGGTGGGTGTCACTTACTGTATATATGACTAACACGGTGGGTGTCACTTACTGTATATATGACTAACACGTGGGTGTCACTTACTGTATATATGACTAACACGGTGGGTGTCACTTACTGTATATATGACTAACACGGTGGGTGTCACTTACTGTATATATGACTAACACGGTGGGTGTCACTTACTGTATATATGACTAACACGGTTGGTGTCACTTACTGTATATATGACTAACACGATGGGTGTCACTTACTGTATCTATGACAAACACGGTGGATGTCACTTACTGTATATATGACTAACACGGTGGGTGTCACTTACTGTATATATGACTAACACGGTGGGTGTCACTTACTGTATATATGACTAACACGGTGGGTGTCACTTACTGTATATATGACTAACACGGTGGGTGTCACGTACTGTATATATGACTAACACGGTGGGTGTCACTTACTGTATATATGACTAACACGGTGGGTGTCACTTACTGTATATATGACTAACACGGTGGGTGTCACTTACTGTATATATGACTAACACGGTGAGTGTCACTTACTGTATATATGACTAACACGGTGGGTGTCACTTACTGTATATATGACTAACACGGTGGGTGTCACTTACTGTATATATGACTAACACGGTGGGTGTCACTTACTGTATATATGACTAACACGGTGGGTGTCACTTACTGTATATATGACTAACACGGTGGGTGTCACTTACTGTATATATGACTAACACGGTGGGTGTCACTTACTGTATATATGACTAACACGTTGGGTGTCACTTACTGTATATATGACTAACCCGGTGGGTGTCACTTACTGTATATATGACTAACACGATGGGTGTCACATAAGAAGCAGGAACTTCTTACCCTTCGCGAGCACCTGAGTTCATCCCTGGTGTTTGGGTGGGTACGTGTTGCTCATCTTTTATCTTTTTGTGTTGTCTTATTATGTGACTTCACGTTCTTAGTTCCGTGTTGTGTTGTTCATTACGATTTACGCGGAGAAACAGTGTTTGTTTTTTGCTTCCAGTTAATTATTTGTAGAAGGGTTCATGTCTTATTTACGTTATTTGTGTTTGCTGGAGCATAGTGGTGTCCAATGTATATTGTGTTGTGTTTTTGTGTGTGTTTTGTTTGTCTTCGTTTTGTGTCGTGTGTATGGTGTTGTCCAACACACATCTTTTTTTTAATAAACAAAGTATGGGACCGGCTATGATGTTTAAGGCTGATATGTCCTATATCAAATATTAATTTATGAAACCAGTAAATAATTTAAACCTTTTTCATTTTGTCATGTACAACCTCTGACATAATCTTCAACTTGTTGCAGGCGGTCATTATTTTCTATTATATTTCTTCTTTTTTTAACTATTCGTACAGTGCAAACTATCTATTCATCATAAAGTCATATTGACACATGCACTAATCTATACACTAATCTGTACACTATTCTATACATTAATCTATTCACTAATCTATACACTAATCTACACACTAATCTACACACTAATCTATACACTAATCTATACACTAATCTATACACTAATCTATACACTAATCTATACACTAATCTATACACTAATCTGTACACTAATCTATACACTAATCTATACACTAATCTGTACATTAATCTATACACTAATCTATGCACTAATCTATACACTAATCTATACACTAATCTGTACACTAATCTATACACTAATCTATACACTAATCTGTACACTAATCTATACACTAATCTATACACTAATCTATACACTAATCTATACACTAATCTATACACTAATCTACACACTAATCTGTACACTAATCTATGCACTAATCTATACACTAATCTATACACTAATCTACACACTAATCTATGCACTAATCTATACACTAATCTGTACACTAATCTATACACTAATCTACACACTAATCTGTACACTAATCTATACACTAATCTATACACTAATCTATACACTAATCTGTACACTAATCTATACACTAATATATACACTAATCTATACACTAATCTATACACTAATCTATACACTAATTTGTACACTAATCTATACACTAATCTATACACTAATCTATACACTAATATATACACTAATCTACACACTAATCTGTACACTAATCTATACACTAATCTATACACTAATCTACACACTAATCTATACACTAATCTATACACTAATCTATACACTAATTTATACACTAATCTATACACTAATCTATACACTAATCTGTACACTAATCTATACACTAATCTATACACTAATCTATACACTAATCTACATACTAATCTGTACACTAATCTATACACTAATCTATACACGAATCTACACACTAATCTGTACACTAATCTATACACTAATCTATATACTAATCTGTACACTAATCTATGCACTAATCTGTACACTAATCTATACACTAATCTATACACTAATCTATACACTAATCTATACACTAATCTACACACTAATCTGTACACTAATCTATGCACTAATCTATACACTAATCTATACACTAATCTACACACTAATCTATGCACTAATCTATACACTAATCTGTACACTAATCTATACACTAATCTATACACTAATCTGTACACTAATCTATACACTAATCTATACACTAATCTATACACTAATCTGTACACTAATCTATACACTAATATATACACTAATCTGTACACTAATCTATACACTAATCTGTACACTAATCTATGCACTAATCTATACACTAATCTGTACACTAATCTATACACTAATCTGTACACTAATCTACACACTAATCTATACACTAATCTATACACTAATCTATACACTAATCTATACACTAATCTATACACTAATCTATACACTAATCTGTACACTAATCTATACACTAATCTATACACTAATCTATAAACTAATCTATACAATAATCTATACACTAATCTATACACTAATCTGTACACTAATCTATACACTAATCTATACACTAATCTGTACACTAATCTATACACTAATCTATACACTAATCTATGCACCAATCTATACACTAATCTACACACTAATCTGTACACTAATCTATACACTAATCTATACACTAATCTGTACACTAATCTATACACTAATCTATACACTAATCTATACACTAATCTACACACTAATCTGTACACTAATCTATAAGCTAATCTATACACTAATCTATACACTAATCTATACACTACTCTGTACTACATACTAATCTGTACACTAATCTATACACTAATCTATACACTAATCTATACACTAATCTGTACACTAATCTATACACTAATCTATACACTAATCTGTACACTAATCTATACACTAATCTGTACACTAATCTACACACTAATCTATACACTAATCTATACACTAATCTATACACTAATCTATACACTAATCTATACACTAATCTATACACTAATCTGTACACTAATCTATACACTAATCTATACACTAATCTATACACTAATCTATACACTATTCTACATACTAATCTGTACACTAATCTATACACTAATCTATACACTAATCTATACACTAATCTATACACTAATCTATGCACTAATCTATACACTAATCTGTACGCTAATCTATAAACTAATCTATACACTAATCTATACACTAATCTATACACTAATCTATACACTAATCTGTACACTAATCTATACACTAATCTATACACTAATCTGTACACTAATCTATACACTAATCTGTACACTAATCTATACACTAATCTATACACTAATCTATACACTAATCTACATACTAATCTGTACACTAATCTATACACTAATCTATACACTAATCTATTCACTAATCTATACACTAATCTACACACTAATCTGTACACTAATCTATACACTAATCTATGCACTAATCTGTACACTAATCTATACACTAATCTGTACACTAATCTACACACTAATCTATACACTAATCTATACACTAATCTATACACTAATCTATACACTAATCTATACACTAATCTATACAATAATCTATACACTAATCTGTACACTAATCTATACAATAATCTATACACTAATCTATACACTAATCTATACACTAATCTACATACTAATCTGTACACTAATCTATACACTAATCTATACACTAATCTATACACTAATCTATGCACTAATCTGTACAATAATCTATACACTAATCTGTACACTAATCTATACACTAATCTACATACTAATCTGTACACTAATCTATACACTAATCTGTACACTAATCTATACACTAATCTATACACTAATCTGTACACTAATCTATACACTAATCTGTACACTAATCTATACACTAATCTATACACTAATCTATACACTAATCTACATACTAATCTGTACACTAATCTATACACTAATCTATACACTAATCTATTCACTAATCTATGCACTAATCTGTACACTAATCTATACACTAATCTATACACTAATCTGTACACTAATCTATTCACTAATCTGTACACTAATCTACACACTAATCTATACACTAATCTATACACTAATCTATACACTAATCTATTCACTAATCTATACACTAATCTACACACTAATCTATACACTAATCTATACACTAATCTGTACACTAATCTATACACTAATCTATACACTAATCTGTACATTAATCTATGCACTAATCTATGCACTAATCTATACACTAATCTATACACTAATCTGTACACTAATCTATACACTAATCTATACACTAATCTGTACACTAATCTATACACTAATCTATACACTAATCTATACACTAATCTATGCACTAATCTACACACTAATCTGTACACTAATCTATGCACTAATCTATACACTAATCTATACACTAATCTACACACTAATCTATGCACTAATCTATACACTAATCTGTACACTAATCTATACACTAATCTATACACTAATCTGTACACTAATCTATACACTAATCTATACACTAATCTATACACTAATCTGTACACTAATCTATACACTAATATATACACTAATCTGTACACTAATCTATACACTAATCTATACACTAATTTGTACACTAATCTATACACTAATCTATACACTAATCTATACACTAATATATACACTAATCTACACACTAATCTGTACACTAATCTATACACTAATCTATACACTAATCTACACACTAATCTATACACTAATCTATACACTAATCTATACACTAATTTATACACTAATCTATACACTAATCTATACACTAATCTGTACACTAATCTATACACTAATCTATACACTAATCTATACACTAATCTACATACTAATCTGTACACTAATCTATACACTAATCTATACACTAATCTATACACGAATCTACACACTAATCTGTACACTAATCTATACACTAATCTATATACTAATCTGTACACTAATCTATGCACTAATCTGTACACTAATCTATACACTAATCTATACACTAATCTATACACTAATCTATACACTAATCTACACACTAATCTGTACACTAATCTATACACTAATCTATACACTAATCTATAAACTAATCTATACAATAATCTATACACTAATCTATACACTAATCTGTACACTAATCTATACACTAATCTATACACTAATCTGTACACTAATCTATACACTAATCTATACACTAATCTATGCACCAATCTATACACTAATCTACACACTAATCTGTACACTAATCTATACACTAATCTATACACTAATCTGTACACTAATCTATACACTAATCTATACACTAATCTATACACTAATCTACACACTAATCTGTACACTAATCTATAAGCTAATCTATACACTAATCTATACACTAATCTATACACTAATCTATACACTAATCTATACACTAATCTATACACTACTCTGTACTACATACTAATCTGTACACTAATCTATACACTAATCTATACACTAATCTATACACTAATCTATACACTAATCTGTACACTAATCTATACACTAATCTATACACTAATCTGTACACTAATCTATGCACTAATATATACACTAATCTGTACGCTAATCTATAAACTAATCTATACACTAATCTATACACTAATCTATACACTAATCTGTACACTAATCTATACACTAATCTATACACTAATCTGTACACTAATCTATACACTAATCTGTACACTAATCTATACACTAATCTATACACTAATCTATACACTAATCTACATACTAATCTGTACACTAATCTATACACTAATCTATACACTAATCTATTCACTAATCTATACACTAATCTACACACTAATCTGTACACTAATCTATACACTAATCTATACACTAATCTGTACACTAATCTATACACTAATCTGTACACTAATCTACACACTAATCTATACACTAATCTATACACTAATCTATACACTAATCTATACACTAATCTATACACTAATCTGTACACTAATCTATACAATAATCTATACACTAATCTATACACTAATCTATACACTAATCTACATACTAATCTGTACACTAATCTATACACTAATCTATACACTAATCTATACACTAATCTATGCACTAATCTATACAATAATCTATACACTAATCTATACACTAATCTATACACTAATCTACATACTAATCTATACACTAATCTGTACACTAATCTATACACTAATCTATACACTAATCTGTACACTAATCTATACACTAATCTGTACACTAATCTATACACTAATCTATACACTAATCTATACACTAATCTACATACTAATCTGTACACTAATCTATACACTAATCTATACACTAATCTATTCACTAATCTGTACACTAATCTGTACACTAATCTATACACTAATCTATACACTAATCTGTACACTAATCTATTCACTAATCTGTACACTAATCTACACACTAATCTATACACTAATCTATACACTAATCTATACACTAATCTATTCACTAATCTATACACTAATCTACACACTAATCTATACACTAATCTATACACTAATCTACATACTAATCTGTACACTAATCTATACACTAATCTACACACTAATCTATACACTAATCTATACACTAATCTGTACACTAATCTATACACTAATCTATACACTAATCTACACACTAATCTGTACACTAATCTATACACTAATCTATACACTAATCTATACACTAATCTATTCACTAATCTATACACTAATCTATACACTAATCAATACACTAATCTATACACTAATCTACACACTAATCTACACACTAATCTGTACACTAATCTATGCACTAATCTATACACTAATCTATGCACTAATCTATTCACTAATCTATGCACTAATATATACACTAATCTATGCACTAATCTATACACTAATCTATACACTAATCTATTCACTAATCTACACACAAATCTATACACTAATCTATACACTAATCTATACACTAATCTATACACTAATCTATTCACTAATCTATACACTAATCTATACACTAATCTATACACTAATCTATACACTAATCTATACACTAATCTGTACACTAATCTATACACTAATCTATACACTAATCTATACACTAATCTACACACTAATCTGTACACTAATCTACACACTAATCTATACACTAATCTATTCACTAATCTATACACTAATCTATACACTAATCTATACACTAATCTATACACTAATCTACACACTAATCTACACACTAATCTGTACACTAATCTATACACTAATCTATACACTAATCTATACACTAATCTATTCACTAATCTATACACTAATCTATACACTAATCTATACACTAATCTATACACTAATCTATACACTAATCTATTCACTAATCTACACACAAATCTATACACTAATCAATACACTAATCTATACACTAATCTATACACTAATCTATTCACTAATCTATACACTAATCTATACACTAATCTATACACTAATCTATACACTAATCTACACACTAATCTGTACACTAATCTATAAACTAATCTATACACTAATCTATACACTAATCTATACACTAATCTACACACTAATCTGTACACTAATCTATACACTAATCTATACACTAATCTATACACTAATCTATTCACGAATCTATACACTAATCTATACACTAATCTATACACTAATCTACACACTAATCTGTACAATAATCTATACACTAATCTACACACTAATCTGTACACTAATCTATAAACTAATCTATACACTAATCTATACACTAATCTACACACTAATCTGTACACTAATCTATACACTAATCTATACACTAATCTATACACTAATCTATTCACTAATCTATACACTAATCTATACACTAATCTATACACTAATCTATACACTAATCTATGCACTAATCTATACACTAATCTATTCACTAATCTACACACTAATCTATACATTAATCTATGCACTAATCTATACACTAATCTATACACTAATCTATTCACTAATCTATACACTAATCTATACACTAATCTATACACTAATCTATACACTAATCTACACACTAATCTGTACACTAATCTATACACTAATCTATACACTAATCTATGCACTAATCTATTCACTAATCTATACACTAATCTATACACTAATCTATACACTAATCTACACACTAATCTGTACACTAATCTATTCACTAATCTACACACTAATCTATACACTAATCTATACACTAATCTATACACTAATCTACACACTAATCTATACACTAATCTATACACTAATCTACACACTAATCTGTACACTAATCTACACACTAATCTGTACACTAATCTATACACTAATCTACACACTAATCTGTACACTAATCTATAAACTAATCTATACACTAATCTATACACTAATCTACACACTAATCTATACACTAATCTATACACTAATCTATACACTAATCTATACACTAATCTATACACTAATCTATACACTAATCTATTCACTAATCTACACACTAATCTATACACTAATCTATACACTAATCTATACACTAATCTATTCACTAATCTATACACTAATCTATACACTAATCTACACACTAATCTGTACACTAATCTATACACTAATCTATACACTAATCTATACACTAATCTATTCACTAATCTATACACTAATCTACACACTAATCTGTACACTAATCTATACACTAATCTACACACTAATCTATACACTAATCTATTCACTAATCTATACACTAATCTATACACTAATCTGTACACTAATCTATACACTAATCTATACACTAATCTATACACTAATCTACACACTAATCTATACACTAATCTATACACTAATCTACACACTAATCTACACACTAATCTATACACTAATCTACACACTAATCTATACACTAATCTATACACTAATCTATACACTAATCTATACACTAATCTATACACTAATCTACACACTAATCTATACACTAATCTATACACTAATCTACACACTAATCTACACACTAATCTATACACTAATCTACACACTAATCTATACACTAATCTATACACTAATCTATACACTAATCTATACACTAATCTATACACTAATCTATACACTAATCTACACACTAATCTATACACTAATCTGTACACTAATCTATACACTAATCTATACACTAATCTATACACTAATCTATACACTAATCTATACACTAATCTATACACTAATCTATACACTAATCTATTCACTAATCTACACACTAATCTATACACTAATCTATACACTAATCTATACACTAATCTATACACTAATCTATACACTAATCTATACACTAATCTATACACTAATCTACACACTAATCTATACACTAATCTGTACACTAATCTATACACTAATCTATACACTAATCTATACACTAATCTATACACTAATCTATACACTAATCTATACACTAATCTATACACTAACGAACCAAACAACCACGATACATAACCAAATGAAAAAATACCAACAAAAAACCAAACAATGATATACAAAAAACTACACAGAATATTAAACATACCAAAACCAACAGTGTATGATTGTATAACAAATTGCAAAGTCATCGAACATCGTTTGTTTTACACGGTATTCGTAGCGTACATCACAACACGAAATTTAACACATGAATGGTTAATTAGGGTAGGGTGTTTATCGCAATTTTCAACAATATTTCAGTTATATCGTGGCGGTCAGTTTTATTAGCGGAGGATTTAACACATGAAGACATGTAATTGGGAAACATAAACAGCACGAGCTCCACTTAAAACGTACCGTCATTGATAGTTGTTCGTATTCAACTAACTTCCAGTCTTGAAGGTAGAATTCTAACGGTGCGTAAAATACGCAGTAATTTCCCGTCATTTCGCTTTTTGCGTGTACCTATTTCATACACAAATTTGACAGTCTACGTACTATTAATAGATCCATCAAATATTGGAAGGGAATTGGATAGGTGCTTAGAATATCAAATTTGTGCAGGTACAAGGTCAAGGATAAAATGTGAAGTGACTTATCTGTGTAAGTACTACTTAAAGAGGACAGTGCAAGAACAGTTAGGTTAATGTTAGTATATAACTGATCAGTAGTTAAGAGGTATACTTTCAGAGGCGTAGTAATGGACCGGAAATTTGGGAGAGAGAAGGGGGGGGGGGGGGTGGTGGTGGATGGAAGCTTTAGGTATAGACCACAAAGTGGGTGACGTCAGGAGACCATTTGAAAGTATGTGTGAATGGCAAGTTTCAAAACATACATTTGTAGCCTTAGATCTAACGTTTTACGCGTATTTTCTGCTTCCATGTTCACATTTCAACATTTTCTAAATTTTTGTGTCTCCTTGCTCCTATGCCCCTGATTTGTTGATTGTGTACCATTACTCTAAGCGTGGTCAATAGACATAAGCTTTGTTGTATATTGTTAATTATAGTATGTCAATCTTTGCTTTATAACAGGACTTCAGGCGTTCGTGTGGTATCACTACGATCCATGGGGAAGATGCTGGCCACGCGTTGACAGAAAAGACCAGAGCTGTACAAGGATTGCTTACTGACAAAAGGTAATATTTTGTGTTGCGTTAAAAATTTAACACAATCTTTTCCTCTTGGTCTAGTTAGATTTTAATACCCATTACATATCAGTGCTGAATATGGTGGTCGGTATGTCTTGAAATCAGCAGAGCAGAAAACAACCTCTGACAAAATAAGCCATGATATAACAAGCTAACAAGCTCTGACAAAACAAGTTACGATAAAGTAAGCTATTAAACTCTGACAAAACAAGCTACGATAAAGTAAGTTAACAAGCTCTAACAAAACAAGTTATGATAAAACAAGTTAACAACCTCTGACAAAACAATCTATGATATAACAAGCTACCAAGCTCTGACAAAACAAGCTATGATATAGCAAGCTAACAAGCTCTGACAAAACAAGCTATGATATAACAAGCTACCAAGCTCTGACCAAACAAGCTATGATATAACAAGCTACCAAGCTCTGACAAAACAAGCTATGATATAACAAGCTACCAAGCTCTGACAAAACAAGCTATGATATAACAAGCTAACAAGCTCTGACAAAACAAGCTATGATATAACAAGCTACCAAGCTCTGACAAAACAAGCTATGATATAACAAGCTACCAAGCTCTGACAAAGCAAGCTATGATATATCAAGCTACCAAGCTCTGACAAAACAAGCTATGGTATGACAAGCTACCAAGCTCTGACAAAGCAAGCTATGATATAACAAGCTAACAAGCTCTGACAAAACAAGCTATGATATAACAAGCTAACAAGCTCTGACAAAACAAGCTATGGTATGACAAGCTACCAAGCTCTGACAATAAAGGTTAACAACCTCTGACAAAACAAGCTATGATATAACAAGCTAACAAGCTCTGACAAAACAAGCTATGACATAACAAGCTACCAAGCTCTGACCAAACAAGCTATGATATAACAAGCTAACAAGCTCTGACAAAACAAGCTATGGTATGACAAGCTACCAAGCTCTGACAATAAAGGTTAACAACCTCTGACAAAACAAGCTATGATATAACAAGCTAACAAGCTCTGACAAAACAAGCTATGGTATGACAAGCTACCAAGCTCTGACAATAAAGGTTAACAACCTCTGACAAAACAAGCTATGATATAACAAGCTAACAAGCTCTGACAAAACAAGCTATGACATAACAAGCTACCAAGCTCTGACCAAACAAGCTATGATATAACAAGCTAACAAGCTCTGACAAAACAAGCTATGATATAACAAGCTACCAAGCTCTGACAAAGCAAGGTATGATATAGCAAGCTACCAAGCTCTGACAAAACAAGCTATGATATAACAAGCTAACAAGCTCTGACAAAACAAGCTATGGTATGACAAGCTACCAAGCTCTGACAATAAAGGTTAACAACCTCTGACAAAACAAGCTATGATATAACAAGCTAACAAGCTCTGACAAAACAAGCTATGATATAACAAGCTAACAAGCTCTGACAAAACAAGCTATGATATAACACGCTACCAAGCTCTGACAAAACAAGCTATGATATAACAAGCTACCAAGCTCTGACAAAGCAAGCTATGATATAGCAAGCTACCAAGCTCTGACAAAGCAAGCTATGATATAACAAGCTACCAAGCTCTGACAAAGCAAGCTATGATATAACAAGCTAACAAGCTCTGACAAAACAAGCTATGATATAACAAGCTAACAAGCTCTGACAAAGCAAGCTATTATATAACAAGCTACCAAGCTCTGACAAAACAAGCTATGACATAACAAGCTACCAAGCTCTGACAAAACAAGCTATGATATAACAAGCTACCAAGCTCTGACAAAGCAAGGTATGATATAACAAGCTACCAAGCTCTGACAAAACAAGCTATGATATAACAAGCTAACAAGCTCTGACAAAACAAGCTATGATATAACAAGCTACCAAGCTCTGACAAAACAAGCTATGATATAACAAGCTAACAAGCTCTGACAAAACAAGCTATGATATAACAAGCTACCAAGCTCTGACAAAACAAGCTATGATATAACAAGCTACCAAGCTCTGACAAAGCAAGCTATGATATAACAAGCTACCAAGCTCTGACAATAAAGGTTAACAACCTCTGACAAAACAAGGTAAAGAGCTCTGAAAAAACAAGCTAGCAAGCTTTATCAAAACAAACTAACAAGCTCTGGCAAAGCAAACTCTGTATGGTCCCACGACGGGTTGACATATACTATTTCATTATATTGCCAATGGAATACCGTAAAAAGAATATTGGCTTTTAAGAGACTGTATTTGAGTTGTAATGCTGTATTCAAATTTGATCAAACTAAATGAGAGAAAGCTATTACATGTGAAACATTTAATACAAGAAAAAACATTTTGTAGATTTTTTTCTTTATAAGCTTACAAATAATAAATCATGTAAGTAGTGGTTCGTGGATGGACCTATGATCGGAATCACGAGAAGAAGATATAATTAATAGACTTGTCCATCGGGAAGCGAACGATAACTCTTGACAAACTATTGCTGATTCTGAGTTGCTACAAGTTGTTTGTTTTACGTGCACAAAGGCACTTATTTACGTCCCGTCCTAAGGAAGATTCTTGTCATTTAATTCGTCCTATAAAAAATAAAATAAAATAGACACAATTTTCGAAGGTTATGTACCCCGCAGTGAAGTCCTATTTCTGGAGGGAGGCGTTTACTCTTCAGATATACCCACACACCCTATTTATGGTGGTGGCAGATACAAATTAATTTTCAAACACTAACCAAAACACTTTGTGGTAATCGTCGTATTCTTGGAGAGAACCAGGGGTGGATCCAGGATTTGTGGTTAGGCGAGGCGTGAGTAGGCGAGGGGTCTGGGGTTTTAACGCATTCCTCATTTCACTAATTGGTCTGTACTTTCGGTGCTTGTCCTTTCTGGTGGTTCTAGTTAATACTGCCCGTCCGGATGGAGAATTTCTTTTCGTCGTTTGATTCATTCATTGAAAACGTATGATTCGACCGTTCTTGTTTATAGACAAACTAAAGCGGAAATTGTCAATACATGAACTTGTTATTGATTTCTGATAAGCTAACGTAACTAAATTAGATGATCAGAATCGTTTCATGCAGCATTAATGTTAACATATTCGCCTTTGTTTGTCTATAAACAAGAACGAATCATACGTTTTCAATGAATGAACCAACGGCGAAACGAAAAGCTTCATCCGGACGGACAGTATACTGATTTTTTTCAATGGGGAAAACTTTTTAGAATGATATCGCAAATTTACTCCTAATATCATTATTATTCATTTTGACTTTCAGGTCACGAGTTAACCATTCATGAACAAGTTGTTTGTTGAACTGCTTAATTAACGTTGCATAACTTATGCTTTGCAAATTTTAGGGGGGGGGGGGGGGGGGGAGGGCGCACGCCCCGCACGCCCCCTCTAAATCTGCCTCTGGATTCACACCACTGAGAACCTAAGTATACAATAACGATATATTTTCTCTACTGTAGCATAGCTATTTACAATATTGTAGTAGGTATAGTAAGGACGTTAGGTTTATTGGTGAAGTAAAATTGTATCGAGTACACCTTGCCATCAACGGGAAACGAACAAGCTTTAATGGAGTATATTTACCTACCATGCGATCGCGGCCTCTGTGACTCTAACATATCTAAGTGGAAGAAAAACATGTTTTAAGTACATTAGATTTACACAATAATGTTTTTAATATCTGAATACCGTAATAATTAGTGTATAATACGCTTTCAAGGACACGCACGCACGCACGCACGCACGCCCGCACGCATTCGTATTGAGTTGTTAGTTTGCTGTTCATTTCTCTCTATGTGTACTTAATACAACGTTATGTGATAATTTTTGGTAGTGAGTTACGTCATGTTGTTCTCTACTATTCTCCATCAACAAACATGAGGACAATTTTCCGTGTAAAATATTCAGAGTTGCAGAGAACCCTTGATAACGTAAAGTTCACACGAAAACGTCACAAAAATCAACAGAATGGCACGTTTTTCTCAGATCTGAGAGAACGCGGCTGGAGTATTCTGCAGAAAAGCATGGACGTCACAGCACAACGGTTAAAATTACAAATATTTCTTCCCGGCATTTACCAGTAATTTGTTTTATAGTTTATATACATCACAGCCATCATTTAATGAAAAGTATCAATTGATATGAAGCTGTATAAACAAACAAGCAAAAACGGAGAAAGAATCAAACAAAGAGACATGGTACTTATTAGAAAAAAGAAGAAACGTTTGCAAGAAATAAATAATGGACAAAAAGAGTTGAGACCTGCATGATTAACCAAATCTATTGCTGTCTATAAGAGAGACTTGAACCGCGCCAAAAATATCCTTGGTCTGATCTATTGAAAGTTCTGTATTTTCATATAAAAAATAATCATACATTTTTAGAATTACAGGTACATTTCTTCTAATATTATCATATAAAAGACATTCCATAAAAAAATGGCAACAGTTTTCACAAGTAAGTACATATAAGTACATTATTTGTGTTGGCCTAAAATAAATTAAAAAAAATATCATACTTTTAGAACAGTTTCAAAATTAAATAGAAAAATAGTAGAAAAGGAGAAAATCGATACCATTAACACACTAATACATGACCGTTCATTATATATGTTTTGTACCTGCATTACAATAAAATGTGGTGTGGTTGACCTAGTTTTATGGGCCCAAATATTCCCATACATGTACCATATATATATAAATATGAACGTATATGGTCTATGGGATGGACTATTTGGGTAAAGGTTATGGGTTATCAATGTAACTAACAGCATGATTTCAGCAATAAAGTGTCATTTCTAGATAACGCAAAACTAAAGATACAAAAACAAACAAAAAACAAAACAAAAAAACAAAAACAAAAAAACAAAAACAAAATGATCACCGGAAGTCAATAAAATATCATTGAAGTTTGTCTCTAGTACGTCTTGCCAAGCTCTCAGTCCTTAGTGTTAGTAATCTCGGGTTTCCTAGGTAAGTGGAAATCCAACTGCCATACGAGGACGGGTGCAAAAATCATAAATGTTTGAAGACACAAAAGAGAAATTACTAATAAGAAAGGGTAATCAGAAGACGTAAATCGGAGTTGGACAGGAAATGCAATGGCTAGAACAAAACGGATAACATGACAGACAATGATCAATAAAACACTATAAAAACAAATTACGATCGAGCAACACTAAAACCAGGGAGGAAATTAGGTCCCCTAGAAGGTTGCTTATTTCCCGCTCCACTAGTCGCATCCGTCGCGTTAGTCTTGTTGCTAGCATAGTAAAATTTTATATGTATTACGTCATATCGTATATCATTGAAAGCACTTCTTTGATGGTGAGACGCCGAAGTGACATAATCCTTATTTATTGTTTGACCTATCGTTTTCTATTGACCATCTAAGCATTTGTAAAACAATAATACTTATTCAAAGTAACAGCGTATTTGTATTTACAGATTTTCCCTAATTATACAACTGACGACACTGCTAGTGTTTCAAAATTTATTGACACTTCCGGTGATAGCATAGATTACTACATGAAATCTGGTGACATAAAACAAGTGACAATGAAAGCTGAAGTAGCTGGTAGGTTGTATTTAAGTTTTTGTATTAATTTTTACACGGAAATATGCAGTTTGTTAGCTTTGCTTAGCTTTGGTTCAGCACTAACATGGTTTATTACATATACATTTTATTGAAATTTACAGTTCCTAAATTATATTATTGCAACATTATTGAATCTCTTAGCCGATTTTACCATTTAGTTTTCTTACTCTCAAACACTTTATTTGGCTTTCAAATATTTTGGCTTTGGGTGTACCTGAAACGTGTCGTGTACATGAATTAATTTCTAAGTTTTCATTAGTGCCATTTTAAATTTCATGCGCTTTCTGTAGAAGTTAACCAATAATTTAACCATCGCTACATTTGTGCAAATCGTAGAACTAAACATGGTTTTCATTGAAATAACATAATCATTTACCCATTAAAAGTCGGAAAATAAAAATTGGTTCCAATGTTATTACAATTGCATCACTCACAGCTGGTTCTGAATTACCACAAAAATATAAACAAAGCAACTGTCAATTCTGGGAAGTCCTCTCGACATTATAATTGTCCCTGTTGATGAATGGGGGGAAGTAGGGAAGGACTTACACTGGTTCCTGGTGACATTATTATTATACATGATAGGAGTTCTTTAATATGGTATGGTATAAAAGGAAAACAAACAAATGGTTTTTCGAATGTTATATTATTCATCTATATTGTGATATATCTGTCATTCTGATCTCTAACGGTAGTGTAATGAGTAGCGTGCTCGCCTCGAGTGGGGTAAGTCGAAGGTTAGAGCCTCAGTTGGGTCAAACCAAAGACTATGAAATTAATATTTGTTGTATTTCCGCTAAGCACGCATGATTAAGGACAAAGAACTAAAACTGAATGGCTCGGAAACAGGATAATGAGTCCGTTTGGAGCGACATGTGATCCCTCGGAATTGTTTCAGTGAGCTAGCACTATAAAAGTCCAGCAAAGCGTGTTAGTCTAGCACAAAACATCAGCTCATCACATGTAACTTGTGTTCGCCATGATATAGTGGAAAATTGCTCATTATGCATTAAACATCAATTACTCACTCACTCAGTATGTTCTTGTAGACCATTACACAAACAATATTTGATGCAAAACCGGATGAGTGATTAACCTGGGTACAACTACAGAAAATGGTACAGTTATTACTCAGACCTTTGATGAACTTTGGACTATGTACCAGTTTCCTGACAGAGGAGACGTAATTGAAAACAATATGATAATTCAGGTAATATACATCACATATGATGTTTATGTCGTTTAACAATGATACGACGGAGCAGGCTCTGCTTATTCTACTGGGGCACATGAGTTCAGGTTTTTAGTGGGGCTTGTGTTTCTCGGTCTTTAGTTTTCTGTGTGGTGTTTTATAGATCGTTATTTGTCCTTTTGTACTGTTTCTTTTGGTCAAATGTAGTATACATATAAAGTTATCAGAAAATTGTTTATGCATTTCTGTGATAACGATGTGATTCTACTTTTATCTGATAGCAACTGTGCCCTTGATCATGCCATGACATAGCATTTCACATTAAACAACAATCACTCACTCTCTCGCTGAATAACATTACTGCTCGATCTAGTATATATAATTTGAAAAGCACAATAGATTGTAGTATTTATGTAAGCCACTGATTTCTTGTACTGAATATGTTGCATGATATCTTGCAAAGATGTTGAAAAAATAAGCATATTTCTTGTAGAGGAGAGGTTTAGGGTCATAAACTAGGTTAACATCGCAACATTTTATTGAAGTTCCTGCTCCACGCTAGGAGAGTAAGCAGGTACATGTGTAAAAGTGGTTTTTATTTGACCTTTTTGGTTTATTTTCCTCTTCTCAGTGTGGTTTTTATTGATTTTGCTTTGTTATTACTTGACTTCATTTTAGATTAAAAAAACCCAACATAATAATAAACCGATACATATGTTCCGAACGTTAGTTTCTACTAATGTGGTCACTGCAAAAAAAACCCACACAAGTAGTATGACTTAAAAAAAATGCACCGAGCGGAGGGAGGCGCGAAAATCTTTTGGATATTTCGTGTGAAAAATCATGATTTTACGCCAAAAAATCTTATTTTTTTCAATTTTAGGGGGGGGGGGGGGCCCTGGGAACCTAAATAAACAATTCCAGTTTTATATAAGAAACTTGCCATGCTACGCACATACCCAACTGAGTAAAATCATGTCTGTGAAATAGGAAACAAAACAACCGAGGATGAACCCAGGTGTTCACGAATGGTAAACGGTTCCAGTTTCCTATACGAAACCCACCGTATTACGCATATACCCAACCAAGTAAAATCATTTCGGTCAGAGGAAAGAAGAAAAACTACGTACAAGGCAAAAATGAAACGGGGGATGAACCCAGGTGTTAGGAAACTTTCGTTAATATTTCTATATTATATAGCTGTTGTTTCGTCCTCCGAATAGTGGCATTTTGTAATGTTCCAGTGTATTAGTTACTTTTTATTTTTTGCTGTTCTTTTGTTTCCACGAATTGTGTTGTTTTGTACTGTTACTGTGTAGTACTATTTGGTTTTTATTACTGTTGTTTCGTCTCCCCGAAATATAATGTGTTGTAATCTTACAGTATACTAATTATTAATATTTCGTCTTCCCGAATTGTATTGCCTCTAACTGACATTTACTACGTCTCTAGATTTAATTATTGGATTGATGTGTCTACATTTATTATAGTCTAATGGTAAGAGATCACAGAGCTAGTACAAAAGTTATTAAGTCTGAAGATGAAACGTATCCTACATTATTTCTACAGTCAAATAATTATCACAATCCCAAAGGTATCATGCATTAATGTTCCTGAAAATAGATATTCGTTTTGTTAATTTAAATTCATGTACATAAAGGGATTCGAAAATAATTTGTTTGAATTACAAATACACTATATTATTAACAGCTACATATAATTCGTTTGTTAGGTATTATTTATACATGAAATATCAAATTAATGAAAACTATGTTCATTAAAGTGTGTTTATCATTTACAAATAATATCAACACTTTATGCATTTACTTTATTATTTGTAGGCACGTGCACGTGTAATTGTCAAAAGTGGGTTGCTCGTTTGAAAATAAAATCAGCACTTTATACATGGATTTCATTTTCTAAGCACGTGTTTGACATAATAATTGTCAAAAGGGGTTGCTCATTTGAAAATAAAATCAAAACTTTATACTTGTAATTCATTTTTGTAGGCACTTGTTTGACATGATAAATTATATTATAACATAAATTAATAAAGGGACGATTGAAGAGAGAGAATTACATCACAATTATACTACAAAGTCTTCCATCAATCGACTGTTTTCAATATTAGCACTAGTAGACCTAATTTTTTTCATTTTTTTTTTTATAGATGATACTCTTTTCACATAATCATGTATTTTTTAATCATTTGAAATTGATGGTAGGTATTTTACGCGTGTAATGTATTAGAGGGATATTACCAAAGACTTCAATAGAAACACCAAATGATCTGTACAGCATCTAGTCAACAATTTGGTGACGAATCTAAAGAGGAAAATAGCGATTTAACACCTCTGGAGAGAGCGTTTATAGCTTCTCGTATTGCTGAATAGAAGAAGTTCGAGGCTAAAGTGAAAAATGATAAAGTATGTCACTAGTATTATGATATTTGGAGAAAAACAACAACAAAACACCCCCCCCCCCAAAAAAAAATATAAGCCAAAACAAATACAGAAGAAAGCAAAAAAAAAAATAAAAACAAAAAAGGAAGTCACACAAATTAAACTCACATTATTTTTCGTCAAGAGATTGGAAATCCAAAATAATTGACGAGACTTTGAGAGCAATAAAATATAAGTGTCTATACAAGATAGCCAGTCATCGTCTAAGGTCACCTATATATGTATGATTGTACAAAACCACATTGAAAATAGAATTGGGAACATTTCGTATTTTTTTCCCTTTGCATACATTTTTTTTTACAGATGATACTCTTTTCACACTTTCAACTATATATCAGTTATATCATGGCGGTCAGTATTATTGGTGGAGGAAACCGGAGTTCCCAGAGAAAACCACAGACCTGTCACCAGTCACTGACAAACTATATCATATATTGTTGTATCGAGTACACCTTGACTGAGCAGGATTCGAACTCACAACGTTAGTGGTGAAAGGCACTGCTTGCATAGGTAATTGTAACTCCAACCTACCATAGGATCACAACAGCACCATATGATTGGGTAACTTTCGATCTTTTACTGCTATACATTAATACATAATTTCAGATTATTAGGAATTGCCGTTTTGTTTTGTTTTTTCTTTTATATAAATAAACAATACCATAAAATAAGAAACTGATCGACTTTTTCTCCTGTATCCATAAGCAAATGAATGAAGCATATCATTAAAAGTTAGGAAATTGAAAAAGAAACATGAAATTCAGGACAATATATTTTATTTTTCAAACACTAAAGAAAACATTTTCTTCCGTTTTGATGCGTTTTCTATGCAAGACAAGCCGCGTGACCTTGTCTTACATGGTATTGTCAGCCAATCAAATCGGCCGAGTATGATCAATGGAGTCAGCTTCTACGACTACTGCTGTAGCAATATAAATTGTCGTCTTAGTAGATCTAAAAAAGCTTCAAATATCAATTTTACCTGAATTTTAACTGATTTCCCCTAATAGATTTAATGCGGTTTTAAATAAGTGTGTATTTACTACATTGCACGTGGCGTTGTAATATTTTGTGTAGTAAACATGACATTGACATGCGAATGAATGAATGAAATCGACATGCTTTGTTTTTAAGTTGAAACGGAAGAAACAGGTACTTGCACTCATCCTTATTGAAGATCTGGGATTTCTTCCACTCGTGAGAGAAATTCAGCGTCTTTCCACTCGTTCCGCTACGCTCCTCTCGTGAAAAGACGGAATTTCTCACACTCGTGGAAGAAATCCCAGATCTTCAATAGGGACTCGTGTAAGAACCTATTAGTCGTCAAACAACATTATTAACCCCAGTTTGTGTCCTAGATATAACTACATCATATTACAATGCTAGCAGTTATTAATATTTATAAAATAAAATGCTATTAGCATCCTGGAATAATATCCACAAACTGAAAATATACATGCGATGCATTTAAGCTTTATCTCTTAAAATTTGAACTGTACGTGTACGACAGATAGATTGATTGATTAACGTTTATCACCAACTTTAGCAGTATTTCAGCTATATCGTGGCGTTCAACCTACAGAAATACAAAATCAAAAACATTCATGTTTATTTTCTAATTGTTATTATTATTTGTCAGGTTAAGATTGAAGTTCCAATTTTACTGGCCGCCATAGCCAACCTAGGATGTTATGAGGATGTTGAACCATCGGAAACAAATGCTTGTTAATGTGCAAAATTCGCACATCAATTCAACGGAAGATGCAAAGCTTATTCCTGAATTGGTAGAAAGTGGATTTTATCTTGATGATGTTAGCATAGATTTCAGGGAATCCCATTCCAAATCTACCAAGGAACAACATATCCAGGTATAGTACAATAATACTGAGTCAGAAAGTCCGCCTTATACCTTAAACATGCCTATCACTGTAACATTTACTATTTATTTGTTTTACTTTGCGTATGTTGAACCACAGTTTCATTATATTGTGTAACTGTTTCTGACGGGTCGTCTCCGCAGAAAGGATAGAAGATGCCATGTTCAAACCATACTATATAAAGCTCCAAGGCATATGAGATTAAGAAATTTCACTGGCGTGTTGTTTTAGAGCATACATTTTGACATCTTCTCAAAAGTTATCGGTCAATAGAAATATTATTATTTGGAGGTGTAATTTGTAAATAACTGTATTGTCCCAGAGGTATTTTCCTATAATACTGTGAATGAATTCTTAGGTGTATGATATCAAGAAATCCAATAGTAATTTTATTTACTCTCTTTTATAATATTTCATTTAGGTTACATTGTATGATCACACACCATTTTCCTGGGATGAAGAATCTCAGTTTATTTCATCAAAGACAGTAACTATAACTGTCGGAGATGACAACGAAACAAATACTGTCATACCATCGAAAATAAAATTGAAAAATTCAGGACAGACAATGACAACGAAGTCCGTCCAGCTCTCAATACCTACTGATGAAACGAAACAGACGTCACAGATGCCAATGTACAAATTGTTTTGGAAAAATCAATTTGATAATATGGTTGTAAGCATATTCAAAGCCGTTGATGACCTCAACCATATTGTGTACCTACGCAAAGATAAATAACCCACAGCGGAGGAATATGACTGGCAAAAGACAGTGAGGTCAGGTTATTGGGCATCTAATAATGAAATAAAGTTTTTTGTTAGCGGAGGGTTATACCAGAGATCAAGTCTCGTTTATTTTGGAATTTTAGTGTCATCGCCGGAGTCGTCAGGTATGATGTATGCAAACAATTGTTGCTGTAAAATCACGTGTATAAAGTCATCACGAAATGCTTCAAGTTGTAAGCTCGCTTTTACGACATAGCGTAACGTTTCTTTCTTTTTTTTAATTATTTTTTCAAGATCAGTTCATTTGATTGTGTTAATATATGTTCGTCTAAATATAAATAATTGTATTGGTTGTCTTTAATTCCGGATAGAACAATGCAAGCAAACAATAAAGACAAGATCTGGCAGCATGAAAGCAATACAAAGTATCTGTATAATATACACATATTTGCATTCCTATGGTCTCGGTGGTGTAATGGTTATAGCCTGTTCGCCTCGACATCTCAGGAACATAGCTTCAATTTTGGAATGGATAAAAACCAAAGACGATTGAATTGGTATTTGCTGCTTCCATGGTAACCAAGTAGTAATATGGTGAAAAAAAAGACTGGTTGGCTCGGTGTTAGTCTAATGTGTCAGAGTCAACCGGAATACTGTTGTTGTTAGAGGCAGTGCTATGCACATTCAGCTGAGCGTGATGGTCTAGTAATAAGCAGATATTATCATCTTTTCATCGAAATGTACATTTTTCGCACCATGATACAAATATAAGTTACTTAGTTTATCATCATCTCGTCAAACATATGTTTTGTTTGCTCCATGATAGACACATCAGTTTTTAATTTCAGGTTCGTCTACAGGATTGAACATAACATTAAACATAACAGGACTCGGATCGTAGAGTACAGAATAATAAGTGCTACAGTGGGATGTAGAGTCTGGGGTGATCTAAATCAAAAGTGGGACAAATCACACTGTGAGGTAATACGTGTTTTAATTCCCAATCATTTCTTCTTTAACCCCCTCCCCCCAAAAAAAAATAACAAAAAACAAACAAACAAAAAATGTGAAATACATCTTTAGGAGATAAAGATAACATATGAATGAAATAAAGACAAATAATACAAATGCAGATAAATACTAATAGAGTGAGTTATTGTTGTTTAACGACAAATTAGGAATTTTTCAGCTGTATAATGGCGAGACTAAGTGAACGTTAAATGAGATGACGGTGTTTCCAAGAGATTTTCATAGTGCTAGCTCACTGAAACAAAAGTCTGCTGATAGACATGTCGCTCCACTCGGACTCATTATTTTGATTCCGCGCCATCCTGTCTTTGTTCTTTCTCATTAGCTTTGCGTGCTTATCGGAGAAGAAACAAAATACTATTTTGATAGTCTTTGGTTTGACCCGATCGGGGCTCGAATCGACGATCTACCACACTAGAAGTGAGTACGATAACTATTACACCACTAATACGCTTAACACCAATAGAACATAGAAATCTGGGAGTGACGCCATGTGCCTGAAAGGGGTAAATATGTTTTAGTAATAATGGTTTTAGTAATAAAAGGAAGACAGAAGAAACAGCTCCTAAATCTCATCGTAAGATCGTAGCAAAAATATACATGACCACTCATGATTGCTTGCTTGGTATGAGCATTACGATAAAAAGTGGCAGGGTTGACCTAGTAAAGAATATAATCATCGGGTTGACCTAGTAAAGAATATAATCATCGTGGTGAAAGTTACCATAGATACATAGCCATAATCAACAATATGCTTTATATATATACAAAATATCGCGTTATAGCAATGCATGCAAATAACAAATCATATTGAACCCACTCCATATTTACACAATATGAATTTAATCACTAATATATGCCCGATGAAACTAATACAAAATGATTGAAAGCTTTTGAAAGCGAAACGTATAATGTATTATAGTTCACCGAATTAAACTTTGCTCGTTTATCAATTTGATATCTCCATGTTTTTCTTATATTACTTTTATGCTTTTAGGTGGATTCAAACTCCACAATAACAGAAACAGTATGTATCTGCACAGATCCACCAGGGAATAGTTTTGCCACAACTTTTTATGTGCCTCCTAACACCATTGACTTCAGTACAGTATTTACTAAGTTTAACCTTACAGATAATGCTGCAGTATTCTCCACCGTGATATGCCTTGTCGTGTATTTATTAATATGTGTATGGGCTCTGAGACAGGACAAGAAAGATATTGACAGGGTATTTATTCTACTCCTATGCTTCTCCTAGTAAATTATCCCCCCAATAGTGTATACCACATTATCGTTATTGAAATTGATAGTTCCAAAATAAAATAAACCGCATCGGTGGAGTAATGGTTAGCGTGCTCGCCTTGAGTGCGGTAGATCGTGGGTTCGAGCCCCGGTTGTGTCAAACCAAAAACTATAAAATTGGTATTTGTTGCTTCTCCGCTAAGCACACAGCATTAAGGGGAAAGATCAAAGACTGGTGGGTTTGGATTCAGAATAATGTGTCCGAATGAAGCAGTATGTCTACCCGCAGACAGTTGCTTCAGTGAGCTAGCATTATAAAAATCCGACTCCGCGTTTGGTCTAGAACAAAGCGGACCTCATCATCACCTCAATGAAAATTAACTGGTTTTCGCCATGATATAACTGAAAAATTGTTGAATTGGCATTAAACAACAATCACTCACTCACTAAATAAAATAATTATTATTTAAAATAAGATTCTTCTCTCTCGGAAATGTTTTTTTTTGGTATTTCAAAATATGTAATTAGCAAGAGGTTTACAATTAATTTATATTTATTTATTTGGCCTAAGTCTTATACGTTTGATCTGTTCAGTTACCGGTTTTTTCCGGTAAGGTAGATAAATCTACTCACTCCCTTATTCTTATTGCTTCTTTACACTTTAAAAACCAGTGTTTTAAACACTGTGATCATTATTTTGATTTAATTTGATGCGTGTAAAGTAGAACACGCTTGTTTAAAAAAAAAATACCCACCCACCCGCGGTACCTAAAACATTTAGTAAATTTATTAAAACCACAAGCAATATATAGTATATGTATATATTATTAAAGTTTTAATCGTATAAAACGAACTGTTTATTGCATTATATGATTAGTGGAATTTTTGGACAGCGATTGTGTGGTCAATATTCATGGACAATGATAATATAATAGTGACCAGCAGTTAACATTGAATTGCATGAACAGTGATAATAAATGTGATAATGGTGGACAGTTAATAGCCAAAAAATTATATTTATTTTTGTATTTTTATTTATTATGATATAAAAAAAATAATATATATATATATATAAATGGCAATACACATATTCTCTTTTGCTTGCTTTCTTGTAGCCATAATTACTAATTGGATACACTTAGCTTATTTGGGTAATCCTACTTGTGTGCTTTTGTTTCCTTTTGAATTAATTGACGGTCCAACTTTGTTTTGGAGTGTATCTGGTCATGTTTGTGTCGAAACGCATGGAGTGCACTGAAATATAGTTTCATTTACATATGGTCGTTGCGAGAGGATATCAAATACATTACCAGGTATTTTTTCTGATCAATAAACAATGTTCTTATGTTATTCCTTTGTGTCGTTTATGTACACCCGTTACTGTTCTGAACGTGTAACATGTGCAACATGGTGGCATTCTCTGATCCGTACATATAATGCACTTCTGAACATGAAGCAACATCTATCCTACGTTTAGATGAGGGTTCTATTATTACTTTCCACTAATATTATATCATTAGATCGCAATAGCTTGCGTCTGAGCACACTAGTCTTTTCTTATGCTGCTAAATGCTGCATTCACCGCGGAGAGGCGCGATATTCCAACAAAGAGACGCATCAGGTACTACTATTAAATAAATAAAAAGTAAGGTCAAACTGTACAAAGACACAAAGGAGGGTTCAGAAAACACGACACGTGGATTAAAACTAGAAATTCCTTGTAAAAGAAATCTGCACATATCTACCCATTCACACAATGTCAAAGCTAAGTTGCACTCCGTGGCAATGAGAACTAACTGCAAGAATACGTGATCAGTTTTTAAGTTTCTTGCGGGTTGTAGGATGGTTTCTCTGGGTACACCGATGTCGTCAACCAATAACAAACACAACAGCGCAGACATATCTGTGATAGCGCTGAAAGTGGAATAAAATACTAATGTACCTAATCCACTTAATTGTGCTTTTCAGTGGGCCATTTCCTATATGGTAGATAATGATCCTTTCAATACGTATGTATATGTGTTAACTGTGTATACTGGACTAAGTAGACAAGCAGAAACAACATCACATGTTAGGTTTATGGTGATAGATATCAATGGTCAAACAACTATTAGACGGCTAGAGGATAACAACAAGCAGGTATATATCATGTCTAATGACAGGTTTCAACACAACCAGGTATATTTCATGTCTAATGATAGGTTTCAACACAACCAGATATATATCATGTCTAATAACAGGTGTCAACACAACCAGGTATATATCATGTCTAACGACAGGTGTCAACACAACCAGGTATATATCATGTCTAATGACAGGTGTCAACACAACCAGGTATATATCATGTCTAACGACAGCGCTCAAAGGAATTGTGACATATCTTTATTCCGTTTAATTTTGTAATGAAAGAAGAGTTTGAAGATACCAAAGGGTTATCAAATCTGTAAATCGAAAAAGGACAGACACCACAATTGCGAAGCGATAAAGGACAACAGGACAAACAACGATCCACAAAACACTACACAGAACATTAAAGATCGAACAAAACGAACCAACTAATAACCCGGGGTGAACTCAGATGATCCAGAAGTGTGAGCAGTTCCTGCTCACACTGGTGACACCCGTCGTGTTACTCTAATTACAAACCAAGTGATAAGTCATAAATGCATCAGGAATTATATGGTTGCAATCATGTATTAGTTGCAATTAACGGATTTCAGACCCGCTTCCATTATGTACTTGATTATCACTATTGGATTTTGTGAATGATGTTTTAACGAGACAAGAGAGGTTACCTTAGTAAATATAGTATCATCATTTTACCTCTGTTTTACTTATGTATATTTGAACTCTGAGTTCGTTTTATGATATACAACATATATATTCATTCATCATTGGTTGCTTTTAGGCAACTGTAAGATTAAGAACGACAATAAGCGTACTGTTCCACAAACTAAGAATGTCAAGCATTCAAGTTGCTTTTTGTCGTTCATTTTTAATTCCATTTGACGGCTTCTTTGTTGCATTTAAGCTTTAAAGAGTAGGATCACACATACCTGTGTCGAACTATGTTTTACTTGTCTTTCGTAATGGAATGTCCACTAAAATTTGACAAACAACTTCATTCCATTCTTTTAACCATGAACAGTTATGATTTCTATGTAAGTGTGTATTCACTACATTCATTTTAATTGATTTCATTTTGTGTATCCTCAGGGATTTAGTGTCGGAAGTGTACGAAGATTTGCAATGTCCACAGCAGTTAAGATAAATAATCCAACCGCATTAAAATTTGGCACGACAACAGAGGAAGCGGAAATGATGCATCATGGTATCTTAGCAAAATAGTAATGGAAGACATTCAAACCAACGAAAAGTAAGATTACAATATAGATCAGTTTCCTTAATCAAATTAGTTTTGTCCATGTTCAGCAAGAGGTCTGAATGACCTATTAGGGGCAAGAGGTCTGAATGACCTATTAGGTTAGGGTTAGGGCTATGGTGTTTATCGCCACAATTAACAATATTTCAGTTATTGGTAAGTTTTATTGGTGGAGGAAACCAGAGTATCCGGAGAAAACCGGAGTATCCGGAGAAAACCACCAATCTGCTGCAAGTCACTGACAAGCATTACCACATTATGCTGTATCTAGCATAGTACACAACGCCATGAGCGGGATTCGAGAACATTTGTGGTGATAGACACTGATTGCATTGGTAGTTGTCAATCTATCTACCACACTGTCACAACCACGACGATCATTAAATTGATATCTTAAAGTAGAAAACAGCTCATAATGGACACAATGAGATTTTGGGGACTTATTTTTAGATAATTATTTTTCCTCAGCTCATTCCTCAGAACATCTCTTTTAAGTTAAAAGTGAGACTTTTGATAAAAATGTATGAATGTTAAATTTGTATTTCTGAATTCATTTGGATCTTCAAATAATTTTATTATCATAGATAAAGCAATGCTATATGTACATATTTTTGTTACATATTAACATTACAAGTTTTATTATAGTCGATCAGAGGTGTAAAATTATCGATACAACAAACATATCTGACTTCATTGATGTCCCTTTCATCATATAAAATGACGTCATTAAGGACTCGTTGGGTAAGCAATAGTATGTGCTTGGTCCAGTGGGAGGTTGAAAGGCTCTAATACAGCATCCCGTTGCTTATCTTGGACCAATTAAATACACTATTGTCAGGTGATATTCGTAACTATCGTCCTAGAAAGGAGTCGTTATAATTTATGCCTGATATCATCGGTAAATAATATCACCAACATAAACTTACATCAAGCAAAACAAATATACAATCTATAAATAAATCAATTAATTAGTAACTATAATATATATGTCAAAATGTATTACTGTATAACATTATATAGGTCATTCAACAATGTTTACTTCAGTATATGTTCAAAGTCTAAGCTTCTTTTGAAGATACCTTGTGAAACAAAGCAAAAATGATTAACCAAGGGAAATAATCATGATTAACCAAGGGAAATAATCCAAATGTACAAACATCAAACAACATTGTTTTACAATATCATTTACTTACCAATAATTACTTTCCAATACACATTTGTAACTTGGCAACCAATACACTTTGGATTTGTTATATATATTTAACCGTAATTTAATTAATTATTGATGATTTAGCAGAAATATTATCAAAGACAAGTTCTCCTATTTCATTAAATGGTCAATCTGTACATCAGGATATGCTTACATATGCTCTAGCTGAAATAAATTAGTCTTTAATGATGATAAAAGAGAAAACTGTGATGACATGATTTATACTCTCAAATTTTGCAATACAACATTTTTGTTGTTTTTTTGGAATAACATGTATCTCAAAATTGTTGAATTGCAATGAGAACGAATTGTGCTCTTATGCTGTTATAGATATCAATTTATAACTAAGCCCAAAATAAAACCGTCCAAGTACTCACTGAATAGTTTATTCAGCAATAAATGTAGATACTTAAACGATATCTTAACTGTAAATAATCATAATTATCTAACGTTCGTTAAACAAATTTATTTTGACTTGATCACATAATGTTGTATCGGGTATACCTCGTCAAGAACGGAATTAGAGCTCAAAACGTTAATGGTGATAGGCACTGATTGTATATGTAATAGTAAATTCGACTACCATTCGATCACCATCACGACGGTCCCAATTTTTTATTTAAATCGTTCTATTACAATGCTGTACATTGTATGTATGTGCCACTTGTTTACCTTGTTCTCGTCATTAACATATTTCTAGTATATTTAACTCAACATTAACATATTTCTAGTATATTTAACTCAACATTAACATATTTCTAGTATAACTCAACATTAACATATTTCTAAAGTATATTTAACTCAACATTAACATTACAATGCAATTGATTAATATTGAATTAAAAAAGAAAAGAAAAGAAAGAATCACGATTTGATTGTCGCTATTACTTGCCTACCTTACAGCAGATACAGCACAGCCTTGTTCTTGATGTGACTTAAGCATGTTTGCTTGCAGTATTAAATTCAAAATCTTGTTTTTTTCCCGAGATATGCACAATCTACTACTTTAGCTTTTTACTAACAAGTTTATTATATAATTATTAACAGGTATTTCTTTATCTGCGAAAGGTGGCTGTCTGTTGATGAAGACGACGGAAATCTGGATTGTGTTATTCCTGTGTCAAAGCCATCAGACATCACAGCCTTCTCCTACTTATTCAGTGACAATTCTAGACACAGTCTCACTGACAGTCTTCTGTGGATGTCTGTCGCAATACGCCCTGAGGAAAGCAATTTTACACGAGCCCAGAGACTGTCGTGCTGCTTGACATTATTGTTCCTGACGATGATTTCAAACTCCTCGTCTCCTACATGCATACCCCTGTGGAGCCTTCTTCTAATTATATATTGCATGTATCTTTAATACGCCAGACATTAGAAATGTTTTCAATTAGACCAAATTGTAAATATCCCTAAACAACCAACTACTTAAGGAATAACAGTACTGTATTTGAAGAGGTGGAAGTATCAATTGTGGATTTAACGGTCGCAAGTGCAGTTTTAAAACGGTTTTGCGACAGTCAAATCCGCAATTCACACCGACAACTCTTCAAATACAGTATTGTTATTCCTATTTTTATGAAATTCTCCCATTAAATCGACAATTGCTGCCGTGAAATTTTCAAATACAATACAGTTATCTCCATTATAATGCAATACTGAACATAAAAATGTATTGTTGCATATCCTTGGGTCTAAAAATCACACAAATTAAAATTCCCCGAAATATTGCTGAACGACTTGAAGTCATATGTTTAATATGTAAAGATCAGACGTTGTTTGGCTTCGTGTACGCTTCAATTTTGATAGAATGTAACTAAAATAAGTTTTCAAGGTAGGAATTTTAATTAATTTTGTGTATTGTACATATGACATGTAGGATTTCTCGTTTTCAAGACGGCATCAATAATAGGTCTTCAGCGTCAAATTCATAGTCGGAAATATCTGGGTCAGCCATATTGTTTACAAACAAGTGCATTCGGCGTAGGAATATAGCATTCCTTCAGGCATATTAACTGCAGATTTGACAGCTCTCGATAGCCAATGCAAATACGCGTTACATTATAATTGCATTATAATTGTAGTTTACAATTCGTAACTTCATCGTCTGTCGTGCAGGCTTTTAGAATACATTCACACGTCTTCAATGTGTAGCTTATTATGTTTTATTCTAATATTTTGCTATATTTTTGTGAGAAGATTATATATACTATAAATATAGTAGTAATACAACCTACTATGTATGTCTTAATCTACGAGGTGATCAAGTGGTTGTACACAAGAATAAACACATTCCTGTTTTGATCTGCTTAATGTAGATATTGACTTCTTCTGAAATATATTGTTTTGAGATATATTATTTTGAGATATATTGTTTTGAGATATATTGTTTTGAGATATATTATTTTGAGATATATTGTTTTGAGATAGATTGTTTTGAGATATATTATTTTGAGATATATTGTTTTGAGATATATTATTGGAGTAAATGAAATACATATTACAACAACATTTCTATACATGTAATTAAAAACGGTAGATATATAATTTAAAACGAATGACACGTTTTTGGAATAACCTTTATCAGGTACGTTCAATGTCAAAAGATTGAGAGAAAAAAAAAGGTTTTCGAGAACAAAAAACCCAAATGTCTTAAATAGAATTGTCAGATACATCATATAGCAGACGTCTCTATGATTGACAGAGGAGAAACTTAGTTATAATAATAATTACATTATGCAGGAAGAGTAAATTTTAATAATAAATATATCTTATATACCATGTCAGTTCCTACTGGGAGGATGATACCACTGGGGTACTAATAGTCAAACAGTAGACGTTATTTAACAAATGCATAAAAAATGTTTCCTAACAAAGTTCAAATGTGCAATATTTTGCAGTATAGTTGCATATGTAATTTACAATGATGTTGACTACCATGTACACGACAAGGAAGAGGCATCATTTGTCTACTTACAACAATGCTGATGTCGTAGTAATGAATTGGGCAAAAAGTGAAAATCACCCAATTCTTAATATACAAAATTGCAGATTTTCACTCAGAGGGGCATTTTCTCTAAGAGATGAGATTTCGTTCCATTAGATTAGCTTGACACCACAGCTTTTTACTTGGAGTGCGTGTACCAAGTTGGGAATGTGAACGGTCATATGTGTATTTTGGTAATTGATTTTTGCCTCTGGTTCTACGATTTTGAAACTGTTCTGACGGTCTTGTATTTTTTGCTTAGCATCGGAAATGACATTAGATACTTATCATGTCCATTCTGTTTGCATTGATTGTGAAAGATAAAGATGATAATCATATAAAGTATGACACAGTGAAACTTGTAGCCGAAACCAAGCGACATGCCTCTTCAACGTATGCTTATCTAAAAGGTAGGAATGAAAATATCAGACACAATCTGAATAAATAAACGCTAGAGAATATCGAAAGAGCAATCAATAAAAGGACAATCCAGAGAAACTGCCAACATAGGGCACACAAGACGAAAAAAAAAGTGTTGGACACCACTATGCTCAAACAAACACAAATAACGTAATTAAGACACCATTTTCATTGCAAAACCTTTGACACACATTTAAATAAATATTATGAATCATGTTGACGTATATAATGTGCAAGCAAGAGTTGTTGTTGATCTTTATGGCGTAACTACTGGTGTACAAGCTGCTGATTTGAGTCACTTTATATAATCATATGTGGTATTCATAGGTTAGAGGTTAGGATTATGATCTTTAAAGTTACGTTCAACAATATTTCAGTTATATTTTGGAGGTTTGTTTTATTGGTAGAGGAAACCAGAGAAAACGTTATCACGCAATATTGTATCGAGTACACTTCCCCATGAGCGTTCACAACTTTAGTGGTGATAGACAACGTCTGTTGTATGTTGTATCGAGTACACTTCCCCATGAGCGTTCACAACTTTAGTGGTGATAGACAACGTCTGTTATATGTTGTATCGAGTACACTTCCCATGAGCATTCACAACTTTAGTGGTGATAGACAACGTCTGTTATATGTTGTATCGAGTACACTTCCCATTGAGCGTTCACAACTTTAGTGGTGATAGACAATATCTGTTATATGTTGTATCGAGTGCACTTCCCCATGAGCGTTCACAACTTTAGTGGTGATAGACAACGTCTGTTATATGTTGTATCGAGTACACTTCCCCATGAGCGTTCACAACTTTAGTGGTGATAGACAACGTCTGTTATATGTTGTATCGAGTACACTTCCCCATGAGCGTTCACAACTTTAGTGATGATAGACAACGTCTTTTATATGTTGTATCGAGTACACTTCCCCATGAGCGTTCACAACTTTAGTGGTGATAGACAACGTCTGTTATATGTTGTATCGAGTACACTTCCCCATGAGCGTTCACAACTTTAGTGGTGATAGACAACATCTGTTATATGTTGTATCGAGTGCACTTCCCCATGAGCGTTCACAACTTTAGTGGTGATAGACAACATCTGTTATATGTTGTATCGAGTACACTTCCCCATGAGCGTTCACAACTTTAGTGGTGATAGACAACGTCTGTTATATGTTGTATCGAGTACACTTCCCCATGAGCGTTCACAACTTTAGTGGTGATAGACAACATATGTTATATGTTGTATCGAGTGCACTTCCCCATGAGCGTTCACAACTTTAGTGGTGATAGACAACATATGTTATATGTTGTATCGAGTACACCTTCCCATGAGCGTTTACAACTTTAGTGGTGATAGACAACGTCTGTTATATGTTTTATCGAGTACACTTCCCCATGAGCGTTCATAACTTTAGTGGTGATAGACAACGTCTGTTATATGTTGTATCGAGTACACTTCCCGATGAGCGTTCACAACTTTAGTGGTGATAGACAACGTCTGTTATATGTTTTATCGAGTACACTTCCCCATGAACGTTCATAACTTTAGTGGTGATAGACAACGTCTGTTTTATGTTGTATCGAGTACACTTCCCCATGAGCGTTCACAACTTTAGTGGTGATAGACAATGTCTGTTATATGTTGTATCGAGTACACTTCCCCATGAGCGTTCACAACTTTAGTGGTGATAGACAACATCTGTTATATGTTGTATCGAGTGCACTTCCCCATGAGCGTTCACAACTTTAGTGGTGATAGACAACGTCTGTTATATGTTTTATCGAGAACACTTCCCCATGAGCGTTCATAACTTTAGTGGTGATAGACAACGTATGTTTTATGTTGTATCGAGTACACTTCCCCATGAGCGTTTACAACTTTAGTGGTGATAGACAACGTCTGTTATATGTTGTATCGAGTACACTTCCCCATGAGGGTTCACAACTTGAGTGGTGATAGACAACGTCTGTTATATGTTGTATCGAGTGCACTTCCCCATAACCGTTCACAACTTTAGTGGTGATAGACAACGTCTGTTATATGTTGTATCGAGTACACTTTCCCATGAGCGTTCACAACTTTAGTGGTGATAGACAACGTCTGTTATATGTTGTATCGAGTACACTTCCCCATGAGCGTTCACAACTTTAGTGGTGATAGACAACGTCTGTTCTATGTTGTATCGAGTACACTTCCCCATGAGCGTTCACAACTTTAGTGGTGAAAGACAACGTCTGTTATATGTTGTATCGAGTACACTTCCCCATGAGGGTTCACAACTTGAGTGGTGATAGACAACGTCTGTTATATGTTGTATCGAGTGCACTTCCCCATGAGCGTTCACAACTTTAGTGGTGATAGACAACATATGTTATATGTTGTATCGAGTACACTTCCCGATGAGCGTTCACAACTTTAGTGGTGATAGACAACGTCTGTTATATGTTTTATCGAGTACACTTCCCCATGAACGTTCATAACTTTAGTGGTGATAGACAACGTCTGTTTTATGTTGTATCGAGTACACTTCTCCATGAGCGTTCACAACTTTAGTGGTGATAGACAATGTCTGTTATATGTTGTATCGAGTACACTTCCCCATGAGCGTTCACAACTTTAGTGGTGATAGACAACGTCTGTTATATGTTGTATCGAGTACACTTCCCCATGAGGGTTCACAACTTGAGTGGTGATAGACAACGTCTGTTATATGTTGTATCGAGTACACTTCCCCATGAGCGTTCACAACTTTAGTGGTGATAGACAACGTCTGTTATATGTTGTATCGAGTACACTTTCCCATGAGCGTTCACAACTTTAGTGGTGATAGACATCGTTTGTTATATGTTGTATCGAGTACACTTCCCCATGAGCGTTCACAACTTTAGTGGTGATAGACAACGTCTGTTATATGTTGTATCGAGTACACTTCCCCATGAGCGTTCACAACTTTAGTGGTGATAGACAAGTCTGTTATATGTTGTATCGAGTACACTTCCCCATGAGGGTTCACAACTTGAGTGGTGATAGACAACGTCTGTTATATGTTGTATCGAGTGCACTTCCCCATGAGCGTTCACAACTTTAGTGGTGATAGACAACATCTGTTATATGTTGTATCGAGTACACCTTCCCATGAGCGTTCACAACTTTAGTGGTGATAGACAACGTCTGTTATATGTTTTATCGAGTACACTTCCCCATGAACGTTCATAACTTTAGTGGTGATAGATAACGTCTGTTTTATGTTGTATCGAGTGCACTTCCCCATGAGCGTTCACAACTTTAGTGGTGATAGACAACGTCTGTTATATGTTGTATCGAGTACACTTCCCCATGAGCGTTCACAACTTTAGTGGTGATAGACAACGTCTGTTATATGTTTTATCGAGTACACTTCCCCATGAGCGTTCATAACTTTAGTGGTGATAGACAACGTCTGTTTTATGTTGTATCGAGTACACTTCCCCATGAGCGTTCACAACTTTAGTGGTGATAGACAACGTCTGTTATATGTTGTATCGAGTACACTTCCCCATGAGCGTTCACAACTTGAGTGGTGATAGACAACGTCTGTTATATGTTGTATCGAGTACACTTCCCCATGAGCGTTCATAACTTTAGTGGTGATGGATAACGTCTGTTTTATGTTGTATCGAGTGCACTTCCCCATGAGCGTTCACAACTTTAGTGGTGATAGACAACGTCTGTTATATGTTGTATCGAGTACACTTCCCCATGAGCGTTCACAACTTTAGTGGTGATAGACAACGTCTGTTATATGTTGTATCGAGTACACTTCCCCATGAGGGTTCACAACTTTAGTGGTGATAGACAACGTCTGTTATATGTTGTATCGAGTGCACTTCCCCATGAGCGTTCACAACTTTAGTGGTGATAGACAACGTCTGTTATATGTTGTTTCGAGTACAATTTCCCATGAGCATTCATAACTTTAGTGGTGATAGACAGCGTCTGTTATATGTTTTATCGAGTACACTTCCCCATGAGCGTTCACAACTTTAGTGGTGATAGACAACGTTTGTTCTATGTTGTATCGAGTACACTTCCCCATGAGCGTTCACAACTTTAGTTGTGATAGACAACGTCCGTTATATGTTGTATCGAGTACACTTCCCCATGAGCGTTCACAACTTTAGTTGTGATAGACAACGTCTGTTATATGTTGTATCGAGTAAACTTCCCCATGAGCGTTCATAACTTTAGTGGTGATAGACAACGTCTGTTATATGTTGTATCGAGTGCACCTTCCCCATGAGGGTTCACAACTTGAGTGGTGATAGACAACGTCTGTTATATGTTGTATCGAGTGCACTTCCCCATGAGCGTTCACAACTTTAGTGGTGATAGACAACGTCTGTTATATGTTTTATCGAGTACACTTCCCCATGAGCGTTCATAACTTTAGTGGTGATAGATAACGTTTGTTTTATGTTGTATCGAGTGCACTTCCCCATGAGCGTTCACAACTTTAGTGGTGATAGACAACGTCTGTTATATGTTGTATCGAGTACACTTCCCCATGAGCGTTCACAACTTTAGTGGTGATAGACAACGTCTGTTATATGTTCAATGAGTTGAGGTGAGAGGTGATTGTTCGTTTTATTTTATTGGTAGAATTGGGGACCATCACTTTGAATTCTTTCTTTTCATAAAATATTATCAAATGTTATCGTAATTGTGCTTGGCTGAAAAGTTTGTATATAAAACAAAGCTATTGCTGTTTTCGCTTACAGATATATTAAGACAACCAGACTGTTCCCCAATAAAGGAGGATAAAATCAAACAGATGAAGAAAAGACGGAGAGAAATATTGAAAGCTCGAAAATCCTTCATAGAACTTGCACTGTTTTTAATATTTCTGACGGTTCTCTTTCTAGTTAGTTTTAACAATAGAGATACACGCTGGTTCTTTGCAACAAATCATATAGAACAACACTTGATTAGTTTTTCACATGAAATTGCAGCCAAAACGACTCAAAGTTTTAGTAAGGTAAGCCAAGCTTTATTTTTTATATTGGTGGAAAAAAAGATACAAAAAGAGGCCATCAGAAGCCACACATCAAAGAAGTACAGACATCAGACAACACCATGGCAACCAAAAGGTCGAAAAGACAAAACAATGCATATAGCTGAATATTGAGAAACACGAACTCAGCTAGAAACAGGGGATGAACTCATACTAGCCAGAAGGTCAATGCGTTCCTCCTGCTACACGCCGATTAAGGCTACCTATGCTTGATGGCGGAGAACCTTAGTTTAATTATGATCACCTTATATTGCTACTGCAAATTTCAATAATAAACACATCTAATAAGCGAAGTCAGTGTCAAAGCTCTCACTACTTAATTTACGTTTTCTTTCTTTCAGGTGTCATCCGCTGCAACCTTTTATGATTGGTTAAACGATACTGTCATTTCATTCGTTTTTCCAAGAGTATCTTATATTAATGTTCCTCTAGCAGCCAATCAGAGGCTATATGTCAAAGATCAGGATAACTTTAGAGTTGGTCCCTTAAGAGTAAGACAAGTTAGAGCTTTAGAAGGTAGGTGCAAGATCAACGTCCCTTAATAGTTTTGCAGAGCCTCAAGAGATAGGTGGAAGAGCACTGCCTTTGTCTATGATGATTAAAGGACGAATAGCATGTGACAAGCAGTATCCAAGTGTCAATTCCATCTGCATTTCATCAAAAGTACATTACAGGAAGACGACAAATGATAAAAGTCATAGTCAAGTCGATAGATGGTTATCTTTATTATTTGTGCCCCAAAAAATTAAGAGAGCCCGGGTGGCTCAATGAGTTAGGTAGTTGGATTACCTAACAACTCATACAAGCCTATCACCAATACGGCGTGGGTTCGCGCTCGACTTTGTAGGTTACAAAAATGGTGCACTCGACTCGCAACCGCAAGTGATAAAGTTTATCAGTTGCTTGCCCATGGTCGGTGGTTCTCTCCGGGTACTCCAGCTTCGTCCACCACTAAAACTGGTCACCATGTTATAGCTGAAATATTGCTGAAAGTGGCGTTAAAACCAAAAATCAATCAATCAATCAACAAAAAATTAATGTATAAAGAAACAAAGCGTTCATGTTGCTGTTTGTGTGTACAATGGTCCTGTATAGATACATGAAATTACTTAAGACCGATGTCCACAATTTGTCAGATAATACTCATGTGCGAAGTAAAATATATGGGAAATTTTAGCGCAGTTTTTGTTTGCATAGCCAATGAAGGGTGTCATATTAAAATGTCCGATACTTCTTCAAATTTGTTCCGTTTTATCTTTATGTTTATTTTATGTTGTGTTGTGCTCTCCATACAGATTATGTTTAGTAGATGGTACATGCCTTACACATGAATATCATTTTGCAACTAGAAATAGAATCGACTGTAAGCAGTCATTTCCCAGTATTTGTTTTGTAGGTGAATGTCAAACAACATTTTTGAGTAACACAACATGCTACAACAAATATTCAATCTTTGACGAAGAGGATCATGACTATTGTGTCGGATGGAAGGAGGGTCCTTGCGACCGAGGCGAAGCTGTTTACAGCTTGGCTTCATCAGCTTGGAAATTTGTATCGCCTTTAAAGGTTTGGGGACTACCAACAACAGGCATACATTCGACATATGGCGGGGACGGATATGTTGCTGAAATGGCCATCAATTATAATATATCAAAACTGATTCTGAATGATTTATATCGTTACACGTGGATTGATCGGAGCACACGGGCGGTTTTGACCGAGTTCACTCTGTATAACGTAAGAGCTAATGTATTTATATACGTCAGTTTATTGTGTGAGTTCTCCATTATAGGAGGTGTATTTACATCTACGTCTATCAAGCCATTCCGTCCGTATCAGCATGTAGGGAGTTATGGATTTTTCGTTTTTATAAGTGAACTGATAGTGTTCAGTGGCGGATTTAGAGGGGGCGTGCGAGGCGTGCGCCCCCCCTAAAATTCGCAAAGCAAATGTTATACAACGTTAATTAAGCAGTTCAATAAATAACTTTTTCATGAATGGTTAACTCGTGACTTGTAGTAAAATATTCTTACACATTGTAAATACACGTTGGATGTGTTCGCTGATTCATATATGTATTCGCCGTCAGTAGTTCAAAGATTATTCCATTCTGATTAGTTCCGAGGTACCAGACATCAACTATTTTCTCACGCTAATTAAACATTATTTCTGCAGTCAATTTTACAACTACATGTACACGTGCTATTTAGAAATTATAAAATGGACGAAAATTCTAGGCCAAGAAAACAAGCAAGATTGGATACATTTCTGATTCCTCGACGAGACGAGAAAAGTCAAAGGTAAACTAAAAAGTAAATTCAATCAATACTTCGAATAATTAATTTAACAATTGATCTCATTCATAAAACATACAACGAATACCTATAACGAGAGAATCATATGATGAAACTGAGACAGTGTGTAGAAACTTGAGTGTCCCAAGAAAATGGTCACTTCTCTTAAATATATAAGTTTGATTTGTATACAAAATGTTGCCTTTTACTTTTCAAGTAAAGATCAGTAAAAATACGCGTTGGCATATTGTACATTAAAATACAAAAGTAACATATTAATAAAAAAAAAAATTAGCGGCAATTTATTTGTAACAATCTCTGCATCTGCCCGAGGTATCTGCACAAGAAAGTGTGAACAAATCCTTTGTCCGGGTACGTTTATATTATTTATATCTACCAATGGATGTCTGTACAATTTTTTTACACATTTTTAACAAAAAATTCTGACTACAATTTATTTGTAATAAATTAATATCTACAACTGCACATGAAAGTGTGAAAATAATCTCGACAAAATGGTTTATGCATATCTCACACATGATTTCCGTAAACATATTTCTCGAGAACTTTGATACATTTTTTTTGTTTGATCTTTTAGTGTAATGAGGTTTTTACGCCCGTTGCTCAAACACTTGATGTCCGTCCGTCCGTCTGTTCGTCCGTTCGTCCGTCTTGTAAGATGTCTACAATCCGCAACTCCCCTGACTGTAACCACGCAATTGATTGACGTTAAACTATATAATGTACTTGAAATACATTGTAGTTGTGCACAATGGTTTTTAGATTTTTCATTGAAGGCCGGGTGGAGGGTGTAGGAGGATGATTCTGCAACCCGCAACTCCTAAATAACCACTCAATGGATTGAAGTGAAACTTGAACTACAAGTTTGACATACAATGTAGTTTGCTCACCACGGTTTTATTTTTAGAATTGGAGGTTGAGGGTAGGAGGGAGATTCTGTAATCTGCTTTTTTGGCGTAAAATCGTGAATTTTCACACGAAATACCCCAAAACTTTTCGCGCCTCCCTCCGCTCGGCGCAATTTTTTTAAGTGCGCCCCCCCTAACTTGAAATCCTGGATCCGCTCCTGGTGTTGATCGCAATTTTGATTTCGGCTGTATTAAAGATCATCCGCTTTTACAAGCATGGGCTCAATGCGTTGAAGGGTTTGTGGAACGTTCTTGAGATAACGATTATTGTGTTATTCCTTGTATGTACGGCTATGTATATAATAAGATGGCGTATGATTAATAAAGCCATGGACAAATTTAAAGAGAACCAAAACATGTTTGTTAATTTCAGTCATATTGCAGTATGGGATGAAATCTTCAACATTTTGCTGGCAACAGTGATTTTCTTAACAACGTTGAGATTGCTAAAGATTTTAAGTTACAGTAAGAGAATGAACAGACTAGGATATGTTCTAGCAGAAGTTAGTAGAGATCTGTTTGGTTGTGTCATCATATTCCTAATACTTTATTCAGCATTTGTATTATTCGGGTATCTTATTTTTGGTCAAGAATTGGATACGTATAAAGACGTATTTTCGACAGCAGTAACACTTGACAAGCGCCGTGATAGGTCAGAACAGTATCAGTGATTTGTTTACGGTCCAACCAATCATTGGAAGGATATATTATTTCTGGTTTGTGTTCTTTCTACTGTGGATTTCAATGACAATGCTTAACGCCACGCTTAACGTTGGAATAACGTCTGTGAGACAGAGGCTCATCAGAATGCCACCTGTGTATGGCATCACTAACATTTTGACGGGAATGTGGAAGAACACATTTGCATTGTCAGTTATGTTTAGTAGCAATAAGACAAAGCAATTGGGAGAAAGAAAAAAGACTGACATTCTCACAAAGGGAAAGATTCGTAGATGAAATGTCTTTAAAGATCTTATTATTTTTCATTATCGGAATAAAACACAATGAAATTTTAAAATACATTTTGTGTATATTACACATTGTAGATTAAGTATCAGACGGTTGGTAGTGCTCGAAAATAAAGCTGAACACCACAAAACGATCAATTCCTCTGTTAAACCACTAACTTCTTAAACATGGTAAGACAACCAGAAAACGATTGAAATTGAGGTCCAGGTTAAACATGTAATAGAAGATAGCTCCTCTCCTCCACCTAGAATAAATAAGTTTTGATGGTTTGTAAAGTGATTCGTTATTTCGATCAATAATGATGTAGATATGTATTTTTATAAAATAAGACACGTTTCTAGAATAACCTTCGTCATTTCCGTTCAATATCGAAAGATTGGAAATCCGAATGATTTCAAGAAATAAAGAGTTCTAAACAAGTTACCCAAAAATCGTCTAATGCTACTTATGGTTGGTGGATATGAATCTGTAAATTTCAACGATTAATATCTCATATAAATCATGACGGGCGTCTACTTTGAAGTCAGAGTAACACAAAATAAACCAAGATACTAAATGGGCAATCAGAACGGGACAGAAAATGCAATGAAAAAAGACATACAATTATCGACAAAGAACTACACAGAAAACAGATTGAGCAACACCAACCCCACCAAATTTCGGTGTGTGAACTAAGGTGCTCCGGAAGGGAAAGGTAAGCTGTTTTTGCACCACTAGTAGCACCGGACGTATGTTATTAGATATTTTTATAATTGATATTTATAATTTTTAATATTTACTAAAACTAAGGTCACCTTGGCCGATTTTGGCTTTCCTGTTATTGCCCTTTTGTTTTTATTCTCACAAAGACTTAACAATTATTTGGCTTTGCTATCTTTGGACTTTGAACCTACCTCATGAAGCCTTGCATGACAATAACTTGTCAAATAACTAGCAGATTTGTCATAATTTACCAGATTCCTGTTGGTTTACGGGATGACCGACTAACTAAAATACATTGGATTTTGATTTTCATCCAATATTCTCAAAATGATAGGTAGTTCGTCCGTTCGGATATAGATACATGGCTTGTCCAGCTATCTCCGCCTACAGTTTTGGAGCTACAGCTTTAATATTTTGTATGATGTTTATACACATAATGGAGGTTGACTTGTTTATAATTTCTTATGGTCAGGCGGGGGCATCATTTGTGTCTTACAGACACACTTCATTTTTTTTAAATCACTCCTAACAAAACAACTTTGTTCATAATTATCAAGTGCGGGGACATACTTCTTTCCTAGTTTGTAATTTACAAAGCCGGGAGCGAACCCACGCCGTATTGGTGATAGGCTTGCATGAGTTGTTAGGTATTCCAGACCCCTTGTATTTAAATGAGGAAACATATCATGAACAACATAAGTAATATATACACTCCGACAAAATTTAAGCACCACCCTATATTTTTATCGATATATTTTTTTACATCAATACTGTTAAAACAATGAAATAGATATCACCATTTTTCTTACACTTCTTAAAAGACTATACCAAGGACTCTAAAATTATCAATCTACGAAGTATTTATCATCCTGAAAGACGTGACTGTGACGTGGCAAAAATGGGGTTCAAAACAGGCGCTGGAAAAACGTAAGACCAGTTTGTCTTTGATGGAAGTTTTTAACATTGCATTACAATGCAGAGTCTTCAGATTTTAAGAAATTTTAAATGCATCTATTGTGCGTATGTGTAAGGCATAAATATCAATAACGAGTATATCCACCGCGTTTATTGTGAAGTTCTGTAACGCGCCTCGTCATGCTTCGCACAAGACGCCTAAGGCGTTCTTGGGGGAATTGTTGCCACTCCTGTAAGATAGCAGTTCTTATTTCGTCAATATTTTGACATTTTGGATTGCGTTGGTTAATTTTTCGGCCAATAAAGTCCCATACATGCTCTATAGTGTTCATGTCTGGCGACATCGCAGGCCATGGAATTGTCTGAATAGCCTCTTGCTGTTAAAAACGTTATACAATTCGGGCTCTATGTGGCCTAGCGTTGTCGTCCATGAACATTGGCCTGTCGGCCAACGCATGATTGTCGAAATGGGGGACTACGCGTGGAGCGAGCACATTGTCACGGTATTTTTGGCCTGTCAGATTACCATCAAGAACGTACAGTCAAAGGAAAAACAACACCAGACAGTTACACCCCCACCCCCAAAAACAGTTGTGCCCAAAATGTGGTTTTCCTGAAATGAAGTGTTTCGTTAGCGCCAAACCCTTGCACGACCGTCGGTAGGGCGTAACAAAAAACGACTTTCATCAGACCAGTGGACCCGTCTCCATGTGCGAATAGTCCACCCCAAATGATCGTGTGACCAGTCAAATCGAGCATGGCGATGACGTAATGTCAACTGTGGACGTTTTATGGGTCGTCGCGCTCGCATTCCCTTATGGTGGAGGCGTCTGATTACAGTGCGTGTGCTAATGTGGCCTCCAAACGCTAAATTACCACGAAGTGCATCAGCTGTACTGAACGGCCGTTGCCGAGCCCGTCTGGGTATGAGCCGGTCCTCTCTCGGCGTCGTTTTGCGAGGTCTACCTGCACGTGGACGGTCAGTAACATCCCCCGTTTGACGAAAACGCTGCATCAGTCGTACAATGATGGAATTGTTAACCCTGAAGTGGTCTGCCATCCTCCTATGGCTAAAACCACCGTTATCTGGTATGGTTAATTTTCGCCGCACCATACCAAACCAATAGAAAATGAAACTTAAAACTCGCAAACACAAATGTTGAAAAGTCCACGTGGCACTTTACACACCCTGTCATATACACATAAATAAAAATCGATCAATAACCTGTTTCACATGTAAGTAAGTATGTGTGTACAGGTAAAAAAAATAGCAAAACCGATTTGAAATAAGTTCATTATTAGAAAAGATATTATTGAAACAAGTCAGGTGGTGCTTAAATTTGGTCGGACTGTATATATTAATAAATACAAGTGATAAATAATGTCAACAAGCATATATATATATATAAATAGAATACATATTGCATAATATATGTCTGTATTCGGATTATATTTGTATGACAATGGGATAAAACAAATGATAAGGGTGTGATTTGGAAATTACACATGCAAAGATCCCCATTTCAATTAAGTAGCAAGTTATTTCTAAATTCAAGAGTTATGTCCCTTTTACTAGAAATTTGAAACGTAATGTGTATGTTATTAAACAATATTATTTAGAAAAAAATGGTAGAACGTGCTAAAGTGGGTCACGGGTCACTGTAATCGGGCGGCTGTATCGAGAAACAGATACGGTGTTGAAAAAACTGTTGATACTGATAAAATATTGATAAATGTAATAAAATTGTATGTGTGTCTTCAAGAAATATGATAGACAAAACCATGTGTGAAATTTTATGACGAAATATCTCCGATTTCTATGTAAATTTACGAGTTGAAGTGGGGAAACACCCACAAGTAATCTTAGCGATGCATTTTTTTTTATCTTGGACAAGAATAATGAGCGTCCTGATTGGATTTAAAACACACTGACTCCGCATGGTAAAAAGATGCATGTAAAAGAAATCTATGTTATTATTTATTTATTTGTTTGATTCTGGAATATTGTTGATCATTGATTTAAACATGAAAAAAGGGAAAGCAAATTATTTGTGAATTTTACAGTTAAATAAATGTTATGTTTCGACAGTTTAAAGAGAAAAATAAAAATTTGTTGCGACTAAAGCTTAAATCAGCGTTAAAAATTGAACAAATATCAGTGGTTTTGTAAATGAGATTTATTTCAAATAGAAAATCTGAACTTATTATTTATTAATTTATTATTAATGATACAATTGTATATCCCTTGGGAGGGGGAGGGGGGCTATGATGAAAATTTGAAATAAAAACACAGGACCGGACATTAAGCAAAAATAATAATCCAGGATTATTTTTTTATTAAAAAAAATCCAGGGCTCCTGTGTCCATGATTTTTTTTTTAAAAGTTAATAATATGAAATATTGACATCCACACTTGCCTTTTGGACAGCACATTTCTGTGTCCACACTTGTTATTTAAGAAATATAAATCGTGGAACCCAGAATGTGTTTTGAGTTTTAACATGGAATGGCGGATATTAGTATTTTATCTCGAGGCAGTGGCGAGGCATAACATTTACTAATATCCGCCAACCCATGTCAAAACTCAAAACACATTCTGGCTTCCATGATTTTTTTCGATTCTAATATGTCTAAGAGTACAAATCCGGTAGTATACTTTGATTGGAAGACGGTAATTTATATTTACGTTTGCGGAAAATGTCGCGCACAATTTATCCTGCCAAATTCGAGCAGACGATAACTCATCAACATGTACATTTACGACGGAAAAGTCAGTCACATTCACCGGCGCATGTGCGAATGAGATTATACCATCGATAATTCGCTCGTTTGTCTACAAAGCGAAAGAAGGACGTCTTGTTAGAATATTTCATAGATACTGCAGTTTATTAATTTCTCAAGTAACTCAATTAACTGCATATAATTCACTTGGTATTTTTGCATTTGGATTTTGAATTATCTCATTTAATGTGCCGGAAATCATGGTTTTCTTACGTTTGACAAAACAATTAAATAAAATGTAATTGTATTTTGACAAGATTAAACTGTCAGATATACTACATTCCATTTTCATGCTGAATTATTCTAGAAATATATTTAACTAATAAAACCTCAGAGTGTTTATATAAAAAAAACTACTCTAGATGATCGTAAATTATATGCAATATTTTTCAAACATATCTTAACCCCTCAGGCATAGGGGACCTTAGCCGATTTTGGCTATCTTGTTTAGGCCTTTTGGGTTTTTTGCTCCCAAAACTTTCATTCATTTGGTTTTCCAATCTTTTGATTTTGAGCATACCTAATGAAGAAACGCATCGTACGCACTGCATTTGATATCTACGTATCTACGTTTTTATAAACCCTAGATAAAACACCATGATCAACAATGCTTAACACATTATTTAAAAATAGTTTGAAACATACCTCCTAGTGCCAACAAATTATGTCCCGCAGACGTCACAGAAAACATAAGAAAATAATAATGAAATATTTCCGTGGCGATTTTATATTGTCAGATTTCTCGTTGAGGAAAAATGATACCTATGAATGCATTCAGTGGCTGATTGTTGTTTAACACCAACTCAGCAATTTTTCAGCTATTTCATGGTGAGAACAAGTTTATTTTCAATGAGACGATCATGAGGTCCGCTTTGTACTGGACTAACATGCTTAGTTGGATTTTTATAGTGGTAGCTCACTGAAACAGCAGTCCGTTGATAGACATGTCGCCCTACTCGGACACAATAGACCTGATTCCGAGACAATCAGTCTTTGCTCTTTCTCCTTAGCACTGCGTGCTTAGCTGAAAAGCAACAAATACCAATTCTATAGTTTTTGGTTTGACCCGATCGGGGCTCGAACCCAAGGTCGAGGCGAGGCGAGGCGAGCACGCTAACCATTACACCATCGATGCAGTTCTGAATTCATTCATATAAGTTGTTTTATTTGTTTTTTTCATTTTTATGTTATATTTAAATAATATAATGTGGTTATTGTGTTCTTAAATTCGAGGTTTTCAAACTTTTATGGAACTATCAACTGAAAATCCAAAAACAACAAATCATAGGCCAACGGCGAAATCTAAAAAGTCGTTTATTTAAAGAGTTAAATCAACCCATCGACTACACACCTAAATATACTTTCAAACGCTAGATTATGCTTTTAGCTAATAAATTTAACATGCCGTAATACAATCGCATGGTCACGTTATCACGAAAACTACATTTTTCGAGGATTACTGCGTTTTTGGAGAAGGTCCGATCATACTCAGTAAAATCAATAGTATGCATGATTTATGCATCTTCGGCAATTTGTTGCGCTTGTAGTTTTTAAATCTAACTTAAATAAATAAAATAATTCAAAATATTTTATTGAAATAACTTTTATTTCATCAGTTTGGCTTCTTTGAAACCAGCAGATGTGTTAAATATTTTAACGGTCACTTTTAAAATTATATCAGAAGAAATGCTTTCATTAAATTGATCTCAAACTTTTTTAAAACCAAAAGTGTAAACATAGTTTACATAAAACATTATCATTATAGCGCCTATTTCTACTAGTTTAAGAGGTTTGGACCGTTTTTAAATGCACATCAACATATCGAAAGTAGAAAATGATTCCGGATATTTTGCCCGTGACTTTTTAAAATTATAATACTCAGTCCGATCAAATCTTATTGCATCGAGATCAAAGCATATTTTCTTAACAATTACTTATATTCTTGTGTTATCTGTATTTAATTGTTGTCACCCTTCATTGTTAACATTTGCTGTTTTTAATTGTAACGTTTTAGTTACAAAAGATGGTTTGAAATATTGTTTGTAGAGAATTTAATTAATGTTTACAAGTTGTTAAAAAATCATTTGTCGGAACTGTTGTGAGTGTTTTCCGGAAAATGGCACAGTTTGGTAGCCAACTTAAACTTCTTCCATCTAGGGATGTTCAAGAATCATTATTGAATTGTGTTGAAGAAGGTAGAAAAATGGTCATATCACTTGTTGATGATTCTTTGTCTGAGGGCCAGTCTCGTAGTTTCTACAATCCTAGTACACGGTCCAAGTTGAAGTCATTCGAAGATATGACTCACAAAACTAAGCTGAAGTGTCGTTCTGGGGACACAGTCACTGTTCATATGAATCCTGAGCTAGTTTTTCGTCGGGAACTGGTTCTTGCAAATTGTCGAGAGGACGTTACTGTTGAAAAGGTTCTGTCTTTTCCAATTGGTCCGATTCCAACATAATTGTTTCACGACGATGGCACAATGCGCAAAACCAGTAAGGCAGATCTTGTATATCAACTGGAACAGAACGTTTCTATAATACAAACACTGCCCATTTTTGGATATTTCCAGAACAACTCTGATCAGAGATGACATGCCTTTGTTGCAGTCAATACATGCAAAAAAGGTTTAGAACCTTCGGTGAGATGGCACTTGATTTTGTAAAAAATCAGATCTCTTGTTTTCAGTTTACATCCGTTGTCGTCGATATCTTTGATAGATATGACATTCAAAACTCTATCAAAAAGGCAGAACGGGACCGTCGATCCAAGTCTGTTTTCACTGCATTTGATTGAAGGTAGGGTTATTCCTGACTGGAAAAAGTTTATTAGTTCTGGTGAAAATATTATTATATTTCTCGGCGATTACATTGACAAACATATTCGTCAGAACAGTTCTCTCCAAGAAGGGCAATCACTTTACCTGGCCGGTTTATTTTCTAATCCTGAAACAGTTAAAATGTTGAATCAGAATGGTGTTAGATTGCAGTTGTTTGGCAAGCACACAAGAAGAGGCGGATACCCCCATAATATTGCATGCACTGTATTCTGACAAACTGTATCAAGAAAATAACGTTCAAGGTCGCATCGTTGTGAAATCCCCAGATACGGACGTTCTTGTCCTTTTAGTACATTATTTTCCAAATATGAAAAACACAAAACACAAGTGAGCTTTGGTTTCAAACAGGACTTATTACGAGCACTAAGGATTGTTGTAGACGTTATATCCCTGTACACGAGTTATGCAAGTTATTGAGCTCCGTTGTGTGTGAGATCTTGCCAGCTGATCATGCTCTAACTGGGTGTGATACCACTTAGAACTTCGTTCTTTGGTATCGGGAAGAACTCTATGTTCAAAGCTCTGAAAGAGCCACCCAATCAGTTTAGTGATTTGTCTCGAATAGAATGATTCAGTCGATCTAAGCCGAAAACTAATATCAAGGCTGTATGATCCGAAGGGAAAGTCGAAACGATGCCATATCGATCTGAACAAATTGCGGGTAAAATTGGAAACTGTCAAAGATTCTACTTTGGTGAGACTTCCTCCGAGTGAAGACACATTTAAACAGCATGTTCTTAGATCTTCGTACCAAACAAAGATATGGTTAATTGCACATATTCCAAAGCCAGCAGTTGGATCACCTCTTGCGCATGGTTGCAAAGATGGAAAGTTTGGTCTTGAACCAATATTATTTGAAGGTCAAATGTCATCTGACTTTTTGCAGAACCTCGTATGCAACGGAAGATCCGTTTGTAGTAAAGGTTGTGTTTATTTTGAACAGAATTTGTCTTGCACAGAACTTTGTCCTTGCCAAGCATTAGACCTCTGTCACAATGTGATTACACACAGGACAGATATCGAAGATGACGATGCGTAAGCACGCAAGAGTTCTTTTTTAAACAAATCATAAAAACAACTGTATTTATTTGATTCCCTGAATATCTCCATATGCGATTGACCAAGTCAAATGCATTATCCAAACACCCAATTTTTCTGATAATAATTGGGTTTCGGATTACGATGGTGAATGAAACATGTATATTTACGTTTTAAACGTTCAAAATGTCTAAAAGGGTGTTTTTATTTATGAATCACTTTAATAAAAAAAACTACAAGGGTTCACATGAGATGTACAATGCTCATACTAGTTAGGGACTGACAAAATACAGACTTACAAAAAAATACCTGTGTTGGGCGAATCGGGTATGTTTTGATTTACTTCCTTGTATCGAACAGTATATATACAAAATATAATGAAACATAAATAAACGTCATTATTACGTAAATAGGGATGACCTTGGGTCAAGGTCATTGTTTTATGGAAGCAAATACGAGTCACTTACATTGAAAAATCACATTCCCATCCAAAAACAGTCATTTCGACGTCAATTGACGTCATTCATTTCTGAATTTTGGTTCAATAATCTAATTTAATATGTGGTCCATCAAATAAAAACCATCAAACTTGTCGAATTGAATTTAATTTTTAAGGAAAATGCACTTTTCGAACGAAAGTCGAAAGCGAAAAACAAATTTTTCTTGACCTTTGACCTTAATTATGCCACGGCATCATTATTCTGAGAGTCCCATCATTCCTCTTTCCAATGACATATGATATAGGTGTGTAGCCCATGGGTTCATTACATTTTATATTTTGATTTTTTACCGCTGGTCTATCATGACCAAAGTGATAAAATAAACACAATGAAATAATTAAATGAATTTATATGGAAGTTTAATCGTGTATTCAACAGATACATTTTCAGGACACTATGGCCAAACAAGAGCATCTCTACCCCCATAAATATTAATGGCAACATTTCCTATGAAGGCATTTTGAAACATAGAAAATATAGATGTGATTCTTTAGTGTCGTTTTTTATTTACTGTGAATTATGACGAGGGAATTGACCGTAAATCGTTTTCATTCAAAATCATTTTACGTTCTCAGTGATATAATCTTCTATCATCTTCTAATGTTCACTGTCGTCAAAGAGCTCCGATCGAAAATGTTTGGTCAACATCCAGGATATTTTAAAGCGGCATTTTTAAAGCAGACACGGAAAATTATCGTAAGTATTTATAAATATACTGTATATATAATGTTTTGAATTATGATGCTTTTATGATTGTTATTATTATTAATTTCATTTTTTGTCCAAATATCTTTATTTTTGCAGTGTAAAATTAGATTTTTCTATAAGTTATAAGGAATCCGGCTTCAAAAGCATTACAATCAACTGAAATATCGCTATATCTTGCATTTACAAATGAATTAAATGTTGCCCAAAAAGAAAAAAATATTGATGAATGATTGATTTTACTTAAAAATACTATTTTGTTGATGAAAAGACAATTAGTAACTAGTTATACCATAAAACATGATGTCAACAGATGTTTTTGAAATCCGGCTTGGTCAAAATGTAAACATGTATACAAACCGGTTGGGTCATTTATAAATAACCTGGCTTGTCAGTATGTAAATACCACTGATCTTATTGTAATTGAGCATTATATTGCAACTTAACAATAGCTATGATTAGGAAATATCTCAAATGCGATAAATACTGATCCATAGTATGAATATTGGCCATGGCTGCTAATTTCAGCTACTTTGAACAATAAAAAAAAATCGTTATTTCTATGTTAAATTGCTACTGTCGCGAACACTTGATTTTTTTTAATGCTTTTTGTGGCACTGACATCACGATTGGTGCTCAATACGCTACACTCACTTTAAGTAGTTGTTCAGGCGCATCAATTGAGTAGTGGGAGATTCTTTTTATAACGCAATATTTTAATTTTATATTCGTTGATAACGAAGTAAGTCACTCTGTGGAAATAACTTCATAAATACGATATTTAAGTTTCTTCACAGTATAATGGTTACATTAACATTACAGATAAGCAAATTAACAAAGGCTGTAGTATTGAATTCCTTTCCGCACGGACGATTTTGGCAGTTTGTATACAAAGAAAATGTTAGGTGTACTCGATTAATGCAACGTTCGTTACAAGTTGTAATACGACAAATGTTCGTGCTTTGCTCACTGAAAATAGAGGCTCAGTGGTCTGAGCATATGTCGTTCACCTTTCATTCTGCTTTGAGGAAACTTAATACAGACAGAACCTTCTATAGGTGCTTCCCATCAAAGTTCGGCTCATTTGGCTAAGCAGTTTCAGAGAAGAAGATTGTTAGAAATCGGCCAATCAGAAACAAGAATTGTCTGTGGCGACCATGTTTGTCAACGGATCGGGATGAAATGTGCAATCTTTATAGAAGACCTTCCATAGTTGCTTCCTACCAAGTTTCGGTTCATTTGGCTAAGCAGTTTAGGAAGAGAAGATTCTTTTTATAAAATCGGCCAATTTGAAACAAGAATTATCTGTGGTGACCATGCTTGTTAACGGATCGGGATGAAATGAGCAATCTTTATAGAAGACCTTCCATAGATGCTTCATACCAAGTTTCGGTTCATTTGGCTAAGAACTTATAGAGGAGAAGATTTTTTTTTTTTAAATCTTCCAATCAGAAACAAGAATAGCCAATCGTAACTACTCGGCCATTCTCGCTACCCTACAAATAACCTCGTATGCATTAGGCGTATAAATCGCACTACGTTTCACATGTCAGTTACATGAAAGTTTGATAAAGTTATATTTTAAACAATTTTCTATATTTCAATTATTTTCATGGATAAAAGTTAAAGTTTTAATTAGTTTTGCATGATTAGATTTTACTTAGTATGTCTTCCATATTGGATTTTCGTGGACTATATTTGTGTGCGGCTTAACTTAACTTAATTTCCTGCAAACAATTTAAGAAGAATTTATACTATCTACGTACGAGGTTATTTGTAGGGTAGCGAGAATGGCCGAGTAGCTACGATTGCAAGAATCGCTTGTGGCGACCATGTTTGTTAAGGGCAGTTTAACAAAAAATGGCTCCTACTGCTATAGCTGTCTAATTTACTCATTTTTATGATTTTATTGGATCTAAATAGTTCAAAAGATCTGTAATGATTTGATGTTTGTTACTGCAAAAAATTTTAAGATATCTAGAATAACAAAAAAAATATGTCCAAAAAACATGTCAAAATTGTCAGGGGTGCAACCCTTTTTTGTGACACTTTAAAAAATCCTTGATTTTCAACAACCTACCACAGTGCTAAATCAAACAATATGTTATCAAAATCTATTTCATCACAAACTTTGATATGTTGACATACTTTAAGATAGCAATAGCTCATGCTTCACATTTATTATTGCATAAAAATATGGCTTTGTAAAAAAGATGTACCTAGTCAGGAGTGCAACAAACATTTATGCAAGTTTTCCTAAATTACATTGTAGAAATGTTGTCTTTTAGTTTTCAAAGATATGGGGTATAAATAAATCTTAATACATCATTGCTGCTTCAAAACCATAGTTAAAGGATACACTAAAATCAGTAGTAAGGCCAAGAATGTCACATTAAAGGCAGCACTCTCAAATGTCAGGAGTGCAACATTTGATATTTTCTTAGACATATTTTCTTTTAAATGTAACTAAAATCACATTTGTCTTTCTATTTCAACAGAGATTAACCAGGAGAACAGATAAAACCCATTTACCTGTTTGAGATACATAAAATATCTCTCACAGAAGCATTCGATTCATGTCAGGAGTGCTACTAGTTTTAAGTGATCTTCTACACAGTCTAAATTATAGCTTTTTAAATGGATGATTTAAATAAAATGAGATTCTGTCAAGTTTAGAATAATGTTTGAAAAAATTAAAAGTGCCAATAGCATTTTATGTGCTTTTAATTTTATGTAATAAAGCATTTTTGTTCATTTTAAATAGTCTCATGCTTTAATATCTATTAGGTATTAATACTAGAGACATTCTCTGACAAGGGAATATGTTTTCTAGGTTCATTAGCTATTGGAGATTAATTGACTTGATAAAGTTTATGATAAATGCATTTATCTATTTTCTAATAGATAATTTATGGTTAACCATGTAAATGTTGCACTCCTGACATAAATATTTAAAAATCATTGAAATTTGATATAATTAATTTTCTAAGTATCCAAAAAATACTTGTAATTGTACATTAAACATCTATTTTCAATATTAATTTAGATTAATACATGTTTTAAATGTTTTTGTATAGTATATTTAAAAAATAAGTTGGAATTTTCTAGAAGTATGGCTGTAAACAAGTTACAAATAACTAGAAAAATATTACTTTAAGAAACAATTATCATTAAAACTTGGTAAAACTAATGCTTGAAAGAACACCAACTGATTTTTTCCCCTGTGAATTGTTTTTAAGTTAATAACTCTTCTTTTTCTTGATGGCAATATAATGTCAGGAGTGCAACATATCCTGATAAAATAGTACCATTGATAAATTAATGATAATTTATAATAAATTGCCTTTTCTAGCCTATACAAATATTCTAATTATTTATTTATGATTTATCTAATATATTAGAGTGGTATAATACAAATTTTCAAATGTACATAATTAAAAATATTGCTGCTAAAACTGGGTATTAAAGAAGTGGTATGGCAAAAAAATGTTACAAATTTCCAAATACTGTCATTTCTGTACAAATATTTCATTGAAAACAGGTAAAAATTATTGTATGAGTTAACAGTAACATCACTGTTCAATGTTGGCATTTTAAAATGTGATATTTTCTTCTTTTTTTTCTTTATTATAAATCTATAAAATGTCAGGAGTGCAACAAAAATAGACAAAATGTTTTTTCTACAACCAATTATTTTGCGATCTTCAAAGAATCAATGATATTATTTTTTACAAATGGCTACTTGTCTTTAAAGTTTGAAAATTTTGCTGTCTTAAATAAAAATATTCATTATTATTTTGATAATAAAAACTTTATCAGGTAGATTGGACAAAAATATTGAGAATTTTTCATAAAAAATAGCTTTTAAGAAAAACTACAACTACCAATAACCCAATATTTTGCACAAAAAGTCATTTATATCAGTTGCATTGTTTGAGAAACCATTATACAAAATAATTGAGAATAAAGATTGTTTAACTGATATAGAATAAGTATGTGTTTTACATGGTTTTTATGCCAATTTGTGTTCAATAAAAGGTTCTTAAAATTTATTGCTTATCTGTTCATAGTTTCTTTCTTGTTTCATTTACTTCAATGTATACAACATTGAAAATTATCAGCAGAAAGTTTTTAGGAGTGAGTTTAATTTGGACATTTTTTTCACATGTTGGAGCCATTTTTTATGAAACAACCCTTAACGGATCGGGACGAAATGAGTAATCGTTACAGAGGACCTTCCATAGATGCTTCCTACTAAGTTTCACTTCATTTGGTTGAGGCGTTTCAGAGGAGAAGATTAAAATGTGAATAGTTAATGGACGACAGACGACGAACGAAAGACGACGGAGTGATGATAAAAGCTCACATTGCCTTTGGCAAGGTGAGCTAACAACAGTCATTGGGTAGATATGTCGCTCCACTCGGACACATTATTCTGATTCCGAGCCAACCAGTCTTTGCTCCTTCTCCTTAATGCTGCGTTCTTAGCGGAGAAGCAACAAATACCAATTTTATATTCTTTTGTTTGACAAGACCGCAGTTCGTACCCACAATCTATCACACTCGAGGCGAGCACGCTAACCATTACGCTACCGATGTAGTTCCCTATTTTTATTTTCTTTTTATTATTTTTTTAATCAAAATTTCTTATTGTCCTTCAATATATTATTTGAAAACAAAAATTAATCCAAAACATTAAGAGTTACTTGATATCTATATAAACATTGAGAGTTCCTACTTTTGTTCAAACACTATTTGAATATTGCAATAATCCAACTGCATAGCAAGTAAAGAAAACGAATTATAAGTTTTATACAACATCATGACCATTCTGTCGAAGGTGACTTGGCGAATGCCAATTCTGCTCAAACCGTTTGGTATTTCTTTCTTTTAATGTTATACAAAACATCCACATGTAAAATATTTTGACTATGTGCTGTTGGTTTTTTTTTTCACAACTTTTATTCATTGAAGACAATTTTTTGTTTTTTCTTTTTATCAATTTGCAAGTCGAACATATCCTTGACAAGTGTTATAATGAACCTTAAATAAATTACAAAAAGGAAACATAATTGTAATATTGAGCTGTTTTCGCTATTCTTTCAATTTTTTACATAGACAAAACCGGTTCTACTGAAAAACAATTTTTGGGACCCAACCGGAAAGTAGTGCCTGACAGAGCCGGAACGAATGTACGTAAATAAGCATCGTGTTGTTTACTGTAGCAAGTCTAAAACTATTCATGGTGGCACGCCAGTGCAAACTATCATGTATATAAGCATTACAAAGGGTTTGTGTACTTTAATTACACATATAAACTACTTTTTATAGCTTTATTTGATGATTTCAATCTCATTATTAGCATTTTTCATTGTTTATGTCCATCATGTTATCTATATCTGAGTAATCTATTAAGTTAACCACAGAAACATATAGGTAAAAACAAGCAAAAATAATCGACCGATAACGACATCTTCTGGATTCAAGATATAATAAAACTATATGATCATAATACTTACATTTTGTCGTCGCCTGTATGTCAAACATGCCTAATTGACTTGTACCGGAAGATGACAGAACAATTCCGACCGGAGCTCTTTGACGACAGTGATGTTTCTATGATTTTTATTTAATGTGGTCTTCATGACGACAATCTTTTCCATCTCAACTCGATTTGTCTATAGTACAGGCATTCTACTGCCATACTGGTCACACACACCGTTTCTTGTTCACACGATTAGTAGGGGTGTAACAAGGGTAAAAACGTACCTTTAACAAATTACGTTGGGTTTCATATTTTTCAAGAAGTGTAATCATCATAATTTACCTTTTTTACTTATTTTTCTTGAACCGTGATGAGACCCCTATCTCCAACTCATCTTTGTGTGTCAGTTAAGGTTTCCAAACAGACGACTCCGGAAATACCAGAAGTAACTTGCACGAGACACACTATTATGGATTTTTTGCACGAGACGCCTCGGATATGGGTTATCGGCCTGGTGGTGAAATTATGGCTAGTTTACTTCCAGTCGTTACACATATGCAAAAACTATCATATTAATGCTAAGTACGTACACTGTATGTACCTTTGTGACTACATTTTGTATATGCGTTAGGGTGTTAAAACTATACTACATATACCAGTCTGATAACACTAGACTACATGTACTAGTCTGATAACACTAGACTACATGTACCAGTCTGATAACACTAGACTACATGCACCTGTCTGATTCAATAAAAAAAAATTGTATTTCTCTAGATTATAAATTTGTACTATTCAAACCAAATAACACTTCCTATTTCTATTATTATTATTTATTCAATTTAATAAATGAGGGCTTGAAAAAAATAATAGAAAAGTATTTTGCACATTTTATAGTTGTCTATCGATATAGCTGACGTTTCATTATTTATCCTGCAATGACAGCATTTACCGACCAATATAGCCTGCCCAATATTTTTTTTGATATTGGTCAGTTATAAATAGAACATACAAATGTAAGCTCCGCCCACTCCGGAACTCATCGGGGCACATCGGGGGATATTGTTTTCAAATACATACACAAAATTATTTCAAATACTTTTATCATCGTTCAGTAAACGTTTATTTACGATTTAAAATTGCAGAATAAATAAAATACATGTGCACTGTCGAAGCATATAGGTAAATATGCGCATTCGGCGCGAAACGCGGGAAAAGGCTCGGCGAAGCCTCGCCTTTTCTCCCGTTTCTAAGCCTCATACACATATTACCTATATGCTTCGACAGTGCACAAGTATTGTATATATATATATATATCCTTCGTTTGACGTCTGTCTTGCTTCCAAATTGTTGAAGCTTGGTTGTAGCTGTCTTCTAGCTTGCTTGTATTGTGTCTTACTAATATGGAACGTTTTGGTGGTTTGTATTTGTCACAACCGTTCGGTAATTTGCACTATCATGAAGACTCAAGTAGGTTGTGATGACGTGTAATTGAGATAAAATGTAGTGTACCATTTCAACATATTTCTCATTTCACAAAAAAGTAAAAACAAAATTATTTTAATACGATATCAACATTGAAATTTTGTATTTAGATCGAAACGACGACGTCATTGATTTCCTGCCATTTATAAAGGACGAAGTCCTTCTAACGGTGAGCTCTCCGATTTTTCCTTCTATATTCCTTCCGTTGATCGAGCTTCAAATGGAACGTCTCGCGAGTGAATTCCGATTAAATTCAAGGACTAAATCGCCTTTCATGACTGAAAAGCAAGTTGATTCTAACAGATAAATGATCGAAGTAAGGATTGATGCCCACTTTTCGATTGGTAAGTGTTTGATTGTTATTATATAGATAGGATTCCCCGAATTTTTCCTCGGAGAAATGTAGGTCAGCCCAGAAAAGCTAGTTACCTTCTAGTATATTAATATTGATCGTAGCAGGGGCTGGATAGTAAACTGGAAGAAATAGTGAGATTTCTCTGATGATATGAAATAGTGAGATTTCTCTGATGATATAGCACAAGTTAATCACAAAAATACCAAAAAGAAAGAACAAAACGGGGAATTTTTTTTTCACGAAAAAAGGGGGGATCCTATCCCCGAGTACCTGTGCACAATTCGTTCAAAATAAAAGATAATAGCCTCACCGGACGCAATTACGATCGAAATAAAAAGTATGTCCCCTAATTGTTCCTTCAAAACATGAATTAAAAAAATGCTTTTATAAATAGATACCCCGCTAAATTACTCGTGTTTTGGGAGAAAATTATTCATTATTCATGCGCAGTTGTTGAATGTTGCAGACGACGGGTTTTCATATTTGTAAACAGAAAACGATCGACAATTGCACTTGGAATCTATCGCTAAAATTCATTGAGGTTCGCATATTTTGTTATCTTATGCCTGTAATTGGAAAGAATATGATCTCCTGGTTCTATGTATATGTAGAACACATTGAAATTAAAACAAAAACTGTCACATTTTCCTTACCTTGATCTATTCCAAAATGTCAAAATCCGTGATGTACCTTATTCATTGAAGAGTCCAAGGAATTCCGAATGCAAACTGGCACACATTTATGGTATGAATAAAGGAAAGGTTTTTATGTCATGTGTATTATATACAAATAGATATGTGAACGTAAATGAATGAATGCTCTTTCAATTTTAACAGTTGTCATTAAATAATTTACACTAGAAAGGTTATTATGATGTTCGAAATTGTGTCTGGATCTAAGTCACAGAGTGACTAGAACGGGGTCATGAAAATCTGTTCCAAGTTAAAACCCGTAACAATGCATTGAATAATATATGGGCTATGATTCAAAAGGAATATTGGTGTTTAATCTGAAATATGAACATGCAATCAGCTTCATCAATTTGGTCAAATTTATAAATTATTATCAAATGCCACGGTCAATATCATCGAAATTGTTCGTAATTGCGTCCGGTGGCGGTGAGGCTAACGTGTACGGATCATCGTATTATTGAAATTTTAGGACTTCGTCCTTCAAACAGGTTGCCTGTCTCATATTAAAGGACGAAGTCCTTCTAACGGTAAGCTGTCCGATTTTTCCTTCTATATTAATAGCCAAAAATCTGTTCACCGGAAGTTTAAAAAATAGATCAATTGATAATTTAGAAACGCAAAAGAAATCTATTTCAATGAAAAATTCCCAATTCTTTAATTATTTACTCTATGTAAAATTGTAATAGACTTTTAATAAAATTCTAATAAAAAAATATCATTCTACGAAACTCCCGACAGGAAGAGCGGCGTACAGTAGGTAAAATGAACGCAACAGCCATAACAAATCGGCTACACAATTCATTCAAAATAAAAGATAATACCCTCACTGGACGAAATTACGAACGGACACAATTACGAGCGAAATAAAAAGTATGTCCCCTAATTGTTCCTTCAAAACATGAATTAAAAAAATGCTTTTATAAATAGATACCCCGCTAAATTACTCGTGTTTTGGGAGAAAATTATTCATGCGCAGTTGTTGAATGTTGCAGACGACGGGTTTTCATATTTGTAAACAGAAAACGATCGACAATTGCACTTGGAATCTATCGTTAAAATTCATTGAGGTACGCATATTTTGTTATATTATGCCTGTAATTGGAAAGAATATAATCTCCTGGTTATATGCATATGTAGAACACATTGAAATTAAAACAAAAACAGTCAATACATTTTCCTTACCTTGATCTATCCCAAAATGTCAAAATCCGTGATGTACCTTATTCATTGAAGAGTCCAAGGAATTCCGAATGCAAACTGGCACACATTTATGTTATGAATAAAGGAAAGGTTTTTATGTCATGTGTATTATATACAAATGGATATGTGAACGTAAATGAATGAATGCTCTTTCAATTTTAACAGTTGTCATTAAATAATTTACACTAGAAAGGTTATAATGATGTCGTTCGAAATTGTGTCCGGATCTAGGTCACAGAGTGACTAGAACGGGGTCATGAAAATCTGTTTAAAACCCGTAACAATGCATTGAATAATATATGGGCTATGATTCAAAAGGAATATTGGTGTTTAATCTGAATTCTAATATGACGTCTCTAAAACGGCGCACACACAACTCTATATTTAGCGCAAGTGCAGTACACAACAAATCTGGCTGATCCATGTGTCTCCCGCTGTGAAATTATCGTGACGACCGAGTGTAATCAAACAAAACACCGGCATATAACGTATTTTTAAAGTCCTTAAAATAAAAATTTCCCCTCAGTTATAAATAAATATTCTGTAACTAAGTATTTGTTTATCATTTGTTTTGAAAATTTACATTTGGGGATCCCCAGTACGCACACAAACGATACATTCCATTGATATCTGTCCGCCATGAATAACCGGAAAATGCACTAACCTTCATGTTTTCCTACGTATACCATAGCCAGAAATGATGGGTACTTTGCTCATTTGCATATCTAAGATGGCGACGCCGGGACGTCTGCAATTTTCATATGATCTATATAGACGATATCATTCATAATTGCATGTGTGTCATTTTCTGAACTTAAACATGATACATTGAATCAAGCTGAATTAAATGAAATAAAAATTAATGAAAACAATTAAATATTCGAGGTTCCTGGACTAAATGAAAATCCGAGGCGACGAACCCTTTTTTGGCCTTAAGAGTCTATGCAAAAATGTCTGAAATACATGAAACTGGTGGCGTGTGACACAAAATTTAACAATGAATGACATTTGGCGACATATTTTCTGAAATTAATTTAGATTCCTCAATAATATATGTAATTATATTAACTAACCTTATATTTCTAGCTTCTAAACTCGGGGTTCCCACATTAAATATAAAATGAGCATTTTTGCATGATCGCGATATCAAAGACATGTCTAAAATCGTTACAAAACAAAAATATTTGAATTTTGACAGAAAAAAAAACTTTGCGGAAATAAACAATAACTTTTAATTTTCGAATCATTGACGGACACATTGAATTTCCGTACTATAGGCTATTTTTTGACAAATCTAATAAACGATCCATCAAGCTTGAAACTGCAGTCAGGTGATCAAAATCTAATTTAAATATGATGAATATTTATGAGGAAATTACCCTCAATTTCTGGATATGCATTGATAACTGGACGGTGATGTAATTAAGTTACTGATATTTTCTAATTTGATGGCATTTTAAATTTTGCAACTCAAACAAGTAAAATGCTCACAAAATCGTAAAATAAATCAGTAACCAGCTCGTGTCAATCAGCGTCCCTTGTAAACAACGTCACAGGATGACGATATATTACAAAAGTCAAAGTCGATAGATGGTTGTCTTAAGTATTTATTCCGGAATTTGTTTTTATGTCAACAATACAAGCTTTTTTTTCCATTGACATTTATTATTTTATTTCATATCTAACAATAATTACAACTGTTCAAGTGTTCGATATTATGTTTGACATCTCCGCTCCGCCATCTTGTTAGCGCACGAAATGATGAACGAATGAACTTTTTTTTAAATATTTTTACGCAGGAATTGTTCAATCGAATCTATATTGGAAAATACACAATAAATATGTTTTTCATGTTAACATCCATATCTTTGTTTTAAAATATCTCGTTCAAATACAAATAATTCAAAATCAATTCCAAAATTTCCGAAGGAGGTAAATGGAACAGCCACCAAATGCCGTGTGTATACAGTTCACGAATGTTTAAAAAATACCGTATTTGTCCTATTAGAATCGAAATAATTCATGGCAGGCATAGAGTTGTGCAAATTTACACATGGGCTGGGCCTTAATATTCGAATTTTACCCTTCTTAGATTTTACCCCTCGCTTTCGCTCGGGGTAAAATTCGAATATTAAGGCCCAGCCCATGTGTAAATTTGCACAACTCTATGCCTGCCATGAATTATTTCTTAAATATGAACATGCAATCAGCTTCATCAATTTGGTCAAATTTATTATCAAATGCCACGGTCAATATCATCGAAATTGTTCGTAATTGCGTCCGGTGAGGCTAACGTGTACGGATCATCGTATTATTGAAATTTTAGGACTTCGTCCTTCAAACAGGTTGCTTGTCTCATAAAGGACGAAGTCCTTCTAACGGTGAGCTCTCCGATTTTTCCTTCTATATTGATAGCCAAAAATCTGCCCACCGGAAGTTTAAAAAATAGATCAATTGATAATTTAGAAACGCAAAAGAAATCTATTTCAATAAAAAATTCCCAATTCTTTGATTATTTACTCTATGCAAAATCGAAATAAACTTTTATTAAAATAGATATGTGAACGTAAATGAATGAATGCTCTTTCAATTTTAACAGTTGTCATTAAATATTTTACACTAGAAAGGTTATTATGATGTTCGAAATTGTGTCTGGATCTAGGTCACAGAGTGACTAGAACGGGGTCATGAAAATCTGTTCCAAGTTAAAACCCGTAACAATGCATTGAATAATATATGGGCTATGATTCAAAAGGAATATTGGTGTTTAATCTGAAATATGAACATGCAATCAGCTTCATCAATTTGGTCAAATTTATAAATTATTATCAAATGCCACGGTCAATATCATCGAAATTGTTCGTAATTGCGTCCGGTGGCGGTGTCCCGTGAGGCTAACGTGTACGGATCATCGTATTATTGAAATTTTAGGACTTAGTCCTTCAAACAGGTTGCCTGTCTCATATTATTAAAGGACGAAGTTCTTCTAGCGGCTATACGATTTTTGGTAATAAGTCATACTCCTATATTGATAGCCAAATATTTGTTCACCGGAAGCACGAAATTATAGAACAAGTGGTATTTAAAAACAAAATAAAAATTATTTCAATAAGAATTCGCAAATCTGTAACCATTTCAATTCTTCTCAATTGAAATAAACTTAAAAAAAAAGAAAATTCTAATATCAAAATCGTGTGCTACAAGAAATGATCGTTTCATGTTTACAGTGATGGATGACGTCATTTTCTAGTGTGTATTTCGTCTGCTTCGGAGAGGAAAGAAACATGAATAAATGTGCATCCACTTCTTGGTCATCCTGTCTCTGAAAACTTTGTGAGCTGGTGTCAAACATTGAAGAACAGCTCCGCATCGTTTTTATGTATACAGGAAACCTATTTCATCTCCACGATCTCGCAATTTGAAAGTGATTAAAAAAATGTGTACATTTGAAGTGCATTTGTGTATGATGTCTGGACAACTGATTTTGTCAGGTAAGCCTTTTAGCACATTTTCCATGGCAAGGTTAAAATATTGCAATTGTGTCTGACCCTCACTCCCCTTTCCAATACCACCAAGGATCCTACTATATAAATCCTTGCTACCATGCATGTCATTCATTTTTCTCTCTCCAAGTCTCTCACCATTTTCCCTCCATGATCTGTGATTGGAATGGAGTATTTTTTTTTTATTCTCGTGACCCTTCATTTATGACTCTTATTGATTCACCGTTATTTGTGAAATTCTCAAAAATGGCAAATTTTAATTTCCGTGAATCGTGATTTGGATTTTTTTTTAATTTTCTGAGATTCGTGACCAGAAAAAATAGATCAATTGATATTTAGAAATGCAAAAGAAATACATTTCAATGGAAAATTCCCAATTCTTTAATTATTTACTCTATGCAAAATCGAAATAAACTTGAAATAAAATTCTAATAAAAAAATCATAGCTAGAAATCATAGGTACTTTTGCTCAGCAATATTCATTAGCCAAATCGCGTCATATATGACGTCAGCAAATAAACGTTGAACCAAATTCGGAAGACGCTGATCAATGAACGCTGATGAAAACTCGTATCTATTTTTGTTTATAATATTTTATCACAGTTTTGATCACATAAATAACTTCATAATTATTTGCGATCGTATCAAAATTAATTATCATCATAGTTTCATTAGGAATCCGATGATGTGTCACAGTGTAAAAGATAGAACATATATTTAATGCACTGCCCCCCCCCCCCTTTTTTTTTTTCACGATCTAAATCAATATTAAACTGATGTGTCTATCATTTATATTAAACTATACACGTCAATAAGAATGATTCATCTTGATGCTGAAGAACTTTATATATCAGCAGTATTGTTACCAATTGTATTATAGTTACTTGTTCTGTTGTTTTGTCGAAATAAAAAAATACCCTTGTGGAGCCTTTTTTTAATTGTTTATTTACATTTACAATAGAATGCGGTGCTTACTCAAATAATGCTATGTCTAACAGAAACAGTTTTACGAAATAGTAGATTTTTGCGTGAACCCTATTAAACCTCTACTAGAAAGGTAAAACACCTTGAAACCCTCTTTTAAATTATCGTGGGAACCTTTAATTTTTCAGCAACATATTTATCGAAGAAAGATTCATCAACAATGTTACCGGAACTGACCGAATTTGTCCCGGCAACTAGAATGGGGACTGTAAGAAAAGTGCTTTTAGGTCTTAAAATCCGTGCAGAATGCATTTTTTTCACTTCTTCTCAATGCCTTTGAATGGCGCTTACGCTTCAAAATTTGAAACTGGGTGGGAACCTTGAGTTTCAATGGTACATCTGTAATATTTTGAGATATTGCTCAAACCGGTGCAGTTTGATTGTATATCCCTGAAAATTGTCCGGCTCATTCTAACAGAAAGTTTCCCGTTCAACTATGTTAAAATCCAAATTCTCTTTGAGCCGCCATTTTGAATATGCAAATGAGCAAATCACCTATCCTTTCTGGCTATGTCTCTTTCTACGAAACTCTCGACGGAAGAGCGGCGTAGGTAAAATGAACGGAACAGTCATAACAAATCGGCTACAAAATTCATTCAAAATAAAAGATAATAACGTGTACGGATCATCGTATTATTGAAATTTTAGGACTTCGTCCTTCAAACAGGTTACCTGTCTCATATTAAAGGGCGAATCCCTTCTAACGGATATGCGATTTTTGGTAATAAGTCATACGCCTATATTGATAGCCAAATATCTGTTCACCGGAAGCATGAAATTATAGAACAAAGTGGTATCTAAAAACAAAATAAAAATTATTTCATTAAGAAATTCGCAAATCTGTAACCATTTCAATTCTTCTCAATTGAAATAAACTTAAAGGAAAATTCTAATATCAAAATCGTGTGCTACAAGAAATGATCGTTTCATGTTTACAGTGATGGATGACGTCATTTTCTAGTGTGTATTTCGTCTGCTTCGGAGAGGAAAGAAACATGAATAAATGTGCATCCACTTCTTGGTCATCCTGTCTCTGAAAACTTTGTGAGCTGGTGTCAAACATTGAAGAACAGCTCCGCATCGTTTTTATGTATACAGGAAACCTATTTCATCTCCACGATCTCGCAATTTGAAAGTGATTAAAAAAATGTGTACATTTGAAGTGCATTTGTGTATGATTTCTGGACAACTGATTTTGTCAGGTAAGCCTTTTAACACATTTTCCATGGCAAGGTTAAAAATATTGCAATTGCGTCTGATCCTCACTCCCCTTTCCAATACCACCAAGGATCCTACTATATAAATCCTTGCTACCACGCATGGCATGCATTTTTTCTCTCTCGAGTCTCTCACCATTTTCCCCCCATGATCTGTGATTGGAATGGAGTATTTTTTTTTTATTCTCGTGACCCTTCATTTATGTCTCTTATTGATTCACCGTTATTTGTAAAATTCTCAAAAATGGCAAATTTTAATTTCCGTGAATCGTGATTTGGATTCTTTTTATTTTCTGAGATTCGTGACCAAAAACTCCCTCCCCCTTTTTTTTTTTTTTTTTTTTTTTTTTTTAGTTTTCGTCTATGGAAAATGTGTTCAAAATACATGTAGATGTAAATTTACAAATATATTTTTCTTCAATTTACATCTGTATTTTAGGAGGCATTTGCCTCTCATGCCTCCCTCTTAATTGTCATTATCATCAAATAGGCTTCTCCCTTAAACAGGTTGTGCCTGTCTCATATTATATCTAATACCCACCTTTAAATTTATCAGCAGCATAAAACAGCCAGGAATGTTATCAACATATCGAATTTATTATGTTTTTTAAGTTGAACTTATTGAGCAAATGCATAAGACATTAATATTAAGAAAATGGTCTGTTTATCAGTAAACACAGCCATATTTAGCAGAGATAAGACAATGCTTACCAGAAATTATAACATGTTTAACAGGAATACTAAAATATTAAATTGTGCTTATTTACAGGAATGTCTTATTTTCCTATTTGGTATATCTTGCAGTTATATTTACCAAGACCTCGCTGAAACAATAGCCATATCCTTTCTACATAGCTCTACACATTTAGATCAGATGTCTACAGAATTGGAAGCTCTCTATTTTTCTTTACTATCTACACATAAACTAATAATAAGAAGAATAATACATTGCCTGGTAAAGGCAAAGATCAGTATGATTGATTCAATGCCAAACATAGATAAGATTCAGATCATTGTGATTGATTCAATGCCAAGCATAGATAAGATTCAGATCATTGTGATTGATTCAATGCCAAGCATAGATAAGATTCAGATCATTGTGATTGATTTAATTCCAAACATAGACAAGATTCAGATAATTGTGATTGATTCAATTCCAAACATAGACAAGATTCAGATCATTGTGATTGACTAAATTCCAAACATAGACAAGATTCAGATCATTGTGATTGACTAAACTCCAAACATAGACAAGATTCAGATCATTGTGATTGATTCAATTCCAAACATAGACAAGATTCAGATCATTGTGATCGATTCAATTCCAAACATAGACAAGATTCGGATCAAGAAGATCACATTAATTAAATTCAAACACGAACACAAGACAGACAAAGACCCTTACGTGTAACAACTAGCAAGAATTGCGTTAACGTGGATTGTCAACGAATGGGCGCTGGTCAAAAAAAAAAAAGAAAAAAGGCACGGCTAACTAAATAATACAAGACACTTTAATAAAACAAATGAATGGAACGTCTGGTTTTACCACACAAACGCACACGTGTGGGTTTAGATATAAACGGCAGCAGGTATACATGCATGAACATATAATAAGAATTGTGATGAAATATATTTCGCAAATAATCGGTTTGTGGAGCACACAAAGGGCGTGGTTTTAATTCTGGTTTTCTTCTCCATTATATATGTGATGAAATGTCACCTTCTGAATGTTATTTCATGTATGTTGGAAGACTTCTAGATGGCTTTTACTATTTGATGGTATTTCTTATAGAGTGTTCACAACTAGCTTGAATTACTACTGGTATCATATAGAGTCAGTGCTTGAATAATTGTTGGGTCTTTTTTAGATCCCTCTATAAATTCCTCAAACGATAATTTGTCATCTTTATTCTGAAAAAAGACCATACAATATTTGCTTAGAAACATTATAATTCATGCAATATACATTTCGAGTTTTTACTGCTATCAAGAAGGGGGTTATGATCCCATTAACCCCGTTTAATCCCGTCACCTCTTCGTGTCTGTCCCCAGCCAATACGTGTATCTCCAAAGTCAAATGTCGTGGTCGTTTATTATTATCAATGAGTTGAGGTGATAAGTGGTTGTTCGTTTTGTTGATATTGGTGGAATTGTTAATATTTAATGCTTATACTTTCTATTCCGTAATTTTGTAAATGAGAATTCTTTCTTTTCATAAAAGAAGGAGTTAAGATATGACCATACTAAAAAAGGAAAATATCTATTCATAAGCGACCTGTTATAAAGGTATCTAAAATCAATTCAACTGATTTAAGCGGACTATATTTCACCTCTTTCAACACAGTTGTTAACATTCTGTCGTAGCATCCAGTCTCAATCCAACTTTTTTGCGATTATTTAATTTCTTCGTATTATTTTTATGCATATTATTTTCAATTAGTTTTCTATCCGGTTTGTGATTTTTGTCTTTTTGCACCTCAGGATAATATCTAGACTCATTTCTAAACCTTTCTCAAAAGAAATCGGGACAGGAGATCCACATGAGCATGTGATCGAGTATCCTCTTATATATATTATCAAAGGAGATGTATGTTATAATCAGAATTGGGAACATGTTTATCACTATACTCTACTACAGTAACCGAGTATGAAAAAACTGTCTTAATTCTTTTACTAATTTCTTTACGGTGTCCAACAATAACTAATGATTCCCGCCACACACTGCACTTACTATCAGGTATATGCACTTAACGAAAAAGAATTGTTTGAATTTGGTGTGTAAGTGCACTCGAACCGTTAACTGGTCTGCGTTGCACAAACCTTAATCAAATTTGAGTTTAATTTTAAAACTTAACGTAACGCTTAAAATTACTCGAAATGTACAAGAAATTAACTTTTATTGAAGGTTTTGGTGTTTAACGCCACTTTCAACAATATTTCAGTTATTTCGTGGCAGTCAGTTTTATTGGTTCGAGGAAACCTGGAGTAACCAGAGAAATCCATCGAACTGCCGCAAGTCACTGACAAACTTTATCACATAATGTTGTATCAAGTACACCTCGCCTGAGCGGGATTCGAACTCACAACGTTAATGGAGATAGGCACTCATTGCATATACGTAGTTAAATCCAACTATCATATGACAACGACGGCTCCTATTTCAGGTTAATTTGAGACTTAAATTGAAATGAGGTCTGTGCAACCTGGTTGTTTTCCTTGTGGGCCTAGTGCAGTATAATACTACCATTATGTCCTTCATGAAAACTAATATCCATAATTATCAAATTTAGAAAGAGTTATTTCCCTTAGCGCATCGAACTTTGTGAAATAACTCCTTCTTAATTTAATAATTATGGATATTAACTGTTCATGAAGGCAATAATTGTATATTATCACATACCTTATCCATAATATCAAATATTTTATTGACCCTCTTCTCGGGGGTGTTTTCTTCTTCTGGTAGTTTTACTTTACTTCCCTACAATGTAAAAACAAATCTTGAAATTCTTCTTAAAGATGAACTACTCAGTTAGGTATACAAGTAACTTAGGGACACGACATCCAATATTTAAGACATACTCTTATAACCTTACAACAATCCTGAATATCCACAATATTAGTCCAGTGTCTTAAAATATAAAGTTCATGTGTATGAGGCTTAATAATTAGGACAAAGTCGAGGTACACATAGCCTTTCACTAGTGAATACACGTACACCTTTACATCTCAAAACACTGCATTCATATTGTGTTTATCCTGCAGAAAAATGACGTGACTCCATAGACGTTTATATTTTGAATTAAATAATAAAATTATACAATTATATGTTTGGTCCTTTTGATATTTTACGGGGAAATGAACTGGATTTACAACTAGTTTCCCAAAGCTCAACAGGTAACATGTGACAGGGGTACCAGAAAAGCTATATTTCGGTCAGTGACAGTATACCAAATATTTATCCAATCAATACAATTTCACTATTCAAACAGTACAAGTACAGAATACATGAATATTAATGACATAACATATATCTTTGCTTCTAGTTTACAATGACAATATGCTGAAGGTCGATTTCTACAGAAAATTCACAAGAGTCAGTGTTATCAAATTCAATATGTCTATTGTAAAATGTCTCAAGGGGGATTTACACTGCTAATAATTTATATAATTTACGACAGTTGAAATGGATTGTGAGAAACAATGGGCATAGGGTGTTATATTTCACCTTAGACCATTGTATCGGACTAATGCACGTACCAAAGTAGGTATCACAGTCATGACTCACAGTTCTGTTTCCAACAAATTGTGTTTCAAAATGAGAAAGATATTATTTATATTTCTTCTTTTGTTGTTGGGTAGAAAGGGAGGTAACTTGAAGGTTAACTGACACTAAAATTGAATCTCTCCTATTCTTACAGCATGTTTAACCAAATGTTTAGTTTTCTTCATATTTTTAATCACCACGGCGGTTTAATTTCTACATGATAATTCCCGTAAATTTTCTGTGGAAGTTATCTTGAATTAAAATGATGCTTAGCGTTTTATGTCATATGAGAAACAGGTGCTACCTAAGTGTCCGTGGATTACGATGTTTCTCTCTATAGTTAAAATACTTTTCAAATTTTAATTATTTCGAGTGGAGAAATACCGTTAGCCACTTGTAGTATTAGGATAATTAACATATCATCATAACATGTACAGAATCGTGATCTCCACAAGCGATACAAAACATTTTAACCACAGGAACTTGTGGATAGGACCCTCCCTCCTTTTTCTTGAACATCGATTATTTTCGATGTAAACAACATTTTGCAACTCTCTATGTATCACTGGATGACATATATACAATAAATACAAGCAAACAGTAGTTTCTATCCATACCTGGTTTCTGACATGTATATAAGAGAGAAGGTAAGTCACTCTTCTTTGTTTACATTGGGGTACCTGTTGTGCATTCATCTTTTATTTAGTGAATAAAAAAGGTCTACCTGTCTGGAAATTGGCTTATTCCTTCTCTGTATATATTATCCTCCATGAAAACACACATCAATATTTATTTACAGCAGCTGACAACTCTCCATGGAACATTTTCCACTCGCGATTTACGATTTTCAGACGACATTTTTGAAAACTCGAATTAAAGCTACAGAAGTGTCGATATTAGCGACATCTGCTGGTCATTTGAAATAGTGATGATACGGTAAAACGCGAGAGTTCCGGGTAAAAAGTTCGGGATTTTTGGCGCAAAATTTAATTTTACCCGGAACTCTCGCGTTTTACCGTATCGCCAATATTTCAAATGACCAGCAGATGTCGCTAATATTGACACTTCCGTAGCTTTAATTCGAGTTTGAAAATCGCAAATCGCGAGTGGAAAATCCTCCATGGAGAGTTGTCAGCTGCTGTAAATAAATATTGATGTATGTTTTCAGGGAGAATAATATATACAGAGAAGGAATAAGCCAATTTCCAGACAGGTAGACCTTTTTTATTCACTAAATAAAAGATGAATGCACAACAGGTACCCCAATGTAAACAAAGAAGAGTGACTTACCTTCTCTCTTATATACATGTCAGAAATCCGGTATGGATAGAAACTACTGTTTGGTTGTATTTATTGTATATATGTCATCCAATGATACATAGAGAGTTGCAAAATGTTGTTTACATGAAAAAAAATCGATGTTCAAGAAAAAGAGGGGAGGGTCCGGTCTACAAGTACCTGTGATTTTAACTACAAAAAATCACAAGAAACCATTCACAATAAACAACAAACGTACTATTATCAAATATATAAATATATATACAATGTATACAATATTAGTGCAGTGTCTTAAAATACAAAGGATTTATTACTTGGACAAAGGCGATATTTATTTAGCCTTTTCCAAGTTGAGTGCCGAGTGCACATGCACTGTATATAAATTGATATAATAAACACAGTAATTAAAGGCATACAGTCGCTCAAATTGATTTTTTTTGCTTATATTAAAAGTTGCCAATATTCGATGTTTTATACTAATTGCAGATGAAATGTTTCATTATATCATACGTAAATAGCCTAGAACGAATGAAATACGTCGCTTTTTGATTTCCTTGTATCCATTAAATAATTCAATGTTGACCCGTACAATATTCATATATTCCGTGACCTACAAAGTAAAGATATTCGGTAAAGCGCTTGCGCATGTGCAAAATTGTTTGCGTAAGGAAAAGCACATGTATGGCACAAACAAAAATATTGACGGATTCTACACGAAAACGACACAAATATGAGGATTTCGTGTAAAGAAAAAAAAGAGTGTTATACCGACCTACTCTATTTTTCAACACGTATACGGTAAGCATAATTTAGTAACTTTTTACCGCCGAATCGTATTTTGACAGTAGAATTGCATCGTCGTTTGTTATATTATTCTTTTTTTTTTCAGGAGAAAACGCTAGGTGATATCTCTTTTAAATTAGAGACTAAAATAATGAACTTCATGACTGGGTTTTTTTTTCGAAAAAAATATAATCAAGGCAACTCAAGTGTTGTCAATAATATGCAATATAATTTGTTTACAATTTTCCCATTATCAGGCCCCTTTGCAGAGTTTGGGTTTGTTTTTATTGATTACATCACGTATTTCAGATTTTAAGTGTCATTCTTACTAAACAGGGGCGGGTCCAGGGGGAGGGGGCGCACCCGGCGCGCGCCCCCTCTAAAATTGGAAAAAATATGATTTTTTGGCGTAAAATCGTGATTTTTCACACGAAATACCCCAAAAATGTTCGCGCCTCCCTCCGCTTGGCGCATTTTTTTTAAATGCGCCCCCTATCTTGAAATCCTGGATCCGCCCCTGCTAAATACCATTATATAATATTAACTGATTATCCCAGATCCAATTTCATATATATATTTCTTAAATTATATTAATTATAGCGAATTTACATGAAAAGCATGCTTCCTGGTTATTCATAGTAGTTATCAGTGTCCGGCAAACTTCGGAAAATCAAACGATTTATAATTAGGTGTGTTAATGGCGATTTTACCAACAGACATTCGAATTTTTTTCACTAATTACGACATTATAGCATATTTTTTTAAACCTGGCTTCTTGTTCAGAACATTTTATTGGTATAAAACATCGAATATTGGTAACTTTTAATATAAACCAAAAAAAATCAATTTGAGCGATTGTATGCCTTTAACAAATGATGAAATAAAAATATCTTTACCGAATTCCAAACAAATTATGCAACCATAATATCCTATCATGTTTATTATTAAATAATATTGAACAATTTAGAGGCAAAACTCGATTATTTACCTCAAAAAATACTGATAGAAACACAATAGATTGAATATACACACGGTATATACAACATGCAGAGGTATATATATATATATACATGTATATATATTTGTGGATTATCATGGTATGTGGTTTATATGGAGAAAAAGACACACCTTCAAACCAGATGCACGAAACCAATAGGACCAAACCAGTAAATATTAAGTTATTGTAGAGTCATTGATATCTATTTTAGTGAATGGGTAGTAAGCGCAGTTTTCACACATTTCTCTGACATTTCTATGTTAAATATCTACTTCCGTTTGTACTTAATTCCATGGATTATTATGCACAAATTAAAAGCATTTATTTGGTATTAAAAAAAATGAAAAAAAAAAATACCGCACTGTCAGAACAATTCCAAAATCCAATAGCAAAACTGTAAAATCCGACAGAAAATGGATACCCTTAGAATCTTAGCTCAATGTCCTAGATTGGTACTGGCACTTCAATGTGGAGGGGCTAAACTATTTCCATTGAACCAAAATCAAATAAAACAACGAATTCATAGTGCAAGACTAATGTTGATACATTCGCTTTGTTAAAACTTGTCCAAGTAAAAATTCAGGTATCTAAGTATCAAAGTCCCATTCACATGTCAGAAGTGGAATATAATGTTTAACATTTGAAAATATTGTGGCGTGTTTGTGTTTAATGGGTAGATTAGATTAGGTTAGGTTAGACTTATGGTGTTTAACGCCACTTTCAAACTTTCAACAATATTTTAGTTATATCGTGGAGGTCAGTTTTCATTGGTGGAGGAAACCATAGTACTCGGATAAACCCACCGACCTACCATAAGTCAGTGACAAACTTTATCACATAATGTTGTATCGAGTACACCTCGGCTGAGCGGGATTCGAACTCACAACGGTGTTGATGATAGGCACTGATTGCATAGGTAGTTGTATATCCAACTACAATACGTTCACGACCACGAGGGTCTATTGTGTTCAATGGTTTGAGGTGAGAGGTGGGTGTTCGCTCATTTGATGTTAGTGTAATTGTTGATAATAAATGTTTAAGCTTTCATTTCATAAGAGACTATTAAAACCGAAAAACCAGCGATGTTAATATTCAGTCACCCTTTTCAGTCAACATTTTAAATTTCTCTTCTGATTGTAAACAAAAACAATCAAGGAAATCAATTAATAAATTGTTGCTAGTTTAACGTCCAGTCACACATATTCCAAGCATATCTAATAAACGCTAGGGAATACCGAAGGGGCAATAAAATAAGGACAATCCAGAAAAACTGTCAACAAGACGAACAAAACAAAAACACAACACACCACTATACACAAACAAACATAAATAACGTTCAAGTTCAACAATGTTCTTTTAGGTTACAGAAATGAGGAAGGAACGGGACAATGTGAACATATACTGTTTACTGCCACTGGATATGTATGGAAAGTTAGCTTTGGCTAGGGACAAAAAAAAAGACTTGTGTAGTGGATATAATCCACCTGTACATGTTCGAAACCTACAAAGTTGGCTTGAACGTGCAAGGGATTTGGAACTCCTCAAACGCGGCAATCATTTTGGTACACGGTCAAGTATTCCGTATTACAACCTGACAGCACCGACTTTGAGAGCGTCATTTATCCACGACCCGGAGATGTGCTAGGCAGATTTATGGGTTGAGCATTGAGAACAGCTACCAGTACCCAGTAATCAACTAACGCTATGCTTGATATTCTTAAAGAAAATTTATGTCAGCAGAAAATTGGATGCATATGGACTAAATTTCATTCAAGGTCAATGTTATATATTGGTTAGGTGATTGTATTTGGACCATAGGGTATTCATTCTATATACAACTTGTTATATATTTAAACTTGTAGATTATTATGGGTGATCATGCATTTGTTTTAATTCTTACGTTTCACATTACTCTGAAATTAGCAAGGACATAATCGGATACATATATGGTATATTACTATTCATTTAGAAATAAAGTAACTAAAATCAGGACCATTGACCCCGTGGTAGGGGAAATAAAACATATTAAGACACACAACATCTGAATACAACACATATATATACTTAATGCAACACATGTCTACTTTATACAACACATGTTTACTTTATGCAACACATGTATTTTTATGTACCACATGCAGTACAGGAGAAATTATTTGGTTCAACGTTTTAAACTATTATAATAATAAATTTCACAGAAAAAAGAATATATGTAACGGGTATTTTTGTTTAAGAGGGCAATCTAAGGAACACCTTAGCTAATATTAAAATTAATTTAGACCAGCGGTTAAATGTGAGGAGATTAATATGTGAAAAGTTTACTAGGACGACAGGCGGCATCTGATAGAAATAAACTCAAGTGACGTTAACCTTCTACAACAAAATCAAGGGAACAAACATAAATAGACTATAGTATTTAGAAACTGCCCACGGTTCGGAGAAAAAAATATTTTAAAATATACCTTTACTAAAAGTGATATTATTACCATTATCTAGGATTTAGTTTTTATTAACTATTTCATTGTTCAATGTATTCCATTGGTGAAAAGAACATAATTGACTTTCAATCTCTGCTCTCTAGTAGATTTTTGCTTTGTTTCCGCCATTTTGATTTTACCCAACGACAATGATGCAATACAGTAAAGACATATTTCGGCACAAACAAGGATATATTTTACACTTGCTTTCCGTTGAATTAATATGAAATTATTATTACTATATAATAATATGGAATACTGAATTATACATGTAGCATTCCTGAAACATTTTGTTAACTACATGCTTTATACCAGCTTGTATTTGTTTTTATTGTATCTGAATCATCCTTTTACACGATAATTTCATGGATATTCAGTGTTCGTTCAATCTTAAGATTAGTGCAAGAAATATACATACCACCATTCTATAAATAGCGTCTACAATGTCTAAGAGCTCTACTCGGGTGATATACCCATCACTGTCTAAATCGTATAATTTGAAAGCCCCTGTAAAACAAATGTACACATATTGTCAAATTCTCCACATTTCTTGACCAATGCTTAAAGTCATTCGATTCTTTCAATTATGATACAATACAGTTCAGCCAGTACCACTAAACACATTTTTATTGAAGGCTCACGATTGACCAATCTTATTAGAAATAGCTATTTGTTGTTTCTTATCTTTTTTTTTATTGTTTTTTTTTCTTTGGCGATACACTAGCATCTAACAACATCATGTCAGGGTTCATATTCGTAACCGTCCAATCAGTGATGAGCCTACCATGTTGATCGAGTATAGGCCAGGAGCTGCTGTCTGATTTGTCAATATATATATATATATATATTAACTGCCTTGCATGTGAATGGACAGTCAAAAATGAATGACAATGTTGTCAGATGTTGGTGTATCACCAAAGACATACTTTTACAGAAGATACAACCAACAACTAATCTAAATTAGATTGACGATTGACTAAAGGGGTTTATGGTATTTAGCGCCACTTTCAACAATATTTCAGTCGCATCGTGGCGGTCAGTTTTATTGGTGGAAGAAACCGGAAAAAGCCACCGACTTGTCTCCAGTCACTGACAAACTTTATCATATAATGTTGTATCGGGTGTAATTCGAACCCACAACTTTAGTGGTAATATGCACTGATTGCATAGGTAGATTTAAATCCACTACCATACGATTACGATCACGAAGCCCATTATTGACTAGAGGAATGCCTATATATTTAATTTGTGTATCTATAGAGTAAGTCATGTAATCTAGTGGAAGTTGAATCCTCGGGTACAAACACTTTGAAAAAGTGGCGGGTTAAGCTAGCATTATGGACACATCAAACAAATAAAACAACGAATGCACAGTGCAATGGGTTGGTGTTATGGTGTTAAAAGCCTTTCAACAATATTGTAGTTATATCGTGACGGGAAGTTTTATTGGTGGAGGAAACAGGAGTACTTGGAGAATACCGATCTACCGCACTTTATGACCAGTGACTTGTGACAGTACGGTGGTTTTCTCCGGTTTCATACACCAGTTAAACTGACCGACACGATATAACTGAACTATTTGTGAAAGTGCACTATAACTCTAATCCTAGTTATGTAACAGAAAATTGTTGTTAGAAAATATGAAAAAAATTAGTCAAAGCTATGCGTAAAATAAAGCATAAACAGGAAAATACAGTTGGTTAATGTAGTTAATGTAGTTAATGTAGTTAATTATAATAAATTATGTTGTATTTATTTGTATTTTGTAAATAATAATAATAAAAAAAAGAAAAAAAAGAAAAAGGTTATGTAACAATGATAAACCAGCTATTTTATAAACCAGCTATTTAGTGATAAACCAGCTATTTCATAAACCAGCTATTTAGTGATAAACCAGCTATTTTATAAACCAGCTATTTTATAAACATCACTTTTAAGTAAATTAGCCAAGTTTTACATGATAGTGTATACAGAATTAAGGTAATATAGTAATAAAATAGATAGCATATTTAACATAACACATAATAGCACCACAATTATATACTCATTATAGCTTGTCTGTGTTTTATATAATGACATGTAGTGCATGGTTAACCATCAACGTTAAAGATTGTTTCTGATGAATCAGATATAAGCTTTAACAGTAGAATAACGTACAGCGGCTTTGCAATAATAAACATTTGAATTATTTTTTCAATGAGCTATTTCGACGATAATCGAGTTCACAACATTTCAGGTGACTCGGGGTTGTTGATGGAGATTGTTCACGTAGATGTTCCACCCTCCTCACTGAATTTGGTACTGCTTTGACAACTATTTTACCTAATTTGTTCCAGTATTGTTATAAATACTGTTATAGTGACAGCCGGAACCTTTGAGTCGTAATGAAAGCGGGAGGTTTGGCGCTTTAAAATCTGATTCAACCCACCATTTCTTTAGAAATGCCTGTACCAAGTCAGGGTCATTACGGTTTTCACAGTTTTCCGGTTGTTGAATGATTTTGTCTGTTTATATACTTATGAGTTTTGACTTTCCCTTTGGAAGATTGTTCGGAGTTCGGTAATTTTGTTATTACCCTTATTTACATGGCTTCACAATAACACTTGGATATTATTTTCTTCCTGGAGTGAGTTAGTGAACGATTTCTTTTAACGTAAAATGATCGATTTTTCAGCCATACCACGAGAACAAGTTACATGTACATTCTATGTAATGATGATGATGTTGTCAGATTTATACTAGAACAACGCGCTTAATTGAATATTTATAGTGCTAGCTCACTGACACAACAGTCCGCTCACACATTATCATGATTCCGAGCCTAATCAGTCTTTGCTCTCACTCCATAAAGCTGCGTTCTTAAAGGAGAAGCAGCAGATACCAATGTTATGCTCTTTGGTTTCGTCCAACGGGCTCGAACCCATGATCTACCGGATTTACGGCGAGCAAGCAGCATAATCATTACATCACCGATACGGTTTTTTCTTACTTGAAAAAAAAATGAAAATGTAATTGTTAAGAAATTAAATTGCTATTTCAAAGAGACGGCTAGCCATTTGTGAAGTAGAAAAACTGCAACCCTCTCAGGTCACGAATCAATATAGATGTGAACCCTAAGAAACAGGATGAGGTATTAAGATAGACATATCATTGTTAACAAACTAGAAAAAGATCTAAAGAAGAAAAGATTGTATATATAATGCTTACATTGTAGTTTTTCTTGAACACTTCCTCGTGAGGTAACAGACAAAGCTTGTAAAAATTCTCCAAATTCTATGTAACCATCCTGAAAAATTGTATTTTCTGTTAAAAGTGATTTGTAAAAATTGATTGATTGATTGATTAATTGGTTGGTTGGTTGATTTCGATTGATAGTTGCCGTCCAGAGTATTCCAACTATCCTAAACATGAGAAAATTTTTACAAACAATACATTGAGTGGGTAAAAGAAGTGGCAACAAGGTGGGCTTATGGGAGAGGAATCTTTGATTTCGATAAGGAAAATGAGAGGTGTTGGATAGGGTGAAATAATATTGTCTTCCAGCAGGCCACCAATGATAACAACCTTATTAGGATGCACGTTTTATTATACGTTTTAAAAGTTATGACTAATAACCGAAAAACGCAACAAATGCTGAAAACTATTATCCTTATAAAGGTTTCCCTGTATGAAATTCCCAGATTTGGATTAAGAGTATTTCTAGTTATGATGTGTGAAAAGACAAGGACTTTATCAAATCTCGAACCAGTTTCTACTGTTACCCGCAATAACGCTGTCGGGTTTATATTGCCGAGTATATAAAATCATTTTAAAAAAGCACGTGGTAACACTCGCGGAGCTTCCTTTCATCCTTATCAATCAAACCATGATTTCTTAAACTCATGTAGGTAGAGTAAAGGTATACATGTTAATACCACAAACAGGTGTCAAAATAAAACAAAATATTTTGAAAATTAAACTATTTCCGTTTTGTAAAACTCCAATACATCATTCAGCCGAAGTAAAAATGTCAAACAAACAAGATATAAATAAATATTGCGGTGGAAAAATACTTATAGCACTCATAATTTCTTCAAAGGATTTTATTACTTATATATAAGTAGAAATAATACGTTGAAGCTTTAGATAGATAACAATTAATAAATACCGTACGGTAGATCGCTGGTGTTTGTCTTTTCATTTGCAGTGTAATTGTTTTTGTCAGAAAATGGACGATTCCGATATTAAAAACAAATGTAAATAAACGTTGGTTAAATAAAACACAAGAATAAACATTCGAGCAACAAGAGCATTCATAACACAGGAAGTGAAAATAGGTGCTCCGGAAGGACATCCAACGTTTATGGGAAATTGTTCGACACAATTTTCAAAATTTACAGAAGATGAATTCCTTGTATATTGTTACCAAAGAATGTTGAACATGATTAAACTTAGTATTCTGTTCATAACTTATGGTTAATAATCTACATTATACTTCATTTTTACTTTGAATTCGACTCTGGTCCTGTTAATGCCACACGAAGACTGACTGTACAGACTCCAATCATTGTCCATAATGACATCAAAACCTATAGTGCACCGTCATTTTTCAGTATCTTCTCCGAATATTATGCCACAAAAAAAACTGGGGCGTTCTGAAAATGAGATACAGGACTCTCAAGCCTCTCTTCAAAACGGCATCAGGTTTTTTTTGTGGGGAGAGATAATATCCGGTGAAGATAATGACAAATAACAGTACACTCTTCATTTTGATGACGGTCTGAAAATGGTTGAGAGGAGGGTTCAGTGTTCGAGTGCATGTGACTATATATGATAAAGAGGTTATATAAGGTCAGTGATTTTCCTATGGGTAGTGCGATATATTACTTTATAACTGCGAATTCATTGAAATTGGCGTTAAATGCCTATTAGCAGGAAACAATACACATGTGTACTATTCTACATAACTCATGCATAACTCTGCAACTTACCTTATTTTCATCAAAAACATTAAATACAAAAGTAGCAAATTTACTAGGATCACCAAATGGGAAGAACTGTCTATAAATCTTTGTAAAACCCTGAAAAGAAAAGAATTAATATATATAATATAACGTTTATTAAAATGTGGTGAAAACAAACACACATGTACCATGGAAGAACTGTGTATCAATCTTTGTAAAACCTAGTCCGAGATTCCTCTGACGGCTTTTATGGATTTGCTGTAGTCGTGGGAGGTCAGAGCGCTATGTATACGGAAAACAGCTGATTTGCCTCTCCAGTTCTTGGTCGGCACATTTCCACGTTTCGTGGCTATCTGATTTTATTTTCTATCAGAAACCCTTATATAAATCGCTTCACCAATCATTTTTCTATTCTTTCATAACCATCTTACCCTCAGAAAGTGGTGTTACAATCCATTACATCACGATTTTGCCTTAGATCCTATTATTCCGCCATTTGACTTCCATTTTCGAATCTACAAACGTGATCTCGCAATACTAACTGAATGATAACAGTAACGCATTGCATGATGGGAGCTACTTAATTCAGCGCGCCAAATTATTTGAGCATTATTTGCATACGTAAACAACATTCAAATCACATGGAAGACGATACATTTAAACGAATTATGCAGGACAAACAGTCCATCTACAGATCAAAGCAGAACAGAAGGAAATCATACAGAATGTGTTGGAAAGAAAAGATTCAATGGCAGAGTGTTACCAACGGGCTTCGGAAAGAGCATGTGTTACGTCCCCCCTTTTTGGACAAGGTACTACATCATTTTTTTTTCTTATGGTTATCTGTAATTCCCTATTGCTGTTAAAATCATTACCAATCAATATAATCAACTGTATTAAATTTTATGTTAATTGTTCTGCCTTAACAGGCGTGTATGATTGGCAATAAACATATTTGTTTGTTTGTTTATATGCAAATCATCTCCCATGATACATTGCGGTAATCGTGGTTTTCTCATAGTCACGTGACAAATGTTTGAAAAATGGAAGACTAATGGCGGAATCATAGGATCTAAGGCAAAATCGTGCTGTAATGGAGTGTAACACCACTTTCTGAGGGTAAGATGGTTATGAATGAATAGAAAAATGATTGGTGAAGCGATTTATATAAGGGCTTCTGGTAGAAAATAACATCCAATAGCCACGAAACGTGGAAATGTGCTGACCCAGAGTTGGAGAAGCAAATCCGCTGTTTTCCGTATGTATAGCGCTCTGACGTCCCATGGCTACAGCAAATCCATAAAAGCCGTCAGACGGCAGAGGAATCTCGGACTATGTAAAACCCTGTAGAGAAAAACAAATATGTTGAATTACCAAAAGGGGAAGAACTGTCTATAAATCTTTGTAAAACCCTAGCAAGAAAAGAAATATACATGTTTGGTAGTTGGATGTACAACTACCTATACAAATAATGCAGTGTGAGTTCGAATCCAGCTCAGGCGAGGTGTACTCGATACAACATTATGAGATAAAGTTTGTCAGTGACTTGAGACAGGTCGGTGGTTTCCTCCACCAATACAACGGACAGCCAGGATATAGCTGAAATATTGTTCAAAGTGACGTTAAACAACATAGCCCTAACATTATATATATTGTATACAATGTTATATAAAATGTGCCGAAAACTAACAGATTTCGACAATGTATGATTCCACTGATGGTGGGATGTACTCGATACAATACAGCATTTAGCTTATTTAATGACATTTCATGTGGTTTTCCAACACAATTGAGTGCCACGTTATATCATTGAAACTCGAGAACTGAAATAATGTTTAACATGGCATTCCATGATCATAATTCGTTCCAACCCCCTTGACAGATATATCTCATAACTTCAATTTCATTTGTTCAAATCCATTAACAACCAAAAGCGCAAAGTTAAATTTCGAGTGGTCTAGGGCGCTGGACGTAAGGCTAAGCGAATGGTGCTGCAGTGTATCAATGGTGTGGGTTCAAATCCCGTCGAGGGAAGAACAAACATTTGACAGCTCTAAGACCTAATTCTAACACCATATATATATACGTCTTAAAAATTAAACCAAACAGTGTTAGAATTAGATTTTAGAGCCGTCAAATTTTTGTTCTTCCCTCGACGGGATTTGAACCCACACCATTGATACACTGCAGCACCATTCGTTTAGCCTTACGTCCAGCACCCTAGACCACTCGACCACACCCACTATATATATATATATAAAGGGGGTGGGGTGGGGAAGCGTTTTTATCGCTAAAATTAATCCCTTCATTTCTTTCAATACATCGGTCAAAAAACGTGTCCTCGTCGTGCATGCGGATGTAAACTTGTGTGCTTTTTTTTTTTTTTTTTTTTATTGTTTTGTCCTTTTTAATAAAACATATATAAATTGTCACCTTTAATGACGTACATCCGGGTCTTTGTTAACCAAATCGATATGATAACGATATCTCTGTTTACATATTGTTTATCTATAGATATATTAAAATCATTATAGATGGGGTGGGAGTTAACATGTGATTAACTCTCGTGGTGCATTTAAAAAAAATGGGTGACCCGACCATGGCTTCTGATTATCCATTTTTTGGTATCCTCAAAGTTTTCTAGAGGCCGTTGTGGTCGTGATCGTATGGTAGTTGGATTTACAACTTCCAGTGCAATCAGTGCCTATCGTTACTATAGTTGGGAGCTCAAATACTGCTCAGGCGAGGTGTACTCGATACAACATCATCGTGATAAAGTTTGTCAGTGACTTGCGACAGGTCGGTGGTTTTCTCCAGGTAATCCGGTTTCCTCCACTACTAAAACCGACGGCCACGATATAACTGAAATATTGTTGAAGGTGGAGTTAAACACCATAAACAATAAACCACCACCATTAAAGTATTCTGTGGATGGTGAACGTGATCCCACTTTTCCCTTCCTCGTTTTAAGATTTAATCAATACAATCCTAAGTTTACTTTTGCATGCGACAAATCGTTTATCACGTAGAAATAATTGATTTTTCGTTACAAAATGCAATTACAACTCTTTGAAATATAATTTTCACATTTTTTTATAATGACACATCGATTTGATTGTCTCTTTAATTTGAAAGAACGGCATGATTTAAACTGTGGTTGTTTCGTTTCAAAGAACGACATTCAGTTGATTTAAAGTAATACCACTGTAATAGGTTATATATTACAATGTGCATTGTTTTGTTTTAATTGCATCTTTATTTCTTTTTTTTCTTTTTTTTTCATTTATATTTATTTTCAAAACGTTCAGGTGAATATCTCGGTACATTACCAAATATTATTATTATTAAATCTCGTCGCGGTCGTGATCGTATGGTAGTTGGGTTTACAATTACCTGTACAATCAGTGTCAGTCACCACTAACGTTGTGAGTTAGAACTCCGCTCATGACGAGGGGTGTACTCGATACAACATTATGTGATAAAGATTGTCAGTGACTTGCGACAGGTCGGCGCTTTTCTCCTGGTACTCCTGTTTCCTCAACCAATAAAACTGACCGACACTATATAACTGAAATATTGTTCAAAGTGGCGTTAAGCACCATAACCCTAAACCTACACCTTAAATCTAAGTTTCTGCTATCTCAAGTATAAGTGACCTTAGCTGATTTTGGCTATTGACTTTTGGCCCTTTGGTTTACTTGATCACAAAGACTTTTATATTATTTGTGTTTTTTCTTCGATCTTTAGATGTTGAACGTACCTGAAGAAGGATATTCCAGGGCATGCGCACTAAATTTGATAGCTACGTTTTTAACATGACAGGGACGGGTCCAGGGGGAGGCGCGCCCCCTAAAATTGGAAAAGATAAGATTTTTTTGCATAAAATCGTGATTTTTCACACGAAATACCCCAAATATGTTCGCGCCTCCCTCCGCAATTGGAAAAAATATTATTTTGTGGCGTAAAATCGTGATGTTTCACACGAAATACCCCAAACATTTTCGCGCCCCCCTCCAATCGGCGCAATTTTTTTAAGTGCGCCCCCTCTAACTTGAAATCCTGGATCCGCCCCTGCATGACATGTATATAATATAATTGTAACATGAATGTAAACAACAGCTAAGAACTATGAAATAATACACGAAGATACAATATATTGCATACTTTAAATTCGGGCTGTAGTTGTGTTACTCTCAGAGAGCCGTGCAATAATCAACGACCTAGATGTGATATGGCTTCATGTTACAAAATCATTTATGCCATGGTTTTCCGAGTTAAACAGTGAAACAATCGAACGGCTCTCTGAGAGTAAAAAAAAAACTACAGACCAGATTTAAAATGTGCATTATCTCGTATCTGCGTGTATTATTGTATCATTCTTAGTTGTTGCTTACATTTTGTAAATAAACCATAAAAAAGATCAAAGGAAAAGAATGCATTCATGTTCCAATTACTACATGTATCTTTGTAAAAGCCTAATTAAGAGTATATTATATAATTATACGATAGCTTTATACTTGGCATGTAATTTGTAAATATTCTATAATTTGATTATTAGACAGATTAACGAATGTCGTTATTTGTGTTCATGTATACTAATTACAGACGTGCATGACAAATCACTACACCCACATATTATATAATAACCGGCATTCATTTAGAACCCCTCTTTGTCCTTGTTTATCCCTCTTCTACATCCAAATATTATATAATTATCGATATTCATCTAAAACCCCTCTTTATGTCTCTTCGTCCATCTTTTGCATCAAATGTTATATAATTACCAATATGTGTTTAGAATCCCCTTTTTGTGCCTCTTTGCCCCTCTTCACCATTCAAATATTATATAATTACTGATATTCATCTAGAACCACCCCCTCCCCTACTGATATTCATCTAGAACCACCCCCTCCCCTACTGATATTCATCTAGAACCACCCCCTCCCCTACTGATATTCATCTAGAACCACCCCCTCCCCTACTGATATTCATCTAGAACCACCCCCTCCCCTACTGATATTCATCTAGTACCACCCCCTCCCCTACTGATATTCATCTAGAACCACCCCCTCCCCTACTGATATTCATCTAGAACCACCCCCTCCCCTTTTTCCTCTTTATCCCTCTTCGTCCCTCATCTACACTCAAATATTATATAATAACCGATATTCAATTAGAAACCCCCTACTGTGTCCCTCTTTATCATTAAGAGATATTTACATAACATTCATCATTCGTTATTGACAGATGTCGTTGTCGTAGTCACGGATGCTCTCACTAAGTAATTTAAACCAGATATCAGAAATGTACATTGAAACTAACATAGCTTCCATCTCTAATGACCGCTCAGTCTTAATGCAAGTGTACTTTTCTATTTTCTCTGCCTGTTAGCGTAGTTACATCTGGAGAATCTAGTTTGATTAATGAGTGCAACACCTGCATATGTCTTTCTTTTTATTTTTGTTTTCTTCCAGAAAAAGCAGCTGTTGCAATTCTGGAAGGAAATATACACTTGTGACGAGATTTGAAAGATAAAATGTTGTTCATTCAATAGTGATGGACGTCAACATCTATTACATAAGTGTTTTATGTTGTAACGAATATGCTGTTTGTATGTAAGTGATATCAATTAACAATGCTGTGCTCCATACATACATACATACATACGTCATGGTCGTAATCGTATGGAAGATGGATTTACAACTACCTATGCAATAAGTGCTCATCTCCACAACGTTGTGAGTTCGAATCCTGCTCATGGCGAAGTGTACTCGATACAACATTATGTGATAGAGTCTTTCAGGTCTGTGGTTTTCAACGGGTACCCCTGTTCCCCCACCAGTAAAGCTGACCGCCAGATATAACTGATATATTGTTGAAAGTGGCGTTGAACAACACCCTAACCCTAACCCTAAATCCATACAAACATCACCTTTGAGACAATAAAACTAACTTAACCTCGCCACTTTGTATTGAGGTGCCTATGCTAAGCTATGAAAGTGAGCGGTTTTGTAATTGTGTGTTAGGGTTATCGATATTGCCTCTTTCTATTGGAATTTGGAACGATTTCGAGAGTATGTATTTTTCCCCATTTTATCAATACCTTAAGGGGCATCCATTGTTGTCATGGTCTGATAGTTTGAACTGACATCTATCGCCTAGTTCACTAATTGGGTCGCTATGGCTCGGCATGTTATATTGAAATTATGGTTCTAGATAACATGTTGTGGATCCCTAAATTTAGGTCCATTGGAAATAATCTCTAGAAGATCATCATGGTTGATTATACAGTAAAACCTGCCTTGAACGACCTGCCTCTATATAACGAATCACTGTCTATAAGGGCAGTCGCATTTTATTCCCTTTAATACATAGTGCATATAATTTTAACCTGTATATAAAGGGCATCTGCTCATAAAGACCACATTTTCGGGTTCCCTTGAGTGACCTTTATATACAGGTTTGACTGTATCTAGATTGTCCAGAAGGATGTTAGTTAAAGGGGAATGGGAGCACAAAAAAGTCACATTTTTATGGGGTTTTGTAAGAACAATCATATTTAATGGAATTTTATAAGAATAGCGCTCAAGGTCAAAGTCCTGCGATGCCGTTTTGTAAATTACAATTTTGAGTGCAATTGTATTGGTGTACTTGTAGGATACGATTGGCACAGCTTGATTCAAGAACGTGAGAAGTCAGTTCTTGTGGTTTAAAACTGCTGCTAATATTGATGGCATCGATTCCCTTATTGAAAACAAAGATTAAGGAAACGTCTATTTTACTGAGATAACAAACTCGTTCGAGCTAGCTTAAACAATGGAAATTTAGCTACATCCAGCCGATTTTCCTGAATAAAACCAGTAGAGCATGGCTTTTGAAGTAGATAAGCGATTTACGAATGGCGTCTCTAAGGGAAAAGACGGCGGTGTGAATGGAAAATGTACCCAAATGTTTTTGAATCCTAAAATGGAGATAATCAGAGGTCCAACAAAGGGGAAAAAGTTAGCTTGTATCATTTTATTGAGATGATAATTTCTCCTATCGTGACCTCGATTGTTATTTTGGTTTGTGCTAAGTAAGTTCATTACAGCAAAATTAATCTGATATATTGTTGAAAGTGGCGTTAAATGACATAGTTCTAGCCCATTAAAATTACTATATTCAGAACTATTAAGGTTTACAATTAATCTGATATTAACATACAACCATAAATTATTGCAGTTCCTAATATAAATCATGTAATTGGTTAAATCTAAGGTCATCACCCCTCAGGCATAGGTTACCAGATTATCATCACCCCTCAGGCATAGGTTACCAGATTATCATCACCCCTCAGGCATAGGTTACCAGATTATCATCACCCCTCAGGCATAGGTTACCAGATTATCATCACCCCTCAGGCATAGGTTACCAGATTATCATCACCCCTCAGGCATAGGTTACCAGATTATCATCACCCCTCAGGCATAGGTTACCAGATTATCATCACCCCTCAGGCATAGGTTACCAGATTATCATCACCCCTCAGGCATAGGTTATCAGATTATCATCACCCCTCAGGCATAAGTTACCAGATTATCCTGTGCAAGTCCGTTGGTTTACTTATTCCCAAGACTTTATTTGGCTTTCCAATATTTTGATAATCAGCGTCCCTGGTGACGGCTTTCTCAGAAACGCGTCGTGCGCAATAAATTAGATATCTACTTTTCTAGTATTCTTTAATCCACTAATCTTCTCTATCCATTTTAAATTGGATACTCAGTCTTGGGCTGTTAATTGGATGTTAACGGATTATGTTATATGTATGATATCTGTTTTGTTGATTACATACATGTATTGCTTAAATATATCAAGACGTAATTACCATAACATCATAAATAAATATAAAGAGACACATGACAAAAAACATAAATAAATATAAAGAGACACATGACAAAAACATAAATAAATATAAAGAGACACATGACAAAAAACATAAATAAAATAAGACCAACAACACTGTCAACGTGGGTGAAACACACAGCAAAATAAAGATGAGCAACAACACTGTCAACGTGGGTGAAACACACAGCAAAATAAAGATGAGCAACAACACTGTCAACGTGGGTGAAACACACAGCAAAATAAAGATGAGCAACAACACTGTCAACGTGGGTGAAACACACAGCAAAATAAAGATGAGCAACAACACTGTCAACGTGGGTGAAACACACAGCAAAATAAAGATGAGCAACAACACTGTCAACGTGGGTGAAACACACAGCAAAATAAAGATGAGCAACAACACTGTCAACGTGGGTGAAACACACAGCAAAATAAAGATGAGCAACAACACTGTCAACGTGGGTGAAACACACAGCAAAATAAAGATGAGCAACAACACTGTCAACGTGGGTGAAACACACAGCAAAATAAAGATGAGCAACAACACTGTCAACGTGGGTGAAACACACAGCAAAATAAAGATGAGCAACAACACTGTCAACGTGGGTGAAACACACAGCAAAATAAAGATGAGCAACAACACTGTCAACGTGGGTGAAACACACAGCAAAATAAAGATGAGCAACAACACTGTCAACGTGGGTGAAACACACAGCAAAATAAAGATGAGCAACAACACTGTCAACGTGGGTGAAACACATAGCAAAATAAAGATGAGCAACAACACTGTCAACGTGGGTGAAACACACAGCAAAATAAAGATGAGCAACAACACTGTCAACGTGGGTGAAACACACAGCAAAATAAAGATGAGCAACAACACTGTCAACGTGGGTGAAACACACAGCAAAATAAAGATGAGCAACAACACTGTCAACGTGGGTGAAACACACAGCAAAATAAAGATGAGCAACAACACTGTCAACGTGGGTGAAACACACAGCAAAATAAAGATGAGCAACAACACTGTCAACGTGGGTGAAACACACAGCAAAATAAAGATGAGCAACAACACTGTCAACGTGGGTGAAACACATAGCAAAATAAAGATGAGCAACAACACTGTCAACGTGGGTGAAACACACAGCAAAATAAAGATGAGCAACAACACTGTCAACGTGGGTGAAACACACAGCAAAATAAAGATGAGCAACACGGATCCTATAAAAAACAGTGTGAATCTATATGCTGCTGTGGAGTAAGCAGTTCCTGCTCCACGCGTGGTACCCATCGTGTTACACAGGGTAAATACTAAATGTGGTAAACGAGGTAAAATGAAGTTGTGTATTGCAATGTAAAGTAACGGATGTGTGAAGTAATAAATTTCCCATACATATGGATGTCAGTATTGAATGAATAAAAAATAATATGGATATATTTATAAATTGCTGCAATTTATACAAAACAAATATGCTATTGTCATGGCCTGTCATAAATTATCACGAACAATTACAGGGAATTATATATCAATTAACTTAATAAAAGAACCGTATATAAATATTAATTGAGCGTAAACCATATGCCATGTGTTACGAATAAAGATCGCCTGATAAAATAGCTTTCGTGCCAGTAGACAAATATAAATACATGCAAAAATGCACAATCAGTATCACCTTTCTCGTGTAAAAACACAACAAATGCTATCAAAATACAAACGATCGCTTCGTAAAAAGATAATACGATGGACTATTAAATGATATACATGTTTCCTTTCGTAAAAAAAATTAACAGATGTAATTTCTTGGTCGTGTTAGCAATAAATAAACTGTCACTTAATAAATTGCAGCTCTACCGAATCACAAGAAAAAGGGGGCATTCTGCATTCAATTGTTTGAACTGTGTCATTCATTAAAGTTTATATTCCCGTTAGCTCGTACCGTGGTCAACATTTGTGATCACAACGGGTGTCACTTGTGGTGTAGGAACTGCTCACCTTTCCGGAGCACTTGAGTCCACCTCGGATTTTTAGTAGGGTTCCTGTTGCTCCATATTTTGTTCAGTGCTTGTCCCTTTTTCCCTTTTTATTTTGGCCATTATATTGTCTGTACTTCTTCCATTTACGGCTTCTGATTTCCCGCTTTGGCATTTTCAAACGTTTCTGTCATAGATACTCTGACGTAGGTACATGGTGCTGATAATTTTGGTACATATTATTTACACGTGTTTTTCTGACTTGGGTACACAGTGCTGATAATTTTGGTACATATTATTTACACGTGTTTTTCTGACTTGGGTACACAGTGCTGGTAATTTTGGTACATATTATTTACACGTGTTTTTCTGACTTGGGTACACAGTGCTGGTAATTTTGGTACATATTATTTACACGTGTTTTTCTGACTTGGGTACACAGTGCTGATAATTTTGGTACATATTATTTACACGTGTTTTTCTGACTTGTGTACACAGTGCTGGTAATTTTGGTACATATTATTTACACGTGTTTTTCTGACTTGGGTACACAGTGCTGGTAATTTTGGTACATATTATTTACACGTGTTTTTCTGACTTGGGTACACAGTGCTGATAATTCTGGTACATATTATTTACACGTGTTTTTCTGACTTGGGTACACAGTGCTGGTAATTTTGGTACATATTATTTACACGTGTTTTTCTGACTTGGGTACACAGTGCTGGTAATTTTGGTACATATTATTTACACGTGTTTTTCTGACTTGGGTACACAGTGCTGGTAATTTTGGTACATATTATTTACACGTGTTTTTCTGACTTGGGTACACAGTGCTGGTAATTTTGGTACATATTATTTACACGTGTTTTTCTGACTTGGGTACACAGTGCTGGTAATTTTGGTACATATTATTTACACGTGTTTTTCTGACTTGGGTACACAGTGCTGGTAATTTTGGTACATATTATTTACACGTGTTTTTCTGACTTGGGTACACAGTGCTGGTAATTTTGGTACATATTATTTACACGTGTTTTTCTGACTTGGGTACACAGTGCTGGTAATTTTGGTACATATTATTTACACGTGTTTTTCTGACTTGGGTACACAGTGCTGGTAATTTTGGTACATATTATTTACACGTGTTTTTCTGACTTGGGTACACAGTGCTGGTAATTTTGGTACATATTATTTACACGTGTTTTTCTGACTTGGGTACACAGTGCTGGTAATTTTGGTACATATTATTTACACGTGTTTTTCTGACTTGGGTACACAGTGCTGGTAATTTTGGTACATATTATTTACACGTGTTTTTCTGACTTGGGTACACAGTGCTGGTAATTTTGGTACATATTATTTACACGTGTTTTTCTGACTTGGGTACACAGTGCTGGTAATTTTGGTACATATTATTTACACGTGTTTTTCTGACTTGGGTACACAGTGCTGGTAATTTTGGTACATATTATTTACACGTGTTTTTCTGACTTGGGTACACAGTGCTGGTAATTTTGGTACATATTATTTACACGTGTTTTTCTGACTTGGGTACACAGTGCTGGTAATTTTGGTACATATTATTTACACGTGTTTTTCTGACTTGGGTACACAGTGCTGGTAATTTTGGTACATATTATTTACACGTGTTTTTCTGACTTGGGTACACAGTGCTGGTAATTTTGGTACATATTATTTACACGTGTTTTTCTGACTTGGGTACACAGTGCTGGTAATTTTGGTACATATTATTTACACGTGTTTTTCTGACTTGGGTACACAGGTGCTGGTAATTTTGGTACATATTATTTACACGTGTTTTTCTGACTTGGGTACACAGTGCTGGTAATTTTGGTACATATTATTTACACGTGTTTTTCTGACTTGGGTACACAGTGCTGGTAATTTTGGTACATATTATTTACACGTGTTTTTCTGACTTGGGTACACAGTGCTGGTAATTTTGGTACATATTATTTACACGTGTTTTTCTGACTTGGGTACACAGTGCTGGTAATTTTGGTACATATTATTTACACGTGTTTTTCTGACTTGGGTACACAGTGCTGGTAATTTTGGTACATATTATTTACACGTGTTTTTCTGACTTGGGTACACAGTGCTGGTAATTTTGTTAGCTGCTACATAAGAATTACATATGTATCACAATCTTCCCATTCCACAGAACATGAGCTTTGATACTTTTAATGTTTACTTTACTTAAATATAGGCTATAGCAACACTGCACATTTACATACACTCTATTAGTTTTGATGGAGAGTAATATTTCTTGAAATGGGAAAATAAAAATGTGAAAATCATCGTTCATGTACAATTTTAAAATGAACGATCAATATATTGATAAATCATAGAATGCTATCGGGAAAAACCCCTCCCTAGTAATGAATATTCACCGTCTATCATAGATTTAAAATTACGTGTGAAAATAACTAAAACAAAATGCATTAAGCTTAAAGGCATACAGTCGCTCAAATTGATTTTTTTTTATATTAAAAGTTGCCAATATTCGATGTTTTATACTAATTGCAGTTGAAATTTTTTATAATATCATACGTAAATAACCTAGAACGAAGGAAATACGTTGCTGTATGATTCTCTTGCATCCAGTAAAGCATTCAATGTTTACCCGCATAATATTCATATATAATCATGAATATGATCATATGACCATTGATGACCTACACAGTGACCTCATTCGGTAAAGCGTTTGCGCATGTGCGATATTGTTTGCTGAAAAAAAGCACATGTTATAAATACAAATATTGACGGATCCTACGCGAAAACGACACAAAGGAGGATTCAGTAAGCTTTGTGTAAAAATTAAAAAAAGATGTTATACAGACCTACTCCATTTTTCAACACGTAAGCATAATTTAGTATCTTTTTTCGGCTGAATCGTATTTTGACAGAATTGCATCGTAGTTCAGTTTTATATATTCTTTTTTCCAGGAGAAAACGCTAGGTGATATCTCTTTTTAAATTAGAGACTAAAATAATATTCATGTCTGTTTTTTTTCTAAAAAAATATAATCAAGTAAACTCAAGTGTTGTCAATAATATGCAATACAATTTGTTTACAATTTTCCCTTTGTCGGGCCCCTTTGCAGAGCTTGGGCTTGTTTTTATTGATTTCATCATGTATTTTCGATTTTAAGCGTCATTCTTACTAAATACCATTATATAATATTAACTGATTACCCCGGAATCCAATTTCATAGATATATTTCTTAAATTATATTAATTCTAACCAATATTTACCTACAACATACTTTCTGGTTATTTATAGATGTTATCAGTGTCCGGTAAACTTCGGAAAAGAAGCCGACTTATAATTAGGTGTGTTAATGGCGATTTCACCAACAGACATTCGAATTCTTTTCACTAATTACGACATTATAACATATTTTTTAAACCTGGCTTCTTGTTCAGAACATTTTATTAGTATAAAACATCGAATATCGACAACTTTTAATATAAACAAAAAAAAAAACCAATCTGAGCGACTGTATGCCTTTAACGATGTAATTGTGTCTATAATTTTGAAAATGATGAAGGTTATTCCTAATATTATCACGGTTATGTTATTCATACACAGCTTGCTAAGTATAAAGTACATCTATAAACTGAATAATCACAGTGTTATTATATATATATATTACAAAACGTGTTGTTCATCACGATGTTCTATAACTTTAATCATTATGTTATTAACCAATGTTAAATTACATACAAATCATGTAATGTTTATCATGAGGAAATTTCTATCAAAATTACTTTGGTTGAAAATGGCTACTGGAAATAGAATACATCGTATGTAACATGGGGAACCGGATAAAAAATGAGAAATGGATTTCGGATTTATCAACTCGGGTGCGCCGGAAGGATAAGGAGTTCCTTCTCCACTAGTACCACCCGTCGTGTTACTCTAGCACCATAAACAAATAGATGATGTGGTCATTTACATGATCTTTATGTTCGAAATGCTCGACCAGTATTCGATTGTAAACAGTAAAAGTACAAATAAAATAACATCTTATATAACATAGATAACCACTTCCATGCTTTGATAATAAAATGATTAGTTAAGTAGGTACTGAATGTCAAGGTTAACATGACGTTGTGCATATTTCTTAAGATATTGAATAGTACACATTATAAATAATTACTTGTTTATTGTATACGATAAAAACAAACAATGCTTTAGTATAGAGAGATAGGTCGCAACTGTTTCCTAATTACAGTCAAATCTGCCTTAAGAAGTGTTTGAAGATACCAAAGGAGTAATGAGAATACGTAAATCAAAGAAGAATAGCCAACACAATGGACAAAAGAAAAGTATAAAGGGACAAACAACGATCTACAAAACATACACATAACACTAAAGATAGAGTAACACGAACTCCATCTCTATATAGCAAATCACTGTCTATAAAGGACACCTCTATGTAACAAATCACTGCCTATAAAGGACACCTCTATGTAACAAATCACTGTCTATAAAGGACACCTCTATGTAGCAAATCACTGTCTATAAAGGACACCTCTATGTAACAAATCAGTCTATGAAGGACACCTCTATGTAACAAATCACTGTCTATAAAGAACACCTCTATGTAGCAAATCACGGTCTATAAAGGACACCTCTATGTAACAAATCACTGTCTATAAAGGACACCTCTATGTAACAAATCACTGTCTATAAAGGACACCTCTATGTAGCAAATCACTGTCAATAAAGGACACCTCTATGTAACAAATCACTGTCTATAAAGGACACCTCTATGTAACAAATCACTGTCTATAAAGGACACCTCTATGTAACAAATCACTGTCTATAAAGAACACCTCTATGTAACAAATCACTGTCTATAAAGGACACCTCTATGTAACAAATCACTGTCTATAAAGGACACCTCTATGTAGCAAATCACTGTCTATAAAGGACACCTCTATGTAACAAATCACTGTCTATAAAGGACACCTCTATGTAACAAATCACTGTCTATAAAGGACACCTCTATGTAACAAATCACTGTCTATAAAGGACACCTCTATGTAACAGATCACTGTCTATAAAGGACACCTCTAACAAATCACTGTCTATAAAGGACACCTCTATGTAACAAATCACTGTCTATAAAGGACACCTCTATGTAACAAATCACTGTCTATAAAGGACACCTCTATGTAGCAAATCACTGTCTATAAAGGACACCTCTATGTAACAAATCACTGTCTATAAAGGACACCTCTATGTAGCAAATCACTGTCTATAAAGGACACCTCTATGTAACAAATCACTGTCTATAAAGGACACCTCTTTGTAACAAATCACTGTCTATAAAGGACACCTCTATGTAACAAATCACTGTCTATAAAGGACACCTCTATGTAACAAATCACTGTCTATAAAGGACACCTCTATGTAACAAATCACTGTCTATAAAGGACACCTCTATGTAACAAATCACTGTCTATAAAGGACACCTCTATGTAACAAATCACTGTCTATAAAGGACACCTCTATAAAACAAATCATTGTCTATATAGGTTGGTTGGTTTATGTTGTTTAACGCCACTTTCAACAATATTTCAGTTATATCGTGGCGGTCAGATTTATTGGCTGGGGAAACCGGAGCATCCGGAGAAAACCACCGACCTGTCGCAAGTCACTGACAAACTTTATAACATAATATTGTATCGAGGACAACTCGCCCTGAACGGGGTTCGAATTCACAAATTTAGTGGCGATATGCACTGATTGCATAGGTAGTTGTAAATCCAACTACCATAAGATCACTACCACGACGGCCCCTTTTCTTTAAAGGGCAGACTCATATTTCCCATTAATGAATAGTGCAAATAATTGTAATCTGAGAAATGATTTGCGACTCATTTTAATATATGTTCAGAGAGTGTACACCGAAACCTCTGTTTAAAAAACAGTTTTACTGAACTCGTTAGATATATCTACTGTAGCAACCATCGTGAATTATAAATCAGAACATTAAAATAACAGCCATCGTGAATTATAAATCAGAACATTAAAATAACAACCATCGTGAATTATAAATCAGAACATTAAAATAACAGTCATCGTGAATTATAAATCAGAACATTAAAATAACAGCCATCGTGAATTATAAATCAGAACATTAAAATAACAGCCATCGTGAATTATAAATCAGAACATTAAAATAACAGCCATCGTGAATTATAAATCAGAACATTAAAATAACAGTCATCGTGAATTATAAATCAGAACATTAAAATAACAGCCATCGTGAATTATAAATCAGAACATTAAAATAACAGACATCGTGAATTATAAATCAGAACATTAAAATAACAGCCATCGTGAATTATAAATCAGAACATTAAAATAACAGTCATCGTGAATTATAAATCAGAACATTAAAATAACAGCCATCGTGAATTATAAATCAGAACATTAAAAATAACAGCCATCGTGAATTATAAATCAGAACATTAAAATAACAGTCATCGTGAATTATAAATCAGAACATTAAAATAACAGCCATCGTGAATTATAAATCAGAACATTAAAATAACAACCATCGTGAATTATAAATCAGAACATTAAAATAACAGTCATCGTGAATTATAAATCAGAACATTAAAATAACAGCCATCGTGAATTATAAATCAGAACATTAAAATAACAGCCATCGTGAATTATAAATCAGAACATTAAAATAACAGCCATCGTGAATTATAAATCAGAACATTAAAATAACAGCCATCGTGAATTATAAATTAGAACATTAAAATAACAGTCATCGTGAATTATAAATCAGAACATTAAAATAACAGCCATCGTGAATTATAAATCAGAACATTAAAAATAACAGCCATCGTGAATTATAAATCAGAACATTAAAATAACAGTCATCGTGAATTATAAATCAGAACATTAAAATAACAGCCATCGTGAATTATAAATCCGAACATTAAAATAACAGCCATCGTGAATTATAAATCAGAACATTAAAATAACAGCCATCGTGAATTATAAATCCGAACATTAAAATAACAGTCATCGTGAATTATAAATCAGAACATTAAAATAACAGCCATCGTGAATTATAAATCAGAACATTAAAAATAACAGCCATCGTGAATAATAAATCAGAACATTAAAATAACAGTCATCGTGAATTATAAATCAGAACATTAAAATAACAGCCATCGTGAATTATAAATCAGAACATTAAAATAACAGTCATCGTGAATTATAAATCAGAATATTAAAATAACAACCATCGTGAATTATAAATCAGAACATTAAAATAACAGCCACCGTGAATTATAAATCAGAACATTAAAATAACAGCCATCGTGAATTATAAATCAGAACATTAAAATAACAGCCATCGTGAATTATAAATCAGAACATTAAAATAACGACATTGACCAGTCAATTCTTATTTTTGCATAGTTCAAGTTCAGACAATCATATGTATGGATTGATCTCACGAACAAATGCCAACCCAGAGAAACCGAAGGTAAAGAAACACATCACATTTTCACAGATCCAGGGTACAATCTAGGCTCTTCTGCCGTGAGGTGCCTTGATGTAGGCCCTACAGAAATGCCTCGTAGTATGTCATTTATACATCTCATGATGGATGCCATATAGAAAAGCCTTGTACGTCACATACAACTTCCCTGATAAGTCTACTATTAAAGCGTCTTGCTGGAGAAAATATCTAGAAATTCCTTGTACATCACATACAACTTCCCTGATAAGTCTACTATTAAAGCGTCTTGCTAGAGAACATATCTAGGAATTCCTACATACAACTTCCCTGATAAGTCTACTATTAAAGCGTCTTGCTAGAAAACATATCTAGAAATGTACGTCACATACAACTTCCCTGATAAGTCTACTATTAAAGCGTCTTGCTAGAGAACATATCTAGAAATTCCCACATACAACTTCCCTGATAAGTCTACTATTAAAGCGTCTTGCTAGAGAACATATCTAGTGAAAAGTCTACTATTTAAGCGTCTTGCTAGAGAACATATCTATAAGTCTACTATTAAATCGTCTTGCTACAGAACATATCTATGATAAGTCTACTATTAAAGCGTCTTGCTGGAGAACATATCTAGTGATAAGAATACTATTAAAGCGTCTTGCTGGAGAACATATCTATGATACGTCTACTATTAAAGCGTCTTGCTAGAGAACATATCTATGATAAGTCTACTATTAAAACGTCTTGCTGGAGAACATATCTAGTGATAAGACTACTATTAAAGCGTCTTGCTAGAGAACATATCTATGATAAGTCTACTATTAATGCGTCTTGCTGGAGAACATATCTAGTGATAAGTCTATTATTAAAGCGTCTTGCTAGAGAATATATCTATGATAAGTCTACTATTAATGCGTCTTGCTGGAAAACATATCTATGATAAGTCTACTATTAAAGCGTCTTGCTAGACAACATATCTATGATAAGTCTACTATTAAAGCGTCTTGCTGGAGAACATATCTATGATACGTCTACTATTAAAGCGTCTTGCTAGAGAACATATCTATGATAAGTCTACTATTAAAGCGTCTTGCTGGAGAACATATCTAGTGATAAGTCTACTATTAAAGTGTCTTGCTAGAGAACATATCTATGATAAGTCTACTATTAAAACGTCTTGCTGGAGAACATAGCTAGTGATAAGTCTACTATTAAAGCGTCTTGCTAGAGAACATATCTATGATAAGTCTACTATTAATGCGTCTTGCTGGAAAACATATCTATGATAAGTCTACTATTAAAGCGTCTTGCTAGACAACATATCTATGATAAGTCTACTATTAAAGCGTCTTGCTGGAGAACATATCTAGTGATAAGTCTATTATTAAAGCGTCTTGCTAGAGAACATATCTATGATAAGTCTACTATTAAAGCGTCTTTCTGGAGAACATATCTAGTGATAAGTCTACTATTAAATTGTCTTGCTAGAGAACATATCTATGATAAATCTACTATTAAAGCGTCTTGCTAGAGAACATATCTATGATAAGTCTACTATTAAAGCGTCTTGCTAGAGAACATATCTATGATAAGTCTACTATTAATGCGTCTTGCTGGAAAACATATCTATGATAAGTCTACTATTAAAGCGTCTTGCTAGACAACATATCTATGATAAGTCTACTATTAAAGCGTCTTGCTGGAGAACATATCTAGTGATAAGTCTATTATTAAAGCGTCTTGCTAGAGAACATATCTATGATAAGTCTACTATTAAAGCGTCTTTCTGGAGAACATGTCTAGTGATAAGTCTACTATTAAAGTGTCTTGCTAGAGAACATATCTATGATAAATCTACTATTAAAGCGTCTTGCTAGAGAACATATCTATGATAAGTCTACTATTAAAGCGTCTTGCTAGAGAACATATCTATGATAAGTCTACTATTAAAGCGTCTTGCTGGAGAACATATCTAGTGATAAGTCTATTGTTAAAGCGTCTTGCTAGAGAACATATCTATGATAAGTCTACTATTAAAGCGTCTTGCTGGAGAACATATCTAGTGATAAGTCTACTATTAAAGTGTCTTGCTAGAGAACATATCTATGATAAGTCTACTATTAAAACGTCTTGCTGGAGAACATATCTAGTGATAAGACTACTATTAAAGCGTCTTGCTGGAGAACATATCTATGATACGTCTACTATTAATGCGTCTTGCTGGAGAACATATCTAGAAATTCCTTGACAAATGTCATTTAGGGAGGAGAGAAAGACATCAATTTCCAATCACGCTTTAGCTTTTAAATGTTGTAAAGGCATACTGTTTTATTTCTGTGGTTGTGATTTCCGCTCTTGAGTTCCATTATTTAGCAATGTATTGTTAAAATCTTAAACTTTGGTATTTTACATGATACTTACTTCTAAAGTTAATTTACCGTCAGGACAATCTTTCATAAAACCTTTGTGCCTGAAATTACAAAATAATTGTTTTCTGTAAGATACATAATATGTTTTTTGTATTCCATAATTGACCGTTCCATGCGTTACACGTGACATACCCATTGATCTTTCTCCTGAGTAACCATATTTATTCTGTCTAACGTATTCCCCATGGTCAAGCCAGGTTATTTCAATAAATTAATTAGTTTTGTCAAACCAGATTAGACAATGCAAGAACTAAAATGTCAGAATAATATAAATTGATGAATATCTATACATTGTGCTTCTGTTTGGATGTTAACATTAATACATGATGGATCTAAGGAGGCGTTATCATTAAGCATGTGATCATGGTGTAGTGTACGCACAGACGAATCATCTGTCTTTCTCTATACTATGGCGAAATAATCTACATGTTCTAATCCAAATTAACCACATCGGTAGTGTAATAGTTAGCGTGCTCGTCTCGGATGTGGTAGATCGTGAGTTTGAGCTACGATTAGGTTAAACCAAAGACTAGATTTGGTATGTGTTGCTTCTCCGCTAAGCACACAGCATTAAGGAGAAAGAGAAATGACTGGTTGATTCGGAATCAGGATAATGTGTCCGAACTGTTGTATCAATGTGTTAGCACTATAAAAATCCAAGTAAGCATGTTGGGCTAGTCCATAGCGGACCTAATCATCATAACATTAAAAAATAACCAGTTCTCGTCATGAGATAGCTGAAAAATTGCTGAGCTGACTTGGCGTTAAACAACAATCACTCATTCGCTATTTCTAATCTAAATTAGCATTAGCTTGTTGCTGTGACATTTCATTGACATATAAACGTATAAACATATGAAAGTGATCATGGCCGCCAGTACCTGTGGTATGGTTAAGGTGATCATTAAAGTGATCATGACCACCAGTACCTGTGATATGGTTAAGATGATCATTAAAGTGATCATGACCACCAGTACCTGTGATATGGTTAAGATGATCATTAAAGTGATCATGGTCGCCAGTACCTGTGGTATGGTAAAGGTGATCATTAAAGTGATCATGGCTGCCAGTACCTGTGGTATGGTTAAGGTGATCATTAAAGTGATCATGGTCACCAGTACCTGTGGTATGGTTAAGGTGATCATAAAAGTGATCATGGTCGCCAGTACCTGTGGTATGGTAAAGGTGATCATTAAAGTGATCATGGCCGCCAGTACCTGTGGTATGGTTAAGGTGATCATTAAAGTGATCATGGTCACCAGTACCTGTGGTATGGTTAAGGTGATCATTAAAGTGATCATGGTCGCCAGTACCTGTGGTATGGTAAAGGTGCTCATTAAAGTGATCATGGCCGCCAGTACCTGTGGTATGGTTAAGGTGATCATTAAAGTGATGGTGACCACCAGTACCTGTGGTATGGTTAAGGTGATCATTAAAGTGATCATGGCCACCAGTACCTGTGATATGGTTAAGATGATCATTAAAGTGATCATGGCCGCCAGTACCTGCGGTATGGTAAAGGTGATCATTAAAGTGATCATGGCCACCAGTACCTGTGGTATGGTTAAGGTGATCATTAAAGTGATCATGGCCGCCAGTACCTGTGGTATGGTTAAGATGATCATTAAAGTGATCATGGCCGCCAGTACCTGTGGTATGGTAAAGGTGATCATTAAAGTGATCATGGCCGCCAGTACCTGTGGTATGGTTAAGGTGATCATTAAAGTGATGGTGACCACCAGTACCTGTGGTATGGTTAAGGTGATCATTAAAGTGATCATGGCCACCAGTACCTGTGATATGGTTAAGATGACCATTAAAGTGATCATGGTCGCCAGTACCTGTGGTATGGTAAAGGTGATCATTAAAGTGATCATGGCCACCAGTACCTGTGGTATGGTAAAGGTGATTATTAAAGTGATCATGGCCACCAGTACCTGTGGTATGGTTAAGGTGATCATTAAAGTGATCATGACCACCAGTACCTGTGGTATGGTTAAGGTGATCATTAAAGTGATCATGGCCGCCAGTACCTGTGGTATGGTTAAGGTGATCATTAAAGTGATCATGACCACCAGTACCTGTGATATGGTTAAGATGATCATTAAAGTGATCATGGCCGCCAGTACCTGTGGTATGGTAAAGGTGATCATTAAAGTGATCATGGCAACCAGTACCTGTGGTATGGATAAGGTGATCATTAAAGTGATCATGACCACCAGTACCTGTGGTATGGTTAAGGTGATCATTAAAGTGATCATGGCCGCCAGTACCTGTGGTATGGTAAAGGTGATCATTAAAGTGATCATGACCACCAGTACCTGTGGTATGGTTAAGGTGATCATTAAAGTGATCATGGCCGCCAGTACCTGTGGTATGGTTAAGGTGATCATTAAAGTGATCATGGCCGCCAGTACCTGTGGTATGGTTAAGGTGATCATTAAAATGATCATGACCACCAGTACCTGTGATATGGTTAAGATGATCATTAAAGTGATCATGGCCGCCATTACCTGTGGTATGGTAAAGGTGATCATTAAAGTGATCATGGCCACCAGTACCTGTGGTATGGTTAAGGTGATCATTAAAGTGATCATGACCACCAGTACCTGTGGTATGGTTAAGGTGATCATTAAAGTGATCATGGTCGCCAGTACCTGTGGTATGGTTAAGGTGATCATTAAAGTGATCATGACCACCAATACCTGTGGTATGGTTAAGGTGATCATTAAAGTGATCATGGCCGCCAGTACCTGTGGTATGGTTAAGGTGATCATTAAAGTGATCATGACCACCAGTACCTGTGGTATGGTTAAGGTGATCATTAAAGTGATCATGGCCGCCAGTACCTGTGGTATGGTTAAGGTGATCATTAAAGTGATCATGGCCACCAGTACCTGTGGTATGGTTAAGGTGATCATTAAAGTGATCATGACCACCAGTACCTGTGGTATGGTTAAGGTGATCATTAAAGTGATCATGGCCACCAGTACCTGTGGTATGGTTAAGGTGATCATTAAAGTGATCATGACCACCAGTACCTGTGGTATGGTTAAGGTGATCATTAAAGTGATCATGACCGCCAGTACCTGTGGTATGGTTAAGGTGATCATTAAAGTGATCATGGCCACCAGTACCTGTGGTATGGTTAAGGTGATCATTAAAGTGATCATGACCACCAGTACCTGTGGTATGGTTAAGGTGATCATTAAAGTGATCATGGCCGCCAGTACCTGTGGTATGGTTAAGGTGATCATTAAAGTGATCATGGCCGTCAGTACCTGTGGTATGGTTAAGGTGATCATTAAAGTGATCATGGCCGCCAGTACCTGTGGAATGGTTAAGGTGATCATTAAAGTTATCATGGCCGCCAGTACCTGTGGTATGGTTAAGGTGATCATTAAAGTGATCATGACCACCATTACCTGCGGTATGGTTAAGGTGATCATTAAAGTGATCATGACCACCAGTACCTGTGGTATGGTTAAGGTGATCATTAAAGTGATCATGGCCGCCAGTACCTGTGGTATGGTTAAGGTGATCATTAAAGTGATCATGGCCACCAGTACCTGTGGTATGGTTAAGGTGATCATTAAAGTGATCATGACCACCAGTACCTGTGGTATGGTTAAGGTGATCATTAAAGTGATCATGGCCACCAGTACCTGTGGTATGGTTAAGGTGATCATTAAAGTGATCATGACCACCAGTACCTGTGGTATGGTTAAGGTGATCATTAAAGTGATCATGGCCGCCAGTACCTGTGGTATGGCTAAGGTGATCATTAAAGTGATCATGACCACCAGTACCTGTGGTATGGTTAAGGTGATCATTAAAGTGATCATGGCCGCCAGTACCTGTGGTATGGTTAAGGTGATCATTAAAGTGATCATGGCCACCAGTACCTGTGGTATGGTTAAGGTGATCATTAAAGTGATCATGACCACCAGTACCTGTGGTATGGTTAAGGTGATCATTAAAGTGATCATGGCCACCAGTACCTGTGGTATGGTTAAGGTGATCATTAAAGTGATCATGACCACCAGTACCTGTGGTATGGTTAAGGTGATCATTAAAGTGATCATGGCCGCCAGTACCTGTGGTATGGCTAAGGTGATCATTAAAGTGATCATGGCCGTCAGTACCTGTGGTATGGTTAAGGTGATCATTAAAGTGATCATGGCCGCCAGTACCTGTGGTATGGTTAAGGTGATCATTAAAGTTATCATGGCCGCCAGTACCTGTGGTATGGTTAAGGTGATCATTAAAGTGATCATGACCACCATTACCTGCGGTATGGTTAAGGTGATCATTAAAGTGATCATGGCCGCCAGTACCTGTGGTATGGTTAAGGTGATCATTAAAGTAATCATGACCACCAGTACCTGTGATATGGTTAAGATGATCATTAAAGTGATCATGGCCGCCAGTACCTGTGGTATGGTAAAGGTGATCATTAAAGTGATCATGGCAACCAGTACCTGTGGTATGGTTAAGGTGATCATTAAAGTGATCATGACCACCAGTACCTGTGGTATGGTTAAGGTGATCATTAAAGTGATCATGGCCGCCAGTACCTGTGGTATGGTTAAGGTGATCATTAAAGTGATCATGGCCACCAGTACCTGTGGTATGGTTAAGGTGATCATTAAAGTGATCATGACCACCAGTACCTGTGGTATGGTTAAGGTGATCATTAAAGTGATCATGGCCACCAGTACCTGCGGTATGGTTAAGGTTATCATTAAAGTGATCATGACAACCAGTACCTGTGGTATGGTTAAGGTGATCATTAAAGTGATCATGACCGCCAGTACCTGTGGTATGGTTAATGTGATCATTAAAGTGATCATGGCCACCAGTACCTGTGGTATGGTTAAGGTGACCATTAAAGTGATCATGGCCGCCAGTACCTGTGGTATGGTTAAGGTGATCATTAAAGTGATCATGGCCACCAGTACCTGTGGTATGGTTAAGGTGATCATTAAAGTGATCATGACCACCAGTACCTGTGGTATGGTTAAGGTGATCATTAAAGTGATCATGGCCGCCAGCACCTGTGGTATGGTTAAGGTGATCATTAAAGTGATCATGGCCACCAGTACCTGTGGTATGGTTAAGGTGATCATTAAAGTGATCATGACCACCAGTACCTGTGGTATGGTTAAGGTGATCATTAAAATGATCATGGCCACCAGTACCTGTGGTATGGTTAAGGTGATCATTAAAGTGATCATGACCACCAGTACCTGTGGTATGGTTAAGGTGATCATTAAAGTGATCATGACCGCCAGTACCTGTGGTATGGTTAAGGTGATCATTAAAGTGATCATGGCCACCAGTACCTGTGGTATGGTTAAGGTGATCATTAAAGTGATCATGGCCGCCAGTACCTGTGGTATGGTTAAGGTGATCATTAAAGTGATCATGGCCGCCAGTACCTGTGGTATGGTTAAGGTGATCATTAAAGTGATCATGACCACCAGTACCTGTGGTATGGTTAAGGTGATCATTAAAGTGATCATGGCCGCCAGCACCTGTGGTATGGTTAAGGTGATCATTAAAGTGATCATGGCCACCAGTACCTGTGGTATGGTTAAGGTGATCATTAAAGTGATCATGACCACCAGTACCTGTGGTATGGTTAAGGTGATCATTAAAATGATCATGGCCACCAGTACCTGTGGTATGGTTAAGGTGATCATTAAAGTGATCATGACCACCAGTACCTGTGGTATGGTTAAGGTGATCATTAAAGTGATCATGACCGCCAGTACCTGTGGTATGGTTAAGGTGATCATTAAAGTGATCATGGCCACCAGTACCTGTGGTATGGTTAAGGTGATCATTAAAGTGATCATGGCCGCCAGTACCTGTGGTATGGTTAAGGTGATCATTAAAGTGATCATGGCCGCCAGTACCTGTGGTATGGTTAAGGTGATCATTAAAGTGATCATGGCCGCCAGTACCTGTGGTATGGTTAAGGTGATCATTAAAGTGATCATGGCCGCCAGTACCTGTGATATGGTAAAGATGATCATTAAAGTGATCGTGGCCACCAGTACCTGTGGTATGGTAAAGGTGCTCATTAAAGTGATAATGGCCACCAGTATCTGTGATATGGTAAAGATGATCATTAAAGTGATCGTGGCCACCAGTACCTGTGGTATGGTAAAGATGATCATTAAAGTGATATGGTGACCACCAGTACCTGTGGTATGGTAAAGATGATCATTAAAGTGATAATGGCCGCCAGTACCTGTGATATGGTAAAGATGATCATTAAAGTGATCGTGGACACCAGTACCTGTGGTATGGTAAATATGATCATTAAAGTGAACGTGGCCGCCAATATCTGTGGTATGGTAAAGATGATCATTAAAGTGATAATGGCCGCCAGTACCTGTGATATGGTAAAGATGATCATTAAAGTGATAATGGCCGCCAGTACCTGTGATATGGTAAAGATGATCATTAAAGTGATCGTGGACACCAGTACCTGTGGTATGGTAAATATGATCATTAAAGTGAACGTGGCCGCCAGTATCTGTGGTATGGTAAAGATGATCATTAAAGTGATATGGTGACCACCAGTACCTGTGGTATGGTAAAGGTGATCATTAAAGTGATCGTGGCCGCCAGTACCTGTGATATGGTAAAGGTGATCATTAAAGTGATGGTGACCACCCGTACCTGTGGTATGGTAAAGATGATCATTAAAGTGATCGTGGCCGCCAGTACCTGTGATATGGTAAAGATGATCATTAAAGTGATCATGGCCACCAATACCTGTGGTTTGGTAAAGGTGATCATTAAAGTGATCGTGGCCTCCAGTACCTGTGGTATGGTAAAGATGATCATTAAAGTGATCGTGGCCACCAGTACCTGTGGTATGGTAAAGATGATCATTAAAGTGATCGTGGCCACCAGTACCTGTGGTATGGTAAAGATGATCATTAAAGTGATCGTGGCCTCCAGTACCTGTGGTATGGTAAAGATGATCATTAAAGTGATCATGGCCACCAGTACCTGTGATATGGTAAAGGTGATCATTAAAGTGGTCGTGGCCACCAGTACCTGTGGTATGGTAAAGATGATCATTAAAGTGATCATGGCCACCAGTACCTGTGATATGGTAAAGGTGATCATTAAAGTGATCGTGGCCTCCAGTACCTGTGATATGGTAAAGATGATCATTAAAGTGATCGTGGCCTTCAGTACCTGTGGTATGGTAAAGGTGATCATTAAAGTGATCATGGCCGCCGGTACCTGTGATATGGTAAAGGCGATCATTAAAGTGATCATGGCCGCCAGTACCTGTGATCTGGTAATGGTAATCATTAAAGTGATCATGGCAGCCAGTACCTGTGGAATGGTAAAGATGATCATTAAAGTGATCTTGGCCGCCAGTACCTGTGGTATGTTAAAGGTGATCATTAAAGTGATCATGGCCACCAGCACCTGTGATATGGCAAAGATGATCATTAAAGTGATCGTGGCCTCCAGTACCTGTGATATGGTAAAGATGATCATAAAAGTGATCTTGGCCGCCAGTACCTGTGGTATGTTAAAGGTGATCATTAAAGTGATCGTGGCCACCAGTACCTGTGATATGGTAAAGATGATCATAAAAGTGATCATGGCCGCCAGTACCTGTGCTATGGTAAAGATGATCATTAAAGTGATCGTGGCCTCCAGTACCTGTGATATGGTAAAGGTGATCATTAAAGTGATCATGGCCGCCTGTACCTGTGATATGGTAAAGGCGATCATTAAAGTGATCATGGCCGCCAGTACCTGTGATCTGGTAATGGTAATCATTAAAGTGATCATGGCAGCCAGTACCTGTGGAATGGTAAAGATGATCATTAAAGTGATCTTGGCCGCCAGTACCTGTGGTATGTTAAAGGTGATCATTAAAGTGATCATGGCCACCGGCACCTGTGATATGGCAAAGATGATCATTAAAGTGATCGTGGCCTCCAGTACCTGTGATATGGTAAAGATGATCATAAAAGTGATCGTGGCCTCCAGTACCTGTGATATGGTAAAGGTGATCATTAAAGTGATCATGGCCACCAATATCTGTGGTATGGTTAAGGTGATCATTAAAGTGATCATGGCCGCCAGTACCTGTGATATGGTAAAGGTAATCATTAAAGTGATCATGGCAGCTAGTACCTGTGATATGGTAAAGGTGATCATTAAAGTGATCATGGCCGCCAGTACCAGTGATATGGTAAAGGTGATCATTAAAGTAATCCTGACCACCGGTACCTGTGATATTGTAAAGGTGATCATTAAAGTGATCATGGCCACCAGTACCTGTGGTATGGTAAAGGTGATCATTAAAGTGATCGTGGCCGCCAGTACCTGTGGTATGATAAAGATGATCATTAAAGTGATTATGGCCGCCAGTACCTGTGGTATGGTAAAGATGATCATTAAAGTGATCATGGCCACCAGTACCTGTCATATGGAAAAGATGATCATTAAAGTGATCATGGCCACCAGTACCTATGGTATGGTAAAGATGATCATTAAAGTGATCATGGCCACCAGTACCTGTGGTATGGTAAAGGTGATCATGAAAGTGATCGTGACCACCAGTACCTGTGGTATGGTAAAGGTGATCATTAAAGTGATCGTGGCCACCAGTACCTGTCATATGGAAAAGATGATCATTAAAGTGATCGTGGCCTCCAGTACCTGTGGTATGGTAAAGATGATCATTAAAGTGATCATGGCCACCAGTACCTGTCATATGGAAAAGATGATCATTAAAGTGATCGTGGCCTCCAGTACCTGTGGTATGGTAAAGATGATCATTAAAGTGATCATGGCCACCAGTACCTGTCATATGGAAAAGATGATCATTAAAGTGATCATGGCCACCAGTACCTGTGGTATGGTAAAGGTGATCATGAAAGTGATCGTGACCACCAGTACCTGTGGTATGGTAAAGGTGATCATTAAAGTGATCGTGGCCACCAGTACCTGTGGTATGATAAAGGTGATCATTAAAGTGATCGTGGCCTCCAGTACCTGTTATATGGTAAAGATGATCATTAAAGTGAGCATGGCCGCCAGTACCTGTGGTATGGTAAAGGTGATCATTAAAGTGATCATGGCCACCAGTACCTGTGGTATGGTAAAGATGATCATTAAAGTGATAATGGCCATCAGTACCTGTGATATGGTAAGGGTGATCATTAAAGTAATCATGGCCACCAGTACCTGTGGTATGGTAAAGATGATCATTAAAGTGATCGTGGCCTCCAGTACCTGTGGTATGGTAAAGGTGATCATTAAAGTGATCGTGGCCTCCAGTACCTGTGATATGGTAAAGGTGATCATTAAAGTGATCGTGGCCTCCAGTACCTGTGATATGGTAAAGGTGATCATTAAAGTGATCATGGCCGCCAGTACCTGTGGTATGGTAAAGGTGATCATTTAAGTGATGGTGACCACCAGTACCTGTGATATGGTAAAGGTGATCATTAAAGTGAGCATGGCAGCCAATACCTGTGGTATGGTAAAGGTGATCATTAAAGTGATCATGGCCGCCAGTACCTGTGATATGGTAAAAGTGATCATTAAAGAGCACACATATATTCACCCAATTGTTAATAAAAAAAAATAACGACCGATAAATAAAAGTTTTTGGGGTTTCAGTCAATAATTGATTCCAATACCCAACCCGTAATAAAACGATGTTCGGTTCGTGTTAACTTCCTGTTGTTTGTAGGAGGGCTCATGTCTTATTTACATTATTTGTGTTTGTTTACGTATATTGGCGTGTTTTTTTTCTTGTTTGTCTTCGTCCTGTGTCTTTTGTAGACAATATTGCCAGTTTCTCTGGATTGTCCATTGTTTTTAATGCCCCTTCGGTGTTCTCTATTTATATTATATTACAATGTATATATGTTTATACACATCAAATCACCACAAACAAATCCTTGCCAATAAAAAGTGTTTGCTCCTTAACAGAGGTTTAAGTAACAGACTCTACCTTCTTACATGTAGCTAGTATTAATCACTGATCTGACTATTGTACTGTCCATGTTTATTGTTGTCATTCATGTTTGTGAGAGTGTCGTGTCTATTTTTGTGAGTGTCGTGTCTATTTTTGTGAGAGTGTCGTGTCTATTTTTGTGAAAGTGTCGTGTCTATTTTTGTGAGAGTGTCGTGTCTATTTTTGTGAGAGTGTCGTGTCTATTTTTGTGAGAGTGTCGTGTCTATTTTTGTGACATTGTCGTGTCTATTTTTGTGAGAGTGTCGTGTCTATTTTTGTGAGAGTGTCGTGTCTATTTTTGTGAAAGTGTCGTGTCTATTTTTGTGAGAGTGTCGTGTCTATTTTTGTGAGAGTGTCGTGTCTATTTTTGTGAGAGTGTCGTGTCTATTTTGAGTGGAAGCGAATATGTGCCGTTGGAGATCCCATAAACGGCTTTACCGCGCCACGTACACACGTTTGTTCTTGTCCCAAGCAATGATGTATTGCCAACGCAATATGCGGTGGTCATTTTTGTGGTCAATGATTTCAGATGAGATTTCTAAATTTTTATTTCTTGGTATGTATTTTCAGAACCGCGGATGTAGTAGAAATTATATATACATATATACATACTGTATATATAAATTGTATATCAGGAGATACTAGAACGTGACTACCAGTGATATAAACAAATCATAAACAGATCGTTTCATTTGATGAATTATCTGAATATAGGAATTATTGAAACTCAATTGTCTGTTCTTGAGCCATCTTGGTTAATTGATGACATCTTCGTTAAGCCTATATTATATATATGCGACCCTCCGATACTCAAATGTGATTTATATCCGTAATAAAATGGAAAAAAAAATACAACACTGTCGGAACAATTCAAAAATCAAATAATAAATTCATAGAAACAGAGACCAATTCGATATTCCTAACATACGTATATATAATTACTTACTTACTTACATACGTATATATAATTACTTACTTACTTACATACGTATATATAACTACTTACTTACATAATACGTATATATAACTACTTACTTACTTACATACGTATATATAACTACTTACTTACTTACATACGTTTATATAACTACTTACTTACTTACATACGTATATATAACTACTTACTTACATACGTATATATAACTACTTATTTACTTACATACGTATATATAACTACTTACTTACATACGTATATATAACTACTTACTTATTTACATACGTATATATAACTACTTACTTACATACGTATATATAGCTACTTACTTACTTACATACGTATATATAACCACTTACTTACATACGTATATATAACCACTTACTTACTTACATACGTATATATAACTACTTACTTACTGACGTATATTTAACTACTTACTTACTCACATACGTATATATAACTACTTACTTACATACGTATATATAACTACTTACTTACTTACATACGTATATATAACTACTTACTTACTTACATACGTATATATAACTACTCACTTACATACGTATATATAACTACTTACTTACTTACATACGTATATATAACTACTTACTTTCTTACATACGCATATATAACTACTTACTTACTTACTTACTTACTTACATACGTATATATAATTACTTACTTACTTACATACGTATATATAATTACTTACTTACTTACATACGTATATATAACTACTTACTTACTTACATACGTATATATAACTACTTACTTACATACGTATATATAACTACTTACTTACTTACATACGTATATATAACTACTTACTTTCTTACATACGCATATATAACTACTTACTTACTTACTTACTTACATACGTATATATAACTACTTACTTACTTACATACGTATATATAACTACTTACTTACTTACATACGTATATATAACTACTTACTTACTTACATACGTATATATAACTACTTACTTACTTACATACGTATATATAACTACTTACTTACTCACATACGTATATATAACTATTTACTTACTTACTTACATACGTATATATAACTACTTACTTACATACGTATATATAACTACTTACTTACTTACATACGCATATATAACTACTTACTTTCTTACATACGCATATATAACTACTTACTTACTTACTTACATACGTATATATAACTACTTACTTACATACGTATATATAATTACTTACTTACTTACATACGTATATATAACTACTTACTTACTTACATACGTATATATAACTACTTACTTACTTACATACGTATATATAACTATTTACTTACTTACTTACATACGTATATATAACTACTTACTTACATACGTATATATAACTACTTACTTACTTACATACGTATATATAACTACTTACTTACTTACATACGTATATATAACTACTTACTTACTTAAATACGTATATATAACTACTTATTTACTTACATATGTATATATAACTACTTACTTACTTACATACGTATATATAACTACTTACTTACTTACATACGTATATATAACTACTTACTTACATACGTATATATAAATACTTACTTACTTACATACGTATATATAATTACTTACTAACTTACATACGTATATATAACTACTTACTTACTTACATACGTATATATAACTACTTACTTACTTACATACGTATATATAACTACTTACTTACTTACATACGTATATATAACTACTTACTTACTCACATACGTATATATAACTACTTACTTACTTACATACGTATATATGACTACTTACTTACTTACATACGTATATATAACTACTTACTTACTTACATACGTATATATAAACTACTTACTTACTCACATACGTATATATAACTACTTACTTACTCACATACGTATATATAAACTACTTACTTACTAACATACGTATATATAACTACTTACTTACTCACATACGTATATACAACTACTTACTTACTTACATACGTATATATAACTACTTACTTACTTACATACGTATATATAACTACTTACTTACTTACATACGTATATATAACTACTTACTTACATACGTATATATAACTACTTACTTACTTACATACGTATATATAACTACTTACTTACTTACATACGTATATATAACTACTTACTTACATACGTATATATAACTACTTACTTACATACGTATATATAACTACTTACTTACTTACATACGTATATATAACTACTTACTTACATACGTATATATAACTACCTACTTACTTACATACGTATATATAACTACTTACTTACTTACATACGCATATATAACTACTTACTTCCTTACATACGTATATATAACTATTTACTTACTTACATACGTATATATAACTACTTACTTACTTACATACGTATATATAACTACTTACTTACTTACATACGTTTATATAACTACTTACTTACTTACATACGTATATATAACTACTTACTTACATACGTATATATAACTACTTATTTACTTACATACGTATATATAACTACTTACTTACATACGTATATATAACTACTTACTTACTTACATACGTATATATAGCTACTTACTTACTTACATACGTATATATAACTACTTGCTTACTTACTTACGTATATATATCTACTTACTTACTTACATACGTATATATAACCACTTACTTACATACGTATATATAACTACTTACTTACTTACATACGTATATATAACTACTTACTTACTTACATACGTTTACATAACTACTTACTTACTTACATACGTATATATAACTACTTACTTACATACGTATATATAACTACTTATTTACTTACATACGTATATATAACTACTTACTTACATACGTATATATAACTACTTACTTATTTACATACGTATATATAACTACTTACTTACTTACATACGTATATATAGCTACTTACTTACTTACATACGTATATATAACTACTTGCTTACTTACTTACGTATATATATCTACTTACTTACTTACATACGTATATATAACCACTTACTTACATACGTATATATAACCACTTACTTACTTACATACGTATATATAACTACTTACTTACTTACATACGTATATATAACTACTTACTTACTTACATACGTATATATAATGACTTACTTACTTACATACGTATATATAACTACTTACTTACTTACATACGTATATATAACTACTTACTTACTTACATACGTATATATAACTACTTACTTACTTACATACGTATATATAACTACTTGCTTACTTACTTACGTATATATATCTACTTACTTACTTACATACGTATATATAACCACTTACTTACATACGTATATATAACCACTTACTTACTTACATACGTATATATAACTACTTACTTACTTACATACGTATATATAACTACTTACTTACTTACATACGTATATATAATTACTTACTTACTTACATACGTATATATAACTACTTACTTACTTACATACGTATATATAACTACTTACTTACTTACATACGTATATATAACTACTTACTTACTTACATACGTATATATAACTACTTACTTACATACGTATATATAGCTACTTTCTTACTTACATACGTATATATAACTACTTGCTTACTTACTTACGTATATATATCTACTTACTTACTTACATACGTATATATAACCACTTACTTACATACGTATATATAACTACTTACTTACTTACATACGTATATATAACTACTTACTTACTTACATACGTATATATAACTACTTACTTACTTACATACGTATATATAACTACTTACTTACTCACATACGTATATATAACTATTTACTTACTTACTTACATACGTATATATAACTACTTACTTACATACGTATATATAACTACTTACTTACATACGTATATATAACTACTTACTTTCTTACATACGCATATATAACTACTTACTTACTTACATACGTATATATAACTACTTACTTACTCACATACGTATATATAACTATTTACTTACTTACTTACATACGTATATATAACTACTTACTTACATACGTATATATAACTACTTACTTACTTACATACGTATATATAACTACTTACTTTCTTACATACGCATATATAACTACTTACTTACTTACTTACTTACATACGTATATATAATTACTTACTTACTTACATACGTATATATAATTACTTACTTACTTACATACGTATATATAACTACTTACTTACTTACATACGTATATATAACTACTTACTTACTTACATACGTATATATAAATACTTACTTACTTACATACGTATATATAACTACTTACTTACTTACATACGTATATATAACTACTTACTTACTCACATACGTATATATAACTATTTACTTACTTACTTACATACGTATATATAACTACTTACTTACATACGTTTATATAACTACTTACTTACTTACATACGCATATATAACTACTTACTTTCTTACATACGCATATATAACTACTTACTTACATACGTATATATAACTACTTACTTACATACGTATATATAATTACTTACTTACTTACATACGTATATATAACTACTTACTTACTTACATACGTATATATAACTACTTACTTACTTACATACGTATATATAACTATTTACTTACTTACTTACATACGTATATATAACTACTTACTTACATACGTATATATAACTACTTACTTACTTACATACGTATATATAACTACTTACTTACTTACATACGTATATATAAATACTTACATACGTATATATAATTACTTACTTACTTACATACGTATATATAACTACTTACTTACTTACATACGTATATATAACTACTTACTTACTTACATACGTATATATAACTACTTACTTATTTACATACGTATATATAACTACTTACTTACTCACATACGTATATATAACTACTTACTTACTCACATACGTATATATAACTACTTACTTACTTACATACGTATATATAACTACTTACTTACTTACATACGTATATATGACTACTTACTTACTTACATACGTATATATAACTACTTACTTACTTACATACGTATATATAAACTACTTACTTACTCACATACGTATATATAACTACTTACTTACTCACATACGTATATATAACTACTTACTTACTTACATACGTATATATAACTACTTACTTACTTACATACGTATATATAACTACTTACTTACTTACATACGTATATATAACTACTTACTTACATACGTATATATAACTACTTACTTACTTACATACGTATATATAACTACTTACTTACATACGTATATATAACTACTTACTTACATACGTATATATAACTACTTACTTACATACGTATATATAACTACTTACTTACATACGTATATATAACTACCTACTTACTTACATACGTATATATAACTACTTACTTACTTACATACGCATATATAACTACTTACTTCCTTACATACGTATATATAACTATTTACTTACTTACATACATATATATAACTACTTACTTACTTACATACGTATATATAACTACTTACTTACTTACATACGTTAATATAACTACTTACTTACTTACATACGTATATATAACTACTTACTTACATACGTATATATAACTACTTATTTACTTACATACGTATATATAACTACTTACTTACATACGTATATATAACTACTTACTTATTTACATACGTATATATAACTACTTACTTACTTACATACGTATATATAGCTACTTACTTACTTACATACGTATATATAACTACTTGCTTACTTACTTACATACGTATATATAACTACTTACTTACTTACATACGTATATATAACCACTTACTTACTTACATACGTATATATAACTACTTATTTACTTACATACGTATATATAACTACTTACTTACTTACATACGTATATATATCTATTTACTTACTTACTTACATACGTATATATAACTACTTACTTACTTACATACGTATATATAACTACTTACTTACATACGTATATATAACTACTTACTTACTTACATACGTATATATAACTACTTACTTACTTACATACGTATATATAACTACTTACTTACTCACATACGTATATATAACTACTTACTTACTTACATACGTATATATAACCACTTACTTACTTACATACGTATATATAACTACTTACTTACTTACATACGTATATATAACCACTTACTTACTTACATACGTATATATAACTACTTATTTACTTACATACGTATATATAACTACTTACTTACTTACATACGTATATATAACTACCTACTTACTCACATACGTATATATAACTACTTACTTACTTACGTATATATAACCACTTACTTACTTACATACGTATATATAACTACTTACTTACATACGTATATATAACTACTTACTTACTTACATACGTATATATAACTACTTACTTACTTACATACGCATATATAGCTACTTTCTTACTTACATACGTATATATAACTACTTGCTTACTTACTTACGTATATATATCTACTTACTTACTTACATACGTATATATAACCACTTACTTACATACGTATATATAACCGCTTACTTACTTACATACGTATATATAACTACTTACTTGGTATAAACATATTTATTCATGATAAACTGGTATAATGTTACAATACACACACATTTTGTTTTAACATGACAGGATTCGGAAACAAGCTAAGTTTATACTAATCCTTCTCCACTTACTTACTTGATTGTGCATATGTACTTCAATAAAAAGAGTGTTGGGCTAAACTCTTAGAGAAATAAATGATTACCACCTACCTGTACAATTACCACCTACCTGTACAATTACCACCTACCTATACAATTACCACCTACCTATACAATTACCACCTACCTGTACAATTATCACCTACCTGTACAATTACCACCTACCTATACAATTACCACCTACCTATACAATTACCACCTACCTATACAATTACCACCTACCTGTACAATTACCACCTACCTGTACAATTACCACCTACCTATACAATTACCACCTACCTATACAATTACCACCTACCTATACAATTACCACATACCTGTACAATTACCACCTACCTGTACAATTACCACCTACCTATACAATTACCACCTACCTATACAATTACCACCTACCTATACAATTACCCCCTACCTGTACAATTACCACAATTTCGGGGGCACAGGCTGGATTTAGAAGTGGGTTTTCAACTGTAGACAATATTTTTGTTTTACACTCTCTAATAGCGATGTATTTTTCTTTTGGAAAAAAACTGTATTGTTCTTTCGTTGATTTCAAAAGTGCATTCGACACAGTTTGGCGATTAGGATTGTGGCAAAAACTACAAAAATCAAATATACAGGGTAAAATTTTTAAAGTTATATATAATATGTATCAAAATATCAAAACATGTATACGAAAAGGAGAAGAATGTTCTGTATTTTTTAATAGTGAGGTAGGGGTGAAACAAGGGGAAAATATGTTTCCTTTTCTGTTCTCATTGTTTTTGAACGACTTGGAAACCTTTTTCTTGGAAAATAATATCAGTGATCTTGAACAAATATCTAAAAAATGTCAAGACACAATTGCATGTTATTTAAAAATATTTATAATACTTTATGCAGATGACACTGTAATTTTATCTGAATCGGCAGAAAGCCTTCAAGAGGCAGAGTATTGTAACATTTGGAAACTCACTGTAAATACGAATAAGACAAAAATTGTAGTGTTTAGCAAAAAGAAATATAAAACTAATGTTGTTTTTAAAATATATGGTCAGGCTATAGATTTACAAGATTCGTACTCATACCTAGGGGTTATATTTAATTATAATGGAAATTTTTGTACAGCTCGAAAGAAATTGTTAGATCAGGCAAATAAAGCATTATATGCTTTATACAGAAAAATAAGAAACTTAGCCATCCCGATTGACTTACAATTAAAGCTATTTGACTCACTTATTACTCCAATTTTAGTTTACTCTTGTGAAGTATGGGGATTTGAAAATAAACAGGGCATAGAAAAAATGCACTTGCAATATTGTAAAAGAATTCTAAACTTAAGAAGCAGTACACCAAATTTCATGGTCTACGGTGAAATTGGTCGTTTTCCTGTTGAAATTATTATTAAGTTGAGAATGGCTACATTTTGGAATAAAATGTTATGTAATAATAATAAACTTTCCAGTATCATGTATAGACTTATGTTCAAACTTCATCAAAGTAATCCCATACATTTTAAATGGATTACATACGTCAAATCAATCTTTGATGAGTGTGGACTTAGTTTCATTTGGAATGATCAGATACATATGAATAGAAATGTATTAAAGTCTGTTCTAAAACAAAAGTTGTTAGACCAGTATATTCAGCATTGGTTTCAACAGATTAATAGTTCTTCACGAGGTGAATTTTATGGTATTTTCAAAACCGAATTTAAGCTAGAACCTTATCTTATTAGGTTACACCCATCTGATAGAATATATATGTGTAAACTGAGATGCTCGAATTTGAAACTTCCTATCGAAACTGGTAGATGGGCAAATATTCTGAAACAAAACAGGAAATGTCATTTATGTAACCTAGAAATTGGAAATGAATTTCTTTATTTGTTCATATCCACAAATTAATGAACTACGAACAAAATTTATCCCGGAATATTACTTAAGAAATCCTTCGTTATATAAATTGAAAGGGATGCTATCACTATGTAATGTAACGTTGTATCGTAAAATATGTGGATTCATTAGAAAAAATATTAAATATTTGTAATTGGTAATATCCTTTTCAGTTTTATATTAATGGTTCCAATGTTTTAGCACATTTTATATGTTTAGGCATTTTTTTTTTTTTTTTTTTCATTTTTTTTTTACTCACAAGAACATGGAATTAAACTAATAATTAAAAAAAAAATAGTACTTACCCTGCATACTTTAAAATATGTAATCCCACACAAATAAATAAAAACTTAACAACACTCTACAAATTACATAATTGTATATACTGCCACGTGTAGTATAAATGTTTACATTCTTGCCACGAACTGCACGTGACGTTGTTTGAGTCAAGCTACCCTATTTGTATATTGTTGTAAATTTCTAATTGCAATTGTCTATTTCAATGTATTGAGTTTATATGTATTTATGTTGTAAATGTCTAACTACTATGTATTTGTTTGATGTTTTGACCCCTTGTACACTGTATAGTGTCTGGGGATAATAAAGTATTTGTTTGTTAAAAAAACCCACCTACCTATACAATTACCACCTACCTGTACAATTATCACCTACCTGTACAATTACCACCTACCTATACAATTACCACCTACCTATACAATTACCACCTACCTATACAATTACCACCTACCTGTACAATTACCACCTACCTGTACAATTACCACCTACCTGTACAATTACCACCTACCTGTACAATTACCACCTACCTATACAATTACCACCTACCTGTACAATTAGTGTATATTACAAATAAAATTTCGAGTCAACTCCCGCTCTTGACTAGTTGTACAATAATACCCCCCAGCAAAGCTATTGTAAATGCGGCCTCTAATATCACATACAGGCCGCTAATAGAGGCCGATGATACAGGCCGCTGTACTTTAATAATTTGACCCATTTTTGGGACAAGGTTGATATCGTTTACATAATACATTTCTCTGACTATTATCTCACTATTATTCGAACAGTGGATTATTTTTAAGAATCTAGTGTTTATTCCTTTGTTCTTGAATATATGAACTATAACCTTTTACTGTTTTAGGCTTAAACACGCGTTTTACTTAGTTTTGGACTTTCGTGTCTCGAACCACTGCTGTGCTTTTCAAAGTCTATTTTGACTTTCAAAACTTCCATCTACTAACCACTCGGCTACGGTGACCACACTACAATACGCTATAATTAGTATATTTGACTCTTGATAGTAAGCTTTGTAAAAAAATATATCAACAATTTGTTTAAAAAAGCAAGTATTTCAGATCTGGCATAATTTATGTTCAGAACTGACGAGTATGTGAACTTTTAAAATGTATTCTCGCAATACAATAAAAAAATAACGAACCGACCGCAAGTAATAACAAATCAGACAGACCACAGGTGAAGATTTGGTACACTTGAAAGGCCTTGAAATATCTAAATATAAACGATTCTTTTCACTTGAAAGACCTTGAAATATCTGAATATAAACGAGAATCGAAAGGACCGATACACAATTGTCGTTTTATTTTGGTTAATTGTTGTCTTATTTGACTTTCTAAACATTAAAAGTGTAAAAACATATGCCATACCATATATTTTTTCAACAACACTCTTATTGTACAAGTTAGATACATTATTATTGAAACAAGAGAATATGCCCGTATTGGATATAACATACGTTATATCCAATACGGGCCGCTTCTTTTGTTTCAATAGTACTGTATCCTATACACGTACTCGAGACAACTTTCTATTTGCCAGTGACATACGGCAGGTCGATGCGGGTACTCCGGTTTCCTGCTTCAATGTAACTCGTGATCGCGTTGCGTTTGAAAGTGGAATTAAATACGTATTTCCTATAACCCGCACAAAATACAGCAGACATTATACAATCCTATTAATACGAACCGTAAAACTGTAAATATAGTAATTAGTGCATATACAGGACAATGGTGGCTATACATTGAAATATTGTTGACCTTCCAATTAATAAATGATGCTTCAAGAGGGGGAGTTGGGAGCTCATGAACTGGTGTAACCCGGCCACTTTGTGTGCCCGTTTCAAAACAGGATCTAGATTTCTAACGTCATGTGAAGTGGTCTTTTCTATGATGATTTGAGATGATAGGTGTTTGCACACTTTTATTGATGTGGTATTGTTGACAATCACAGTTTATTAATTTTTTTCATAAATCCTCCCAACCTTAGCCAGGATATACAATAGGACCTAGTACTTTGTTGCATGGTGCAGCAACTGTGTGCGGACAAAGGAAAATACAAAATACTGAGTATCAGCATATATATTTAAAGACTTCTTTGTAGAATGAGTCAACATTCTATATTACGTGGATGGCCGCCCATTGTTATATGAATATAAATAGAAAGTTAGTCTATACTATATTTCCCTATTTTGCATTAACTTATAATAAGTGATTAAATTTGTCAGTGACTTCCGGCAGGTGAGTGGTTTTCTCCGGGTACCCCGGTGTCTACCACTATAACCGACCACTACGATATAACTGAAATATTGTTGAAAGTGGCGTTTAACACCATAACCCTTAGACACAGTCATTTAATCCTCGCTCTGTAAAGCTAAATATATATATTATGGGTTTTTGACTATAACCTTATTTTTACATTTCATTTTATTAATTTAACATTAAGAACATACCATTGCTGTATTTCGTCTTCAGAAACTGAAAAAGAAAAGAGAAAAACAACATAAGAAATGATATATTGATGACCAGCATGTGATATAAGAAATGATATATTGATGACCAGCATGTGATATAAGAAATGATATATTGATGACCAGCATGTGATATAAGAAATGATATATTGATGACAAGCATGTGATATAAGAAATGATATATTGATGACAAGCATGTGATATAAGAAATGATATATTGATGACCAGCATGTGATATAAGAAATGATATATTGATGACAAGCATGTGATATAAGAAATGATATATTGATGACCAGCATGTGATATAAGAAATGATATATTGATGACCAGCATGTGATATAAGAAATGATATATTGATGACAAGCATGTGATATAAGAAATGATATATTGATGACAAGCATGCGATATAAGAAATGATATATTGATGACAAGCATGCGATATAAGAACCAACAATACCACAAGTCTGATATTTATTTACATAAATATGAAGCAATTTACGACTGAATAATGTGATAACATCATGCAAGCGACAACAGGAATTTCTTATGTTTAACCATCGTCAATAAATAAATTAATTGGACGGTTTGCTGAATGGACGTGTTACGCCATTGTGTATATATTCTTTTTACATAGGGGACTTGGCATAAATTCACTATGTAAATTCAGTTTATACAAATATAGAATATATTCTAAATATGTAAATTAACCCTTGGGACTAAGCACATGAATAGATTTATAAGATATGATGCATTTCTAACTATTTTATATAATAAGTGGTCCCTCGAGGGAGATTAAGATATAGAAATAGGTTATATTTCCTCTGCTTCGTGGTACAATCCCTCCGAAAGGTATGTTTGTTGACTGGGTGTTCGGGACGAATCAAATACACAGCTCGACCTTAAGACCGAAGGAATATAAGTGTTCCTATCAAGTAACTACACAGCAGCTACTAAAATCAACCGTGTATTAGAAATAGTCGTTCGTAACCCTTTTCAATGTTCCCTTTTGCCACTGTATCCGATTTTTATATCTTATTGTTCTTGTCGCATTTAGAATTGTTCACCCATAAGTCCATCCTACTTCTGCCACCTTTATATGAAACTTTATGTATGGTTTGTAAACTTGTTTTTGTCATGAATAGAGCTAAGCAAAAATACTAATTCCTTGATGTTGAACAACAATCAATTACCCTTATAATAACAGAATATACCACACCTTCGGAACAATTCCAAAATATATGAGAGAAATCGTTATTAATATATGCAATGGACACATTTGTATATATCATTTTGGAACTGTTCTGACAGTGTGACTTTCTTTGTTTATCATTTTATCATACGTTGTATTTACAACATCTACGTTTTGAAACGATACATGATCTATCAGTTTCACTGTTCTAAGTTATCCCCCAATCAAATAACAAATTGCATCTTGTAAAGCCAGGCCCTTGATATGATATATTCTCCCAATTTGGTTAATTCGGAAAAGGCTCGTCGAAGATAAAAGAAAATCAAATAAAAAAAAAATAGAATTCTAGATTATACCTGTCAGAGAGCGAAACGTGAATAAAAAAAATAGAATTCTAGATTATGCCTGTCAGAGAGCGAAACGTGAATAAAAAAAATAGAATTGTAGTTTATACCTGTCAGAGAGCGAAACGTGAATAAAAAAAATAGAATTGTAGTTTATACCTGTCAGAGAGCGAAACGTGAATTAAAAAAATAGAATTCTAGATTATACCTGTCAGAGAGCGAAACGTGAATAAAAATAATAGAATTGTAGTTTATACCTGTCAGAGAGCGAAACGTGAATTAAAAAAATAGAATTCTAGATTATACCTGTCAGAGAGCGAAACGTGAATAAAAAAAATAGAATTGTAGTTTATACCTGTCAGAGAGCGAAACGTGAATTAAGAAAATAGAATTCTAGATTATACCTGTCAGAGAGCGAAACGTGAATAAAAAAATAGAATTGTAGTTTATACCTGTCAGAGAGCGAAACGTGAATAAAAATAATATAATTGTAGTTTATACCTGTCAGAGAGCGAAACGTGAATAAAAATAATAGAATTGTAGTTTATTCCTGTCAGAGAGCGAAACGTGAATTAAAAAAATATAATTTTAGATTATACCTGTCAGAGAGCGAAACGTGAATAAAAAAAATAGAATTGTAGTTTATACCTGTCAGAGAGCGAAACGTGAATTAAAAAAAATAGAATTCTAGATTATACCTGTCAGAGAGCGAAACGTGAATAAAAAAATAGAATTGTAGTTTATACCTGTCAGAGAGCGAAACGTGAATAAAAAAAATAGAATTCTAGATTATACCTGTCAGTGAGCGAAAGGTAAATAACTAAATAGAATTCTAGATTATACCTGTCAGTGAGCGAAACGTGGATAACAAAATTGAATTCTAGATTATGCCTGTCAGTGAGCGAAAGGTAAATAAAAATAATATAATTCTAGATTGTACCTGTCAGTGAGCGAAACGTGGATAAAATAACATAATTCTAGATTATGCCTGTCAGTCAGCGAAAGGTAAATAAAAAAAATAGAATTCTAGATAATACCTGTCAGTGAGCGAAACGTGGTAAAAAATATAATTCTATATTATGCCTGTCAGTGAGCGAAACGGGAATAAAAAAATAGAATTCTAGATTATACCTGTCAGTGAGCGAAACGTGAATAAACAAATAAAATTCTAAATTATACCTGTCAGTGAGCGAAACGTGAATAAAATAAAAAAATAGAATTCTAGATTATACCTGTCAGTGAACGAAACGTGAATAAAAAAAAATCGAATTCTAGATTATACCTGTCAGTGAGCGAAACGTGAATTAAAATAATAGAATTCTAGATTATACCTGTCGGTGAGCTAAACGTGAATAAAAAAACTAGAATTCTAAATTATACCTGTCAGTGAGCGAAACGTGAATAAAAAAATAGAATTCTAGATTATACCTGTCAGTGAGCGAAACGTGAATAAACAAATAAAATTCTAAATTATACCTGTCAGTGAGCGAAACGTGAATAAAATAAAAAAATAGAATTCTAGATTATACCTGTCAGTGAACGAAACGTGAATAAAAAAAAATAGAATTCTAGATTATACCTGTCAGTGAGCGAAACGTGAATTAAAATAATAGAATTCTAGATTATATCTGTCGGTGAGCTAAACGTGAATAAAAAAACTAGAATTCTAAATTATACCTGTCAGTGAGCGAAAGGTAAATAACTAAATAGAATTCTAGATTATACCTGTCAGTGAGCGAAACGTGGATAACAAAATTGAATTCTAGATTATGCCTGTCAGTGAGCGAAAGGTAAATAAAAATAATATAATTCTAGATTGTACCTGTCAGTGAGCGAAACGTGGATAAAATAACATAATTCTAGATTATGCCTGTCAGTCAGCGAAAGGTAAATAAAAAAAATAGAATTCTAGATAATACCTGTCAGTGAGCGAAACGTGGTAAAAAATATAATTCTATATTATGCCTGTCAGTGAGCGAAACGGGAATAAAAAAATAGAATTCTAGATTATACCTGTCAGTGAGCGAAACGTGAATAAACAAATAAAATTCTAAATTATACCTGTCAGTGAGCGAAACGTGAATAAAATAAAAAAATAGAATTCTAGATTATACCTGTCAGTGAACGAAACGTGAATAAAAAAAAATCGAATTCTAGATTATACCTGTCAGTGAGCGAAACGTGAATTAAAATAATAGAATTCTAGATTATACCTGTCGGTGAGCTAAACGTGAATAAAAAAACTAGAATTCTAAATTATACCTGTCAGTGAGCGAAACGTGAATAAAAAAATAGAATTCTAGATTATACCTGTCAGTGAGCGAAACGTGAATAAACAAATAAAATTCTAAATTATACCTGTCAGTGAGCGAAACGTGAATAAAATAAAAAAATAGAATTCTAGATTATACCTGTCAGTGAACGAAACGTGAATAAAAAAAAATAGAATTCTAGATTATACCTGTCAGTGAGCGAAACGTGAATTAAAATAATAGAATTCTAGATTATACCTGTCGGTGAGCTAAACGTGAATAAAAAAACTAGAATTCTAAATTATACCTGTCAGTGAGCGAAACGTGAATAAAAAAAATTAGAATTCTAGATTATACCTGTCAGTGAGCGAAACGTGAATAAAAAAATAGAATTCTAGATTATGCCTGTCAGTGAGAGAAACGTGGATAAGAAAAGGTTGATATCATTTCGGAATGGATGAAGGTAGCTAGCAGTGAAGTCGTTTTTTTAGGAAAAAATAAGCAAAGTTAATGTGTTAATGAGCACTAATGTTAATTTGTTGTCAAAGACACGGATATAGTAGTACATTTGTCGTACTTTAATAGCATATGTCCTCATTCCAGCGGATAAAGCCTCAAATAACACTACAGAGGCTATTAGATAAAACAAACTATAAAACACACTTGGTAACCCATGGTATGCACCAATAATGCTTAACAAAGAAGATGCATGCGTTTTCGTTTTTGTTTTTCTACCAACGACGGTAAACTCAATCTTATATAGGTATAACATATAGATGCGCGCTGCTCTCTAGCTCTGCTCTCTAATTTCTCTCCAATTAAAACTACACATGTGTCTTTTACCCTACAATTGCAAGGAGTGTCATACATATCACTAAATACTGGTGTCAAAACATTCTACAAACACTGACATGTTTTTATGTGTCATTAATATGAAGTGGTCAGATTATATATTTTTTGCGTCTTGTATTAAAATGCAAACAAATACCACTCTGTCTGAACAGTTTGAAAATCCAAATGTGTGTGTTATTGTGTGCATTTTGGTAATGTTATGCTAGGTTATTAGTATGTGTCGTCTATTTCTGCATTTCATCAAGTACATGTATATCACGTGTACCAGATTTACTGGAAAATGAATGTCCGGATAGATAATACGAGTTGACCGGTGAAAGATCCGTCATTGGATAGATGACTACCGAAACATTGACACTTGTATGATACTATATTTCTCATGTTTGTTTGTATATATTGTACTGTGTGTGATCCTTACGAGTTTAACATATAAATAACAACATTTTAGCAAACAGAGAAGATTGAATATTTTAGTATTATACCTTTGAGTATTGTATCCACTATATGATAATTTAAATATTACTCCATTACATATGGCTATTACAGTGAAGCCTGCCTAAACCGAACATCCTTGTGATAAACTTTTGTGTTCGGAATATACAGGTGTCCGGTTTATACAGGTAAAATTAACAAGATTTCCTACATTTTGACTTCAATATTCAGTTAGGTTGATACTTTATCCATGATTCTACTTTATACATGATCCGGTTTAGACAGGTTTAACATTACTTAGATATTATTGATAGTCAATATCGGACCAGTCGTGCACGTGACCGTATGATATTTGACGTAGCGTATGATAAGTTCTCATCGCCACTAAAGGTTAGAGGTCAATGCCTTCCCATGTCTAAGTTTGCTTGATATAATTTTTTATGATATATTGTGCCATGAACTGCATTTCAACCGAAGGGATATCGTACAAAGAATCAGGTCCAGGAATCATATTTCTGACATCATGTGAACACACTGATCATGTTAATGCTTTACAAGAAGAGTTTGAATATACCAAAGGGGTAATCAGAATCCGTATATCGAAGAAGAACAGACAACACAATGGTCAAAAGAAAAGCAAATCATGGGTTAATTACATAATCAGTCAAATTCCTTTCCTAAAATAACAGATTACAATTGAAGCACAGTGAAGCTTGCCTAAGTCAAACCTCTTAGGGATCCCACTCTTATGTTCGGGATAAACAGGTGTTCGGTTTATATGGGTTAATTAAGTAAAGATTTCCTTCATCGGGACTTTCATTTATAGTTCGATTTATACAGGATTCTGGTTTATTCAGACTTCGGTATAGACAGGTTTCACTGTAAGTGTTGTACTATCGTTAAATATGTGGATCTTATCCAAGAATCAATTAGCTGATGCCAGATCATCAATTGTGTATCCGCTATTTTCAGAATACAAAATGATGTCAGACTTCTGGAGTATTTAATTTGAAATGCTGTCATGAAATCTACATCTACAATGTTATGTAACCATTCAAAATTGAAATTGATTGATTGATGCATTTTGTTTGACCCATTTCGATTCCAATGTTATCGCTACGTAACATGTGCATAGCATGTTCAGGTATAAATACGGCATACTTGAATATGCTTAGTTTATAAATTTGGATTGAGACAAGAGTACAATTTGTATGGCAAGTCAAGCTAATTTTCGTCTGTACATTTTCTTTTAAATTGTAAATTTTAAATAAATATAACGATCTACGAGATAGATAGATATTCTCCCTACAAATTCACTTTGTATTGAATGCTGCAACTTCACTTTTTGGATCAAACATGCTTACAGTTGATGAAAACAACTTACTATGTAATAATGTTCAAAACTTTTTAATTCAAAGCAAACATTGTGTTCAAAATCATTAATTATATTATATTTTTTGTATATTATTTCAAAGTTGTTTTTATAATGTTTTTTTCTTCTAAATTACGATTATCTGTTATTCTGTCTCATCATTTTTTAGTGTGTATGATGTCTTGGAAACGGATTAATTTAAGCATTTATTAGCTTGTTTCTGAATCCTGTTGTCAAAATAATGTATGATCATATTGTAATATTTTTGTTGAATTCTATTATTTGCATTATACTTGAAAAATAAAATATGTTTACACTAAGCAAATAAAAACGTCGATATCGAAATTAGTGCGCATGACGTGTTTCCGGAATAATCTTCATCAAGTACCCTCCAAGTCGAAATAAAAAGCAAAGCTTGCTAAAAGAAGGTCACCTTTAGGTCATTCTATGATGATGTCCAATGCAAATGTTTGTGAAGGTGTCCATCTCCAGTCCTAATAGAGAGCTCAGTAATTGATTGATTCGTCATGTACAAAAAAATAGGGTATGCCTTTTTTCTGTTACACTGTACCCTGCATGGGAAACATTAGGTTCTATGGCTAAACGACATGTTTTCTGAGGTGCCGGAAAATACAGCGCATGATCGAAATTATACAATGATAAATTACGTGATAAAAGACATAAAAGCAAGCATCACCTCCAGTGTATGTTGTATTACAAGTATCGTTGATACTTTCATCAAGTTTTATCTGCAATTGTGCTAAGATGGGTGGTACATGAAAAATAATGCAAAAGCTATCTTTTCTTGAAGATAAAATCAAAAATAAACAAAATTTTGCATATGTTTTTGTCCGATTTTGACAGGTAATGTGTGATTTTAAAAAGATATTGAAAATGAAGTGATATTTAAAAGATTATATTTATCAAAAACATTTAACATTCATTTTTTAAATATATTAAATTCACATATATTGTATATCATATTTGGCAAACTTGCGAAGACGATTTGAAGATATCGAAAGGGAAATCAAAATCCGTATATCGAAGAAGAACAGACAACACAATGGCGAAAACAGAAAGGACAAAAAGACAAACAACAATCTTCAAAACATTATACACATAAAACTAAAGATATCGAGTAACATGAACCCCGCGAAATCGGGGATGAAATCAGGTGTTTATGAAGGGTAAGCAGTTCCTGCTCCACTAGGGGCACCCGTCGTGTTACTCTAGTAAAACTGGTGCTGACTTACACCAAGATACGATTATGAAAAGGAAGTTTCATGGTGGTCAATCATTTCACTAATATCAACAATATGAACAATCATCTCTCACCTCTCACCTCTCACCTCAAACCAGTGAACACAAGAGCAAGGTCAAGAACACTTGCGTTTGAAATTTCAGTCCTTACTTCTTGGCACAGACATATATATGTGGCGGGATCAAACATGTTAATGTGATCCGAAAACCTCACTCTTTTGATATTTGGATATGCAACAACAAAACAGATATTACCAAAAATTAAATGTTTGCACAGATTCGCTGCTTCCACAAAAAACCCCCCCACACACATAAACTATCACAAAGTTGAATAACAACATAAACATGGCCAGTACACTAACAGGGTCGGTTCGATTCCACAAAAACCACACATACTCTTTCGCAAAGATGAATACAAAATAAACATGGACAGTACAATAACAGGGTCAGTGAATGACTGTATTATCTGTGAAAGTAACTAACGTTAACTAGAAAAATAAATTGTAGGAATATCCTTCTCTTTAATGTATCTCATTCATTGATATAAAACAAACAAAACAGTAATCACACAACTGACCTTGACCTTTCTCCAAACCAAAACAAAACCACGTGACGTTATACAGTTATGCAAATTCAATTGCATCTAGCTTTGTTTTACGTCATTGGCGTTATTTGTGTTTCTTGCGTGGTGTCCAACACATATTGTGTTGTTTTACGTCATTGACGTTATTTGTGTTTGCTTGCGTGGTGTCCAACACATATTGTGTTGTTTTTTGTGTTTTTTTTTTCTTCGTCTATGCTGCCAGTTTCACTGGATTGTCCTTTTTTTTATTACCCCTTCGGTATTCTCTAAAGAATAAAGAATAGATCAACATAATGGAGAGGCTGTTTAGATCACTTGACCCCAAACAAAAAAGGTGAGCTATTGCCATCATTTAGAGTCTTTGTCGTCTTCGTTCGTAAACTTTTCACATTTCAGACTTCTTCTGCAAAAAACTATGGACAAAAAACCTGGTATGAATGTTCATTAGATTGTCCTTTACCGGGTTATATTGTTTTTGTCGTTAGAAAATTCAGGGGTTTAGGGCTACGGTGTTTAACGCCACTTTTGACTATATATCGCGGAGGAAACCGGAATACCAGTAAAAACCACCGATATGCCGCAAGTCACTAACAAACTTTATCACATTATGTTCACAACCTATTCATGACTTTAGTAAAATGTGAAGGTTGGCAATATACATGTACATGACAAAAGAGAAGTAAAATGTGAAGGTTGGCAATATACATGTACATGACAAAAGAGAAGTAAAATGTGAAGGTTGGCAATATACATGTACATGATAAAAGAGAAGTAAAATGTGAAGGTTGGCAATATACATGTACATGACAAAAGAGAAGTAAAATGTGAAGGTTGGCAATATACATGTACATGATAAAAGAGAAGTAAAATGTGAAGGTTGGCAATATACATGTACATGATAAAAGAGAAGTAAAATGATGTGAAGGTTGGCAATATACATGTACATGATAAAAGAGAAGTAAAATGTGAAGGTTGGCAATATACATGTACATGATAAAAGAGAAGTAAAATGTGAAGGTTGGCAATATACATGTACATGATAAAAGAGAAGTAAAATGTGAAGGTTGGCAATATACATGTACATGACAAAAGAGAAGTAAAATGTGAAGGTTGGCAATATACATGTACATGATAAAAGAGAAGTAAAATGTGAAGGTTGGCAATATACATGTACATGATAAAAGAGAAGTAAAATGTGAAGGTTGGCAATATACATGTACATGATAAAAGAGAAGTAAAATGTGAAGGTTGACAATATACATGTACATGATAAAAGAGAAGTAAAATGTGAAGGTTGACAATATACATGTACATGATAAAAGAGAAGTAAAATGTGAAGGTTGACAATATACATGTACATGATAAAAGAGAAGTAAAATGTGAAGGTTGGCAATATACATGTACATGATAAAAGAGAAGTAAAATGTGAAGGTTGACAATATACATGTACATGATAAAAGAGAAGTAAAATGTGAAGGTTGGCAATATACATGTACATGACAAAAGAGAAGTAAAATGTGAAGGTTGGCAATATACATGTACATGATAAAAGAGAAGTAAAATGTGAAGGTTGGCAATATACATGTACATGATAAAAGAGAAGTAAAATGTGAAGGTTGGCAATATACATGTACATGATAAAAGAGAAGTAAAATGTGAAGGTTGACAATATACATGTACATGATAAAAGAGAAGTAAAATGTGAAGGTTGACAATATACATGTACATGATAAAAGAGAAGTAAAATGTGAAGGTTGACAATATACATGTACATGATAAAAGAGAAGTAAAATGATGTGAAGGTTGGCAATATACATGTACATGACAAAAGAGAAGTAAAATGTGAAGGTTGACAATATACATGTACATGACAAAAGAGAAGTAAAATGTGAAGGTTGGCAATATACATGTACATGATAAAAGAGAAGTAAAATGTGAAGGTTGGCAATATACATGTACATGATAAAAGAGAAGTAAAATGATGTGAAGGTTGGCAATATACATGTACATGATAAAAGAGAAGTAAAATGTGAAGGTTGGCAATATACATGTACATGATAAAAGAGAAGTAAAATGTGAAGGTTGGCAATATACATGTACATGATAAAAGAGAAGTAAAATGATGTGAAGGTTGGCAATATACATGTACATGATAAAAGAGAAGTAAAATGTGAAGGTTGGCAATATACATGTACATGATAAAAGAGAAGTAAAATGTGAAGGTTGGCAATATACATGTACATGATAAAAGAGAAGTAAAATGATGTGAAGGTTGGCAATATACATGTACATGATAAAAGAGAAGTAAAATGTGAAGGTTGACAATATACATGTACATGATAAAAGAGAAGTAAAATGTGAAGGTTGGCAATATACATGTACATGATAAAAGAGAAGTAAAATGTGAAGGTTGGCAATATACATGTACATGATAAAAGAGAAGTAAAATGTGAAGGTTGACAATATACATGTACATGATAAAAGAGAAGTAAAATGTGAAGGTTGACAATATACATGTACATGATAAAAGAGAAGTAAAATGTGAAGGTTGGCAATATACATGTACATGATAAAAGAGAAGTAAAATGTGAAGGTTGGCAATATACATGTACATGATAAAAGAGAAGTAAAATGTGAAGGTTGGCAATATACATGTACATGACAAAAGAGAAGTAAAATGTGAAGGTTGACAATATACATGTACATGATAAAAGAGAAGTAAAATGTGAAGGTTGGCAATATACATGTACATGATAAAAGAGAAGTAAAATGTGAAGGTTGGCAATATACATGTACATGATAAAAGAGAAGTAAAATGATGTGAAGGTTGGCAATATACATGTACATGACAAAAGAGAAGTAAAATGTGAAGGTTGGCAATATACATGTACATGACAAAAGAGAAGTAAAATGTGAAGGTTGGCAATATACATGTACATGATAAAAGAGAAGTAAAATGTGAAGGTTGGCAATATACATGTACATGATAAAAGAGAAGTAAAATGATGTGAAGGTTGGCAATATACATGTACATGATAAAAGAGAAGTAAAATGTGAAGGTTGGCAATATACATGTACATGATAAAAGAGAAGTAAAATGTGAAGGTTGGCAATATACATGTACATGATAAAAGAGAAGTAAAATGATGTGAAGGTTGGCAATATACATGTACATGACAAAAGAGAAGTAAAATGTGAAGGTTGGCAATATACATGTACATGACAAAAGAGAAGTAAAATGTGAAGGTTGGCAATATACATGTACATGATAAAAGAGAAGTAAAATGTGAAGGTTGGCAATATACATGTACATGATAAAAGAGAAGTAAAATGTGAAGGTTGGCAATATACATGTACATGATAAAAGAGAAGTAAAATGTGAAGGTTGGCAATATACATGTACATGATAAAAGAGAAGTAAAATGTGAAGGTTGGCAATATACATGTACATGATAAAAGAGAAGTAAAATGTGAAGGTTGACAATATACATGTACATGACAAAAGAGAAGTAAAATGTGAAGGTTGGCAATATACATGTACATGACAAAAGAGAAGTAAAATGTGAAGGTTGGCGATATACATGTACATGATAAAAGAGAAGTAAAATGTGAAGGTTGGCAATATACATGTACATGATAAAAGAGAAGTAAAATGTGAAGGTTGACAATATACATGTACATGATAAAAGAGAAGTAAAATGTGAAGGTTGGCAATATACATGTACATGACAAAAGAGAAGTAAAATGTGAAGGTTGGCAATATACATGTACATGATAAAAGAGAAGTAAAATGTGAAGGTTGGCAATATACATGTACATGATAAAAGAGAAGTAAAATGTGAAGGTTGGCAATATACATGTACATGATAAAAGAGAAGTAAAATGTGAAGGTTGGCAATATACATGTACATGATAAAAGAGAAGTAAAATGTGAAGGTTGGCAATATACATGTACATGATAAAAGAGAAGTAAAATGTGAAGGTTGGCAATATACATGTACATGATAAAAGAGAAGTAAAATGTGAAGGTTGACAATATACATGTACATGATAAAAGAGAAGTAAATGTGAAGGTTGGCAATATACATGTACATGATAAAAGAGAAGTAAAATGTGAAGGTTGGCAATATACATGTACATGATAAAAGAGAAGTAAAATGTGAAGGTTGGCAATATACATGTACATGATAAAAGAGAAGTAAAATGTGAAGGTTGGCAATATACATGTACATGATAAAAGAGAAGTAAAATGTGAAGGTTGTCAATATACATGTACATGATAAAAGAGAAGTAAAATGTGAAGGTTGACAATATACATGTACATGATAAAAGAGAAGTAAAATGTGAAGGTTGACAATATACATGTACATGATAAAAGAGAAGTAAAATGTGAAGGTTGACAATATACATGTACATGATAAAAGAGAAGTAAAATGTGAAGGTTGGCAATATACATGTACATGATAAAAGAGAAGTAAAATGTGAAGGTTGGCAATATACATGTACATGATAAAAGAGAAGTAAAATGTGAAGGTTGGCAATATACATGTACATGATAAAAGAGAAGTAAAATGTGAAGGTTGGCAATATACATGTACATGATAAAAGAGAAGTAAAATGTGAAGGTTGACAATATACATGTACATGACAAAAGAGAAGTAAAATGTGAAGGTTGGCAATATACATGTACATGATAAAAGAGAAGTAAAATGTGAAGGTTGACAATATACATGTACATGATAAAAGAGAAGTAAAATGTGAAGGTTGACAATATACATGTACATGATAAAAGAGAAGTAAAATGTGAAGGTTGACAATATACATGTACATGATAAAAGAGAAGTAAAATGTGAAGGTTGGCAATATACATGTACATGATAAAAGAGAAGTAAAATGTGAAGGTTGGCAATATACATGTACATGATAAAAGAGAAGTAAAATGTGAAGGTTGGCAATATACATGTACATGATAAAAGAGAAGTAAAATGTGAAGGTTGGCAATATACATGTACATGATAAAAGAGAAGTAAAATGTGAAGGTTGACAATATACATGTACATGACAAAAGAGAAGTAAAATGTGAAGGTTGGCAATATACATGTACATGATAAAAGAGAAGTAAAATGTGAAGGTTGGCAATATACATGTACATGATAAAAGAGAAGTAAAATGTGAAGGTTGGCAATATACATGTACATGATAAAAGAGAAGTAAAATGTGAAGGTTGACAATATACATGTACATGACAAAAGAGAAGTAAAATGTGAAGGTTGGCAATATACATGTACATGATAAAAGAGAAGTAAAATGTGAAGGTTGGCAATATACATGTACATGATAAAAGAGAAGTAAAATGTGAAGGTTGGCAATATACATGTACATGATAAAAGAGAAGTAAAATGTGAAGGTTGACAATATACATGTACATGACAAAAGAGAAGTAAAATGTGAAGGTTGGCAATATACATGTACATGATAAAAGAGAAGTAAAATGTGAAGGTTGGCAATATACATGTACATGATAAAAGAGAAGTAAAATGTGAAGGTTGGCAATATACATGTACATGATAAAAGAGAAGTAAAATGTGAAGGTTGACAATATACATGTACATGACAAAAGAGAAGTAAAATGTGAAGGTTGGCAATATACATGTACATGATAAAAGAGAAGTAAAATGTGAAGGTTGGCAATATACATGTACATGATAAAAGAGAAGTAAAATGTGAAGGTTGACAATATACATGTACATGATAAAAGAGAAGTAAAATGATGTGAAGGTTGGCAATATACATGTACATGACAAAAGAGAAGTAAAATGTGAAGGTTGACAATATACATGTACATGATAAAAGAGAAGTAAAATGATGTGAAGGTTGGCAATATACATGTACATGATAAAAGAGAAGTAAAATGTGAAGGTTGACAATATACATGTACATGATAAAAGAGAAGTAAAATGTGAAGGTTGGCAATATACATGTACATGATAAAAGAGAAGTAAAATGATGTGAAGGTTGGCAATATACATGTACATGATAAAAGAGAAGTAAAATGTGAAGGTTGACAATATACATGTACATGATAAAAGAGAAGTAAAATGTGAAGGTTGGCGATATACATGTACATGATAAAAGAGAAGTAAAATGTGAAGGTTGGCAATATACATGTACATGATAAAAGAGAAGTAAAATGTGAAGGTTGACAATATACATGTACATGATAAAAGAGAAGTAAAATGATGTGAAGGTTGGCGATATACATGTACATGATAAAAGAGAAGTAAAATGTGAAGGTTGACAATATACATGTACATGATAAAAGAGAAGTAAAATGTGAAGGTTGGCAATATACATGTACATGATAAAAGAGAAGTAAAATGTGAAGGTTGACAATATACATGTACATGATAAAAGAGAAGTAAAATGTGAAGGTTGGCAATATACATGTACATGATAAAAGAGAAGTAAAATGTGAAGGTTGGCAATATACATGTACATGATAAAAGAGAAGTAAAATGTGAAGGTTGACAATATACATGTACATGATAAAAGAGAAGTAAAATGATGTGAAGGTTGGCAATATACATGTACATGATAAAAGAGAAGTAAAATGTGAAGGTTGACAATATACATGTACATGATAAAAGAGAAGTAAAATGTGAAGGTTGGCGATATACATGTACATGATAAAAGTGTGCTACCTGTATTATATGCTGCACTATCTACTTGTCCACGTAATTAATTCTATTTATAAATATACTGTTTATCTGTTTGATGATTGTTGATGCTATGCAGCTAATTGGTGCATTAAGGTATGAAGCTGATTGGCAATAGTAGATATTTGTGTTTATGATAGCACGATGTATACATAAAACCTTTATTAGATTTAGGCTGATGAAGAAGGGCAATTGTTACTGTTATTTCCAGGTCCTTGTATGTAAAATAAGTTAATTGATGAGTCGAGTTAATTCAATTCGTAATGTACAAGTAAATATGTGTGTGCACTATAGATAACGATAAAAAATACAAAGGTAGATATCAAATTTATTGCGCACGACGCGTTTCTGGAATAACCTTCATCAGGTACGTAATAACCTTCATCAGGTACGTAATAATCTTCATCAGGTACGTAATAACATTCATCAGGTATGTAATAACCTTCATCAGGTACGTAATAACCTTCATCAGGTACGTAATAACCTTCATCAGGTATGTAATAACCTTCATCAGGTACGTAATAACCTTCATCAGGTACGTAATAACCTTCATCAGGTACGTAATAACCTTCATCAGGTACGTAATAACCTTCATCAGGTACGTAATAACCTTCATCAGGTACGTAATAACCTTCATCAGGTACGTAATAACCTTCATCAGGTATGTAATAACCTTCATCAGGTACGTAATAACCTTCATCAGGTACGTAATAACCTTCATCAGGTACGTAATAACCTTCATCAGGTACGTAATAACCTTCATCAGGTACGTAATAACCTTCATCAGGTACGTAATAAACTTCATCAGGTACGTAATAACCTTCATCAGGTACGTAATAACCTTCATCAGGTATGTAATAACCTTCATCAGGTACGTAATAACCTTCATCAGGTACGTAATAACCTTCATCAGGTACGTAATAACCTTCATCAGGTACGTAATAACCTTCATCAGGTATGTAATAACCTTCATCAGGTACGTAATAACCTTCATCAGGTATGTAATAACCTTCATCAGGTATGTAATAACCTTCATCAGGTTCGTAATAACCTTCATCAGGTACGTAATAACCTTCATCAGGTACGTAATAACCTTCATCAGGTACGTAATAACCTTCATCAGGTACGTAATAACCTTCATCAGGTACGTAATAACCTTCATCAGGTACGTAATAACCTTCATCAGGTACGTAATAACCTTCATCAGGTATGGAATAACCTTCATCAGGTACGTAATAACCTTCATCAGGTATGCTCAAAATCGAAAGATAGGAAAGTCAAATAGTTCAAAAGTTCACCTGCATCAAATTTTAAATCCGCGAACGCTAGGCTTGATCTAAAGCGAAACCATTTCCCAAAATCATAATTTTCGTTATTTACAAATTGTGGAGATAATATAAAACGTTATTAATAAAACATCCAACAACATATTTGTTTGATAAAAAGTGGTGTAAACCTACTTCATTCCAAAATAAAGATAATGTGCAATGGTTATTTGTTGATGTCATTGATGCTTAAATATGAGACAGGCAACCTGTTTGAAGGACGAAGTCCTAAAATTTCAATAATACGATGATCCGTACACGTTAGCCTCACCGGACGCAATTACGAACAATTTCGATGATATTGACCGTGGCATTTGATAAATAAATTTGACCAAATTGATGAAGCTGATTGCATGTTCATATTTCAGATTAAACACCAATATTCCTTTTGAATCATAGCCCATATATTATTCAATGCATTGTTACGGGTTTTAACTTAGAACAGATTTTCATGACCCCGTTCTAGTCACTCTGTGATCTAGATCCGGACACAATTTCGAACGACATCATAATAACCTTTCTAGTGTAAATTATTTAATGACTACTGTTAAAATTGAAAGAGCATTCATTCATTTACGTTCACATATCTATTTGTATATAATACACATGACATAAAAACCTTTCCTTTATTCATACCATAAATGTGTGCCAGTTTGCATTCAGAATTCCTTGGACTCTTCAATAAATAAGGTACATCACGGATTTTGACATTTTGGGATAGATCAAGGTAAGGAAAATGTATTATATTGACTGTTTTTGTTTTAATTTCAATGTGTTCTACATATGCATAGAACCAGGAGATTATATTCTTTCCAATTACAGGCATAAGATGAAGCTTGTGACCAAATATCAGATTCCTGTCATCAATAGTTGCTGAGAAAAATGCGACGAAAAATGTGCATATACATGTATGTTAAATGTGTATAAAAATCAACAAAATCGGCAAACAGGAAGTAGGAATCTGATGGGTCCAAAAACGCTTCCCACAATATGGGGTACCTATATGAAGCTTGTGACCAAATATCAGATTTCTGCCATCAATAGTTACAGAGAAAAATGTGACGAAAAATGTGCATATATGTTCAATGTGTATAAAAACCAACTATGTCGGCAAACAGGAAGCAGGAATCTGATGGGTCCAAAAACGCTTCCCACGATATGGGGTACCTATATGACGCTTGTGACCAGATATCAGATATATTTTACTCTTAATGGTGGATCTAATGGGGCGTCACTGTCCAAAAAAGGAAAATTTATTATAGGGAAAGAACGAACTAGCATTAAGCTCATTATCAGTGGCGTAGCTGCCATTGAGGCAACCAAGGCAGTTGCCTCAGTAAAAACATCAACAACCAAAATTAGGCGTTTCATTTTTCTTTTTTTCTTTAATCCAGCATGGTCAGTGTTATGGAAGAATCAAATTTGTATTGTAATATGATTCAAATAGGCCATAACCACTCGTTTTAAAACGAAACAAATGTATTTTCCTTACTTAAATTGGCGGTAGCTTCTTGAGGGCTGCGCACCCCAGGCCACCTACCTCGGTAATATTTGACCCCAAGCTACGCCCGTGATTATGATAACGTTATAGGGACGTCTCTGTCCAAAAAAATAAAACAAAATACTGTAGGGAAAGAAATGTAGTCTCCTTTGTTATGTACCCATGATACATTTACCTTTAGTGAGATGCATGTCTATATCTGAAACGGTGCATTTACTAATGCTAATGTAATATAGTTATATAGACTTTTATATAAAGTGGGTTAGCTATAATGAAACTGCTTAGGATATCTAAGAAAATCAAAGCTTTGTTTCACATACAATGTAAATACTCTTTTAATGTGAAGGATGAAACAAGATTTCTTTTAGTCTCATCTGAATGTGTGTTAGTGGAATTGGCTAGGTCTCTTTGAAGCACCTCTGAACGCGTAGAGTAAAAAAGGGGGGACTCCAGTCTTGGTCACAATATTTATCTGACGTTTTGCAAATCATTTTTACAGCGTTTTCACAAACACGTTATTTTTTATTTCCGTTTACTGCAAGCGTAGAGTGAAAAGAGGGGACTGCGTCCTTGATCACAAGATTTAATTGACGTTTTGCTAAACAGTTTGCCTAAGAGATGATTTTTACAGTGTTTTCACAAAACAAATTATTTTCTTGTTCAGTTTACTTTATGTTGTGATGAGCAGTATTTTGGGGAAACGAGATTAAACAATATTATATGCCAAATCTCTCATGTATACCAGGTGTGTGTTAATATATCTATAATTAACTTTGCATGTTCTCCTGATGTGTGCATATCTTTGATATAATTGATGATCAACGTTCCCGTGACCAATTCTTTACATTTTCTGGACAAAATATGGACGTCTAGCTGTTATATTTTTTTGTTTATATTTTAGCCAATGTAATTTTACAATTTCCTTGATTTAAATAACATCACTTTATATTGTTGCTGACATATAATTAACATTCTTTGGCAAGACGAAACGGAACAACACAAACCAATAATGATTGGAGAAGGTATTGGACTATGAATACACTGTCAAAAATATTTAACCACATTGGTGGTTTAACGGTTAGCATGCTAGCCTCGTGGGTTCGAGCCCCGATAGGGTAAAACCAAAGATTATAAAATTAGTATTTGTTGCTTCTCTGCTAAGCACGCAGCATTAAGGAGAATTAGTGCTGGACACCAGAGTTCCCCGTGAAAGCCTACAAACATTCGTAAAGCATTTACTAACTTACTTGCATGACCGCGTCATTTCACTAAGAGGAGAGGTTTGAACCCATAGAACTAGTCTAGCCCCGTCACATTTTCTTGAAGTGCCTGTACTATGCTAGGAAGTGAACGGTCATGTGTATGTGTGTGTTAGGGGTATCGTTACCAAGCCTGTACCAAGACAGGAAAGTGAACGGTCATGTGTATGTGTGTGTTAGGGGTATCGAATTTCCTTCTTTCTACGATTTCAATATTTTATTTTGTAATTGTTCTGACAGTTTTTCATTTGTATGCGTTTTTGTGTTAATCATATATGATAGTATCGAGTACACTTCCAGGGATGACATTTGTGTTAATCATATATGATAGTATCGAGTACACTTCCAGGGATGACGTTTTTGTGTTAATCATATATGATAGTATCGAGTACACTTCCAGGGATGACGTTTTTGTGTTAATCATATATGATAGTATCGAGTACACTTCCAGGGATGACGTTTTTGTGTTAATCATATATGATAGTATCGAGTACACTTCCAGGGATGACGTTTTTGTGTTAATCATATATGATAGTATCGAGTACACTTCCAGGGATGACGTTTTTGTGTTAATCATATATGATTGTATCGAGTACACTTCCAGGGATGACGTTTGTGTTAATCATATATGATAGTATCGAGTACACTTCCAGGGATGACGTTTTTGTGTTAATCATATATGATAGTATCGAGTACACTTCCAGGGATGACATTTGTGTTAATCCTATATGATAGTATCGAGTACACTTCCAGGGATGACATTTGTGTTAATCCTATATGATAGTATCGAGTACACTTCCAGGGATGACGTTTTTGTGTTAATCATATATGATAGTATCGAGTACACTTCCAGGGATGACGTTTTTGTGTTAATCATATATGATAGTATCGAGTACACTTCCAGGGATGACGTTTTTGTGTTAATCATATATGATAGTATCGAGTACACTTCCAGGGATGACGTTTTTGTGTTAATCATATATGATAGTATCGAGTACACTTCCAGGGATGACGTTTTTGTGTTAATCATATATGACAGTATCGAGTACACTTCCAGGGATGACGTTTTTGTGTTAATCATATATGATAGTATCGAGCACACTTCCAGGGATGACGTTTTTGTGTTAATCATATATGATAGTATCGAGTACACTTCCAGGGATGACGTTTTTGTGTTAATCCTATATGATAGTATCGAGTACACTTCCAGGGATGACGTTTTTGTGTTAATCCTATATGATAGTATCGAGTACACTTCCAGGGATGACGTTTTTGTGTTAATCCTATATGATAGTATCGAGTACACTTCCAGGGATGACGTTTTTGTGTTAATCCTATATGATAGTATCGAGTACACTTCCAGGGATGACGTTTTTGTGTTAATCCTATATGATAGTATCGAGTACACTTCCAGGGATGACATTTGTCCGGTTTTATTTATTTTTTATTTTTATTTTTTTATTTTATTTTATCTTTTATATACAGTTTTCTGTTGTTCTTTGCATTCAAAGACTTTTTCCGTCAGTTTTGTGTATCTTTTCATCAAACTATCTTAATTTTGTATCTAGAAATAACAAATTACCGAAGAAATCTATCTCAAAACTTTACAATTGTATACACTAAAAAGAAACGTACGTTATATTTTACTTGTTTGATGTGCCAAGATGGAAAACAAACTTTATTATCTTCTTAATGAAAAGGTTATTTCTTTAACACGTGTTTATAAACTTATATTAAACAACGAACACTTTCCAAGGGATACTCTATGATATATCAATAAAAACGTAGATATCAAATCTAGTGCGCACGACGTGTTTCTGGAATAACCTTCATCAGGTGACGCTCAAAGCCAAAATATTTGAAAGCCAAATAATAAAACCATTGTTGTGAAAAAAAAGATCAAACAGTGATGGTCAACAACTCAACCAATATCAACACAGTGTCAGTGAACAATCACCCCTCACCTTCACTCAGTGTACACAAATAAAGATAACGAGATATGACGTTGGGAATTCCAGATCTTAGCTTGGGACAGGCACAAAAATATTGTTAATGTGATCCTAAAACTCCCCAGACAAAAAAATGGGGTTAATGTGATCCCAAGCCTCCCCAGACACAGACATGTTGTTAATGTCATCCTAACCCTCCCCAGACACAAAAATGTTGTTAATATGATCCTAACCCTCCCCAGATACAAACATGTTGTTAATATGATCCTAACCCTCCCCAGACACAAAAATGTTGTTAATGTGATCCCAACCCTCCTCAGACACAAACATGTGGTTGATGTGATCCCAACCCTCCCCAGACACAAACATGTGGTTAATGTAATCCCAACCCTCCCCAGACACAAACATGTGGTTAATGTCATCCTAACCCTCCCCAGACACAAACATGTTGTTAATGTGATCCCAACCCTCCCCAGACACAAAAATGTTGTTAATGTGATCCCAACCCTCCCCAGACACAAAAATATTGTTAATGTGATCCCAACCCTCCCCAGACACAAACATGTGGTTGATGTGATCCCAACCCTCCCCAGACACAAACATGTTGTTAATGTGATCCCAACCCTCCCCAGACACAAACATGTGGTTGATGTGATCCCAACCCTCCCCAGACACAAACATGTTGTTAATGTGATCCCAACCCTCCCCAGACACAAACATGTGGTTGATGTGATCCCAACCCTCCCCAGACACAAACATGTTGTTGATGTGATCCCAACCCTCCCCAGACACAAACATGTGGTTAATGTGATCCCAACCCTCCCCAGACACAAGCATGTGGTTGATGTGATCCCAACCCTCCCCAGACACAAACATGTGGTTGATGTGATCCCAACCCTCCCCAGACACAAACATGTGGTTAATGTGATCCCAACCCTCCCCAGACACAAACATGTTGTTAATGTGATCCCAACCCTCCCCAGACACAAACATGTGGTTAATGTGATCCCAACCCTCCCCAGACACAAACATGTGGTTAATGTGATCCCAACCCTCCCCATACACAAAAATGTTGTTATTGTAATCCCAACCCTCCCCAGACACAAACATGTGGTTGATGTGATCCCAACCCTCCCCAGACACAAACATGTTGTTGATGTGATCCCAACCCTCCCCAGACACAAACATGTGGTTAATGTGATCCCAACCCTCCCCATACACAAAAATGTTGTTATTGTAATCCCAACCCTCCCCAGACACAAACATGTGGTTGATGTGATCCCAACCCTCCCCAGATACAAACATGTTGTTAATGTGATCCCAACCCTCCCCAGACACAAACATGTCGTTAATGTGATCCCAACCCTCCCCAGACACAAACATGTTGTTAATGTGATCCCAACCCTCCCCAGACACAAACATGTGGTTAATGTGATCCCAACCCTCCCCAGACACAAACATGTGGTTGATGTGATCCCAACCCTCCCCAGACACAAAAATGTTGTTAATGTGATCCCAACCCTCCCCAGACACAAACATGTTGTTAATGTGATCCCAACCCTCCCCAGACACAAACATGTGGTTGATGTGATCCCAACCCTCCCCAGACACAAACATGTGGTTAATGTGATCCCAACCCTCCCCAGACACAACCATGTTGTTAATGTGATCCCAACCCTCCCCAGACACAAACATGTTGTTGATGTGATCCCAACCCTCCCCAGACACAAACATGTTGTTGATGTGATCCCAACCCTCCCCAGACACAAACATGTTGTTGATGTGATCCCAACCCTCCCCAGACACAAACATGTTGTTAATGTAATCCCAACCCTCCTCAGACACAAACATGTTGTTGATGTGATCCCAACCCTCCCCAGACACAAACATGTTGTTAATGTAATCCCAACCCTCCCCAGACACAAACATGTTGTTGATGTGATCCCAACCCTCCCCAGACACAAACATGTGGTTAATGTGATCCCAACCCTCCCCATACACAAACATGTTGTTGATGTGATCCCAACCCTCCCCAGACACAAACATTGATAACTAGATCTCCAACGACTATATATAAAAACAAACAAAACAAAACCTAAACAGATTGGCGTCAACTCAAACAGACCGCATACTATCACATGACAATATAAACATGGTCAGTACAATAACAGGGTCAATGAATGACAATATAAACATGGTCAGTACAATAGCAGGGTCAATGAATGACAATATAAACATGGTCAGTACAATAGCAGGGTCAATGAATGCTCGTAGTTAACTATTAGCTAGAAATGTGAAATATGTTGGTTAACGACCAATACATTTAGGACAAATAAATCATAACTGATACTTTTGACAGATCTAATATAAAAAATAAGTCATAACACTGCAACAAATATAACTTATCACAAAGTAGAAACAACATAGAATCTTATTTATCAAAAACCATAACAAGATATAAATTAAACCAATTAGTGTAAAACTCTTCAAAAGTACGATTGTCACGGGTATATTCGACTTGTTACAAGTTGTCAGATATTAAGAACATTAAATCGTCATGGGTATGTTTGACTTATCAGAAGTAAAGAACATGAAATTGTCACGGGTATATTCGACATGTCAGAAGTAAAGAACGTGGAATTTTCACGGGTATATTCGATTTGTCAGAAGTAAAGAACGTGGAATTTTCACGGGTATATTCGATTTGTCAGAAGTAAAGAACATAGAATTGTCAAGGGTATATTCGATTTGTCAGAAGGAAAGAACATGGAATTGTCAAGGGTATATTCGATTTGTCAGAAGTAAAGAACATGGAATTGTCACAGGTTTATTCGACATGTCAGAAGTACAGAACATGGAATTGTCACGGGCATATTCGACTTGTCTGGGGTAAAGAACATGGAATTGTCACTGGTATATTCGACTTGTCAGAAGTAAAGAACATGGAACTGTCACGGGTATGTTCCACTTTTCAGAGGTAAAGAACATGAAATTGTCACTAGTATATTCGATTTGTCAGAAGCTAAGAACCCGGAATTGTCGTGAGTATATTCGATTTGTCAGATTTGTCAGAGGTAAAGCCCACGGAATCGTCACGGGTATGTTCAACTTGTCACTGGATTATTCGGTTTGTCAGAAGTAAAGAACATGGAATTGTCACGAGTATATTCGATTTGTGAGAAGGAAAGAACATGGAATTGTCGCGGGTATATTCGATTTGTCAGAAGTAAAGAACGTGGAATTATCACGGGTATATTCGATTTGTCAGAAGTAAAGAACATGGAATTGTCACGGGTATATTTGACTCCTCAGAAGTAAATAGTATGGAATTGTCACTGGTATATACGACTTGTCAGAAGTAATTAACATGGAATTGTCACGGTTATATTCGACATGTCAGAAGTACAGAACATGGATTTATCACCGGTATGTTCGACTTGTCTGGGGTAAAGAACATGGAATTGTTACGGGTATATTCGATTTGTCAGAGGTAAAGAGCGTGGAATGGTCTCGGGTATGTTTGTCTTGTCTGGGGTAAAGAATATGGAATTGTCACGGGTATATTCAACTTGTCTGGGGTAAATAACATGTAATTGTCACGGGTATATTTGACTTGTCTTGGGTAAAGAATATGGAATTGTCAAGGGTATGTTCGATTTGTCAGAGGTAAAGAACGTGGAATTGTCACGGGTATATTCGACATGTCAGAAGTAAAGAACATGGAATTGTCACGGGTATTTTCGACTTGTCTGGGGTAAAGAACGTGGAACTGTCACGGGTATGTTCCACTTTTCAGAGGTAAAGAACATGAAATTGTCACTGCTATATTCGATTTGTCAGAAGCTAAGAACCCGGAATTGTCGTGAGTATATTCGATTTGTCAGATTTGTCAGAGGTAAAGCCCACGGAATCGTCACGGGTATGTTCAACTTGTCACTGGAATATTCGGTTTGTCAGAAGAAAAGAAAATGGAATTATCACGGGTATTTTCGATGTGTCAGAATTTAAGAACGTTGATTTGTCACGGGTGTGTTCGACTTGTCATGGGTATATTCGACTTGTCAGAAGTAAAGAATATGGAATTGTCACGGATGTGTTCGACTTGTCACGGGTATATTCGACTTGTTAGAAGCTAAGGAACGTGGAATTGCCACGGGTATGTTCCAATTGTCAGAGGTAAAGAACATAGAATTGTCACGGGTATGTTCGATTTGTCAGAAGTTAAGAACGTGGAATTATCACGGGTATATTCGATTTGGGAGAAGTAAAGAACATGGAATTGTCACGGGTATATTCGATTTGTCAGAAGTTAGGAACATGGAATTGTCACGGGTATTTTCGATTTGTCAGAAGTTAAGAACATAGAATCGGCACGGGTATGTTCGACTTGTCAGAAGTAAAGAACGTTGAATTGTCACAAGTTTATTCGACTTGTCAGAAGTAAAGAAAGTTGAATTGTCACAGGTATATTCGACTTGTCAGAAGTAAAGAACGCTTAATTGTCACAGGTATATTCGACTTGTCAGAAATAAAAAAACGTTGAATTGTCACAGGTTTATTCGACTTGTCAGAAGTAAAGAAGGTGAAATTGTCACGGGTTTATTCGACTAGTCAGAAGTAAAGAACATGGAATTGTCACGGGTATTATCGACTTGTCAGAAGTAAAGAACTTGGAATTGTCACGGATATATTCGGTTTGTCAGAAGTAAAGAACGTGGAATTGTCACAGGTATATTCGACTGGTCTGAAGTAAAGAACATGGAATTGTCACGGGTATATTCGACTTGTCAGAAGTAAAGAACGTGGAATTGTCACGGGTTAATTCGACCATTCAGAAGTAAAAAACGATGAATTGTCAGGGTTTAATCGACTTATCAGAAGTAAAGAACGTGGAATTGTCACAGGTATCTTCGACTTGTCAGAAGTAGAGAACGTGTAATTGTCACGGGTTTATTCGACTTGTCAGAAGTAAAGAACGTGGAATTGTCACGGGTATGTTCGACTTGTATGGGGTAAAGAACGCGGAATTATCACGGCTTTATTGGATTTGTCAGAGGTAAAGAACATGGAATTGTCACCGGTAAATTCGACATGTCAGAAGTAAAGAAGGTGAAATTGTCACGGGTATATTTCATTTGTCAGAGGTAAAGAACGTGGAATTGTCTCGGGAATATTCGACTCGACGGAGGTAAAGAATGGCCATCCTTATCATTGTGGTATTACTGTTTCAATTCTTGTAATAAAGGGAAAACTTTTATATTCGGACGAACTCCTTCCTGACACCGGGCGTTTTACATATACCGCTACTTATGTACTACTGTGTACCACGAAAACAAACTTTTTTATTTCTATATGTCAAATCGAGAAAAAGGGGGGAGAATGTATTATAAACTGAGACTTTTTTCTATCGCTTTCAAACAAAATCGAAACAAACTTTAACAAAGTCCTGGCACGCGACGATACAGTTGAACTACTGCTAAGGTTGGCGTTAAACACCAATCGATCGATGTATCAATCAATCAATGGCTATGAACTTTATTACTCTCTCTTTACTTCCTATTCATAACTCTGAACAAATCTTCAATTAACGTAAACTTCTATTATATAACTTGACTATGTTTACTTTGATTCTTACAAATAACATACACGATTTATTTATCTGGTAGGCAAACTGATTTGTAATATAACATGTCAAAATGTGCATTGAAACAGATAAATCACGATTGTCCATAGATCCACACGCTATAGCAATCATTAAAAAAAACTGCAGTGCGATAGTAAGTTCGAAGCAATATTAAAGCAAAAGATGATATTGATTTTATAAACTAGAAGCCTCCCTTGGCGATATCACCCAGTCGATAAATCGATAATGTCCTATAAAGACAAATATAATTTGCAGGAATAAAATTGAGATGATAAAAAGCAATGTATTTTAAACTTGAAAGACTTCATTGTGTTACCACACAGTTAGTTAAAAGCTAAGTTGGGGCACATGAAGGGTACGCATAATTATCACATGTGCACTCAATTATAGAAAGTATTTAGAGAAATATGTGGGATATTTTTTTTTGGGGGGGGGGGGGGGGAGAGGGGAGTGTAATTATCCCCCTTGAAATTCTTCAACGACTACGTTCCATTTTGATTTCGATATACATTTTTGGCAGATACCGCACCGAAATCGAAATGAATTTGTAAATATCTATTAATATAAAAATAATAATATATATTTATATAGATACTTACAGTACGTTTTCTTCTTAAGATCCACAACTTCCTCTGGTTTTAATTTACTGTTCTTTTTTCCCATTTCTAAATCCCTAGAAACACAGGCATATTTACTCTCTCTTACTTATTTATTATCCTGATCCATGTGCATGTACCAAAAATATAGCAACTAACATACACGATCCTTCTCTCGACTAAATACGTAAGGTCAAATTATAGAAGTTTACATCAGAGGCCTTCCGAATGCTGTTGTTGATTCTGATTAGTTTATCGTCATAGTAAAAGTCTATAGAGAATTGGCGCCAACTGTAATTCATTAACATGCAAATATATAATAATTATGTCGTGTAATTATCATCCATCATGATATAGATAATCTACATATTTTGGATTTAGTCATCAGACAAATTGAAAATCGATTTTTAGGTTTGTTTTTGTTGTTTCCAATAGATGTAAGATTGTTGTCGTTTCCAATATATAGAAATCTTTACTTTGTATGAGTGTACATGTTTATTATATGGAATATACACAAATACATATAAACATATCTAATCTGTGTTCTCGTATATCTTTGTTTAATATACAGTTAAACCTGTATAAAGAGGTCAGATCTGGGATAAAGAACAAGTGACCTTATAAGACAGGTGACATCTTAAATGAGGTTCAATTCATATGAAATTTTTCATGTCAGGACTTGAAAAAGGTAACATTTTAATACAAGTGGCTGTTTAATAGAGGTGACCACATGGGCAGGTTTGATGTAGTTAAATGAGAATTCAATTAAACATATTTCAATCTTAAAAGAGGTTCAATTTTCCATGAGAGGACTTAAAAATGTCACCTTTTAATACAAGTGACTGCTTAATAGAGGTGACCACATGGGCATGTTTTACTGTATATAGAATGTACAACAATATATATACCGATCTAAACTATGTTCTAGTATATCTTAATTCGTTTTAAAGAATCTAGTTGAATGAGAAATCAATTAAACATATTTCAATCTTCGTTCTACTTATGAGATGGGTTTTCCGGATATTCCGGTTTTCTCCGCCAATAAAACTGACAGCCACGATATATAGCTGATATATTGTTGAAAGTGGCGTTAAACACCATGCATCGAACCTTACTAATGAAATACGTGTAATTAATAATCGATTTCAATTAATTAATTTCTGAATACGGACGCATTGTCGTAGAGTGAGATATTTAAGCATTTAATGATTTTTGAATTATCTAAAATCAGTGTCTTGTTTACGAGTGAGCGAGTAATTGTTGTTTAACGCCAACTCAGCATTTTTCAGCTATATCATGGCGAGAACAAATTACATTTGATGAGATGATGAAAAAGATGATGATGATGATGTCCGCTTTGTAGTAGTCCAATACGCTTAGTCGGATTGTCATAGTGCTAGCTGAATGAAACACCAGTTAGAGGATAGTCATGCCGCTCTACTCTGACCAACAATTAGAGGATAGCCATGCCGCTCTACTCTGACCAACAATTAGACGATAGCCATGCCGCTCTACTTTGATCAACAATTAGAGGATAGCCATGCCGCTCTACTCTGACACATTATCCAGTTAGAGGATAGCCATGCCGCTCTACTCTGTAGCCATGCCGCTCTACTCTGTAGCCATGCCGCCCTACTCTGACACATTATCCTCATTCTGAGCCAACCATTCTTTTCTTTTTCTCCTTAATGCTGCGTGCTTAGCGGAGAAGTAACAAATACCAATTTAATAGTCTTTGGTTTGACCCAACCGGGGCTCTCACCCACAATCTACCACACTCCATTACACCACCGTTGCGATTTTTTTTTATGCACATATAAAATGTGTGCATGATTTTAAAGGAAAAAGGAAATTAATAAACAAAGTAAGTTATAACAGAGAAAAGAGTTAGTTTGTCTATTATATAGATCCCCACATTCTTCTAACGTCCTACGTGCGAGCATGCGAGCGTGCGTGTGTGGGTTATGTAAGGGTGAGATAGAATATGAAAGGATGAAGGTATATCTAAATTCTTTACATTTGAATAAGCATTTCATTGCTAACAGGTCCGTCGTTGTAGTGATCGTGTGGCAGTTGGATTTACAACTACCTAGGCAATCAGTAACTATCACCGCTAACGTTGTGAGTTCGAATCCCACTCATTGCGAGGTGTACTCAATACAACATTATGTGATAAAGTATATCAGTCACTTGCGGGGATCGGTGGTTTTCTTTGGGAACTCTGGTTTCCTCCACCAATCAAACTGACAGCCACGATATTGCTGAAATATTGTTGAAAGTGGCGTTAAGCATCACAATCCTAACCCCTAACCCCAAAGGATTTGACACAAGTATAATACCAGCTTACATTACCATCTTTACATACAATATAACTTTACAATATAACTTTACAATATAACTTTACAATATAACTTTACAATATAACTTTACAATATAACTTTACAATATAACTTTACAATATAACTTTACAATATAACTTTACAATATAACTTTACAATATAACTTTACAATATAACTTTACAATATAACTTTACAATATAACTTTACAATATAACTTTACAATATAACTTTACAATATAACTTTACAATATAACTTTACAATATAACTTTACAATATAACTTTCTTTACATCACATACTATGTAACATCACAACTACAGTAAGAGAAAACCACAGACTTCATAAACATATAATGTACAAACAGCTGTTAGCTCTAGTATACATATATTGTACAAACAGCTGTTAGTTCTAGTATATATATATTGTACAAACAGCTGTTAGTTCTAGTATACATATATTGTACAAACAGCTGTTAGTTCTAGTATACATATATTGTACAAACAGCTGTTAGTTCTAGTATACATATATTGTACAAACAGCTGTTAGTTCTAGTATACATATATTGTACAAACAGCTGTTAGTTCTAGTACACATATATTGTACAAACAGCTGTTAGTTCTAGTATAAATATATTGTACAAACAGCTGTTAGTTCTAGTACACATATATTGTACAAACAGCTGTTAGTTCTAGTATACATATATTGTACAAACAGCTGTTAGTTCTAGTACACATGTATTGTACAAACAGCTGTTAGTTCTAGTACACATGTATTGTACAAACAGCTGTTAGTTCTAGTATACATATAATGTACAAACAGCTGTTAGTTCTAGTATACATATATTGTACAAACAGCTGTTAGTTCTAGTATACATATATTGTACAAACAGTTGTTAGTTCTAGTATACATATATTGTACAAACAGCTGTTAGTTCTAGTATACATATATTGTACAAACAGCTGTTAGTTCTAGTATACATATATTGTACAAACAGCTGTTAGTTCTAGTATACATATATTGTACAAACAGCTGTTAGTTCTAGTATACATATAGTGTACAAACAGCTGTTAGTTCTAGTATATATATATTGTACAAACAGCTGTTAGTTCTAGTATACTTATATTGTACAAACAGCTGTTAGTTCTAGTATATATATATTGTACAAACAGCTGTTAGTTCTAGTATATATATATTGTACAAACAGCTGTTAGTTCTAGTATACTTATATTGTACAAACAGCTGTTAGTTCTAGTATATATATATTGTACAAACAGCTGTTAGTTCTAGTATATATATATTGTACAAACAGCTGTTAGTTCTAGTATACTTATATTGTACAAACAGCTGTTAGTTCTAGTATACATATATTGTACAAACAGCTGTTAGTTCTAGTATATATATATTGTACAAACAGCTGTTAGTTCTAGTATACATATATTGTACAAACAGCTGTTAGTTCTAGTATGTATATATTGTACAAACAGCTGTTAGTTCTAGTATACATATATTGTACAAACAGCTGTTAGTTCTAGTATACATATATTGTACAAACAGCTGTTAGTTCTAGTATACATATATTGTACAAACAGCTGTTAGTTCTAGTACACATATATTGTACAAACAGCTGTTAGTTCTAGTATACATATATTGTACAAACAGCTGTTAGTTTTAGTACACATATATTGTACAAACAGCTGTTAGTTCTAGTATACATATATTGTACAAACAGCTGTTAGTTCTAGTACACATGTATTGTACAAACAGCTGTTAGTTCTAGTACACATATATTGTACAAACAACTGTTAGTTCTAGTATACATATATTGTACAAACAGCTGTTAGTTCTTGTACACATATATTGTGCAAACAGCTGTTAGTTCTAGTATACATATATTGTACAAACAGCTGTTAGTTCTAGTATACATATATTGTACAAACAGCTGTTAGTTCTAGTACACATATATTGTACAAACAACTGTTAGTTCTAGTATACATATATTGTACAAACAGCTGTTAGTTCTTGTACACATATATTGTACAAACAGCTGTTAGTTCTAGTATACATATATTGTACAAACAGCTGTTAGTTCTAGTACACATGTATTGTACAAACAGCTGTTAGTTCTAGTACACATGTATTGTACAAAGAGCTGTTAGTTCTAGTATACATATAATGTACAAACAGCTGTTAGTTCTAGTATACATATATTGTACAAACAGTTGTTAGTTCTAGAATACATATATTGTACAAACAGCTGTTAGTTCTAGTATACATATATTGTACAAACAGCTGTTAGTTCTAGTATACATATATTGTACAAACAGCTGTTAGTTCTAGTATACATATATTGTACAAACAGCTGTTAGTTCTAGTACACATATATTGTACAAACAGCTGTTAGTTCTAGTATACATATATTGTACAAACAGCTGTTAGTTCTAGTACACATGTATTGTACAAACAGCTGTTGGTTCTAGTACACATGTATTGTACAAACAGCTGTTAGTTCTAGTATACATATAATGTACAAACAGCTGTTAGTTCTAGTATACATATATTGTACAAACAGTTGTTAGTTCTAGTATACATATATTGTACAAACAGCTATTAGTTCTAGTATACATATATTGTACAAACAGCTGTTAGTTCTAGTATACATATATTGTACAAACAGTTGTTAGTTCTAGTATACATATATTGTACAAACAGCTGTTAGTTCTAGTATACATATATTGTACAAACAGCTGTTAGTTCTAGTATACATATATTGTACAAACAGTTGTTAGTTCTAGTATACATATATTGTACAAACAGCTGTTAGTTCTAGTATACATATAATGTACAAACAGCTGTAAGTTCTAGTATACATATATTGTACAAACATCTGTTAGTTCTAGTATACATATATTGTACAAACAGCTGTTAGTTCTAGTACACATATATTGTACAAACAGCTGTTAGGTCTAGTATACATATATTGTACAAACAGCTGTTAGTTCTAGTATACATATATTGTACAAACAGCTGTTAGTTCTAGTATACATATATTGTACAAACAGCTGTTAGTTCTAGTACACATATATTGTACAAACAACTGTTAGTTCTAGTATACATATATTGTACAAACAGCTGTTAGTTCTTGTACACATATATTGTACAAACAGCTGTTAGTTCTAGTATACATATATTGTACAAACAGCTGTTAGTTCTAGTACACATGTATTGTACAAACAGCTGTTAGTTCTAGTACACATGTATTGTACAAAGAGCTGTTAGTTCTAGTATACATATAATGTACAAACAGCTGTTAGTTCTAGTATACATATATTGTACAAACAGTTGTTAGTTCTAGAATACATATATTGTACAAACAGCTGTTAGTTCTAGTATACATATATTGTACAAACAGCTGTTAGTTCTAGTATACATATATTGTACAAACAGCTGTTAGTTCTAGTATACATATATTGTACAAACAGCTGTTAGTTCTAGTATACATATATTGTACAAACAGTTGTTAGTTCTAGTATACATATATTGTACAAACAGCTGTTAGTTCTAGTATACATATAATGTACAAACAGCTGTTAGTTCTAGTATACATATATTGTACAAACAGTTGTTAGTTCTAGTATACATATATTGTACAAACAGCTGTTAGTTCTAGTATACATATATTGTACAAACAGTTGTTAGTTCTAGTATACATATAATGTACAAACAGCTGTTAGTTCTAGTATACATATATTGTACAAACAGTTGTTAGTTCTAGTATACATATATTGTACAAACAGTTGTTAGTTCTAGTATACATATATTGTACAAACAGTTGTTAGTTCTAGTATACATATAATGTACACACAGCTGTTAGTTCTAGTATACATATATTGTACAAACAGTTGTTAGTTCTAGTATACATATATTGTACAAACAGTTGTTAGTTCTAGTATACATATATTGTAGAAACAGCTGTTAGTTCTAGTATACATATAATGTACAAACATCTGTTAGTTCTAGTATACATATATTGTACAAACAGCTGTTAGTTCTAGTATACATATATTGTACAAACAGCTGTTAGTTCTAGTATACATATATTGTACAAACAGCTGTTAGTTCTAGTACACATATATTGTACAAACAGCTGTTAGTTCTAGTACACATATATTGTACAAACAGCTGTTAGTTCTAGTATACATATATTGTACAAACAGCTGTTAGTTCTAGTACACATATATTGTACAAACAGCTGTTAGTTCTAGTATACATATATTGTACAAACAGCTGTTAGTTCTAGTACACATATATTGTACAAACAGCTGTTAGTTCTAGTATACATATATTGTACAAACAGCTGTTAGTTCTAGTACACATGTATTGTACAAACAGCTGTTAGTTCTAGTACACATGTATTGTACAAACAGCTGTTAGTTCTAGTATACATATAATGTACAAACAGCTGTTAGTTCTAGTATACATATATTGTACAAACAGTTGTTAGTTCTAGTATACTTATATTGTACAAGCAGCTGTTAGTTCTAGTATACATATATTGTACAAACAGCTGTTAGTTCTAGTATACATATATTGTACAAACAGTTGTTAGTTCTAGTATACATATATTGTACAAACAGCTGTTAGTTCTAGTATACATATATTGTACAAACAGCTGTTAGTTCTAGTATACATATATTGTACAAACAGTTGTTTGTTCTAGTATACATATATTGTACAAACAGCTGTTAGTTCTAGTATACATATAATGTACAAACAGCTGTTAGTTCTAGTATACATATATTGTACAAACAGCTGTTATTTCTAGGATACATATATTGTACAAACAGCTGTTAGTTCTAGTATACATATATTGTACAAACAGTTGTTAGTTCTAGTATACATATATTGTACAAACAGTTGCTAGTTCTAGTATACATATATTGTACAAACAGTTGTTAGTTCTAGTATATATATAATGTACAAACAGCTGTTAGTTCTAGTATACATATATTGTACAAACAGTTGTTAGTTCTAGTATACATATATAGTACAAACAGTTGTTAGTTCTAGTATACATATATTGTACAAACAGTTGTTAGTTCTAGTATACATATAATGTACAAACAGCTGTTAGTTCTAGTATACATATATTGTACAAACAGTTGTTAGTTCTAGTATACATATAATGTACAAACAGCTGTTAGTTCTAGTATACATATATTGTACAAACAGTTGTTAGTTCTAGTATACATATATTGTACAAACAGCTGTTAGTTCTAGTATACATATATTGTACAAACAGCTGTTAGTTCTAGTATACATATATTGTACAAACAGCTGTTAGTTCTAGTATACATATATTGTACAAACAGCTGTTAGTTCTAGTATACATATATTGTACAAACAGCTGTTAGTTCTAGTATACATATATTGTACAAACAGCTGTTAGTTCTAGTATACATATATTGTACAAACAGCTGTTAGTTCTAGTATACATATATTGTACAAACAGCTGTTAGTTCTAGTATACATATATTGTACAAACAGCTGTTAGTTCTAGTATACATATATTGTACAAACAGCTGTTAGTTCTAGTATACATATATTGTACAAACAGCTGTTAGTTCTAGTATACATATATTGTACAAACAGCTGTTAGTTCTAGTATACATATATTGTACAAACAGCTGTTAGTTCTAGTATACATATATTGTACAAACAGCTGTTAGTTCTAGTATACATATATTGTACAAACAGCTGTTAGTTATAGTATACATATATTGTACAAACAGCTGTTAGTTATAGTATACATATATTGTACAAACAGCTGTTAGTTCTAGTATACATATATTGTACAAACAGCTGTTAGTTCTAGTATACATATATTGTGCAAACAGCTGTTAGTTCTAGTATACATATATTGTACAAACAGCTGTTAGTTCTAGTATGCATATATTGTACAAACAGCTGTTAGTTCTAGTATACATATATTGTACAAACAGCTGTTAGTTCTAGTATACATATATTGTACAAACAGCTGTTAGTTCTAGTATACATATACTGTACAAACAGCTGTTAGTTCTAATATACATATATTGTACAAACAGCTGTTAGTTCTAGTATACATATATTGTACAAACAGCTGTTAGTTCTAGTATACATATATTGTACAAACAGCTGTTAGTTCTAGTATACATATATTGTACAAACAGCTGTTAGTTCTAGTATACATATATTGTACAAACAGCTGTTAGTTCTAGTATACATATATTGTACAAACAGCTGTTAGTTCTAGTATACATATATTGTACAAACAGCTGTTAGTTCTAGTATACATATATTGTACAAACAGCTGTTAGTTCTAGTATACATATATTGTACAAACAGCTGTTAGTTCTAGTAAACATATATTGTACAAACAACTGTTAGTTCTAGTATACATATATTGTACAAACAGCTGTTAGTTTTAGTATACATATATTGTACAAACAGCTGTTAGTTCTAGTATACATATATTGTACAAACAGCTGTTAGTTCTAGTATACATATATTGTACAAACAGCTGTTAGTTCTAGTATACATATATTGTACAAACAGCTGTTAGTTCTAGTATACATATATTGTACAAACAGCTGTTAGTTCTAGTATACATATATTGTACAAACAGCTGTTAGTTCTAGTATACATATATTTTACAAACAGCTGTTAGTTCTAGTATACATATATTGTACAAACAGCTGTTAGTTCTAGTATATATATATTGTACAAACAGCTGTTAGTTCTAGTATACATATATTGTACAAACAGCTGTTAGTTCTAGTATGCATATATTGTACAAACAGCTGTTAGTTCTAGTATACATATATTGTACAAACAGCTGTTAGTTCTAGTATACATATATTGTACAAACAGCTGTTAGTTCTAGTATACATATATTGTACAAACAGCTGTTAGTTCTAGTATACATGTATTGTACAAACAGCTGTTAGTTCTAGTATACATATATTGTACAAACAGCTGTTAGTTCTAGTATACATGTATTGTACAAACAGCTGTTAGTTCTAGTATACATATATTGTACAAACAGCTGTTAGTTCTAGTATACATATATTGTACAAACAGCTGTTAGTTCTAGTATACATATATTGTACAAACAGCTGTTAGTTCTAGTATACATATATTGTACAAACAGCTGTTAGTTCTAGTATACATATATTGTACAAACAGCTGTTAGTTCTAGTATACATATATTGTACAAACAGCTGTTAGTTCTAGTATACATATATTGTACAAAAAGCTGTTAGTTCTAGTATACATATATTGTACAAACAGCTGTTAGTTCTAGTATACATATATTGTACAAACAGCTGTTAGTTCTAGTATACATATATTGTACAAACAGCTGTTAGTTCTAGTATACATATATTGTACAAACAGCTGTTAGTTCTAGTATACATATATTTTACAAACAGCTGTTAGTTCTAGTATACATATATTGTACAAACAGCTGTTAGTTCTAGTATATATATATTGTACAAACAGCTGTTAGTTCTAGTATACATATATTGTACAAACAGCTGTTAGTTCTAGTATGCATATATTGTACAAACAGCTGTTAGTTCTAGTATACATATATTGTACAAACAGCTGTTAGTTCTAGTATACATATATTGTACAAACAGCTGTTAGTTCTAGTATACATGTATTGTACAAACAGCTGTTAGTTCTAGTATACATGTATTGTACAAACAGCTGTTAGTTCTAGTATACATGTATTGTACAAACAGCTGTTAGTTCTAGTATACATGTATTGTACAAACAGCTGTTAGTTCTAGAATACATGTATTGTACAAACAGCGGTTAGTTCTAGTATACATGTATTGTACAAACAGCTGCTAGTTCTAGTATACATATATTGTACAAACAGCTGTTAGTTCTAGTATACATATATTGTACAAACAGCTGTTAGTTCTAGTATACATATATTGTACAAACAGCTGTTAGTTCTAGTATACATATATTGTACAAACAGCTGTTAGTTCTAGTATACATATATTGTACAAACAGCTGTTAGTTCTAGTATACATATATTGTACAAACAGCTGTTAGTTCTAGTATACATATATTGTACAAACAGCTGTTAGTTCTAGTATACATATATTATACAAACAGCTGTTAGTTCTAGTATACATATATTGTACAAACAGCTGTTAGTTCTAGTATACATATATTGTACAAACAGCTGTTAGTTATAGTATACATATATTGTACAAACAGCTGTTAGTTCTAGTATACATATATTGTACAAACAGCTGTTAGTTCTAGTATACATATATTGTGCAAACAGCTGTTAGTTCTAGTATACATATATTGTACAAACAGCTGTTAGTTCTAGTATACATATATTGTACAAACAGCTGTTAGTTCTAGTATACATATATTGTACAAACAGCTGTTAGTTCTAGTATACATATATTGTACAAACAGCTGTTAGTTCTAGTATACATATATTGTACAAACAGCTGTTAGTTCTAGTATACATATATTGTACAAACAGCTGTTAGTTCTAGTATACATATATTGTACAAACAGCTGTTAGTTCTAGTATACATATATTGTACAAACAGCTGTTAGTTCTAGTATACATATATTGTACAAACAGCTGTTAGTTCTAGTATACATATATTGTACAAACAGCTGTTAGTTCTAGTATACATATATTGTACAAACAGCTGTTAGTTCTAGTATACATATATTGTACAAACAGCTGTTAGTTCTAGTATACATATATTGTGCAAACAGCTGTTAGTTCTAGTATACATATATTGTACAAACAGCTGTTAGTTCTAGTATACATATATTGTACAAACAGCTGTTAGTTCTAGTATACATATATTGTACAAACAGCTGTTAGTTCTAGTATACATATATTGTACAAACAGCTGTTAGTTCTAGTATACATATATTGTACAAACAGCTGTTAGTTCTAGTATACATATATTGTACAAACAGCTGTTAGTTCTAGTATACATATATTGTACAAACAGCTGTTAGTTCTAGTATGCATATATTGTACAAACAGCTGTTAGTTCTAGTATACATATATTGTACAAACAGCTGTTAGTTCTAGTATACATATATTGTACAAACAGCTGTTAGTTCTAGTATACATATATTGTACAAACAGCTGTTAGTTCTAGTATACATGTATTGTACAAACAGCTGTTAGTTCTAGTATACATATATTGTACAAACAGCTGTTAGTTCTAGTATACATGTATTGTACAAACAGCTGTTAGTTCTAGAATACATATATTGTACAAACAGCTGTTAGTTCTAGTATACATGTATTGTACAAACAGCTGTTAGTTCTAGTATACATATATTGTACAAACAGCTGTTAGTTCTAGTATACATATATTGTACAAACAGCTGTTAGTTCTAGTATACATATATTGTACAAACAGCTGTTAGTTCTAGTATACATATATTGTACAAACAGCTGTTAGTTCTAGTATACATATATTGTACAAACAGCTGTTAGTTCTAGTATACATATATTGTACAAACAGCTGTTAGTTCTAGTATACATATATTGTACAAACAGCTGTTAGTTCTAGTATACATATATTGTACAAACAGCTGTTAGTTCTAGTATACATATATTGTACAAACAGCTGTTAGTTCTGGTATACATATATTGTACAAACAGCTGTTAGTTCTAGTATACATATATTGTACAAACAGCTGTTAGTTATAGTATACATATATTGTACAAACAGCTGTTAGTTCTAGTATACATATATTGTACAAACAGCTGTTAGTTCTAGTATACATATATTGTGCAAACAGCTGTTAGTTCTAGTATACATATATTGTACAAACAGCTGTTAGTTCTAGTATACATATATTGTACAAACAGCTGTTAGTTCTAGTATACATATATTGTACAAACAGCTGTTAGTTCTAGTATACATATATTGTACAAACAGCTGTTAGTTCTAGTATACATATATTGTACAAACAGCTGTTAGTTCTAGTATACATATATTGTACAAACAGCTGTTAGTTCTAGTATACATATATTGTACAAACAGCTGTTAGTTCTAGTATACATATATTGTACAAACAGCTGTTAGTTCTAGTATACATATATTGTACAAACAGCTGTTAGTTCTAGTATACATATATTGTACAAACAGCTGTTAGTTCTAGTATACATATATTGTACAAACAGCTGTTAGTTCTAGTATACATATATTGTACAAACAGCTGTTAGTTCTAGTATACATATATTGTACAAACAGCTGTTAGTTCTAGTATACATATATTGTACAAACAGCTGTTAGTTCTAGTATACATATATTGTGCAAACAGCTGTTAGTTCTAGTATACATATATTGTACAAACATCTGTTAGTTCTAGTATACATATATTGTACAAACAGCTGTTAGTTCTAGTATACATATATTGTACAAACAGCTGTTAGTTCTAGTATACATATATTTTACAAACAGCTGTTAGTTCTAGTATACATATATTGTACAAACAGCTGTTAGTTCTAGTATACATATATTGTACAAACAGCTGTTAGTTCTAGTATATATATATTGTACAAACAGCTGTTAGTTCTAGTATACATATATTGTACAAACAGCTGTTAGTTCTAGTATACATATATTGTACAAACAGTTGTTTGTTCTAGTATACATATATTGTACAAACAGCTGTTAGTTCTAGTATACATATAATGTACAAACAGCTGTTAGTTCTAGTATACATATATTGTACAAACAGCTGTTAGTTCTAGTATGCCATAGGGGTAATCAGATGATAGCATAGAGATAATCAGAAGATACCATAAAGGTAATCAGAAGATGCCATAGGGGTAATCAGATAATATCATAGGGGTAATCAGAAGATACCACAGGGGTAATCAGAAGATACCATAGGGGTAATCAGAAGATGCCATAGGGGTAAGCAGAAGATACCATAGGGGTAATCAGAAGATACCAGAGGGGTAATCAGAAGATACCATAGCGGTAATCAGAAGATGCCATAGGGTTAATCAAAAGATACCATAGGGGTATTCAGATGATACTAAAGAGGTAATCAGAAGATACCATAGAGGTAATCAGATGATATCATATTGGTAGTCAGAAGATAACATAGGGGTAATCAGAAGATACCTTTCGTGTAGTCAGAAGATAATATAGGGGTAATCAGATTATACCTCAGGGGTAATCAGAAGATACCATAGGGTTAATCAGAAGATGCCATAGGGGTAATCAGATGATAGCATAGGGATAATCAGAAGATACCATAGAGGTAATCAGAAGATGCCATAGGGGTAATCAGATGATATCATAGTGGTAATCAGAAGATACCACAGGGGTAATCAGAAGATACCATAGGGTTAATCAGAAGATACCACAGTGGTAATCAGAAGATACCATAGGGGTTATCCGAAGATAATATAAGGGTAATCAGAAGATACCATAGGGGTAATCAAAAGATACCAAAGGGATAATCAGAAGATACCATAGAGGTAATCAGAAGATACCATAGGGGTAATCAGATGATACAACAGGGGTAATCAGAAGATGCCATAAGGGTAATCAAAAGATACCATAGGGGTTATCCGAAGATAACATAAGGGTAATCAGAAGATACCATAGGGGTAATCAGAAGATACCAGAGGGATAATCAGAAGATACCATAGAGGTAATCAGAAGATACCATAGGGGTAATCAGATGATACAACAGGGGTAATCAGAAGATGCCATAGGGGTAATCAAAAGATACCATAGGGGTTATCAGAAGATAACATAAGGGTAATCAGAAGATACCATAGGGGTAATCAGAAGATACCAGAGGGGTAATCAGAAGATACCATAGGGGTAATCAGAAGATGCCATAGGGTTAATCAAAAGATACCATAGGGGTATTCAGATGATACTAAAGAGGTAATCAGAAGATACCATAGAGGTAATCAGATGATATCATATTGGTAATCAGAAGATAACAAAGGGGTAATCAGAAGATACCTTTCGTGTAGTCAGAAGATAATATAGGGGTAATCAGATTATACCTCAGGGGTAATCAGAAGATACCATAGGGGTAATCAGAAGATGCCATAGGGGTAATCAGATGGTAGCATAGGGATAATCAGAAGATACCATAGAGGTATTCAGAAGATGCCATAGGGTTAATCAGATGATATCATAGGGGTAATCAGAAGATACCACAGGGGTAATCAGAAGATACCATAGGGTTAATCAGAAGATACCACAGTGGTAATCAGAAGATACCATAGGGGTTATCCGAAGATAATATAAGGGTAATCAGAAGATACCATGGGGTAATCAGAAGATACCAAAGGGGTAATCAGAAGATACCATAGAGGTAATCAGAAGATGCCATAGGGGTAATCAGAAAATACCATAGAGGTAATCAGAAGATGCCATATGGGTAATATGATGATATCTAAGGGGTAATCAGAAGATACCATTGGGATAATCTGAAGATATCATAGGGTAATCAGAAGATACCATAGTGGTAATCAGAAGATACCTGACGGATAATCAGAAGATAATATAGGGGTAATCAGATGATACCATAGGGGTAATCAAAAGATACCAAAGGAGTAATCAGAAGATACCATAGAGGTAATCAGAAGATGCCATAGGGGTAATCAGAAGATAATATAGGGGTAATCAGAAGATACCATAGGGGTAATCAGATGATACCATAGGGGTATTCAGAAGATACCATAGGAGTAACCAGATGATACCATAGAGGTAATCAGAAGATACCATAGGTTTAATCAGAAAATGCCATAGAGGTAATCAAATGATAGCATAGGGGTAATCAGAAGATACCATAGAGGTAATCAGAAGATGCCATAAGGGTAATCAAAAGATACCATAGGGGTTATCCGAAGATAACATAAGGGTAATCAGAAGATACCATAGGGGTAATCAGAAGATACCAGAGGGATAATCAGAAGATACCATAGAGGTAATCAGAAGATACCATAGGGGTAATCAGATGATACAACAGGGGTAATCAGAAGATGCCATAGGGGTAATCAAAAGATACCATAGGGGTTATCAGAAGATAACATAAGGGTAATCAGAAGATACCATAGGGGTAATCAGAAGATACCAGAGGGGTAATCAGAAGATACCATAGGGGTAATCAGAAGATGCCATAGGGTTAATCAAAAGATACCATAGGGGTATTCAGATGATACTAAAGAGGTAATCAGAAGATACCATAGAGGTAATCAGATGATATCATATTGGTAGTCAGAAGATAACAAAGGGGTAATCAGAAGATACCTTTCGTGTAGTCAGAAGATAATATAGGGGTAATCAGATTATACCTCAGGGGTAATCAGAAGATACCATAGGGGTAATCAGAAGATGCCATAGGGGTAATCAGATGGTAGCATAGGGATAATCAGAAGATACCATAGAGGTATTCAGAAGATGCCATAGGGTTAATCAGATGATATCATAGGGGTAATCAGAAGATACCACAGGGGTAATCAGAAGATACCATAGGGTTAATCAGAAGATACCACAGTGGTAATCAGAAGATACCATAGGGGTTATCCGAAGATAATATAAGGGTAATCAGAAGATACCATGGGGTAATCAGAAGATACCAAAGGGGTAATCAGAAGATACCATAGAGGTAATCAGAAGATGCCATAGGGGTAATCAGAAAATACCATAGAGGTAATCAGAAGATGCCATATGGGTAATATGATGATATCTAAGGGGTAATCAGAAGATACCATTGGGATAATCTGAAGATATCATAGGGTAATCAGAAGATACCATAGTGGTAATCAGAAGATACCTGACGGATAATCAGAAGATAATATAGGGGTAATCAGATGATACCATAGGGGTAATCAAAAGATACCAAAGGAGTAATCAGAAGATACCATAGAGGTAATCAGAAGATGCCATAGGGGTAATCAGAAGATAATATAGGGGTAATCAGAAGATACCATAGGGGTAATCAGATGATACCATAGGGGTATTCAGAAGATACCATAGGAGTAACCAGATGATACCATAGAGGTAATCAGAAGATACCATAGGTTTAATCAGAAAATGCCATAGAGGTAATCAAATGATAGCATAGGGGTAATCAGAAGATACCATAGAGGTAATCAGAAGATGCCATAGGGGTAGTCAGATGTTATCATAGGGGTAATCAGAAGATACCACAGGGGTAATCAGAAGATTCCATAGGGGTAATCAGAAGATGCCATAGGGGTAATCAGAAAATATCATAGGGGTAATCAGAAGATATCATAGGGGTAATTAGAAGATACCGTAGTGGAAATCAGAAGATACCATAGGGCTTATCAGAAAATAACATAGGGTAATCAGAAGATACCATAGGGGTAATCAGAAGATACCAGAGAGGTAATCAGAAGATACCATATAGGTAATCAGAAGATACCATAGGGGTAATCAGATGATACCATAGGGGTAATCAGATGATACCAAAGGCGTAATCAGGAGATACCACAAGGGTAATCAGAAGATACCATATGGGGTAAACAGAAGATGCCATAGGGGTAATCAGAAGATTCCATAGGGGTAATCTGAAGATATCAGAAGGGTAATCAGACGATACCATAGGGGTAATCAGAAGATACCTAACGGGTAATCAGAAGATAATATAGGGGTAATCAGAAGATGCCATAGGGGTAATCAGAAGATACCATAGGGGTAATCAGAAGATACCACAGGGGTAATCAGAAGATACCATAGGGGTAATCAGCAGATGCCATAGGGGTAATCAGAAGATACCATAGGGGTAATCAGATGATACCATAGGGGTATTCAGAAGATACCATAGGAGTAACCAGATGATACCATAGGGGTAATCAGAAGATACCATATGGGTAATCAGAAGATACCATATGTGCAATGAGATGATACCATAGGGGTAATCAGATGATATCATAGGGGTAATCAGAAGATATCATAGAGATAATCAGATGATATCATAGGTGTAATCAGAAGATACCTTCTAGGTAATCAGAAGATGCCATAGGGGTAATCAGAAGATGCCATAGGGGTAATCAGAAGATAATATAGGGGTAATCAGAAGATACCATAAGGGTAATCAGATGATACCATAGGGGTATTCAGAAGATATCATAGGAGTAACCAGATGATACCATAGAGGTAATCAGAAGATACCATAGGTTTAATCAGAAAATGCTATAGAGGTAATCAGATGATAGCATAGGGGTAATCAGAAGATACCATAGAGGTAATCAGAAGATGCCATAGGGGTAGTCAGATGATATCATAGGGGTAATCAGAAGATACCACAGGGGTAATCAGAAGATGCCATAGGGGTAATCAGAAAATATCATAGGGGTAATCAGAAGATATCATAGGGGAAATTAGAAGATACCGCAGTGGAAATCAAAAGATACCATAGGGTTTATCAGAAGATAACATAGTGGTAATCAGAAGATACCATAGGGGTAATCAGAAGATACCAGAGAGGTAATCAGAAGATACCATAGAGGTAATCAGAAGATACCATAGGGGTAATCAGAAGATACCAGAGAGGTAATCAGAAGATACCATAGAGGTAATCTGAAGATACCATAGGAGTAATCAGAAGATACCATAGAGGTAATCAGAAGATGCCATAGGGGTAATTAGAAGATAATATAGGGGTAAACAGAAGATACCATAGGGGTAATCAGATGATACCATAGGGGTATTCAGAAGATACCATAGGAGTAACCAGATGATACCATAGGGGTAATCAGAAGATACCATAGGGGTATTCAGAAGATACCATAGGAGTAACCAGATGATACCATAGGTGTAATCAGAAGATACCATAGGTTTAATCAGAAAATGCCATAGAGGTAATCAGATGATAGCATAGGGGTAATCAGAAGATACCATAGAGGTAATCAGAAGATGCCATAGGGGTAGTCAGATGATATCATAGGGGTAATCAGAAGATACCACAGGGGTAATCAGAAGATTCCATAGGGGTAATCAGAAGATGCCATAGGGGTAATCAGAAAATATCATAGGGGTAATCAGAAGATATCATAGGGATAATTAGAAGATACCGCAGTGTAAATCAAAAGATACCATAGGGGTTATCAGAAGATAACATAGTGGTAATCAGAAGATACCATAGGGGTAATCAGGAGATACCAGAGAGGTAATCAGAAGATACCATAGAGGTAATTAGAAGATACCATAGGGGTAATCAGATGATACCAAAGGGGTAATAAGGAGATACCACAAGGATAATCAGAAGATACCATATGGGGTAAACAGAAGATGCCATAGGGGTAATCAGAAGATTCCATAGGGGTAATCTGAAGATATCAGAAGGGTAATCAGACGATACCATAGGGGTAATCAGAAGATACCTAACGGGTAATCAGAAGATAATATAGGGGTAATCAGAAGATACCACAGGGGTAATCAGAAGATACCATAGGGGTAATCAGAAGATGCCATAGGGGTAATCAAATGATACCATAGGGGTAATCAGAAGATACCATATGTGCAATCAGATGATACCATAGGGGTAATCAGATGATATCATAAGGGTAATCAGAAGATATCATAGAGATAATCAGATGATACCATGGGGGTAATCAGAAGATACCACAGGGTAATCAGAAGATACCTTAGGGATAATCAGAAAATACCATAGGAATAATCAGAAAATACCATAGAGGTAATCAGAAGATACCATAGGGTAATCAGATGATACTATAGGGGTAATCAGAAGATACCATAGGGGTAATCAGAAGATACCATAGGGGTAATCAGAAGATACCATAGGGGTAATCAGAATATACCGTAGGGGTAATCAGATGATACCATAGGGATAATCAGAAGATACTAAAGATACCTCAGTGGTAATCAGAAGATACCATAGAGATAATCAGATGATATCATAGGGTATTCAGAAGATACTTTAGAGGTAATCAGAAGATGCCATAGGGGTAATCAGAAGATGCCATAGGGGTAATCAGATGATATCATAGTGGTAATCAGAAGATACCACAGGGGTAATTAGATTTACCATAGGGGTAATTAGATTTACCATAGGGGTAATCAGAAGATGCCATAGGGGTAATCAGATGATACCATAGGGGTAATCAGAAGATACCATAGGAGTAATCAGAAGATACCACATGGGTAATCAGAGGATACCATAGGATTAATCAGAAGATGCCTTAGGGGTAATCAAATGATAGCCTAGGGCTAATCAGAAGATACCATAGAATTTATCATAAGATGCCATAGGGGTAATAAGAAGATACCATAGAGGTAGTCAGATGATACTAAAGAGGTAATCAGAAGATACCATATGGGTAATCAGATGATACCCTAGGAGTAATCAGAATATACCATAGGATAATCAGAAGATAATAAAGTGGTAATCAGAATATACCATAGGGGTAATCAGAAGATACCTCAGGGATAATCAGAAGATATCATAGTGGTGATCAGAAGATATCATAGGGGTAATCAGATGATACCATAGGGGTAATCAGAAGACACTATATTGGAAATCAGAAGATATCATAGGGGTAATCAGAAGAAACCATAGAGGTAATCAAATTATATCATAGGGGTAATCATAAGATACTATAGAGTTAATCAGAAGATGCCATAGGGGTAATCAGAAGATACCATAGGGGTAGTCAGATGATACTAAAGAGGTAATCAGAAGATACCTCAGGGTAATCAGAAGATACCATATGGGGTAAACAGAAAAAACCATAGAGGTAATCAAATGATATCATAGGGGTAATCAGAAGATACCATAGAGTTAATTAGAAGATGCCATAGGGGTAATCAGAAGATACCATAGGGGTAGTCAGATGATACTAAAGAGGTAATCAGAATATACATCAGGGGTAATCAGAAGATATCATAGTGGTGATCAAAAGATATCAGAGTGGTAATCAGATAATACGATAGTGGTAATCAGATGATACCATAGGGGTAATCAGAATATACCATAGAGGTAATCAGATGATATCATAGGGGTATTCAGAAGATACTGTAGAGGTAATCAGAAGATGCCATAGGGGTAATCAGATGATATCAAAGGGATAATCAGAAGATACCATAGGATTAATCAGAAGATGCCATAGGGGTAATCAGAAGATTCCATAGAGTTATTCAGAAGATACCATAGGGGTAATCAGAAGATTCCATAGGGGTAGTCAGATGATACTAAAGAGGTAATCAGAGGATACCATAGAGTTAATCAGATGATATCATAGGGGTAATCAGAAGATTCCATAGAGGGAATCAGAAGATGCCATAGGGGTAATCAGAAGATACCATAGGGGTAATCAGATGATACTAAAGAAGTAATCAGAAGATACCATAGAGGTAATCCGATGATATCATAGGAGTAATCAGAAGATTCCTTAGAGATAATCAGAAGATGTCATAGGGGTAATCAGAAGATCAGAAGATGCCATAGGGGTAATCAGATGATATCATAGGTATAATCAGAAGATACCACTGGGGTAATCTGAACACATCATAGGTGTAATCAGTAGATACCATAGGTGTAATCAGTAGATACCATAGGGGTAATCAGAAGATACCAAACGGGTATTCAGAAGATAATATAGGGGTAATCAGATGATACCATAGGGGTAATCAGATGATACCATAGGGGTAATCAGAAGATACCATGTGATTAATCAGAAGATACCATAAAGGTAATCAGAAGATGCCATAGGGGTAATCAGATGATATCATAAAGGTAATCAGAAGACATCATAGTGGTGATCAGAAGATATCATAGGGGTAATCAGATGATAGCATAGGGGTAATCAGAAGATACCACAGGGGTAATCAGAAGATACCATAGGGGTAATCAGAATATGCCATAGGGGTAATCAGTAAATATCATAGGGTAATCAGAAGATACCATAGGGGTAATAAGAAGATACCACAGTGGTAATCAGAAGATACAATAGCCTAATCAGAAGATAACATAGGGGTAATAAGAAGATTCCCTAGGGGTTATCAGAAGATACCATAGGGGTAATCAGAAGATACCATAGAGATAATCAGAAGATACCATAGGGGTAATCAGATGATAACATAGGGGTAATCAAAAGATACCATAGGGGTAATCAGAAGATACCATAGGGGTAGTAAGATGATACTAAAGAGGTAATCAGAAGATACCATTGAGGTAATCAGATGATATCATAGGGTAATCAGAAGATACCATAGGGGTGATCAGAAGATACCTTTCGGGTAATCAGAAGATAATATAGGGGTAATCAGATGATACCATAGGGGTAATCAGAAGATACCATAGGAGTAATCAAAAGAAACCATAAAGGTAATCAGAAGAAGCCATAGGGGAAATCAGATGATATCAAAGGGATAATCAGAAGATTCCCTAGGGGTAATCTGAAGATATCAGAAGGGTAATCAGACGATACCATAGTGGTAATCAGAAGATACCTAACGGGTAATCAGAAGATAATATAAGGGTAATCAGAAGATGTTATAGGGATAATCAGAAGATACCATAGGTGTAATCAGAAGATACCACAGGGGTAAACAGAAGATACCATAGGTGTAATCAGAAGATGCCATAGGGGTAATCAATTGATACCATAGGGGTAATCAGAAGATACCATATGTGCAATGAGATGATACCATAGGGGTAATCAGATGATATCATAGGGGTAATCAGAAGATACCAAAGAGATTATCAAAAGATACCATAGGGGTAATTAGAAGATACCACAGGTGTAATCAGAAGATACCTTAGGGATAATCAGAAAATACCATAGGGGTAATCAGAAAATACCATAGAGGTAATCAGAAGATACCATAGGGTAATCAGATGATACTATAGGGGGAATCAGAAGATACCATAGGGATAATCAGAAGACAATATAGGGGTAATCAGAAGATACCATAGGGGTAATCATATGATACCTCAGTGGTAATCAGAAGATACCATAGAGATAATCAGAAGATACCATAGAGATAATCAGATGATATCATAGGGTATTCAGATTATACTTTAGAGGTAATCAGAAGATGCCATAGGGGTAATCAGAAGATGCCATAGGGGTAATCAGAAGATGCCCTAGGGGTAATCAGATGATATCATAGGGGTAATCAGAAGATACCACAGGGGTAATTAGATTTACCATAGAGGTAATCAGAAGATGTCATAGGGGTAATCAGATGATACCATAGGGGTAATCAGAAGATACCATAGGAGTAATCAGAAGATACCACATGGGTAATCAGAGGATACCATAGGATTAATCAGAAGATGCCATAGGGGTAATCAGAAGATATCATAGTGGTGATCAAAAGATATCATAGTGGTAATCAGATGATACCATAGGGGTAATCAGAATATACCATAGAGGTAATCAGATGATATCATAGGGGTATTCAGAAGATACTTTAGAGGTAATCAAAAGATACCATAGAATTAATCAGAAGATGCCATAGGGTTAATCAGATGATACCATAGAGGTAATCAGAAGATGCCATAGGGGTAATCAGATGATATCATAAGGGTAATCAGAAGATACCATAGGATTAATCAGAAGATGCCATAGGGGTAATCAGAAGATTCCATAGAGTTAATCAGAAGATACCATAGGGGTAATCAGATGATTCCATAGGGGTAGTCAGATGATACTAAAGAGGTAATCAGAAGATACCATAGAGGTAATCAGATGATATCATAGGGGTAATCAGATGATACTAAAGAGGAAATCAGAAGATACCATAGAGGTAATCCGATGACATCATAGGAGTAATCAGAAGATTCCTTAGAGATAATCAGAAGATGTCATAGGGGTAATCAGAAGATACCATAGAAGAAATTAGAAGATGCCATAGGGGTAATCAGATGATATCATAGGTATTATCAGAAGATACCATTGAGGTAATCTGAAGACATCATAGGTGTAATCAGTAGATACCATAGGCGTAATCAGTAGATACCATAGGGGTAATCAGAAGATACCTAACGGGTATTCAGAAGATAATATAGGGGTAATCAGATGATACCATAGGGGTAATCAGAAGATACCATAAAGGTAATCAGACGATGCCATAGGGGTAATCAGATGATATCATAAAGGTAATCAGAAGATATCATAGTGGTGATCAGAAGATATCAAAGGGGTAATCAGATGATAGCATAGGGGTAATCAGAAGATACCATAGAGGTAATCAGAAGGTGCCATAGTGGTAATCAGATGATACCATTGGGGTAATCAGAAGATACCACAGGGGTAATCAGAAGATACCATAGGGGTAATCAGAATATGCCATAGGGGTAATCAGTAAATATCATAGGGTAATCAGAAGATACCATAGGATAATCAGAAGATAACATAGGGGTAATCAGAAGATAATATAGGGGTAATCAGAAGATAACATAGGGGTAATCAGAAGATACCATAGGGGTAATCAGAAGATACAATAGCTTAATCAGAAGATAACATAGGGGTAATCAGAAGATACCCTAAGGGTAATCAGGAGATACCCTAAGGGTAATCAGGAGATACCCTAGGGGTAATCAGAAGATACCATAGGGGTAATCAGAAGATACCATAGAGGTAATCAGAAGATACCATAGGTGTAATCAGATGATAACATAGGGGTAATCAAAAGATACCATAGGGGTAATCAGAAGATACCATAGGGGTAGTCAGATGATACTAAAGAGGTAATCAGAAGATACCATTGAGGTAATCAGAAGATACCATAGGGGTAATCAGAAGATACCTTTCGGGTAATCAGAAGATAATATAGGGGTAATCAGATGATACCATAGGGGTAATCAGAAGATACCATAGGAGTAATCAGAAGAAACCATAAAGGTAATCAGAAGATGCCATAGGGTTAATCAGATGATATCATAGGGGTAATCAGAAGATATCATAATGGTGATCAGAAGATATCATAGGGGTAATCAGAAGATACCATAGATGTAATCAGAAGATGCCATAGGAGTACTCAGAAGAAACCATAAAGGTAATCAGAAGATGCCATAGGGGTAATCAGATGATATCATAGGGGTAATCAGAAGATATCATAATGGTGATCAGAAGATACCATAGGGGTAATCAGGAGATACCTTTCGGGTAATCAGAAGATAATATAGGGGTAATCAGATGATACCATAGGAGTAATCAGAAGAAACCATAAATGTAATCAGAAGATGCCATAGGGGTAATCAGATGATATCATAGGGGTAATCAGAAGATATCATAATGGTGATCAGAAGATATCATAGGGGTATTCAGAATATACCATAGAGGTAATCAGAAGACACCATATGGGAAATCAGAAGATATCATAGGGGTAATCAGAAAATACCATAGGGGTAATCAGAAGATGCCATAGGGGTAATCAGATGATAGCATAGGGGTAATCAGAAGATACCATAGATGTAATCAGAAGATGCCATAGGGGTAATCAGATGATATTATAGGGGTAATCAGAAGATACCACAGGGGTAATCAGAAGATACCATTGGGGTAATCAGAAGATGCCATAGGGGTAATCAGTAAATATCATAGGGTAATCAGAAGATACCATAGGGGTAATCAGAAGATACCACAGTGGTAATCAAAAGATACAATAGCGTAATCAGAAGATAGCATAGGGGTAATCAGAAGATACCATAGGGGTAATCAGAAGATACCATAGGGGTAATCAGAAGATACCATAGGGGTAATCAGAAGAAACCATAGAGGTAATCAGAAGATACCATAGGGGTAATCAGATGATAACATAGGGGTAATCAAAAGATACCATAGGGGTAATCAGAAGATACCATAGGGGTAGTCAGATGATACTAAAGAGTTAATCAGAAGATAACATAGAGGTAATCAGATGATATCATAGGGGTAATCAGAAGATACCATAGGGGTAATCAGAAGATACATTTCGGGTAATCAGAAGATAATATAGGGGTAATCAGAAGATACCATAGGTGCAATCAGATGATACCATAGGGGTAATCAGTTGATATCAGAGGGGTAATCAGAAAATACCATAGAGATAATCAGAAGATACCATAGGGGTAATCAGAAGATACCACAGGGGTAATCAGAAGATACCTTAGGGGTAATCAGAAAATACCATAGGGGTAATCAGAAAATACCATAGAAGTAATCAGAAGATACCAAAGGGTAATCATATGATACCATAGGGGTAATCAGAAGATACCATAGGGGTAATCAGAAGATAATATAGGGGTAATCAGAAGATACCATAGGGTAATCAGATGATACCATATGGGTAATCAGAAGATAGCATAGGGGTAATTAGATGATACCATAGGGGTAATCAGAAGATACATCAGTGGTAATCAGAAGATACCATAGGGGTAATCAGATGTTACCATAGGGGTAATTAGAAGATACCATAGGGGTAATCAGAAGATAATATAGGGGTAATCAGAAGATACCATAGGGGTAATCAGATGATATCATACGTGCAATCAGATGATACAATAGGAGTAATCAGAATATACCATAGTGGTAATCAGATGATATCATAGGGGTAATCAGAAGATACCATAGAGGTAATCAGATGATATCATAGGGGTAATCAGAAGATACCATAGAGGTAATCAGAAGATACCATAGTGGTAATCAGATGATATCATAGGGGTAATCAGAAGATACCATAGGGGTAATCAGAAGATACCACAGGGGTAATCATAAGATACCATAGGGGTAGTCAGATGATACTAAAGATTTAATCAGAAGATGCCATAGGGGTAATCAGAAGTTACCATAGGGGTAATCAGATGATACTAAAGGGGTAATCAGAAGATACCATAGAGATAATCAGAAGATACCATAGGGGTAATCAGATGATACCATAGGGGTAATCAGAAGATACCATAGGGATAATCAGAAGATACCATAGGGGTAATCAGAATTTACCATAGGGGTAATCAGAAGATACCATAGGCGTAATCAGAATATACCATAGGGGTAATCAGAAGATGCCATAATTCTGAGGACAATCATCACAATGACATAATTATATCAAGGACATTAATACAAACAATGGTCGGCAGAAAAAAACTACACAGAGAACTAAAGACTGAGTAGCAACAACCTCACTAAAGCTGAGGATGAACTCAGTTGCTACGCCGGAAAGATGCACATTTCCCTGTGTAACTATAGACACCCGTCGTCCTACTCTGTTAAAATATCAGGTTAAATGTCAGGAGAGAAAAAAAATGACACACGGAACATATATATGTGCTATCAGTGACACAGAAAAGAACCACAGGCTATCAAAATTCAAATAAAAATATATCCAATAAACCATATCAGTGCATGCCGAAGTATTGACTACTGGGAGGGTGATACCCTCGGAGACATACCGTCCACCAGCAGAGGTATCGACCCAGTGATAGCAATAACAAATGAAGATAAAATAAATCTTATAAACCTTGTTAGTGCATGCCGAACCACTAAATACTGGGAGAAAGATACCCTCGGAGACTTACTGTCCACCAGCAGAGGTATCGACCCAGTGATAGCAATACAAAATGAAGATAAAATAAATCTTATAAACCATGGCAGTGCCGAAGCAAATGCATGTTTGACTGTTATTAGAATAGTGCTAATATTTAGGAATATGACATAGATGTAAGTTCAACTACAGGTCGAAGGGCCGTTTAAAACACATTTTAGGTAATGAGTTATTCTCTTTGTTGAACATTCTACTGAGACTGTGAAATGTAGAACATCCATTAAAGCGCTGTTTCTTTGCTTTAATTTGTGTCTAAGTGGGATAGTCTGCCATTTTCAATTACTCCCATACCATTTCTTACTAACATTATTGCTTGTCTTTTATGTCAGTATTGAAAGTTCAACCATGCAGTAAATTATTTTATTTATTTTACTAGGGGGCCTCCGTCCAGTCAGTATTTTACTAGGGGGCCTCCATCCAGTCAGTATTTTACTAGGGGGCCGCCGTCCAGTCAGTATTTTACTAGGGGGCCTCCGTCCAGTTAGTATTTTACTAGGGGGCCTCCGTCCAGTCAGTATTTTACTAGGGGGCCTCCGTCCAGTTAGTATTTTACTAGGGGGCCTCCGTCCAGTCAGTATTTGACTAGGGGGCCTCCGTCCAGTCAGTATTTGACTAGGGGGCCTCCGTCCAGTCAGTATTTTACTAGGGGGCCTCCATCCAGTCAGTATTTTACTAGGGGGCCTCCGTCCAGTCAGTATTTTACTAGGGGGCCTCCATCTAGTCAGTATTTTACTAGGGGGCCTCCATCCAGTCAGTATTTTACTAGGGGGCCTCCGTCCAGTCAGTATTTTACTAGGGGGCCTCCATCCAGTCAGTATTTTACTAGGGGGCCTCCGTCCAGTCAGTATTTTACTAGGGGGCCTCCATCCAGTCAGTATTTTACTAGGGGGCCTCCGTCCAGTCAGTATTTTACTAGGGGGCCTCCGTCCAGTTAGTATTTTACTAGGGGGCCTCCGTCCAGTCAGTATTTTACTAGGGGGCCTCCGTCCAGTTAGTATTTTACTAGGGGGCCTCCGTCCAGTCAGTATTTTACTAGGGGGCCTCCATCCAGTCAGTATTTTACTAGGGGGCCTCCGTCCAGTCAGTATTTTACTAGGGGGCCTCCATCCAGTCAGTATTTTACTAGGGGGCCTCCGTCCAGTCAGTATTTTACTAGGGGGCCTCCGTCCAGTTAGTATTTTACTAGGGGGCCTCCGTCCAGTCAGTATTTTACTAGGGGGCCTCCGTCCAGTTAGTATTTTACTAGGGGGCCTCCGTCCAGTCAGTATTTGACTAGGGGGCCTCCGTCCAGTCAGTATTTGACTAGGGGGCCTCCGTCCAGTCAGTATTTTACTAGGGGGCCTCCATCCAGTCAGTATTTTACTAGGGGGCCTCCGTCCAGTCAGTATTTTACTAGGGGGCCTCCATCCAGTCAGTATTTTACTAGGGGGCCTCCATCCAGTCAGTATTTTACTAGGGGGCCTCCGTCCAGTCAGTATTTTACTAGGGGGCCTCCATCCAGTCAGTATTTTACTAGGGGGCCTCCATCCTGTCAGTATTTTACTAGGGGGCCTCCGTCCAGTCAGTATTTGACAAGGGGGCCTCCATCCAGTCAGTATTTTACTAGGGGGCCTCCATCCAGTCAGTATTTTACTAGGGACCTCCGTCCAGTCAGTATTTTACTAGGGGGCCTCCGTCCAGTCAGTATTTGACTAGGGGGCCTCCGTCCAGTCAATATTTTACTAGGGGGCCTCCGTCCAGTCAATATTTTACTAGGGGGCCTCCGTCCAGTCAATATTTGACTAGGGGGCCTCCGTCCAGTCAATATTTGACTAGGGGGCCTCCGTCCAGTCAGTATTTTACTAGGGGGCCTCCGTCCAGTCAGTATTTTACTAGGGGGCCTCCGTCCAGTCAGTATTTTACTAGGGGGCCTCCGCCCAGTCAGTATTTTACTAGGGGGCCTCCGTCCAGTCAATATTTGACTAGGGGGCCTCCGTCCAGTCAGTATTTGACTAGGGGGCCTCCGTCCAGTCAGTATTTTACTAGGGGGCCTCCGTCCAGTCAGTATTTTACTAGGGGGCCTCCATCCAGTCAGTATTTTACTAGGGGGCCTCCGTCCAGTCAGTATTTTACTAGGGGGCCTCCATCCAGTCAGTATTTTACTAGGGGGCCTCCATCCAGTCAGTATTTTACTAGGGGGCCTCCGTCCAGTCAGTATTTTACTAGGGGGCCTCCATCCAGTCAGTATTTTACTAGGGGGCCTCCATCCAGTCAGTATTTTACTAGGGGGCCTCCGTCCAGTCAGTATTTGACTAGGGGGCCTCCATCCAGTCAGTATTTTACTAGGGGGCCTCCGTCCAGTCAATATTTTACTAGGGGGCCTCCGTCCAGTCAGTATTTGACTAGGGGGCCTCCGTCCAGTCAATATTTTACTAGGGGGCCTCCGTCCAGTCAATATTTTACTAGGGGGCCTCCGTCCAGTCAATATTTTACAAGGGGGCCTCCGTCCAGTCAATATTTGACTAGGGGGCCTCCGTCCAGTCAGTATTTTACTAGGGGGCCTCCATCCAGTCAGTATTTTACTAGGGGGCCTCCGTCCAGTCAGTATTTTACTAGGGGGCCTCCGTCCAGTCAGTATTTTACTAGGGGGCCTCCGTCCAGTCAATATTTTACTAGGGGGCCTCCGTCCAGTCAGTATTTTACTAGGGGGCCTCCGTCCAGTCAGTATTTTACTAGGGGGCCTCCGTCCAGTCAATATTTGACTAGGGGGCCTCCATCCAGTCAGTATTTTACTAGGGGGCCTCCGTCCAGTCAGTATTTGACTAGGGGGCCTCCGTCCAGTCAGTATTTGACTAGGGGGCCTCCATCCAGTCAGTATTTGACTAGGGGGCCTCCGTCCAGTCAGTATTTGTTCTTTATCCTTTCATGCTGGGTGCTTAACAGGGAAGCAATACATACCAATTGTCTTTGGTTTGAACCGACCGGGGCTGGACATTCGAGGCGAGCACGCTAACCATTACACCACCGATGCGGTTCCGGTATATTTCATGAACAACGGGGAGTTTGCATGAGGATATTTATAAACAGACTACTTACTGTTAAGAAAAATCATCAAATATTTATTTATTTATTAGAATATACAATGTTTTTATTTATTATTCTTTTTCGGGAATTTTAGATATTCCACTTACAATGAAATTGATAGATTGTTATTCTTCACTGTTGGTAGTTTAACCTCTAACCCCTTTAAAGATAAATTGATAGATTGTTATTCTTCACTGTTGGTAGTTTAACCTCTAACCCCTTTAAAGATAAATTGATAGATTGTTATCATTCACTGTTGGTAGTTTAACCTCTAACCCCTTTAAAGATAAATTGATAGATTGTTATCATTCACTGTTGGTAGTTTAACCTCTAACCCCTTTAAAGATAAATTGATAGATTGTTATCATTCACTGTTGGTAGTTTAACCTCTAACCCCTTTAAGGATAAATTGATAGATTGTTATTATTAACTGTTGGTAGTTTAACCTCTAACCCTTTTAAAGATAAATTGATAGATTGTTATTATTCACTGTTGGTATTTTAACCTCTAACCCCTTTAAAGATAAATTGATAGATTGTTATCATTCATTGTTGGTAGTTTAACCTCTAACTCCTTTAAAGATCAAATATGTCAGGATACTTATTTCACACATAACTATTTATCTAATACTTGTTATCACGAATTTTAAAAACTAACAGATTGTTTTCACAAATTATTTCGTTACAGTGCACGATTATTATAAACCATCACATAGCCGGAATGAAATATACCTACATACCCACAGTGATAAATTAATTTCCGTTCCAATTAATTCTGTATTTTTTCAATTTGGTATTCTTGCGTGAAAATTTGAATAATTTGAGACATTGAAATGAGAGGAACGATAACTCTGATAGAAATGGAATTTGTGTGTAGTGCAGTCAGAGTTATCTCTCTTTATATGTTGAGAATAATGTTGAAGAGAAAGTGACTCAGTGGAAAATGTTGTGAATTTAATATATCAAAAAGAATAGTGTGTACACTAATTGACTGCGATCTATATAAAAGATTGGATTATTGAGGGATTATGTGTGGCTGCACTGGAAGAAATAAACTGGATTCACTGTAGTGTGGCTGCACTGGAAGAAATAAACTGGATTCACTGAGAAAGTTGTACTACTCTGTCAATTAGCAAGTCATACATCCTTCATAGAAGCGCAGAATACATTTATCACCAGAGTTTAAGTTGGGATTTTTAACAGATCAAGTTTCACTAATCTCGTGATGCGAGTTATATTCATGAAATGAAATTATATTAATAGCCTTTCAAGTGTCATTATTATTCAATTATTATTCATGTAGATCAGTTTGTAGAGCACTAGCTTTGGGTGCAGAATGTACAGGGTTCGGAACCCTACAATGGTGGTTGAGGAGGCTGTCTGAACCTGAAGCGTTTTTCAGGCCTTTAGGAAGGTGGACACTTCATCAGGCCAGGCACTAATGTTAAAAACGATTAATCTGCAGGGTGAGACTAGAATTCGATGGTCATTCATGTATCATAGATTGTAATATCCTATGTAAGTCGATCTAGCTAATATCTCCTTTGGCATGGGTTCATAAACACTCTAGACACTACATCAATAAAAACAAATACATACAGTCAATGATAAGAAAATAGTGTTTTGGGGTAATATAAAATGTAAACAAATCTGTTTATATTTTTTTCGTGAACGGCTTTCACCTTTGCACTGCAGTATTTCTGGCTGTAGAACTACCCAATATTTCCTCTGCCACAGATTTATTTCATAAATCGACTCAAGCCACATTTCTCATTCTGCTGGTGAAGGCCAACTTCCATCGCTAATCGGTCATAATTGTGCTGTACGTGCCTAATATATACATACGAAATTCAAATTAAAGTAAATGAAACAAACGTTCTTGCATATTTATACATTGTTACTCAATAATTAAGTACAATGTATATATTTTAATTATGAAACACTTTTTTATATCTATTTCCTTCGTATTTTTATCATGATAGATGGTAAAATTCATTTCGGCTACATGAAATGAGCAAAAAACTAAAACAAAATTGATAACTCATTATGTTTTGATGATCTTGCTGGAGTTTTCCCCCTTCATATAATCTTTTTTATTTCGTTATCGTATTCTAGAGACATCAACATCATCTACGCTTCTGATTACCCCACTCAAGCTTCTGATTACCCCACTCAATCTTCTGATTACCCCACTCAAGCTTCTGGTTACCCCACTCAAGCTTCTGATTACCCCACTCAAGCTTCTGATTACCCCACTCAAGCTTCTGGTTACTCCACTCAAGCTTCTGATTACCCCACTCAAGCTTCTGATTACCCCACTCAAGCTTCTGATTACCCCACTCAAGCTTCTGGTTACCCCACTCAAGCTTCTGGTTACCCCACTCAAGCTTCTGGTTACCCCACTCAAGCTTCTGATTACCCCACTCAAGCTTCTGATTACCCCACTCAAGCTTCTGATTACCCCACTCAAGCTTCTGATTACCCCACTCAAGCTTCTGGTTACCCCACTCAAGCTTCTGGTTACCCCACTCAAGCTTCTGATTACCCCACTCAAGCTCAAGAATGTTAAAGTTATAAGAGGACTAATAGACAAGAGTAGAATGTTAAAGTTATAATAGGACTAATAGACAATAATAGAATGTTAAAGTTATAAGAGGACTAATAGACAAGAGTAGAATGTCAAAGTTATAAGAGGACTAATAGACAAGAGCAGAATGTCAAAGTTATAAGAGGACTAATAGACAAGAGTAGAATGTCAAAGTTATAAGAGGACTAATAGACAAGAGTAGAATGTCAAAGTTATAAGAGGACTAATAGACAAGAATAGAATGTTAAAGTTATAAGAGGACTAATAGACAAGAGCAGAATGTCAAAGTTATAAGAGGACTAATAGACAAGAGTAGAATGTTAAAGTTATAAGAGGACTAATAGACAAGAGCAGAATGTCAAAGTTATAAGAGGACTAATATACAAGAGTAGAATGTCAAAGTTATAAGAGGACTAATAGACAAGAGCAGAATGTTAAAGTTATAAGAGGACTAATAGACAAGAGTAGAATGTTAAAGTTATAATAGGACTAATAGACAAGAGTAGAATGTCAAAGCTATAAAATGACTAATAGACAAGAGCAGAATGTCAAAGTTATAAGAGGACTAATAGACAAGAGCAGAATGTCAAAGTTATAAGAGGACTAATAGACAAGAGCAGAATGTCAAAGTTATAAGAGGACTAATAGACAAGAGTAGAATGTCAAAGTTATAAGAGGACTAATAGACAAGAGCAGAATGTCAAAGTTATAAGAGGACCAATAGACAAGAATAGAATGCCAAAGTTATAAGAGGACTAATAGACAAGAGTAGAATGTTAAAGTTATAAGAGGACTAATAGACAAGAGCAGAATGTCAAAGTTATAAGAGGTCTAATAAGACAAGAGTAGAATGTTAAAGTTATAAGAGGACTAATAGACAAGAGCAGAATGTTAAAGTTATAAGAGGACTAATAGACAAGAGTAGAATGTTAAAGTTATAAGAGGACTAATAGACAAGAGCAGAATGTTAAAGTTATAAGAGGACTAATAAGACAAGAGTAGAATGTCAAAGTTATAAGAGGACTAATAGACAAGAGTAGAATGTCAAAGTTATAAGAGGACTAATAGACAAGAGCAGAATGTTAAAGTTATAAGAGGACTAATAGACAAGAGTAGAATGTCAAAGTTATAAGAGGACTAATAGATAAGAGCAGAATGTTAAAGCTATGAGAGGACTAATAGACAAGAGTAGAATGTCAAAGTTATAAGAGGACTAATAGACAATAATAGAATGTTAAAGTTATAAGAGGACTAATAGACAAGAGCAGAATGTCAAAGTTATAAGAGGACTAATAGACAAGAATAGAATGTTAAAGTTATAAGAGGACTAATAGACAAGAGCAGAATGTCAAAGTTATAAGTGATGTTCGAGTAACCACATGATGATCATATTTATAAATAGTTTAAGTTTGCTTGTGTTGCTCGGTCTTTAGTTGTTGTAGGATTTTATTTGTCATTTTATCCTGGCTATTTTAGATTTGCGACGTCTTGTTAACTCTTTGGTATCTTCACACCTGTCTTCACGACGTCTTGTTAACTCTTTGGTATCTTCACACCTGTCTTTACGATGTCTTATTAACTCTTTGGTATCTTCACACCTGTCTTCACGACGTCTTGTTAACTCTTTGGTATCTTCACACCTGTCTTTACGACGTCTTATTAACTCTTTGGTATCTTCACACCTGTCTTTACGACATCTTGTTAACTCTTTGGTATCTTCACACCTGTCTTCACGACGTCCTGTTAACTCTTTGGTATCTTCACACCTGTCTTTACGACATCTTGTTAACTCTTTGGTATCTTCACACCTGTCTTTGCGACGTCTTGTTAACTCTTTGGTGTCTTCACACCTTTCTTTACGACATCTTGTTAACTCTTTGGTATCTTCACACCTGTCTTTACGACGTCTTATTAACTCTTTGGTATCTTCACACCTGTCTTTACGACGTCTTGTTAACTCTTTGGTATCTTCACACCTGTCTTTACGACGTCTTATTAACTCTTTGGTATCTTCACACCTGTCTTTACGACGTCTTGTTAACTCTTTGGTATCTTCACACCTGTCTTTACGACGTCTTGTTAACTCTTTGGTATCTTCACACCTGTCTTTACGACGTCTTGTTAACTCTGTGGTATCTTCACACCTGTCTTTACGACGACTTGTTAACTCTTTGGTATCTTCACACCTGTCTTTACGACGTCTTGTTAACTCTTTGGTATCTTCACACCTGTCTTTACAACGTCTTGTTAACTCTTTGGTATCTTCACACCTGTCTTTACGACGTCTTGTTAACTCTTTGGTATCTTCACACCTTTCTTTACGACATCTTGTTAACTCTTTGGTATCTTCACACCTGTCTTTACGACGTCTTATTAACTCTTTGATATCTTCACACCTGTCTTTACGACGTCTTGTTAACTCTTTGGTATCTTCACACCTGTCTTTACACACATCTTGTTAACTCTTTGGTATCTTCACACCTTTCTTTACGACATCTTGTTAACTCTTTGGTATCTTCACACCTGTCTTTACGACGTCTTGTTAACTCTTTGGTATCTTCACACCTGTCTTTACGACGTCTTTTAACTCTTTGGTATCTTCACACCTGTCTTTACGACGTCTTGTTAACTCTTTGGTATCTTCACACCTGTCTTTACGACGTCTTGTTAACTCTTTGGTATCTTCACACCTGTCTTTACGACGTCTTTTAACTCTTTGGTATCTTCACACCTGTCTTTACGACGTCTTGTTAACTCTTTGGTATCTTCACACCTTTCTTTACGACATCTTGTTAACTCTTTGGTATCTTCACACCTTTCTTTACGACATCTTGTTAACTCTTTGGTATCTTCACACCTGTCTTTGCGACGTCTTGTTAACTCTTTGGTATCTTCACACCTGTCTTTACGATGTCTTATTAACTCTTTGGTATCTTCACACCTGTCTTCACGACGTCTTGTTAACTCTTTGGTATCTTCACACCTGTCTTTACGACGTCTTATTAACTCTTTGGTATCTTCACACCTGTCTTTACGACATCTTGTTAACTCTTTGGTATCTTCACACCTGTCTTCACGACGTCCTGTTAACTCTTTGGTATCTTCACACCTGTCTTTACGACATCTTGTTAACTCTTTGGTATCTTCACACCTGTCTTTGCGACGTCTTGTTAACTCTTTGGTGTCTTCACACCTTTCTTTACGACATCTTGTTAACTCTTTGGTATCTTCACACCTGTCTTTACGACGTCTTATTAACTCTTTGGTATCTTCACACCTGTCTTTACGACGTCTTGTTAACTCTTTGGTATCTTCACACCTGTCTTTACGACGTCTTATTAACTCTTTGGTATCTTCACACCTGTCTTTACGACGTCTTGTTAACTCTTTGGTATCTTCACACCTGTCTTTACGACGTCTTGTTAACTCTTTGGTATCTTCACACCTGTCTTTACGACGTCTTGTTAACTCTTTGGTATCTTCACACCTGTCTTTACGACGTCTTGTTAACTCTGTGGTATCTTCACACCTGTCTTTACGACGACTTGTTAACTCTTTGGTATCTTCACACCTGTCTTTACGACGTCTTGTTAACTCTTTGGTATCTTCACACCTGTCTTTACAACGTCTTGTTAACTCTTTGGTATCTTCACACCTGTCTTTACGACGTCTTGTTAACTCTTTGGTATCTTCACACCTTTCTTTACGACATCTTGTTAACTCTTTGGTATCTTCACACCTGTCTTTACGACGTCTTATTAACTCTTTGATATCTTCACACCTGTCTTTACGACGTCTTGTTAACTCTTTGGTATCTTCACACCTGTCTTTACACACATCTTGTTAACTCTTTGGTATCTTCACACCTTTCTTTACGACATCTTGTTAACTCTTTGGTATCTTCACACCTGTCTTTACGACGTCTTGTTAACTCTTTGGTATCTTCACACCTGTCTTTACGACGTCTTTTAACTCTTTGGTATCTTCACACCTGTCTTTACGACGTCTTGTTAACTCTTTGGTATCTTCACACCTGTCTTTACGACGTCTTGTTAACTCTTTGGTATCTTCACACCTGTCTTTACGACGTCTTTTAACTCTTTGGTATCTTCACACCTGTCTTTACGACGTCTTGTTAACTCTTTGGTATCTTCACACCTTTCTTTACGACATCTTGTTAACTCTTTGGTATCTTCACACCTTTCTTTACGACATCTTGTTAACTCTTTGGTATCTTCACACCTGTCTTTGCGACGTCTTGTTAACTCTTTGGTATCTTCACACCTGTCTTTACGACGTCTTGTTAACTCTTTGGTATCTTCACACCTGTCTTTACGACGTCTTTTAACTCTTTGGTATCTTCACACCTGTCTTTACGACGTCTTGTTAACTCTTTGGTATCTTCACTCCTTTCTTTACGACATCTTGTTAACTCTTTGGTATCTTCACACCTGTCTTTATGACGTCTTGTTAACTCTTTGGTATCTTCACACCTGTCTTTACGACGTCTTGTTAACTCTTTGGTATCTGCACACCTTTCTTTACGACATCTTGTTAACTCTTTGGTATCTTCACATCTGTTTTTACGACGTCTTGTTAACTCTTTGGTATCTTCACACCTGTCTTTACGACGTCTTTTAACTCTTTGGTATCTTTACACCTGTCTTCACGACGTCTTGTTAACTCTTTGGTATCTTCACACCTGTCTTTACGACGTCTTGTTAACTCTTTGGTATCTTCACACCTGTCTTTACGACGTCTTTTAACTCTTTGGTATCTTCACACCTGTCTTTGCGACGTCTTGTTAACTCTTTGGTATCTTCACACCTGTCTTTACGACGTCTTGTTAACTCTTTGGTATCTTCACACCTGTCTTTACGACGTCTTGTTAACTCGTTGGTATCTTCACACCTGTCTTTACGACGTCTTGTTAACTCTTTGGTATCTTCACACCTGTCTTTACGACGTCTTTTAACTCTTTGGTATCTTCACACCTGTCTTTGCGACGTCTTGTTAACTCTATGGTATCTTCACACCTTTCTTTACGACATCTTGTTAACTTTTTGGTATCTTCACACCTGTCTTTACGACGTCTTGTTAACTCGTTGGTATCTTCACACCTGTCTTTACGACGTCTTGTTAACTCTTTGGTATCTTCACACCTGTCTTCACGACGTCTTGTTAACTCTTTGGTATCTTCACACTTGTCTTTACGACGTCTTTTAACTCTTTGGTATCTTCACACCTGTCTTTACGACGTCTTGTTAACTCTTTGGTATCTTCACACCTGTCTTCACGACGTCTTGTTAACTCTTTGGTATCTTCACGCCTGTCTTTACGACGTCTTGTTAACTCTTTGGTATCTTCACACCTGTCTTTACGACGTCTTATTAACTCTTTGGTATCTTCACACCTGTCTTCACAACGTCTTTTTAACTCTTTGGTATCTTCACACCTGTCTATTATCATTTTTCATGTCTTCTTTTTGATTTGCTTTCAAGTTGTCATGTTTAGCATATTTATTTTCTTAAGGCGATAAATTCTGTCGAATTGTCACATTTCACACATATATATTAATGAACTTACTTTTATTAATTAACAACACGGACAGCAGACGTAATTATTGTGATAATAGGGGACAGTCGTGGTCGTGATCGTATGGTAGTTGGATTTACAACTACCTGTACAATCAGTGTCTATTACCGCTAAAGTTGTGAGTTCGAATGCCGTTCATGGCGAGGTGTACTCGATACAACATTATGTGATACAGTTTGTCAGTGATTTGTGACAGGTCGGTGGTTTACTCCGGTTATTCCTGTTACCTCCACCAATAAAACTGAACGCCACGATTTAACTGAAATATTGTTGAAAGTGGCGTTAAACACCGTGACATCCTCCCCCTATTGTGATAGTGCTCGAGTGTAGTTAGTCCTATTTAAGACTTTGTTATTCGAGTAAAGGGTGACGTTTTCCGGTCGTAGTTTAGCAAAATATCGTTTTTCCTTGCCAGATTATCGCCCATCATTACTTATATTAATTTTTTTAGAATCTGTTAAGAATGCCAATGTACTTGGGTACGACATGTCCGCGATCGTATGGTAGTACGATTGACATTTAAGTAAGGTTTATAATAAATACAGTTGTCAGTATGGGGTTGTTGTATCTTAGTATACAACCGACACACATTTCATTATTGCATTGATTTGATAATGGCCATACTGACTATTCTTGTATATAATATGTATTACTTACCTAGGCGGAAGATAGCAAAGCATCTTCAAATTACAGGGGGGAGGGCAGAGGAAAACAAATGTCTCACAAATATACCATTTAAACACAGTCGTCATTCCACCATTTTGAATGTTTTCTATTTTAGTTTTAATTACATCACTCCTTCAATTTACACTATATATGAATCACTACACAATTATAGAGGAACATCTTAAACCGTTTTCTAAATCCATTTAATAATTATCAAGTAATCCCACGAAGACAAACATAATGTTTGATTGATTGATTGATTGATTGATTGATTGATTGATTGATTGATTGATTGATTGATTGATTGATTGATTGATTGATTGATTGATTGATTGATATTTCAGCTATATCGTAGCGAGAGCAAATTTTATTAATACCTTAGACACCTACAAGACCCTTAGACATAAAAAGTAAAGCATACTTGTCTATAAAACAATCAGATTATATATACAAATAAAAGAAACATTAAAAGATAAAACCATATATGGCAAACGGAATGCCATCATATGGTCTCTCTATGTAAACCGTTGTCATGGTAATGGACTTCGACTTGGGCATATGGGCAATCTAATTTAATTTGCATCATATATATTAAAGGCATACAGGCTGTCAGAATTGAATTTTTTTTTATATTAAAAGTTGCCAATATTCGATGTTTTATACTAATAGCAGTTGAAATTTTTTCATAATATCATACGTAAATAGCCTAGAACGAAGGAAATACGTCACTGTTTGATTTTCTTACATCCCGTAAAGAATTCAATGATGGCCGCGCAATATTCATTCGACCTGACAGTGAACTCATTCGGGAAAGCGTTTGCGCATGTACGAAATTGCTTGTTGGTGAAGAAAATGTCATTCTTACTAAATACCATTATATAATAATAATTGATTATCCCGGATCCAATTTCATAGATATATTTCTTAATTTATGTTAATTATAATGCATTTACATACAACATGTTTACCTCATTATCCATCCTCAGTTATTTATAACAGTTACCACACGCTGTTCGACAAACTTCGGAAATGCAGCCTATTCATAATTAGGTCGTGTTAATGGCGATTCTACCAACAGATGATGCTAAACATTCGAATTCTTTTTACTGATTACGCCATTATAGCAGATTTTTTAAACCTGGATTTTTGTTTAGAGCATTTTATTAGTATAAAACATCAAATATTGGCAACTTTTAATACAAACAAAAAATTCAATTCTGACAGCCTGTATGCCTTTAAATGTAGGTGTTGTTGCTAATTTAACTACAAATAATTTGATATAGCATATTTATCGTTAATAATGTACTTTAATTTCTCTCACGAAATTAACCTCTCCTTGTGTAAACGTGATACCTGTAAATACGGGCTAATAAAAGAGTTATATTATTTGTTTTAACGGTTGTGTGAATGTTACATGACTTTTAAAAGCGAACTATTTATATTTGAGCACGTACTATTTCAAACCAAATTTATTATCCTTAATATAAACTGATGAGGTTTTCTGCAGGTGTTAATGGTTAAAACTGTAGCAAAAATTAACACACTGTGTTTAAATAATATAGTAATATTACGTGATGTTTTGCATATTGGCCTAGTTATATACAGCAGACTGAGGACCTATAACTAGGCCAATATGAAAAACATCACGTAATGATACCTTTATTAATTAACCAGTCCAATATCTCTCGGGATTTTTCCTTGCCATTGTCGAAATGTCTAGCGGATTCCGTTATTGGACTGACTGGAATTGGGCCAATACGGAAAATATCCGTATTGGACTGGTTTTTGCCGTATTGGCCCAATGAAAGTTTTTATATTGTATTGACAAATTTGATCATATAAAGGCTATTAAATCAAAGTTAATTAATCATCTGTTATACAAAATGAGTTTAAAAACCAGTAACAACTGCTCTTTGTGCGACAGTAATGAAGTAGAAGATTTGTGTCATTTCCTCTTGTTATGTCCTGCATTAGAAAACACAAGAAGATCTCTTTTAAATGATATCTCGTTTAACCCTGTGGAATTTGATTTTGTGGACATACCTAATTTTATAAAAAATTAAATTGTTGATTGGAAATTGTGGTTTTTATATCAATGAAATTGAATTGAAACTAAATGTATTTAGATGTAATTGGAAGAAATCTTTTAAAGAAGTTATACCAAGAAAGAAATAATATTTTAGCACAATCAAATGTTTTATGACTTAACTCGTGTTTCTTTTTGCTATTATTTTTATAGATAACTCTTGTTTTATTTATCATGTATGTTTGTATTTAACTATTGTCTGTATTTTACTTTAAGACATGTTTTATACATTATGTAGATTTTTGTAGTTTTATGTATATGATGACTGTTTATGTATTGCCTAATTAATAGTCTATTTATATTGGAATACTAATTTCACACTATGAACATTTTATTATATACATTTGTAAGTATAACTTTGTATCTAATGGACGCAGCCACTATTACTCCGGTAGTGGTTGCCCCCGTTGCAAAGAGGTAGATTTCCAAATAATATATATATATCTATGAAAGGAGTATAAGATCTTTTGCAATGTCAATTGCAAAACGCCTAATGTGGTTTACCTCCTTGACAGTCACGTCTGCGGGTCGCAATACGTAGGAGAAAGTGTCCAACCATTCAACAAAAGAATGAATGGACACAGTCACAGGAAATAAAGTATATTATACAAACATCTAAGCAGGTGACAACTATACAATATATCTGTCCCACTGGATCTCAATGTTACTTGTGATACTAGGTTAATACTAAATATTATATACGTCTGAAAATTAAACCAAACAGTGTTAGAAATACATTTTTGAGCTGTCAAATATTTGTTCTTCCCTCGACGGGATTTGAACTCACACCATTGATACACTGCAGCACCAATCGCTTAGCCTTATGTCCAGCACCCTAGACCACACAACCACATTTCTATCATGTTCTATATATCTATATATATAACACGAATCTATGATGTCAATGAACACAAAAACGTAGAACGGCAATGAAGGCAGTTTACCTGAATTTTTAAAGTATACATTTACATCCATGTCCTTTTTTTTTACTAATATCATACAATAGGTTATCTCAGCTTAAACATATTTTATTCAAAATAAAGCATACAGTTATGTTGCAATCTATGAAAGATATTATACATATATAACAAGCTAAGATTAGCTTATACTTATCCGTACCCTAAGTAGTATGTACACTTATATAGCAAGCATGAAATAATACATGCCACGTGACAATGATAATAAATAAACGGTTATCGTTGTATATTAGATGGAATGAAATAAAGCTGGAATGCAATGTAAGTTAGGTTGTAAATCTCTTACTTCTTTATCTTCCTTTTTGTCTACTTCCAATAACCGACGGAAACCAGTGGTAAAGATATGGACTCAGTTTCTACGTCACGGGATACAACGTCCCCTCCCCATCCCGGAAATGGGAGTCGACTGATTGTGCTAGACGAATGAAATGCGCTATTCGCCTGTAGGACAGGATGTACAATGCTGGAAGGGTAATTCTACTCGCCGTCCAATTCGGCGCCATATCTATGTTATTCATAGTGCGCGGAATTACCCGTAATAACTGTAATTGAAGCTTTAGAATGCAACACTCCTTACAAGATGAAGACAACTCATATCAGCTTCTAATTAGCAAGATCGTATGGTAGTTGAATTTACAACTAACAATGCAATCAGTGTCTATCACCACAAGGCTGTGAGTTCGAATCCAGATTAGACGAGGTTCTCTGGATACAACATTATGTGATAAAGTTTGTCAGTGACTTGCGACTGGTCAGTGGTTTTCTCCGGGTCCTCCGGTTTCCTCCATCAATAAACTGACCGCCCCGATATAGCTGAAATATTGTTGACAGTGGCGTTAAATACCATCAAACAAACAAAGCTTTTAACCTACACTAAGTATTGTTTGTAAGCTTATTTTCATCATGAATGATGCATTTGATGAATTTGATCGTCTGCTTGTTCCATATCTTCACAACTTATTACCGGGTTTGTAACTTGATTAACACGACGGGTGTCACTAGTGGAACAAGAACTGCTTACCCTTCCGGAGCACCTGAGTTCAGCCCCGGTTTTTAGTGGGGTTTGTGTTACTCGATCTTTAGTTTTATATGTATGGTTTGTAGATCGTTGTTTGTCCTTTTGTACTTTTTCTTTTGACCATTGTGTTGTCTGTTCTTCTTCGATTGCCCCTTTGGTATCTTCAAGATCTTCTTATTATTTTCTCTTAATGATATATATAGGAATAACCGTTAACTACTGATAAATATACAATACTTGTGCACTGTCGAAGCATATAGGTAATATGTGTATGAGGCTTAGAAACGGGGGAAAAGGCGAGGCTTCGCCGAGCCTTTTCCCGTGTTTCGCGCCGAATACACATATTTATCTATATGCTTCGACAGTGCACATGTATTGTATTTATCCTGCAACTTTAAATCGTAAATAAACGTTTACTGGACAATGATAAAAGTATTTGAAATAATTTTGTGTATGTATTTGAAAACAATATCCCCTGATGTGGGCGGAGCTTACATTTGTATGTTCTATTTATAACTGACCAATATCAAAAAAATATTGGGCAGGCTATATTAATCGGTAAATGCTGTCATTGCAGGATAATAAAGTTATTAATATATTCATTTTGTGTCACCACCCGCTCGCTTTAGGTAATTTAAAATGTTTCTTCTCGCCCTACTCATCGAAATTTATTTCTAAGAATTAGGATTGGGGAAATGAAATAATTTGACGTTATTTTTGCTTGTGTAACACTATACCTATGTCTGTCCTAAGAGTAACTGTCTTTAACCGACAGATTTACTTTCATAGCTAGAAATCAATTAACTACGAGTATTCATTGGCCATGCTAATGTAAGGTCTACATGTAAGTTTATGTTAAATCAATTAACTACGAGTATTCATTGGCCATGCTAATGTAAGGTCTACATGTATGTTTATGTTAAATCAATTAACTACGAGTATTCATTGGCCATACTAATGTAAGGTCTACATGTATGTTTATGTTAAATCAATTAACTACGAGTATTCATTGGCCATACTAATGTAAGGTCTACATGTATGTTTATGTTAAATCAATTAACTACGAGTATTCATTGGCCATGCTAATGTTTGTCTATGTATATATTGCTATTCAGTTTTGTGATAGTGCGTGGTCTTTTTGAAAGGAAGCGAATATGAGCTGTTATTTTATTGCTTGTTCACCCCCAGTTTTTAATAGGGTTCGTGTTACTCGGTCTTTAGTTTTATGTGTAATGTTTTGTATATCGTTGTTGGTTCTTTTGTCGTATTTTCATTTGGCCATTGCATTATCTGTCCTTCTATTTACGGAATCTGATTTCTTCTTTGGTATCTTCAAACTCTTCTTATATCTCTATTGCGTTGAAGATCCAATTATAAAGAGGGGAATTTTGAAATTCCATTAACCGATGTAGCGCTGCCACATATTCATGCCTGTACAACACCAGAAGTAGGAATCACATCGGCAAACAGATTGTTCGAAGATACCACGGGTTAATCAGAATCGGTAAATTGAGAGATAGACAATATAATGACCAACGAAAAGGACCAAACAATGATCTGAAAAATGCTACACAGAAAACTAAAGATTAAGCTACCATATATATTTGATCAAATTAATTAAACAGTGAAGATCAACAATTTCACGAAAATCAACAAAACGATCAATCACATTTCAACTCAAACTAAATGCATTGAACACAAAACCAAAGACCACGACATGTTCGTGTCGTCCTACAATATCATGCTAGTCCTCCTGGGTAACAAACCACATATCTCCTGGGTAACCACATATCTCTGTCATCCAAATATAATGATGTTATTCATATCTGTTATTATTATTCAATTTTGTAGACCATCTTGTTTTGTCATGTGTATATAATATCTGTTTATGTTAAATTGGCAAATTCTCCGTACCACTGTTTAAACTATGGTATTATGAGAAATAAAGAATAAAGAAACGCAAGCCTTGATGATAATCGTCAATTATTTGTATTATCAAAGGATATTATAATTAAATATGCAATTAGCACTTACTGTTTGAATGGAGAGAAATGTTATCAATAATACACTAGTACTGTGGTGTTTTTAAATAAAAGAGTGGAATCTAAACAATCGGGTATGGGTTAATTTGGAGAAAAAAGATGTTTAAGAAAATTTAAGACCGCCAAGATGAAAATTTTAACAAATCCACTGTCAAATATCACATTGTGTGGAAGAAAAAAACTACGCATATGTTGTCAAGAGCGGATGTAATTCAGATTTCTATACATTTAGCATTGTCGTTAACTCTCCACCATGTTACGACAGACGTGTCTTGTTATAAGAGACACCTATCATCTACCTCCGTTCGTGAACAGTCACCACTAGAAGTCATAGAATGCATGGTACTTGTCGAGTTGTACACGTATCACCCACATAAATTCCATTAAGCATAACAATGTTATATCAGCTTGCGGTGTTATCTTTAATTATCAGAGCTAAAATAAAACATATCATGAAATTTAGATTTTGGGTCTTAGCTGAAATACTGATGTGATAGAGCGTTAGTACAAATTCAGAAGCAATGGGAATAACTTCGACCATCATCATTTATTGTTATCCTTTCTGACTGAAATATCTTTGATATAAAGCTTATGTATGAATTTTCACAAAAAACCCAATAAGGAATAAGTTTGAAATGCCCCAAAAAACTTACGATGAACCATCCGGGTGTTCGTTACCTTGCATGTGCAATTTATAGTAAACGTGAAAGAAAAACCGAATGGACAATCAAGAATGGACAATCCAGATACACACACAACTTTGGGCACTAAGATACTAGTAGTGAACACAAACGAACAAAAATCACGACATTTTTGAATGGACCAATATAGGCCATTGTCCAGGGGCCCCCAAGCTTGGGGACCACAACATATATGCCAGTTTGCTATTTAACAGTCTTTGTTATTTTGGTTTCGATAGCCAAATGTGACATGCAATAATGACATGTCTAAGCAGTTGATTACATACAAAAAAATGGTAGGTGTCCCACTATGTCTAAATCCAGACCTGGCAACATGGACCGCACTATTAGCCCAGGTGCTGGTGAAATGTAAGCAGTTCCTATTTCTTATTACATTCCTCTGCGCTTCTCGGCTAAAAGGAAAAACATGTTCTATTTCATATCACCACAAACATGTGTATAATACATACTATACACCAGTTGTTCACGATTGTACCATAAAAGACTGAGTGATTGTTGTTTTACGAAAATAATAGAGTTCAATTAATTAATTTCTGAATACGGAGGCATTGTCTTAGAGGGAGATAATTCAACGTTTAATGATTTGTGAATTGCACAAAATCAGTTTTTTGTTTATGAGTGGGCGAGTAATTGTTGTTTAACTCCTCATTTTTCAGCTATATGATGGCGAGAAGAAGTTAATGATGAGATGATAGTGATGTCTATACGTCTACTAATAGGCTCAGTTGTATTGTCTACGTTTACTAGACTAATAGGCTCAGTTGTATTGTCTACGTTTACTAGACTAATAGGCTCAGTTGTATTGTCTACGTCTACTAGACTAATAGACTCAGTTGTATTGTCTACGTCTACTAGACTAATAGGCTCAGTTGTATTGTCTACGTCTACTAGACTAATAGGCTCAGTTGTATTGTCTACGTCTACTAGACTAATAGGCTCAGTTGTATTGTCTACGTCTACTAGACTAATAGGCTAAGTTGTATTGTCTACGTCTACTAGACTAATAGGCTCAGTTGTATTGTCTACGTTTACTAGACTAATAGGCTCAGTTGTATTGTCTACGTTTACTAGACTAATAGGCTCAGTTGTATTGTCTACGTTTACTAGACTAATAGGCTCAGTTGTATTGTCTACGTCTACTAGACTAATAGGCTCAGTTGTATTGTCTACGTCTACTAGACTAATAGGCTCAGTTGTATTGTCTACGTTTACTAGACTAATAGGCTCAGTTGTATTGTCTACGTTTACTAGACTAATAGGCTCAATTGTATTGTCTACGTCTACTAGACTAATAGGCTCAGTTGTATTGTCTACGTCTACTAGACTAATAGACTCAGTTGCATTGTCTACGTCTACTAGACTAATAGGCTCAGTTGTATTGTCTACGTTTACTAGACTAATAGGCTAAGTTGTATTGTCTACGTTTACTAGACTAATAGGCTAAGTTGTATTGTCTACGTTTACTAGACTAATAGGCTAAGTTGTATTGTCTACGTCTACTAGACTAATAGGCTCAGTTGTATTGTCTACGTTTACTAGACTAATAGGCTAAGTTGTATTGTCTACGTCTACTAGACTAATAGACTCAGTTGTATTGTCTACGTCTACTAGACTAATAGGCTCAGTTGTATTGTCTACGTCTACTAGACTAATAGGCTCAGTTGTATTGTCTACGTCTACTAGACTAATAGGCTCAGTTGTATTGTCTACGTCTACTAGACTAATAGGCTCAGTTGTATTGTCTACGTCTACTAGACTAATAGGCTCAGTTGTATTGTCTACGTTTACTAGACTAATAGGCTCAGTTGTATTGTCTACGTCTACTAGACTAATAGGCTCAGTTGTATTGTCTACGTCTACTAGACTAATAGGCTCAGTTGTATTGTCTACGTCTACTAGACTAATAGGCTCAGTTGTATTGTCTACGTCTACTAGACTAATAGACTCAGTTGTATTGTCTACGTCTACTAGACTAATAGACTCAGTTGTATTGTCTACGTCTACTAGACTAATAGGCTCAGTTGTATTGTCTACGTTTACTAGACTAATAGGCTCAGTTGTATTGTCTACGTCTACTAGACTAATAGGCTCAGTTGTATTGTCTACGTCTACTAGACTAATAGGCTCAGTTGTATTGTCTACGTCTACTAGACTAATAGGCTCAGTTGTATTGTCTACGTCTACTAGACTAATAGGCTCAGTTGTATTGTCTACGTCTACTAGACTAATAGGCTCAGTTGTATTGTCTACGTCTACTAGACTAATAGGCTCAGTTGTATTGTCTACGTCTACTAGACTAATAGGCTCAGTTGTATTGTCTACGTCTACTAGACTAATAGGCTCAGTTGTATTGTCTACGTCTACTAGACTAATAGGCTCAGTTGTATTGTCTACGTCTACTAGACTAATAGGCTCAGTTGTATTGTCTACGTCTACTAGACTAATAGGCTCAGTTGTATTGTCTACGTCTACTAGACTAATAGGCTCAGTTGTATTGTCTACGTCTACTAGACTAATAGGCTCAGTTGTATTGTCTACGTCTACTAGACTAATAGGCTCAGTTGTATTGTCTACGTCTACTAGACTAATAGGCTCAGTTGTATTGTCTACGTCTACTAGACTAATAGGCTCAGTTGTATTGTCTACGTTTACTAGACTAATAGGCCCAGTTGTATTGTCTACGTCTACTAGACTAATAGGCTCAGTTGTATTGTCTACGTCTACTAGACTAATAGGCTCAGCTGTATTGTCTACGTCTACTAGACTAATAGGCTCAGTTGTATTGTCTACGTTTACTAGACTAATAGGCTCAGTTGTATTGTCTACGTCTACTAGACTAATAGGCTCAGTTGTATTGTCTACGTCTACTAGACTAATAGGCTCAGTTGTATTGTCTACGTCTACTAGACTAATAGGCTCAGTTGTATTGTCTACGTTTACTAGACTAATAGGCTCAGTTGTATTGTCTACGTCTACTAGATTAATAGGCTCAGTTGTATTGTCTACGTCTACTAGACTAATAGGCTCAGTTGTATTGTCTACGTCTACTAGACTAATAGGCTCAGTTGTATTGTCTACGTCTACTAGACTAATAGGCTCAGTTGTATTGTCTACGTCTACTAGACTAATAGGCTCAGTTGTATTGTCTACGTCTACTAGACTAATAGGCTCAGTTGTATTGTCTACGTCTACTAGACTAATAGGCTCAGTTGTATTGTCTACGTCTACTAGACTAATAGGCTCAGTTGTATTGTCTACGTCTACTAGACTAATAGGCTCAGTTGTATTGTCTACGTCTACTAGACTAATAGGCTCAGTTGTATTGTCTACGTCTACTAGACTAATAGGCTCAGTTGTATTGTCTACGTTTACTAGACTAATAGGCTAAGTTGTATTGTCTACGTCTACTAGACTAATAGACTCAGTTGTATTGTCTACGTCTACTAGACTAATAGGCTCAGTTGTATTGTCTACGTCTACTAGACTAATAGGCTCAGTTGTATTTTTATAGTGCTAGTCCCACTGAATTAACAGATACATTATAGATATTTCAATCTACTTGGACATATTATTCTGACTTCAAGTCAGCTTGTCTTTGTACTTACTCATTAATGATGTGTGTTAAATATCATTAATACTATTATAATTGAAATAGTAGACCTGTTCTCACTCAAAAACTGGAAACACAATATAGAAAATGGTAAATAAATAAAATTTAGCAACATATATTTAAATAAAATGTTTTTTACATGCTAGTATTAAAAAGTATATATTTCAAATGAAGTTAATAGATAGATATTCGTACAAATCGTTTTTGATATTATTTTATTGTTTATTTTATTTTTTTCATTCTATGTTTTATTAGATGTTTTCGTCAATAATGATGTTTTAGTCGATGCTTCGGCACTGACTTGGTTTATTAGATATATTTTTATCGAAATTTACAATTTCCAAATCATGTAATTATTATTAAAACTAATGTTGTCCTCTCTCAGGCATAGGTGACCTTAACCATAGGTGACCTTAGCCATAGGTGACCTTAGCCATAGGTGACCTTAGCCATAGGTGACCTTAGCCATAGATGACCTTAGTCATAGGTGACCTTAGCCATAGGTGACCTTAGCCATAGGTGACCTTAGCCATAGGTGACCTTAGCCATAGGTGACCTTAGCCATAGGTGACCTTAGCCATAGGTGACCTTAGCCATAGGTGACCTTAACCATAGGAGACCTTAGCCATAGGTGACCTTAGCCATAGGTGACCTTAGCCATAGGTGACCTTAGCCATAGGTGACCTTAGCCATAGGTGACCTTAGCCATAGGTGACCTTAGCCATAGGTGAGCTTAGCCATAAGTGACCTTAGCCATAGGTGACCTTATCCATAGGTGACCTTAGCCATAGGTGACCTTAGCCATAGGAGACCTTAGCCATAGGTGACCTTAGCCATAGGTGACCTTAGCCATAGGAGACCTTAGCCATAGGAGACCTTAGGTCATAGGAGACCTTAGCCATAGGTGACCTTAGCCATAGGAGACCTTAGCTGATTTTGACTATCCTGTTTAAGGGGGTACCATACACTACAGGGAGATAACTCTTTAAAATCAGTTGAACGTTTTGATCATATGATGTTTGTATGCAGATTTCAAGCATCTCGGTGATCAAAACCACAGAGAGAAAAGCTGCTATGTGGCTAGTGAATTTATAGCTCTGAGTCTGTTGGTTGGCATTTGTTAAAAGTTTGATATTTATTACAGTGGATATATTCAAACACACTGCCAAAAAATAAGAAAATTAAACGAGCAGATCAAATGTTACCTGAAGTGTATGGTACCACCTTAAGCTCTTTGGTTTTAGTGTTTCCAAAGATTTTAAATTATTTGTCTTTCAGTGAATTTGTCTTTGAGCATACCTGATGAATGTTATTCCAGAAACGTGTCGTGTGCACTAAGTTTGATATCTACGGGTTTATTTCTAATTATAAACAGATATTTCTTTTCTCGATAATATGATCCTGCAGCAATGCGAATTCTCCCATCCGTTCCTCTGTAATTCTTCCATTGCATAATATATTATCAAATTAATTTCCCCATATGATATTGACAACGGTGCTTCATGTCCATCAATATTTGGGAGCGCATCTGTCAGTAAGGTTTTACGATGAGCAGCTATTAAGAACATAGTTTTATTATTAAATAAGGTAGGATATTAAAACGGTAAAACGGCTGAATTGAAGGGATTTTATTTGATAAAAGAACTTCAATTTTCCGCCGTCTTAGTTACTATAAAAGGAAATAATTTTCTGTGTGAACTCCCACTAGACTTGCACACAGCAGTATCTCCTTTCTTTGGAAATCCTCTTACCATCCATCCGGAACAATTGATGACGCTTAAACAAGTGGATTATATTTACGGAAAATATTTCGTTTTAAAATTAACCTAAATTAAATATTCATGGGTGTTTAACAGGATTAGAACCGGCTAATATTGAGAGCGAATATTTTTTTTTATAATTAATTAAAGAGCTTTGTGGTCAAGTGGTGGTAATACTTGTGAAAAAATGAAATGATTTGTATTCACAGATGTGTTAAGCTTTAATAAGAATGCCAAAATGAATTAAAAGTAGACACGGAACAAAATATATGTTTATGCATACTTTTCTATTTAATTAAGAGGTAATTTACCAATAACGATGTTATACGATGTTATACGATGCTATTCGATGTTATACGATGCTACGTGTCGGTCAAAAGCACACTAGGGCTTGTGTTGTATTGTTATATAAATATGCCGACTATAAATAAAACTTATCTTATCTTACCTTATACTAAACCATTGTGACGCGATTTTTAATTTACAAATATCACCTGACTGACGTATTCAAAATATTATTTAATTACTTTTAAAATAAATGGATGCACTCTTCGAGAAAATAAAATAGATTAAAACGTTACACATGTAATAATGAACTAGTGACCTCTATATGAGGGTTGTTGACGATGTATCTCACATAGTAATCAAGGACTGCCATATTAACACAATAATAAAAATACATGTACTAGTAAGGGCTATTATATAGTATTATATACGTGATGTTTTTCATATTGGCCTAGTAATAGGTCCGAGGCCTGCTGTATTGGCCTCGGACCTTTAACTAGGCCAATATGAAACACATCACGTAATGATACCTTTATTGATTAACCAGTCCAATATGATATTAACTATATAGGCCAAAATGAAAACATGTGATTTCCATCAAATGACAAGTTTTTTAGGCATTGCATGACTCATTCAAAGCAAATTCAAGAAAAACAATAAAGCAACATTACTGAACCAAACAAACTGCAGAATATCTGAATTAGAAATATTAAGTCAAATATTGTTAGAAATGACTTAAGAGTCCACGTTACAGTTACTGACTACAGTTAATTGTGTTCTTTCTATCTCCAGAGTATACATTAATATTAATTACACCACCCGAAACAGTTGCCCCACAAAAGAGGGCCAATGGATTGTCATGTTTGTCCTCCAGAAGTACTTTTCAGCTGTATATCACCCTCATGTCATATTTACATGGTCTTGTCTTCCTCTTAACCCAAAGTATGCACCATTGTTTAGAAAGACTGCATTAATTAAAGCTTCTGGGTTGTCTGAAAATGAAATATGAAAAATAAATTTACTATCTATATATTTGTTAATTACTTTTTCATGTTGCAACTGGTACTATCAATGTAGTATAAACTGTTTCAAGATAACACAAATGAAATGATATTGGATTGATTGATGAATTACAATGTATCTGTAAACATTTTACACATAATTATGCACGTGCAAATATGTGCAAAAATTACATCATTGTGTTGAATTTCAACTAACTATTTTTTTTTTAAATAAATTAGTAAGAATGGATATGGATGTAAGAGAACATGAGAGACGACACACCATTACACTTAGTTACAACGCCACGATATAGCTGACATACAGCAAAAGTTGGCGTCAAACACCAATCAATAAATCAATCACTTACATCCAAATTAATAAAGTAAAAGAAGATGACTGGTACATTTTGTTTACGTGTCTGTTTTATTGTCTTCTTTCTTTTTTTTCTTTTCTTTGTTGTTGGTATTGATGTGTATGCTCATGATCACGTATTTGTTATTCTATTATAGAATGTAAGGCGAGTAAGTGTGAGATTGAAATTATACACTGGTGGGAGTTATGGTGTTTAATGCCACTCTCAACAATAATTCAGTTATTTCGTCCCACACATTCATTATAGTATTGTACGAATTTTCCTTAAACGATCATAGAAAAAATATTTTTTTTAGAAGAATTCAATATTCAGGATTTTTGTGGTTTTTGATCAAGAAGTCATTTTTTGTTATTTTTATATTTGATATCACCCATTATTCATTCTATTAATATCTAAGATCAACGAAGCGTGAATATTTGATCAAATGTTGATATTCCGGGTTAATTCACCGGAACGTTCGGTCTGTGTTTTGTCATTTATACATGTTTTTTACTGTTATTTTACCATCTGTCCTATAATTTTTACCGTTATTTTTTCTATTGATGGAGCGAAGTTTAATGGGTAATAAACAATAACCACGGATGAATCAAAGACATTATCCTGCTCAGATTTCTAGTAGAAGTCACGAACATAGTTCTTGTCGCGTTAGTAGCCATATTTCGTTCTGTCATTAAAAAGATATAAATAATATTTAAAAAACAGACAGCGTTGAAAATGTTTTAAGCACACAATAATCTGTCTAGTCTAAGTCAATGTATGTTGTCGTACAAAAAAAGGGGGGAGGGGCATAAATAATATTTAAAAAACAGACGCGATGAAAATGTTTTAAACACACATATAATCGGTCTAGTTTAAATGTAGATTGACGTACAATGTATATTGTCGCACAAAAAGGCAGGTATGTAACGACTATGCTCTTTGGAGAGTTATTATGTTACCAACTCGAATATCCGACCTCTCACCTCAAATCGAAGTGAAAACAATGATGATAATCCATGTCTTGGCGTTGAACATGCATAAGAATTAGGTGGGCAGAAACTGGTTGACAGGATGACAACGATCCCTTCTTGATCTCTAACGGCAATACAGAATTAAACATACAATGAAAAACCTCCACAGATTCCCTTCCATTCAAAAATTTCACAACAATAAAATAGCCAATATAATAGCAGGATTAGTTAATGCTGGTAATTAAGTGACTACTAGCTACGAAAGTAGAATCTGTTGATTTAAGACAATTGCAAATACTCTCATATTAATATTAATAATGTATTTTCTTCTTTAATAGTATAACATTAAATATGTTTTCAATATTTCTATTCGTATATAATATTTACATTGGCAAATATTACAGAACTAGACGTCACGATATAACTGAAATATTGTTGAAAGTGGCTTTAAACACCATCAAACAAAAAAAAACAGAACTAAGCAATTTAGGAGTGTAATCAACATTACTTACTTATTTTAATTAGCTATAGTGTATTAGTTTTACAGTGTTCAGAAGAAAAAAAAACATGTTCAATTTTCCAGATTTTCACCGTTTTATGGAACAAGAAGACCATGCATTAGTCAATAAATGCATTAGTTCTTAATATAATATTAATTAGATAGCATTTGCTTATTATTCAATTGTATATGTTAATGATGAAATCTCTACAATGGTAAAGATTTGACTGTCTACATGTTTTCTACCTCCTAAAACTAAATCTGTAGCCGTCGTCGTGGTCGTCATTATTTGGTGGTTGTATTTATAACTACCTATGTAATCAGTGCATATCACCACTAAAATTGTGAGTTCGAATTCCGCTCATGGCGAGGTGTACTTGATATTGTGTAATTATAAGTTCCTCACAATTCATATTTGACTGCTGCAAATGAAAATTGCAGAAAATCCGATGAAAATGAAAATAACTCAATATGTTAATCCCACGTCATATACAAAACGCATTCCTGTGATAAACAATGTCATACTGTTACTAACTTCTACATGCCGTGATCTTAACTTTCGTTTTTAGAGCAACATGCTATTTTGGTTCTTCTTTAAATAGCATATAATTTTGTTTTAAGAATATATGTTATTTATTTGAATAGTACATAAAATCTGAAAATAGCCACCATGCAACCTAATTTTGGCAAAAGAGAAAAAGACGGTTTTTATTATGGATCTTGAATTTAATTTCTTAATCTCGCCACTTGTAATATAAACATTTACCCAATCAATATAAAGCAAGTAGTAAAAATTTAATATCAACCAACAAAACAATTTTAATCGGAAGTACAATGTCAATTTCAAAGATGGCCGCACAACAAGATAATATTACTCCATCCCGACTTGTAAAACGTTTCCTAATATTTCAAACATAACATACACTGTCTGACTTCTATGAATCTTTGATGCTCCCTGTACAGTGAGAATGAACAACCGTGTCATATTTATGTTGTGTCTTTCTTTGACATCTGAGGGCACTTTCTTGATTAATTTTATTGATTGGTTCCACCACTGCGGTAATTAAAATGACAGGTGATGGTACCAGTTTTACTTCTGTGTATCGATTGGTTTAGTTACAATGAATATCACAGACTTTTACTGGTTCCTTTTGTACATTGTGGCGCTTTAGACATAAAAAAAGGGGGGGGGGGGGTAATAAGGATTTTTATAATTATTTTAACAATAAAACCTGACACATAAAAACAAAAACAAAATATTTGCATATGTGAATATTTTTAAACAGAACATGGAAATGGAAAATATGATCCATATCTGTATATTATTCAAAATATAAAATATAGAATTAATCCATTTCTATATGGTGCAATCACCACTAACATTGTGAGTTCGAATCCAACTCAGGCGATACAACATTATGTGACAGCCGGAACCTTTGAACCGTAATGAGAGCGGGAGGTTTGGCGCCTTAAAATCTGATTCAACCCACCATTTCTTTAGAAATGCCTGTACCAAGTCAGGGTCATTACGGTTTTCACAGTTTTCCGGTTGTTGACTGATTTTGTCTGTTTATATAATTATGAGTTTTGACTTTCCCTTTGTAAGATTGTTCGGAGTTCGGTAATTTTGTTATTACCTTTATTTATCAGTGACTTTCTATAAGTCAGTGGTTTTCTCCGGGTACTCTAGTACTACGATATAACTGAAATATTGTTGAAAGTGGCGTTAAACACCAAAAAAGAACAACCAGCCAATCTAAATTGTATAATATAAACAAGTCGCTTGTAATGTTAGACTTATTCCACGTAAGTTTCTTGGCATATGTTTTTTCTTCACAAACTTAAGAAAACTAAGATTATTTACAGTTAAGATATAATATTATTTACAGTTAAGATAAAATAATATTTACAGTTAAGATATAATAATATTTACAGTTAAGATATAATAATATTTACAATTAAGATATAATAATCTCTGTATCTGTGAGTGCCTAGAAGTATCTTTTTTTGGAAATGATCAAATTGAAGAAACATGTTCATAAATATATTGAGGTGTACTTTTTACGTTCCCTAAAATTTACATATAGAAACATTCATAAAAGATAATGTCAAGAAAAACTAAATTATATGACACGAATTTTAGGTGAACACGGCAACTTTAACAGAATTTCGTTTGGAGATTCATTATGGACCTCTATTCTACGTCCTTCTATTGAGAACGGTTGCGCCGTATGGTTCCCTTGCACAGTAACATGTGCTCAAAGTTTGCAGTACCAAGCTGGAAAAATTATTTTAAGAATGAAAATGAGCTTTCCATTATCTGCTCTTCTATCAGAATTTTGCTGGAGGATCAATTAACGAATTTCTTGACCGACAGTGTGTTAATCATTTTAAGGTTTGAAGAACTTTCGGTTCACAGTTGATACAAAATTGTATTCATGGAGCAAACAAATTCCGAATGTGTGGAATGGAAGTATTTAAATTATATGAAAACTATTGTCCCGTCAATAGGATTAGACCATTACTACTATGGAAATTTTAATACAAACATATTTTAATATTTGTTCGGTAAAGCATTTCAAGAAAAGGAATTATCTATAGGAGACTGGAAATGAGCAGTCTATCAAACTATAACACGTTTAACATTTCACCAGGGAAACAAGCATACTTATGCTTATAAATGAAGTTCCTTGCTAGAACCAATTATATGCCCTTGAATGAAAGTCTTTTTAATATTAATCTTCGTGAAAGTTATAAGTGTAATATATGCGATGACGATATGATCGAAGACATGCACCATTTCTTATTTGAATGCAAAACTTACGATGTATCAGACAAGAACTGTTCGAGGAAATTGAAACATTAATAAAATCGTTTTATCAAGATCTCGCGTTTTCAGAGTTACCGCCCTTTCAAAAGCTGCGGTTCTTAATCCATGACTTTTATTTTTGTTTCTTGCTTGATAAGTTCAGTAAACAACTATTATGTAAAATGATAGAATGTGTATTGAGTCATGTTTCGACGACCAGGAACTATCTTAATATTTTGTTTCTCTTAGTTTTATGTCATTTTTATAGTTTACTTGTAATAAAGCGCAATTAAAACAATGTGATACATTGTATATAATGTTGTGTTCATGAAGAAAGACACAATTGTTTCTGGGATAGTTTGTTTTACCAATGAAACGATGACTTTTATCACAATGACATTGATATGTTTCAAACTATGTTCTGTGATGAAACTGTATTTTGTTTAATGTTTGTTTATGTTTTATTCTCATTTTTAATTTTAAATAGTTGTTTTTTTAAGAAATAAATCTTGGAAGCCAGAATGTGTTTTGAGTTTTAACATGGGTTGGCGGATAACATTTACTAATATCCGCCAACCCATGTTAAAACTCAAAACACATTCTGGCTTCAATGAATTAATTCCATTCTGATATGTCTAAGAGTACAAATACGGTAGTCTACTTTGATTGGAAGACGGTAATTTATATTTACGTTGTCGCACACAATTTATGTTGCCATATTCGAGCAGACGATAATTCATCAACATGTACATTTACGACGGGAAAGTCGGTCACCTGAACCGCCGCATGTGCGAATGAGATTATACCCAATCGATAAATCGATCGTTTGTTTACAAAGCGAAAGAAGGACGTGATGTTAGAATTGTGATTATTAGACGCAAACAATGGTACCCCACTGATGTTTGCCCCCGTTGTCAAGAGAAATTTGCTAAATAAAATGCATATAAAATATAGACATAACGTGAGTTTCATATCAGTATATAAACAAATCAGCAATGAGGTGGGCACAATTCGTTCCCATTGTAATTCCAACAATTTGACTTTATTGGCAAAAGAAACAAAACTGTTCTCTATGAAAAAAAAAGCCATAAAATATGCCCTCGCAAGTCAAATTACAGTATTTTAATTAATTAATTAATTAATTAATTTGTTACAGCATATGTAATCACAACCTAATTTACGGAATGGCCAAAGGACAGTTGTAGTCGTGATCATATGATAGTTGGATTTACAACAACCTATGCAATCAGTGCCGATCAGTGCGATTTCCCTTCATATAGAGGTGTACTTGATATAACATTATGTGATAAAGTTTGTCAGTGACTTGCGTCAGGTCGGTGGTTTTCTTCGGGTACTCCGGTTTTATCCACCAATAAAACTGACCGCAACCATATAGGTGAAATATTTTTTGAAATTGGCGCGCACAACCCAAACCCCTATGGAATGACCATTGATTTGAAAATGGAAACTAGCCTTTGATACGTGTATGTGGTAGAATGGTAAATACTTTGATTGACTGAAGTTGAACACTAAGCTTCAGTTATTTTATAGCTATATATAAACAAATTATATAATTTAGTTATTATAACTGCAAAATTGCTGATTTTGGTGTTAAGCAAAAATCCCCCACTCACCAATAACTAGCTGAATACCCTTAGAAATAAGAAACATTTGGGTATAAAACAATCTTCTCATATATACAAATAAATTAAGATTATAATGATATGTTCATAGATTATAATGATATGTTCATAGATTATAATGATATGTTCATAGATTATAATGATATGTTCATAGATTTAGAAAGGACATGCACTTTTTATATATTTGTACATACATTAATTTCTTTCAAAAATCTAAAAATTGTGTCGCCTACGACATCACGCTGCGTTCACACTTACATTTAAAGCGAATTGAATACGCTAATCGCGTTCACGTGTAATTATTCTTTTAATGCGCATCGAATTCGAATTACGTGTGAACGCAGCATTAGACGAAGAAGAAGTAACGTTGTAGAAATCTACAACATGCACGCTGTTAATTTTAAGCTTAGATGTTCAAAATATTAAATACGTCTGTGCCAGTTCAAAGCCAGGGCCTATATTAAATACGTCTGTGCCAGTTCAAAGCCAGGGTCTATATTAAATACGTCTGTGCCAGTTCAAAGCTAGGGCCTATATTAAATACGTCTGTGCCAGTTCAAAGCCAGGGCCTATATTAAATACGTCTGTGCCAGTTCAAAGCCAGGGCCTATATTTCCACCCTATGTCGTGGTCTTTGTGTGTGTTCAGTGAGTGAAGGTGTGAGGTGATTGCTCGTATTGTTGATATTGGTGGAAATGTTGACCCGCCATTGTTTACACTTTCTTTTCATAGCTTACCAGTGATGACATCGTATTTTTTACTATTCTGGCAGCATAATGTATTGCGATTTGTTTAAAACTTATGTGTGTATAATAAACCCGAACTAGACAATTTCCCAGAGTAGAAAGGGTTGCGTGCAATACATAAATGCGTATTATGCACACATGAAAGCGACACACGAAATATTATCCCGTCGTTGCTCCACATTGAAAAACGACATCTGGCCACGCCCACTTATGATATGATTACCAACGTAGTTTTTTTATATTTAACGTTGGACCGTTTTGTTGGAAATTCAACAGGTATTATTCGTCCTAATTAATATTAGAGGTTCCTCAATTCTGGTTTTATTCGCATACAAAATCGTGGAATTTTCCCTGATTGTTTTCAAAAACATTTTCATTAGTGTAATAATCATTGATAACTCTATTGTACTGTGCACGTGATTTTTCATTTTTTTTTATAATACATTTGTATGTGGTCTTTTTGAATGGAAGCGAATCTGTGTAGGTTTTTTCATCGTTCCTTTTTTATATGTATTGTTGTTACAGATATGTATAGAAATACGTGCGTTCAATTATCGATCGAGTCAAACCGGTATTTGCAGATTCTTCACGAAGCTCACAGCGATAAGGAGCAAGCACATAGACAGGTTTTCTCTGAGTCTGGATGACGTGTTAATCTATCTCGTCTTGTTGGACTAGTACAAAACATACATCACCATCTAATAAAAAGTAATCTCTTACCACCATGAACAAGTTGTGATATCGCTTTACAGTGCCGGATTTACCATTGTGCTTAGATGTGCTTAAGCACAGGGTCCCTTTAGTCCCCGGGGGCTGGGGATCTTCCTGCCAAAGCAATTTTTTTACGATGGATTTTTGCTTATGCGGTGCAATTTTAAATTTGAAGACGTTCTGTTTCGGAGCGATTCCAGCCATAATGATAGAGTTGATAGTCAATGGGAGTGTGCCTCCTTCAGGGCCCAAGTAGGGGGCGTCATAACTTAACTAGCACAGGATCTCATTTGTCTTAAATCCGGCACTGCTTATAGATGCCGTTAGACAACAATCACATACTTATTCAAATAGAAATGCTTTAATATTTTTATTTTTTTATTCATTCTTTTGCTGACAAGGATGTGACATAACATTATGAAGGTTATTACAGAAGAACGTCGTTTCGTGCTAAATTACAACTACCTATATGCAATAAGTACTTATCACCACTAAAGTGTAAGTTCGAATCCCGCTCAGGCGAGGTGTACTCGATACAACTTTATGAAATAAAGTTTGTCAGTGTCTTGCAACAGGTCGGTTGTTTTCTCTAGAGACTCTGATTTCCTCCGCCAACAAAACTGACCGCCACGATATAACTGAAATAGTGTTGAAAGTGGCGTTAAACACCATATCCCTATTGTTGATAATATAGTCACATAGCATTACGAAGGTTATTCCAGTAGAGAATTGGTGCCATTTTATTTAGATATCTACGTTTTTGTTATTAGGAGAAGAGTTTGAAGATACCAAATGGGTAATCAGAATCCGTAAATCAACGATCACCAAAGCATACATATAAAACTAATAATCGAATAACACGAACCCCACTGAAAACCGAGGGTGAACCCAGGTGCTCCGGAAGGGTAAGCAGTTCCTGCACCACTAGTGACATCCGTCGTGTTCGTGCAATGAGCACCTTTTATTGTATTGAATAAAAATAAAAGTAAATAAAAAGTAAACATAAATTTTAAAATGGTCAAAGAATATTTATATGGACTGTTTAATTTTTAATCAAATATAATTTGTATAAATCATCCTTATCTGGTGTAAAACTCTCTAGTCAATATCTACATATACGTCTATTAAAATATAAAAGACTCTTTCAGCAAGTTACAATTTACCGAAGGAAGAAGCGAATTTGTTTATCCTTATTTGTACATTGGACCAATAAAACTAGTTTATGCATTTGTGTTAGGGGTATAAATTGTGCTTCCTTTCTACGATTTTTCAATTGGATTTCGGAAATGTTCCGACAGTGTTTTCTATTTATTTTTTTTTATTTTTTTATTTTTTTATTTATTTATTTAATTTTTTTTTTTTGGGTATAATATCTTTATTTCTAATTTGCAGATAAAGGAGAATTAATCGTTGAACACTAAGATTATGAAATGAAACTCTGAACTTTAAGTGCAGACATCGCCTAATCTGGTAAATTTATAACGATAGAAGCTTTAATTGATGGGGTCAAATTTTATATCCTATACACTGCAATAACTTCGATCAGTTTCAATTTGTTGATTTCCCATGGTAGATTTTTGGCGACATTAAAAAGCATAATTTGAAGACATATATTCAGCGAATCAGTGATCTGATGTCATTGTGCCATTAAATTCCCAGCAAGCCTCATGCTTCTATTGGCAAACCATTACGCAAATGTCGTCTGATATTGACAGCTTAATGGAAAACCTCCGGCGGTTTTCCTCGCTTGATTTTGATATTTAAAATGTCCATGCCGGATATAGTCGTTTGTTTTGTCATAGCAATTCACGGAAATCTATATTAACCGTATCCGATAGCGGCTCATTGATTAGTTGTCTGTATTTCCGAGAGATGAAACTGACACGTTTTCCTTCGGGACATTTCCAATAAAATTAACACATCATGGACTTTGATAGACATAATAAACCATTGTATTGAAAACAACAGCAACAAGTTAAAAAGCACGGCATTTGAAAGGATATCATATTTGTATAAGTTATTAAAATATTTCCTATTTAGATTATCAAGATGTATTTTCTATCAGAGACGCCTCTAGTGACATTTTTCATAGCTAACGTGGCGAGAAAAAACAATTTAATAATAAACAAGATAAAATAAAATTGTCATTATGAAATAATTATAGCTATTAATCAGAGAAGAATATTGTCATGTTATGAGACCATGAGACCCACAACCTAGATAAAAACACGTCTTTTTTAATGAGAATAAAAACAAACAGAAATGGGTTCAAGACAAAGGCACACAAAACAAAAACAAAAGCAAAATAAAAAAGCAAGCAAAAAAAAACAAAAAAAAAACAAAAAACAAAAAACAAAAAAACAAAAAACAAAAAACAAAAAAACAGAAAAAAGGAGGGAGACTAAGTTGTACTTATATTAAAGTCATCGTTAGATACATTATACAGTCGTCATCACGAACTGGCTTGACGTTAGGAAATATTCATATATCAAATGACAAAGGATTTTTCCATTCTACGTATATTTTTTTCCTGTTACCACGAACAATATTTTTTAATAGATTTGACTATGAGTAACACGACAGGTGTCTGATAGGAAGAAGAATCTTCTTACCCTTCGCAAGCATATGGGTTCATCTGTACTTTATTTGTGGGGTCCGTGTTGCTGACCTTTTTCTGTGTTTTATTTTTTTTTTATTTTTAAATTTTAATTTTAATTGTGTGTGTGTGTGTGTGTGTGTGTGCGTGCGTGCGTGCGTGCGTGCGTGTGCGTGTGTGTGTGTGTGTGTGTGTATTGTTCGTCTTTTTCCTGCGTCCAATGCTGCCAGTGTCTATGGATTGTCCATCGTTGATTGCCCCTTTCGGTTTTCTGCGATGTTTCTTTCACAACTCCCTCCGCAATTGGAAAAAAATATGATTTTTTGGCTTATAATCGCGCCCCTCTAAAATAGGAAAAAATATGATTTTTTGGCGTAAAATCGTGATTTTTCACACGAAATACCCCAAAAATTTTCGCGCCTCCCTCCGCAATTGGAAAAAAATATGATTTTTTGGCTTATAATCGTGATTTTTCACACGAAATACTCCAACAATTTTCGCACCTCCCTCTGCTCGGCTCAATTTTTTTAAGTGCGCCCCCACTAACTTGAAATCCTGGATCCGCCCCTGCGTTGCATATATTTTTTGTCTTCTCATTCATTGCATAAATAATTCTCACAAGCATAAAATCTTAATCAGCATGCATATGCATTTTTGTAATGTTCGAATGTTCTTCGAAGGAAGCATATTGATTTAAAACAAACGTTTTAACTTGTTTCTGAATCATATTGTACATATGCTGTCATTCTGTTTATATATGTCCGCTATCTCAATAAAATATGTTTAAACTAAAGCTAAATGTGTTTGTCCATTACTCCATTTGCCCATGTCTATTGTCCATTGCTATTTTGTCTCTTAGTAGAGTAGTATCTACCGTTCTTCTTGTTTTTGGTCGTCCAATTTGACATTTTCTTCAGGTTTTTGCCATGTTAATGCTGTTGTTTAAATGCTGTTGTTATTAATATGTAAGATATGTTATATCCATCTCTATCCTATTTGTATAATAATTGACTTGCTGTCGTTGTTTCAGCTCTATGGTGTGGTTCCTCATTTAATAGTGTATCTGGCTATCACCGGTTTTGTTTACCAATGCCGTTCGTTTTAGAAAACATAAAGGTCACGACCTCGCTTATGACGTAAACATTATGACGTCTCAGCACAGGTTATCAAGAATTGTGACAAGTACATTTTTGTAGGACGATGTTTGTTGATATTGCTGACATTACAGTTCCTAATATGATATATGTTTAAAAAATAAAATGTTAACTAGCTAAGGGAACGACCATTTAACTTGAAGGGGGGGGGGGGGGGTTATGTTTTTTTTCTTAAAAAATATTCTGATTCCCAATGTTGCTGAAAAAAATATTCCGATTTTGGTGGAGGAAAAAAAATATAATCTGATTCAGATTTTTTGTCATATAGCCTAATGTTAAATTGTGGAAAAAAAATTAGCGCTTTGCGCGACAAAAAAAAATATTCTAACTCTTGTGTTGTCCGAAAAAAAAATTCTGAACGAAACAAAAAACCATAACCCCTCCCCCCTTTCAAGTTAAATGGTCGGTCCCTAATGGTGTTGCTGAATTTTATTTACTTTTGACATCTTCACAGGAATTATCGTTTAAATGATGGGAGAATTTGTTGACAAGTCCAGCTCAGCTCACGCGAACTTTGATACGAGTTTTGCTTATGGAGTCAGCAGGTAGATTTAGCGGGAGGGAAGGATGATAAATACATGTACCGATCTGTACATGTAAAAATAAAATAAGTGTGAATTTGTTAAATCCTTGAAAATTAATTTTCGCGGTTTTCGCTGATTAAACAAACCAGCAAAATTAAGCACACAAGGAAACACATAAACCACGTGATAAGTCATTTTCAAGAGCAACAAAACACGAATTCAAATGTCAACGTACATTCTATCAATCAACGGAAATCGACAACACCGAAAATAAATGACACCATAGTATGTTCCAAGTTGTTGTAGCGCATCACACTGAAGTAAAATGAACCACCTCGGTGTAATGGTTAGCGTGCACGCCTCTAGTGCGGTAGATCGTGGGTTCGAGCTACGATCGTTTCAAAGCAAAAACTTCAAAATTGTTATCTGTTGCACTTCGCTCAGCACGCAACTTTAAAGAGAAAGAGCAAAGACTGGTTGTGGCGGAATCAGGATAACGTGTTCGCGCGGGCTACATGTCTACCCGCGGACTGTTGTTTCAGTCACATAGCACTATAAAAATCAACATAAGCGTGTTGGTCTAGAGCAAAGCGGACCTCATCATCATCTCATTGAAAATTAATTTGTTCTCGCCATGATATAGCTGACACATTGCTGCGTTGGCGTTAAACAACAATCACTCACTTACTCACTGAAATGAAATGTAAACATGGTTTATCTGTAAATACAAAATAACACGGCGACGATCAATGTTTCTGTTTGATTTTCGATGTCAATTCGCAGTAAACAAAACAAAGTTTTCTGTGTTGATAGCGTCCTTTTATAGAAGGGGGTTATGGTATTTAACGTCACTTTCAACAATATTTCAGCCATATAGTGACGGTCAGTTTTATTGGTGGAGAAAGCAAGAGTATCAGAAGAAAACCATCGATCTGTCGCAGGTTACTTACAAATTGTGTGACATAAAGTTGTATCAAGAACACCTCGCCATGAGCAGGATTTGAACTCACAACGCAAGTGGTGATAGGCACTGATTCCACAGATCATTGTAAATCCAACTACCATATGATCACGACCACGACCGTCCCTCGATGTCAAGTAGGCAATATTAAAACGTAATAAATTTAAAAAAAATATATTAAAAACCCAAACAGTTGTCTGTGTTGATAACATCCTTTCATAGATAAACAAAAAACTATTTTTACGATATCAACTACTATCTATATCATTGTTTTCTTTGTAATCACAACGAAAATATTCATATGTTGTAAAGATTGCAAAAAAAAAATAATCAAGTATCATCAACTGATCCCTAACACCAAACGAATAACTTATAAATTGGAACTGATTATATAACACAGAAAAATAATTCTTCATACAGAAACTAAATATAGAAATGTCTAACAAAACGTCGACCCGTTGGCACAAATTCTACATTATAAATCAAAATACAAGGTGATATACTTCTGACCAAACACGAGATTTACGACGGGCGTGTTGGATTGGTTTGACTTGGAGACTCTTTCTAATTAAATATTCATAAAGAGTTGATTAGGCAAATCCCTACGGGAAATGACTTAACAACCGGAAATTAAATTACTGAAGAAACAAAACCTTCCCACAGAATTATATAGTTTCTTTGAACAAGTAATTTACGCTGTAGACGGTAGTATATACATATTATAAGGCTTTATAAGGGTACTGTTATATGTATGCATTATTCGGGATAAATGATTTACTTAGAAATACTCTATTACAAATATAATCATAGAATTTTCTCACATTTACTTTCTTCAATTTAATAGACTAAGAATGTGATGTATTTCAATGTCGTGAAAACAAAATTGAGGATTGCTTTTATCTATGTATAAACACTAACAGGGATTGTGCCTTATTATCGGTTGATATCACAAACAGTCAAATCTTCTTGTTTACTTTATCATATTCAAATCGGAGTTAATTAAAATGGTGCATTTTGAACAATTGTAAAAAGAAAGAGTGGGCGAGTGTTGATTAACGCCATACGATGAATTCTTCAGCTATATCATGGCAAGAACAAGTCATATTTGAAGGGATGATGATTATGTCCGCTTTTTAAGGGTGCTAGCCCACTGAAATAACAGTCTGCGGGTAGACTAGTCCCTCTACTAAGACACGTTATCCAAATTCTGTGCTAACCAGTTTTCGCTCGTACACCTTAATGCTGCGTACTTAGCAGTGAAGCAACAAATACCAAATTGATAGTCTTTGGTTTGACACGACCAGGACTCGAATCCATGATATAATGTACTCGATGCAAACATACTCACCATTGTGAAAAGGAAGAAACTTATTACTACCGGTAGATAATCCATGTTTCACTGCACCACGTGAACCAATATTTTCCAAAATATGGTACTTATTTTTATATGTCCATTTCTCAACCTATTTTCATTTATAATCCAGTGATACACTTCCTTATAAGTTAGATGATCCATATTTTATATATTTTCCTTTGACAATGGGAATGACTGAATACATTCTTTAATTTATCTACAGAGATTAAGCATTACGTAAGACCATTATTAGAATATGCTGACGTTATATGGGACAATAATATAACTTACCTAGTTGATAAGATCGAGAAAGTACAAATGGAGGCTGCTAAAATCGTAACTGGGGGTACTCGGTTAGTCTCATTAAATAATCTATACTTAGAAACAGGGTGGGATAAACTAAAGAACCGTCGGGAAATGTATAGACTGGTTTATTTTTACAAAATGAAGAACATTTCGCCACAGTACTTATCAGACTTAGTTCCAGATTCTCTTAATAGTATACATAGTCATAACACAAGAAATTCATCTATTATTCCCCCTATAAGGACACGAACTAGTCTATACACGAATTATTTCTTACCGGCTACCATACGCTCTTGGAATCTTTTACCTGAACGCATTACGTCTAGCACTTCGGTCAATTCTTTCAAATCTAATCTGAAATCCAATCACCCACAAAAACCGCCCTATTCAGTATTATATTGGAAAACGACTTGGTCAAATTCTACACTCTAGACTTCGTATGCATTGCAGCTCTTTAAACCAGCATCTTTACTCAAAACATATTGTTGACTCCCCGCTTTGTCTATGTGGAGCTGTTGAAACAACCGAACATTATTTGTTATACTGCCCTCTCTACAACGTACACAGACAGCTTTTTATTGAGCCCTTTTTTGACGATCCTCTGATTTCATATGATCATTATCTTTTTGGATCGGCCGAGTTCAGTTACGAACAAAACGTTGAAATTTTCTTGGCAGTGCAATCCTTTATTATCAACTCGAAACGATTTAACAGAAATTAGTGTGGTCAATTGAAACCACGACTTGTCTTTTGACATATGATACACACAGTGCATGTGCTCACTTTATTTTCTCTTTATATCATATTTCTTTTCATTTTTTTAATTTCACATATAACTGTATATTATTATATCAAGTTTAAATTGTCTTAATTATTATATTAATTCATTATAATTTCTACCATTATTATATATTATTATATCAAGTTTAATTTGTCTTAATTATTATATTGATTCATTATAATTTCTACCATTTGAGCATATATTCTGCTTTGTAAATTTAATTTCTTCAGGAAACGGTTTAATATAAGTTTTGTAACTTGTTTCCGAATCCTATTAATGATTCATCGGAATAGTTTGTACATATTCATGCTTGTATTGTCTTAATGAATTACGTAATAAAATATGTTTACACTAAGCATTACGTGGTAGCCATTTTTGTTGCACGTTGTTCTCCTCGCCCGGAGAAAACAACCGAACTGTCGCAAGTCACTGAAATCTTTATCACATAAGGTTGTACACCTCACCCTAATCGAGATTTGTGCTCACAACATCAGTGGTGATAGGCAATGATTGCATATGTAGTTGTTAATCCAACTACTATACGAGCACGGCCTTGTAGCATAGGGCAATCCCTTCAAGAATTCTGCATGTGACAAACTGTAATAGCAGCAGTTATTAATGGTAGGATGTGCAAATTGAAATTCAAATGCTTAAATAGTAGCAAGACCACATACACAGTTTTTGAAGTATCACACCCGATGGATCAGCGGTAACAACCTTTATTACATACTTAGTTCAAATAAAGGCATTTTTGTATGACCAATATGACCGGAAGTAAACTGTCCATATTTTCACACCCCGGGAAAATAACCGGTTATTGGATTACTACAAGATCATTTCCATATCGAGGCCCATATTGGCCCGGGCCAATATGGGTGTCTCTTTTCTAGATGTCGGAAGTATGTAATAAATAGTTTAATACATGGGCATTTCCATATTGGCCTGATTATCATCCCTCGACCCATATATGAAAAACATCACGTAATAATACTATAGTATAACTAAATCATACATTTTGAATATCAAAATAAGACCACTCATGACCGAATACGCATTAACAATTAAACTCGTGGGCGGAAGTTCCGCCAATTCGTTTAATCCTTATGCGTACTTCGGTCACTCGTGGTCTTATTTTGATATTCAAAATCTATGATTAGCTATGCTATATTTATTCACTTTCTTTACAGGGAAATTAACAACTCACTCCTAAATCATTATCACTTTTTTGAGTGTTCCACCCATGGAAAGCAAAGCGCTACTTCTCACATTGCGTACAGTTTATTTTCTAGAATATTCTAGTAACAGAAAGATACAATCGACAATCAATTATGTTTTTATACTTTAATAAGTGTGTTTTGCAGATCGTTGTTTGTCCTTTTGTCCTTTTTTCTTTTGGTCATTGTGTTGTCTGTTCTTCGATGTACGGATTCTGATTGCCCCCTTTGGTATCTTCAAATTCCTCTTAATAATATAGACTTACAAAAATCAAATTTATAAAGTTTAATAACCGGCCTTAGAATAAATGTCCTTTTCCTTTCTGGTATAATAGTTCGATTCCTTTCCTATGAAATTGAATTCCCGTTGAATTAAAATATCATTTACTTCCAATCCACAAAGTTTCCAAATATTGTCCGTTGAAATTGTTTATAATTCAATGTTCAAGTCACGTTACTTCATTAGAATAAATATATCCAAACATAATGCTATAAATTTCAGATGCTATATAAATCCTCAATTTCTAACTAGCTGCTCTCAAATTTGCTGACTTTTATATAGTATGTGTATAAAGTTTGGAACTTTCTAGTAATGTATATCTTGATTAACCGATAGAAAATAATCCAGGTCAAATATTAAAACTTGTAACAACTGTTTCTATATTTAGTAACTTATTTTCATTGATGAAGTAATTATTATCTTCACAACAGCAAATATTCTTCATAAACAAAATAATACATCAAATTTATTACATATACATAACACTCACCTCAGTTCTCATTCGACTATTTATTGTTAGTGGGGTATTACTGAAAAACATAGTACCTCCGTCCCAGTCGTGCCTAAAAAAGTATCATAGTGGAATAAATTTGGGACACATTTGTTTTGTTTTGTCACACTTGTAATTTCTTTTTCAAGCGTTAAGATATGCATCAGCATACCAGGAAGAAAAGGAATAATCAAAATGGCAAAATCAAATTGTGTGAGTTTCATACTAAAAGCTTACCGTGTTTCAACAGAGATACAATTTGCTTTTCCATGCATACAATTCAAATGGGATTAGCCTGTTTAATAATAGTGTAAACTTGTCTTCCACCAGAAAAATAATGTATAAATACAAATTCAATATATAAATATGTAATACTCTGTTAATTCATTGCATTGTCTTTACAAATGATTTGTAATTCAGTTGAGGCTTGTAATTTTTGCTTTGGACCAGTTGAGGTTTTCAATTGTCGCTTTGGACCACCACGAATGCATTTAATTTTATCAAGGTATAAATATAGATTATTGTCGATGAGTAATTTCCTACATTCTTTAGTTCTTTTCTGACTGTAAAGAGTATTGTTATCTGCATACTGCAGAAATGTCCAGTCTGTTTTTATCAGAAAATGTCATTGGCATAGTAAAGAAAAAGTGACGGGCCAAGGTATATCCCAGTGGTACTCCATATCTCATGTCTGCCAAATTGGATGTTGTACCATTTACAATTACTAGCTGTTTTCTTCTCGTTAGATACTCTTATCACTTCAAATGTTTTGCAAAGAATGTGATGGTCGACGGGTCCGAACGCTTTTTGAGGATCTATGATTACCATGCCGGTGTATTTAAATTGCATATGGTCAGAAGGATTCATAAGGCAAGCATCGATGATAGTGTGTGTTTCTCTTGATGTTATGGATGACAGTGCATTTGCTAATCCGTATTTGTCATATTTGGGTATTTATTTTAGCTTTTTTCCTGATGAATATGTGCAATTTCTTCAAAAAGGATGTAGTTTAATTACTATCCTTAAAAATTGTGATTTCGAGACCCTAATACATTTCATTTTCTCCCCTGTAAATTACTTCACCTACAACTAATGTGTAGACTGTACCATGTTAGGAAAGTGATGTCCTTGTCTATTGTCAATCATTGACACCTATGTTCTTTGTCCATTATAACATGTTATTGTCGGTTAGAAAATTATGGGTCAATGCCAATAATAATGGGAGTGTCAAGACCAACGTGAGACTATCTTCCACTTCTATTTGTTTAATCAAAAACTAAGCTTTATTATCGTGTCAGATATATAACTGTAACAATCATTGTGAACATATGATTAACCAATAGAATAGAATTAATAAACTATATTACTCTCTCTCTCTCTCTCTCTCTCTCTCTCTCTCTCTCTCTCTCTCTCAGAAGAAGAAGAAGAAGAAGAAGGATAGACAATACAATAACCAACAGAAGAAGGATAGACAATACAATAACCAACAGAAGAAGGATAGACAATACAATAACCAACATAAGAAGGATAGACAATACAATAACCAACAGAAGAAGGATAGACAATACAATAACCGACAGAAGAAGGATAGACAATACAATAACCAACAGAAGAAGGATAGACAATACAATAACCGACAGAAGAAGGATAGACAATACAATAGCCAACAGAAGAAGGATAGACAATACAATAACCAACAGAAGAAGGATAGACAATACAATAACCAACAGAATAAGGATAGACAATACAATAGCCAACAGAAGAAGGATAGACAATACAATAACCAACAGAAGAAGGATAGACAATACAATAATCAAAAGAAGAAGGATAGACAATACAATAACCAACAGAAGAAGGATAGACAATACAATAACCAACAGAAGAAGGATAGACAATACAATAGCCAACAGAAGAAGGATAGACAATACAATAACCAACAGAAGAAGGCTAGACAATACAATAACCAACAGAAGAAGGATAGACAATACAATAGCCAACAGAAGAAGGATAGACAATACAATAATCAAAAGAAGAAGGATAGACAATACAATAACCAACAGAAGAAGGATAGACAATACAATAACCAACAGAAGAAGGATAGACAATACAATAACCAACAGAATAAGGATAGACAATACAATAGCCAACAGAAGAAGGATAGACAATACAATAACCAACAGAAGAAGGATAGACAATACAATAACCAGCAGAAGAAGGATAGACAATACAATAACCAACAGAAGAAGGATAGACAATACAATAACCAACAGAAGAAGGATAGACAATACAATAACCAACAGAAGAAGGATAGACAATACAATAACCAACAGAAGAAGGATAGACAATACAATAACCAACAGAAGAAGAATAGACAATACAATAGCCAACAGAAAAAGGATAGACAATACAATAATCAAAAGAAGAAGGATAGACAATACAATAACCAACAGAAGAAGGATAGACAATGCAATAACCAACAGAAGAAGGATAGACAATACAATAACCAACAGAAGAAGGATAGACAATACAATAGCCAACAGAAGAAGGATAGACAATACAATAATCAAAAGAAGAAGGATAGACAATACAAAAACCAACAGAAGAAGGATAGACAATGCAATAACCAACAGAAGAAGGATAGACAATACAATAACCAACAGAAGAAGGATAGACAATACAATAACCAACAGAAGAAGGATAGACAATACAATAACCAACAGAAGAAGGATAGACAATACAATAACCAACAGAAGAAGGATAGACAATACAATAACCAACAAAAGAAGGATAGACAATACAATAACCAACAGAAGAAGGATAGACAATGCAATAACCAACAGAAGAAGGATAGACAATACAATAACCAACAGAAGAAGGATAGACAATACAATAGCCAACAGAAGAAGGATAGACAATACAATAATCAAAAGAAGAAGGATAGACAATACAAAAACCAACAGAAGAAGGATAGACAATGCAATAACCAACAGAAGAAGGATAGACAATACAATAACCAACAGAAGAAGGATAGACAATACAATAACCAACAGAAGAAGGATAGACAATACAATAACCAACAAAAGAAGGATAGACAATACAATAACCAACAGAAGAAGGATAGACAATACAATAACCAACAGAAGAAGGATAGACAATACAATAACCGACAGAAGAAGGATAGACAATACAATAGCCAACAGAAGAAGGATAGACAATACAATAACCAACAGAAGAAGGATAGACAATACAATAGCCAACAGAAGAAGGATAGACAATACAATAATCAAAAGAAGAAGGATAGACAATACAATAACCAACAGAAGAAGGATAGACAATACAATAACCAACAGAAGAAGGATAGACAATACAATAACCAACAGAATAAGGATAGACAATACAATAGCCAACAGAAGAAGGATAGACAATACAATAACCAACAGAAGAAGGATAGACAATACAATAACCAGCAGAAGAAGGATAGACAATACAATAACCAACAGAAGAAGGATAGACAATACAATAACCAACAGAAGAAGGATAGACAATACAATAACCAACAGAAGAAGGATAGACAATACAATAACCAACAGAAGAAGGATAGACAATACAATAACCAACAAAAGAAGGATAGACAATACAATAACCAACAGAAGAAGGATAGACAATACAATAACCAACAGAAGAAGGATAGACAATACAATAGCCAACAGAAGAAGGATAGACAATACAATAATCAACAGAAGAAGGATAGGCAATACAATAGCCAACAGAAGAAGGATAGACAATACAATAACCAACAGAAGAAGGATAGACAATACAATAACTAACAGAAGAAGAACAAAGGGACAAACAGAGATCTACAAAATATTAAGCAGAAATATAAAGAGTCAGTAACACGAACCCCACTAACAACCGTGGGTGAATTCAAGTGCACCGGACGGCTAAGCAGTTCCTGCCTCACGCGTGGCACCAGTCATGGAAAATGACCATAGGTGTTATAGTCTGGTCCTATGACATGGCATAATATATATATATATATATTTTCAAAGGTCTTGCGATACCTTTGTTAAACTGGCCTCAGATCATATATTGAACCATTCGAAAGATACATGATTCATTACCAGTATGTATCGTACAGTGCATGGCTAAAAGTGAGTCATCAAAATGGCCGACGTCAAACGTATTAACCAGTGATTTCAACGAATTCAATGGACTATTTCATCTTGGAAAATATACTCGTCAGTTGGGAAATGGCGAGCAAATACAGGCCATAAATGTGTGTCTATAATATCAATATACTTCCGTGAGTTAATATTACCCTCAACATCCGTAAAAGTTCTGATTCCTTGATAAGTGATACAATCCCAGAACATACCAGAAAATTTACAATTATCACGAAGTCCGAGACATTCAGGTCGCCAAACTTCATCAGGCCGTCTCCACACATAAGCACGATTGTTTGAATCAACTACCACCTGTGTTTCACCGCTAAATATAACCCTTTTCCAGTCTCTGTTTAAAGTCCATTTAAGTTTTGATATACACCAATGTACGCAACGAAGTCTGTTCTCAGTCCGAATGGTGAGGGTCTTACGAATATTTCTCCTTGTGAAACCATGAAACCGTAATCGTCTACGAACAGTCCTTGAAGAAATCGTGTTTGGCAAGACATCATTCACTTTGGTCGTTATTTCCGTCAAACTCTGTCGTCTGTCCGTTTTCACACAGCGTAAAATCTTCCTGTCACCGAGGTCATCAGTTTTTTTTGGTCGACCACTTCGTCGTTCATTTTCACAACTTTCACGCTGATTGAATCGCTTCAAAAATTTTGACACACCTGATTGACTTACTCCTAATAGTTCTGCAGTTCGACGCTGGTTTACTCCATCCTCGAACAAAGATATAACAACTGTTTCTGCGATGTTGACATTTGCTTACGTTTTCCGGCCATTGTTTCAGCAGACGATTTTCCATAAACAGAAAGGTCAATGTCCACCGTGACGTCACTAAAAGTTACTGTATTAACTCTACTTAATACACATATAAAATTCACCGCCTTGGTTATTTCAAAATGTAGGAACAATAAAGGAATGGATCTCATCGTTTTATTTTTTATTTTTGTCGGCCATATTAATGATTCACTTTTGGCCATACACTGTACGTTATACGTAGTAGGTAAAACGAAATGACTCTCTCGTTTTATCATTGAATCGTGTTTTCTATCAACAAAATTAAAAATATATTATTCAATAAGAAAAATAAGGATGCCAGCTAATGAAGGTTTAATATTTTCAAAATTTTCTCAAATCAGAGTCTGTAATTCTTTATTACATAATGCTTGACCAGTTAAAATTCATTAACATTAAATTACGATTTTTCTCATAGATCACGTTAGCCGAGTTTGGTTATACTGTTCAGGCACTTTGATTTTATTGCTATTTGGCTTTCCAATCTTTCGATTTTAAGCGTACCTGATGAAGGTTAGTCCAGAATTCGATGTTAGCCATCCTGTTTAGTCATTCTGGCTTTATTGCTCACACAAGACTATTAAATTATTTGGCTTTCCAATTTTTTGACCATGTGTGTACCTGATGAAGGTTATCCCAGAGAGGCGGCGTACGCATTGTACCTGATGAAGGTTATCCCAGAGAGGCGTCGTACGCATTGTACCTGATGAAGGTTATCCCAGAGAGGCGTCGTACGCATTGTACCTGATGAAGGTTATCCCAGAGAGGCGTCGTACGCATTGTACCTGATGAAGGCTATCCCAGAGAGGCGTCGTACGCATTGTACCTGATGAAGGTTATCCCAGAGAGGCGTCGTACGCATTGTACCTGATGAAGGTTATCTCAGAGAGGCGTCGTACGCATTGTACCTGATGAAGGTTATCCCAGAGAGGCGTCGTACGCATTGTACCTGATGAAGGTTATCTCAGAGAGGCGTCGTACGCATTGTACCTGATGAAGGTTATCCCAGAGAGGCGTCGTACGCATTGTACCTGATGAAGGTTATCCCAGAGAGGCGTCGTATGCATTGTACCTGATGAAGGTTATCTCAGAGAGGCGTCGTACGCATTGTACCTGATAAAGGTTATCTCAGAGAGGCGTCGTACGCATTGTACCTGATGAAGGTTATCTCAGAGAGGCGTCGTTACATTTGATATCTATGTTTTCATTTCAATATAATCTCTTCATGAAAGAACTGCAGACGAGAAAGAAAAATCAAACAAAAACAAAAACAACGCCATGCCTTCAGGGAAACTATCAGGAATGAACGACAGTACCATCCATTGATCTTCTACTGAGTAAATAAAAATGTCTTTTGATAAAGTGGTGTATTCATTTGCTCATGTTTCATACTTCGCTTGACATAGCAATCAAAACTAAAACCAATCCAGCGAGTGTCTTTTGAATACAAGAGCATTTGTTGATTAAATGAGGGTCTGCATGATTTGTAGATGTACGGAAACATCTTTATATGATATTTGATTTTGCAGTATTTGTTTAAGAAGAAGGAATAATTAAGATTGTAAATAGTATCTTAAAATTGCCTATTTGTTTGACAATAGACTAAAATATTATTATGTATATCCAATTATTCATTTGTCCATAAATGTATGAAAAATCGCTATAAAATTAATGATATATACATGTATGTATAAATTGTGTTATAATAGTTTGTTGCAAGAAGAAGGCATAATTAAGATTGTAAATTGTATCTTATCCGATTGTCTACGTGTTTGACAATGAAATAACATAATATTATGTATATGTATCTTGTCAAATTGTTTATTTGTATGGATGTATGGAAAATCGTTTTAAAATTAATGTATACTTTCTAATTTATGTATGGATGTATAAATTACAGTTTATTGTTGGTGATATTGGATATGCTTTTAATAATGATATTGGAATATTTTATGATTTTATCGGTATATTGAAACGTGTTTTAGATTACGAAGTGAAGTATTGAGTGTTACTGTTTAAAATATTTATCTTATAATATTTTAAGTATAATTATAAATGATGTTTTATGGAGAGTTTATGGACAGTTTATAACGTGTGTGTATATATGGCAGATGTCTTATCATATTTTTGTTGCATGTGCTATTATCATAATAAATGTACATTTTAATAACTGTAGTTAGACGCGCCACCGACACCCCGGCGGTTGGCGCTCCCGATGCAAAGGGGTAGTTTCATAATATATATATATATATTATATATATACGTCTGAAAATGAAACCAAACAGTGTTAGAATTAGATTTTAGAGCTGTCAAATTTTTGTTCTTCCCTCGACGGGATTTGAACCCACACCATAGACACACTGCAGCACCATTCGCTTAGCCTTACGTCCAGCGCCCTAGACCACTCGACCACATCCACTCCCTATCCAGCGCCCTAGACCACTCGACCACATCCACTCCCTAAATGGTGCTGCAGTGTATCAATGGTGTGGGTTCAAATCCCGTCGAGGGAAGAACAAAAATTTGACAGCTATAAAATCTAATTCTAACACTGTTTGGTTTAATTTTATATATATATATATATGTACATATATGGAAAATCGGTTTAAAATTAATGTATACTATTTAATTTTGCATTATTTGTTTAATACACGGAAAAGAAATTTTTTTAAGATTGAAACTTGTATCTTAAACAATTGAAAAATCGTTTTAAAATTTACACATATGCATGTATAAATTTTGTTACACGAAGAAGGCATACTAAAGATTGTAATTTGTATCTTAAAATTGTCTATTTGTTAGACAATAAAATGAAATAATACTATGTATATGTGTCATATCTAATTGTTTATTTCTCCTTAGATAAATAAAAAAATCGTTTTAAGATTAAAGATTAATATTTGATTTTGCAATATTTGTTTAATACACAAAGAAGACATTTGTAAGATGAAAATTGTATCGTATCCAATTTTCTATTTGTTTGACAATAAAATAAAATATAATGTATATGTATATATCTTATGCGATTGTTTATTTGTTCAAGAAACAATTAGGGCCCGGGTGGCTCAGTAAGTTAGGTAGTTGTAGGGCCCGGGTGGCTCAGTAAGTTAGGTAGTTGTAGGGCCCGGGTGGTTCAGTAAGTTAGGTAGTTGTAGGGCCCGGGTGGCTCAGTAAGTTAGGTAGTTGTAGGGCCCGGGTGGCTCAGTAAGTTAGGTAGTTGTAGGGCCGGGTGGCTCAGTAAGTTAGGTAGTGGTAGGGCCCGGGTGGCTCAGTAAGTTAGGTAGTTGGATTACCTAACAACTCATACAAGCCTATCACTAATACGGCGTAGTTTCGCGCCCGACTTTGTAAATTACAAAAAAGGGTGCACTCGACTCACAGCTGCAAGTGAAAAAGTTTACCAGTTGCTTCCCATGGTTGGTGGTTCTCTCCGGATACTCTGGTTTCTTCCACCACTAAAACTGGTCGCCATGATATAGCTGAAATATTGCTGAAAGTGGCGCTAAACACCAAAAATCAATCAATCATTTAATATACCAGGAAGATATTTTTAAGATTGAAACTTGTATCTTATCCAATAGGCCGTTTGTTTGACAATAGAATAAAATATACATGTGTCTTAATCGATTTTTTTATTTATTCAAGAAATAATTCGTAGAAGCCATGGGTTTGTAGGAGATTTAAATACAAAAATATAAACATTTTACCAGAATGTTTTTTTTTTTAAATGTATATGTGTTCAAAGTTAAGAAGTTAGATTTAGAAATTCTCAACTAGTGACAATTCCACTCAACTAGTTATCTATTGTCTATTACTATATGATCTATGACTATATGATCTATGTATGACTATATGATCTATGACTATATGATCTATGACTATATGATCTATGACTATATGATCTATGACTATATGATCTATGACTATATGATCTATGTATGACTATATGATCTATGACTATATGATCTATTACTATATGATCTATGACTATATGATCTATGTATGACTATATGATCTATGACTATATGATCTATAACTATATGATCTATGACTATCTGATCTATGACTATATGATCTATGACTATATGGTCTATGTATGACTATATGATCTATGACTATATGATCTATGACTATATGATCTATGACTATATGATCTATGTATGACTATATGATCTATGACTATATGATCTATGACTATATGATCTATGACTATATGATCTATTACTATATGATCTATGACTATATGATCTATGTATGACTATATGATCTATGACTATATGATCTATGTATGACTATATGATCTATGACTATATGATCTATGACTATATGATCTATGACTATATGATCTATTACTATATGATCTATGTAAGACTATATGATCTATGAAATATTTTTTTATTGATAATTGATGTATTTTAATTGTCTCTAAAGAAAAAAGAAAAGATATGTTGACCAGTTTAAAATAATTTTCAAATGAGAGTTCAAAATTGGAAAATTTAATTTTTAATTTCCTTAGACGTTGGTTTGGAGACATACAATCTTAAGTTTGGTATAGGGTTGTTTGAGTTGGGCTAGTATTTATATGTCAACAACCTAACCAAATTAGCCTACCGATCATAATAAAAACACACATGTGTAATATTAGATTCCAAACGTCATATAGCGTGGTCTGTTTTGCGTTCAATGAGTTGAGGTGAGAGGTGAGAGGTGAGAGGTCAGAGTGAGAGGTGAGAGGTGAGAGGTGATTGTTCGTTTTATTGATATTGGTGGAATCGTTGACCATCATTGTTTAAACTTTCTTTTCATAATAAGTAGGAGTAAGATTATATTTTCAAATAATACCAACGCAAACCAATTGTAATATTATCATCCAGTTGGTTCACTCATTATCACCCTCACACGATGTTTGCGCAAGGAATGATTTCGGGTCATATACAAACATTTTGATGAATTAGATCAAATTGGAATGATGGTTCCGTGTCTTCGGATTAATCAATTGCCTCTATGGCTGAGATTGACTAATACAATTTTTTCTCCTTATAACAATGCGTTCCACACAGCGAATAATACTTAATATAATCAAATCTCTTCCATCTGTACAATTGCTGGGCAAAAATTTCATTACTTTTTTATTTCCTAATATTGAAATGTACTTGTTGATAAAATTCATTGCCCAAGAATTACAAAGTTCAGAAAGAAACCAGGGAAAGCAATATTTGATATGAAAGATGGAATCAGTTGGTAAAAAGGATATTATCAATAAAATATAGAGACCAAGAAATTAATTTGACGAAGTCGCCAAACCCATTCAGTATTTACCCAGACAATTTGTAAAATTACACCATTGGGTTTATCAAATTAATTGAACATTATTAAATATATTTTCCAATTCTTAGTAATTCAGAATCATTTTCATTAGATGCAATTGCATTGGACGGTTCATTTGAATTGTGAAAGGAACTTTTACTTTTCACTTTTTTAGTTATTGTGGATTTTTCAATAATGTTATAAATATTCAAAGATTTCATAGTTGCATTGAAACACAAAATGTTGCACGGACATCATTTAAGGTAAGTCTCACAATACACGATTGCGACTCACGTCTCACATTGAACCCAACACTTTCACTTGAAAGTATGAAATATACAATAAGACCGATATATATCCTAATACATAAAAAAGGTGTCCATTTTTGTGGCTTCCAGACCGTAATCAACGACAGTTCATTTTCATTTGATTTTATTTGTTTGTTATTTTATTGCTAACATTTAATGTACGTTGATTTTACTGTTCAATCTGTGTTGTTCTATTCACTTTAATTCTCACGTTAAAAACGACATTGTCGTAGTGCACGATGGGTTTCAGGGATAGAAGAGGATAATTATGGGAAAAAAATTAAGTAGTGATTGTCATCAATTCAAAAAACATCAACAAAACAAACAATCACCTCTCTTCTTGATTTAAACATAATTTATTGATTAAATAATATATAAACTTTTTTTTCATAATACAATAAAACAATAGGATTGAGAAACACGCGTAACGCTAAATATTAATCTGAACACAAACAAAAAATGACCACGACATATAACTTTGGAAATCCAGGTCCTGGCTTGGAACACGTGTTTTCAATTCCGTTTGTGTGTGTGTGTTTTCTAGGCCCGGGTGTCTCAATGAGTTAGGTAGTTGGATTACCTAACAACTCATACAAGCCTATCACCAATACGGCGTGGGTTCGCGCCCGGCTTTGTAAATTACAAAAAGGGTGCACTCGACTCGCAGCCGCAAGTAATAAAGTTTACCAGTTACTTGCCCATGGTCGATGGTTCTCTCCGGGTACTCCGGCTTCGTCCATCACTAAAACTGGTCGCCATGATATAGCTGAACTATTGCTGAAAGTGGCTTTAAGAACAATAAATCAATTCAAATCAAATCAAATCTTAATATCTCCTGTTATGTTGTCCATCCAAACTCTTAATTTGTATATTATCAGTTCTACCCTTGACAACATAAATCCAATGATACTACTAGGATGTAATTCCATACATTTTAGGACGATTGCACAACAATATTTACTTTTTTGAAGAGTTACTGGTTTCCAGGCCATTATACATAATAATAGTGTTTACACAAACTATACAGTCAAATATGTAAAACGCTACGTGTGGAATATATTTATATTTGTAACTTGGATTTTGGCATACCAAATAACCTTTCTTTAGAATTTTCTTAACTTCTACCTTCAGTTGCAGCAGTGCTAAAGTGCATTGCAAATAACATATAGTACATTGCATCACTGTCAGTGTTACACAAGGGGCCCGGAGGGCTCAATGAGTGAGGTAGTTGGATTACCTACCAAATCATACAAGCCTATCACCAATACGGCGTGTGTTCGGGCCCGGCTTTTTAAATTACAAAAAAGGGCGCACTCGACTCGCAACCGCAAGTAATAATGTTTATCAGTTGCTTGCCCGTGGTCGGTGGTTTTCCTTTCCTCGGGTACTCCGGCTTCCTGCATCACTAAAACTGGTCGCCATGAAATAGCTGAAATATTGCTGAAAGTGGCGTTAAACACAAAATCAAATCAAATCAATCAAGTCAATATTACATATGATTTCTTTTGAAAATAAGAGTTTTATTTAGTTTTTTGTAATACTCTTATTCATTCATTGTGGAAACATTGCTTTATAGTTAGCTATTGGAGAAAGGACGTTCAATTTTTCGTCTATCGAGGTATGTGTGTGTGTGTGGAGGGGGGAGGGGGTGGGGGTTCTGGTATTTGACGCATAACTTATTATTATTATAGATCTAACGATTGCACAGTTATCAAAATTCACACTTGGTACATTTTGCATTCAATTTTATCTACAAACAGGCAATTTTTACCTGTCTGTTTATATTTAGCAAGTCTAGACACTAATATTAATTCGTGAAAAGCAATAAAGACATACAAGTTGTAACCTTGGCGACTGTAACAGGAAATAATATAAATAAACGTGATAAAGGTTGAACATTAAAGGAAAACTCCATTCAGTTGAACAATTGTTATAATTCAATACATTGTAACTTTTTATTCGTAAATAACTAATTATTAAATAAAAAAACACCATTATTAACATTAATATACCCAGTTAGAAATATGATTATTTGGAATTTCCTGTCGTAGTGTAAGCGGCCATGACACCTCTTCATGTGACGTCACGGAGACAGTAGTCATGTTAGTTGAATAAATAAATAAATTTTGACTCTTCCCAACATCGAGCCCTTTTGGTTTTGTTATAATATCAGATCAACTGCAATATATGTTAACAATTTGTATATCGTCCTAATTTTTTTTCTTAATATTCCCATCCCATGTTACATTTTCATAAAACAAATGAGTTTATTTGCATTTGGGGGGGGGTATCTACGTATAATGTTATGCGTACATATGCTTTTTTCTTTTTTGTCGCCAATGCTGTCGTACTTTTCCGTGTTTTTCGTGGTCACTGGTCGGTAATTACAAAAAAAAATCTTTTCACACTTTCCCTTTTAGTTAGTGCAATAAAATGATTGACATGAACACGGCTCTTTCGGATGAGCTTTAATTGCAGGTATAATCCGAGAATTGATTATGCCTTTTGTCTCCTCACATTGAAGAGTTACGAAAAATGGCGATCCCCATTATTTGGTGCTACATGCAACTTCAATGACCAAATTCTACCTTACGGTATACTATTTTTAACATTCATTAAAGAGGCATTAGCTACGATTTTGACCAAAAAATTATATATTTTGGAAATTGGTAAATAGCTTTAAAATGATGAAATAAAGGTAAATATTTCCCATTAAACAGCTTATCGTACCACTTTTCGCCTTTTGAGAACGAAAATTACCATCGATTTATTATTTCCTTGCAAGCAAATAATTTGACCTCGCTTTCTCCGTATGCAACTGACCTTACTAGTAACAGGTAAAAACGAATAATTTGTATTTTGTCGCTTATTAACTGCAAACTTGCATGGTTCTTTATCCGTAATTAACGCCGACTAAAAGCAGATTCACAAAAAATAAGAAATAATTGCATTGTTGTACTGATTTAATGACGATTCGGCAAATTCCGTAAACAATGCCGATAATTAATAAGATATGGCGTCCATTTCTTGAGCGATCTCAAAACACGATCAGTTGCACCTTTTTCCCCCGATGCGTGTACATTTCATAACATTTACAAGTTACAGAAACACGTTTTATTAAGGCATCAATCATATCTGATAGTTTTTATGGGTAACAAAAATTTACGATTTTGGCTGATAATACCCCTTTAACACAAATGTCTTTTATTTACTATCATTTAAATTTTCACGCTAACTTGTTAAGACCATGGCGTTTTCCTTTAATATATAATTTGTTGTTGACATGTATACACGTGCTTTTGTAACACGTGGCAGAGCCAACATTACGAAATCGACAGTAATAAATATGATATATGCATTAAAATGAAAATGATATGATGATCTTGAGAATATCAGCTTTTACTTAAACTTTATACACACAAAATAACTTCGTATGGAATTAGCATTATGATTGTTGATAATTGTTTGAGCTTATTAAGAAAACAAGATTGAAAGGGTATTTTGTTCTTGAACCCACCGGGACAGTATGCTTATTTCAATGACTGATACACGATTTTACCTGACGGTTGTTTTATAACAGGCAGAAATTGCTTAGCCTTCTTGAGAACCTGGGTGAACCACCGGTTTTGGTGGGGTCTGTGTTGGTGGGGTCTGTGTTGGTGAGGTCTGTGTTGGTGAGGTCTGTGTTGGTGGGGTCTGTGTTGGTGAGGTCTGTGTTGGTGGGGTCTGTGTTGGTGAGGTCTGTGTTGGTGAGGTCTGTGTTGGTGGGGTCTGTGTTGGTGGGGTCTGTGTTGGTGAGGTCTGTGTTGGTGAGGTCTGTGTTGGTGAGGTTTGTGTTGGTGGGGTCTGTGTTGGTGAGGTCTGTGTTGGTGAGGTCTGTGTTGGTGGGGTCTGTGTTGGTGAGGTCTGTGTTGGTGAGGCCTGTGCTGGTGAGGTCTGTGTTGGTGAGGTCTGTGTTGGTGAGGTCTGTGTTGGTGAGGTCTGTGCTGGTGGGGTCTGTGTTGGTGAGGTCTGTGTTGGTGGGGTCTGTGTTGGTGAGGTCTGTGTTGGTGAGGTCTGTGTTGGTGAGGTCTGTGTTGGTGAGGTCTGTGTTGGTGAGGTCTGTGCTGGTGGGGTCTGTGTTGGTGAGGTCTGTGTTGGTGGGGTCTGTGTTGGTGAGGTCTGTGTTGGTGAGGTCTGTGTTGGTGGGGTCTGTGTTGGTGAGGTCTGTGTTGGTGAGGTCTGTGTTGGTTAGGTCTGTGTTGGTGGGGTCTGTGTTGGTGAGGTCTGTGTTGGTGAGGTCTGTGTTGGTGAGGTCTGTGTTGGTGAGGTCTGTGTTGGTGGGGTCTGTGTTGGTGAGGTCTGTGTTGGTATTATCTAACGTTTATTCCTTGATCTATAAAGCTAACCACCGCAATATAACCAAAATATTGCTGAACCCATGGATCCATAACACTATCAATATACTTGCACTGAACCCATGGATCCATAACACTATAAATATACTTGCACTGAACCCATGGATCCATAACACTATAAATATACTTGCACTGAACCCATGGATCCATAACACTATAAATATATTTATACTGAACCCATGGATCCATAACACTATAAATATACTTGCACTGAACCCATGGATCCATAACACTATAAATATACTTGCACTGAACCCATGGATCCATAACACTATAAATATACTTGCACTGAACCCATGGATCCATAACACTATAAATATACTTGCACTGAACCCATGGATCCATAACACTATAAATATACTTGCATTGAACCCATGGATCCATAACACTATAAATATACTTGCACTGAACCCATGGATCCATAACACTATAAATATACTTGCACTGAACCCATGGATCCATAACACTATAAATATACTTGCACTGAACCCATGGATCCATAACACTATAAATATACTTGCACTGAACCCATGGATCCATAACACTATAAATATACTTGCACTGAACCCATGGATCCATAACACTATAAATATACTTGCATGGTATTTGTAGAGCATTCTGTGAATATTATTACATTCAAGCTTTCAAAATAACCAATTGAATATTTCATAAAAACTTTCGATATATTGTAATTTGCACATGCGTATTGTGTGACACATTAAGGACATCATTCCTATGTGATTTTCCTGTATTTATACAGGACCGTGAAGTAAACTGTTCTCTTTGTTTCTCAGCATATTCATGTTTCCCTGAAAAAGATACTAAAAATAAGCATCTATCGAATTTGACTTAAATAAATTGTCACAAACCGATGAGGTAGTGTCCAAGACAATCCGCAGCTCGGGATAAAAATAATAATATCCTGTCAGCTCATGCTTCAGCTCATGGTGTCAATGAATTATTTCTTAATTCGAAATAAAAATATGTTAAAATTACTGGACGAAACTGTAGAATATTCTGTGTTTTAATTTTTCTTTAGATTAAATTGGACAAGAAACAAAACGTGTATTTGCAATGTACTAGATAAATATGCATTCTAGCATAACGTCTTTCATTGGTTATATCATCAATGCCGTGATTAAATTACCATTATATTATGCTTCACACATGCATATCATGACAGGTCAAATTATCGACATCTGGCATTTTCTTAGAGATACATATATTAATATACCACTGTTGTTTCCTTACATATTTACTTTTTCGGCAAAAATACTAATTTACAAAATTAAAATGTATCGACATTAACATTTGTTAACTGAAGAATCGTACGCGCAGGTAATATACCAGCTGGTTACACGTTTAATTTAAATATTGTTGTCACTTTTATTTGCTTATCTGCCAATGTCAGTAACTTACTTGCCACTCAGGATATTTGAATGTAAAATAGAAACAAAAGCCGTGGTGGATTTTGCTATGAAATGCTTCTCTTAAACTGCTTTCCGATTGCATTTTACCATGGGTAACATTTTGTGTTTGCATGACAAGTTTGAAGATAACAAAGAGGTAATTAGAAGCAGTCAACCAAAGGACAGACAATCAAATGCCCCCCCCCCCCCCAAAAGACATTAGGACGAATTACAATAATCTATCAAACACTACACAGAAATTTACAGAGCGAGCAACACGAATCCCACTCAAGACCGGGGGTGAATTCATGTGCTCCGGAAGGGGGAAGGATAAGCAGTTCCTGTTCCACTAGTGGTTCCCGTCGTGTTACTCTTGCTACAAACCCGGTGATATGTCATGAATGAGGAAAGGACCGGATTGTGATTACGACAATCGGATTATATAGACATAGTAATTGTCTTTAACTAACATATTATTCCTTCCTAGTTAGTAGTAAGTTAACTACGGTCATTCGTTGGCCCTGTTATTGTACTGTCTATGTTTATGTTGTTATTCGTTTTTGTTGTAATATGTGATCTTTATGAGTGGCACCGAACATGTGCAGTTTTTTTTAGTTTGTTTATACATGGATATGTATTGTCATCGATGATTTATGGTGGCAACAGTAAAACTTTAGTTTTATCCTTTGCTATCGATCAGAAAGGATAAAATGTTACCAATGTTATAATATCCAACAAACTTGTGGCTTCCATGATTTATTTCTTAATTGTAACATGTATGGTTTTTTTTTCTTTTGGTGTTTTTTTGGCTTATACACCAGAATGTAAGAATGTAAGCAACAGCTATGAACTATGAAATAATACACTCAGATACGAGATATTGCACACTTTAAATCTGAGCTGTAGTTTTTATATAATCAACGACATAGATGTGATATTACATGGCCTCATGGTAGAAATTATTTATACCACGGTTTTCCGAGTTAAAATGTTAAACAAGATTGCACTTGTCATTCGATTATTTAACGGTTTAAATCGGTAAAACCGTGGTATAAATATTATTTATATCAGTTACGTACTATATAAATATGAATAGTATTTACTTTGCATTTTGTATATTATTGTTTACCCTTTTTCTTTTGGCCATTGAATTTCCTGTCCTTCTTCGAATTACGGTTTCGGAGATATCTACCTGTGCAATCAGTACCTATTACCACAAAAAGTGTGAGTTCGAATCCCGTTCATGGCGGGGCGTACTCCATACAGCCATTATGTTTCTCAGTGACTTGCGACAGGTCGGTGGTTTCACCGAGTACTCCGGTTTCCTCTATCATTAAAACTGACCGCCACGATATAACTGAAATATTGTTGAAAGTGGCGTTAAAATACCATACGCCACCACCACCTGTCTAATGTTTGGCAGATCAGTGTTTGCCCTTTTTCATTTGGCTATTGTATTGATCGTCCTTCTTCTATTTACGGCTTTTGATTACCCGTTTGGGGTCTTCAGACATGTCTTATACTTGTGTTATATGTAACACCCTGTACAAACACATGTTATGGGAAATTGTATTGGCTACTGAACATGCACGTTTTAATTTTTCAAATTGTCAATATCCATTTTATGTTTTGTGGTGATATGTGGTGATATCCAATTTAAGTTTTGTGGTGATATGTGGTGATATCCATTTTATGTTTTGTGGTGATATGTGGTGATATGCATTTTATGCTATGTGGTGATTTGCATTTTATGTTTTGTGATGATATGTGGCGATATGCATTTTATGTTTTGTGGTGATATGTGGTGATATGCATTTTATGTTTTGTGATGCTATGTGGTGATATGCATTTTATGTTTTGTGATGATATGTGGTGATATGCATTTTATGTTTTGTGATGATATGTGGTGATATGCATTTTATGTTTTGTGGTGATATGTGGTGATATGCATTTTATGTTTTGTGATGATATGTGGTGATATGCATTTTATGTTTTGTGATGATATGTGGTGATATGCATTTTATGTTTTGTGGTGATATGTGGTGATATGCGTTTTATGTTATGTGGTGATTTGCATTTTATGTTTTGTGATGATATGTGGTGATATGCATTTTATGTTTTGTGATAATATGTGGTGATATGCATTTTATGTTTTGTGATGATATGTGGTGATATGCATTTTATGTTTTGTGGTGATATGCATTTTATGTTTTGTGATGATATGTGGTGATATGCAATTTATGCTTTGTGGTAATATGTTGTCTTTATGAGTGGAAGCGAATATGTGCAGGTTTTGCATAGTTTGTTTTATATGTATTGTCATTAGCCATCCAGTTATCAAGAGGGGAGTGTTAGTAATAATTTATGGTGAAGATATAGGTATATAGGTACAAAAAATTAATTAATATGATTTGCAATAACAATACATGTGAACATCCTGCTTATTGGAACGATCAACAAAAACTGTTAGGAGCATGTCGCTTTTGAGTTTTGGGGAAAAGGTATGTACTCCATAGGAAATTACAGAACTTGAATATGAATAATATATTTCTTTTTATAATTCTGAGGCAATTAGTACGAATTATGTTAAAGACATAGGTACACAAACTTAATTAATATCATAAACCACAAAAGTATGCAGGTAAATTATGAATAAATAAAGTTTAACATGTCGTGAACTCATTTTATGAGACAAAAGGGGTGTTTAATTGCAAACTTTTCATATTGTTCAGTGCAATTGAGGCATAGCTGTGAGGAAGCAATTGCTTATTGTGTTAAAAAGGCAGCTTCATAGTTATAATATATAGGAGAAAACTATTAGTTTTCTTTCATTATACAATCTGAACCCAACAGTTGTGAGGAAATTGTGTCAAATATCACCAATGCATGAAAGGGGAAACCTTAGGAACTGCTTTCAATAATAAACATATCTAATAAATCATGTCAATGCCAAAATTCTCGGGGATTAATAGTCCACAAACAGAGGTATTGATCCAGTATTAGTAATAAAAACATAGATATCTAATTTAGTATACACTACGCTTTTCTGGAACAATTTTTATCAGGAACGTTCAAAGTCAAATTATATTTGGAAATTTTTGAGAGCATAAAACAAAAAGGCCTAAACATGTAACAAACTCGATTATTATTTAGTAGAATCAAGCACCACGACGGTGACACTAGTGGAGCAGAAACTGCTTACCTTTCCAATGCACATGAGTACATCTCCGGCTTTTGGTGGGGCTCGTAATGCTTTATCTTTCGTGTTCTGCATAATGTTTTGCAAATCGTTGTTTGTCCTTTTTTTCTTTTTCTTTAGGGCATTGTCTTGGCCCTCCTTCTTCGACTTACGGATTCTGATTGCCCCTCTGGATCTGCATCCTCCTCCATAATAGCAATTTACATTTTGCATATAAACAAATTCAATTAGCGTTTCCTCTAAAACAATATTATAATCATCTTTTTTTTCTTATTTTTCTAGATCCCATTTGATAACGAAAATGCATCTAGTTTCTCCGCTACGCAGTAATACCTCTTGTTTCTCAAATACTCTCCGGAAGCACACAGCGTCATTTCCACGTTAATGGATTACTCGTCAAGATTGTCATGGTGTTGTGCGTATGATGCTCCGTTATAGAGGTGTGAGACCATGTTTTAGATGACGTATTATTGTAAAAACTTTAGGGCCCGGGTGGCTATATGAGTTAGGTAGGTAGGATTACCTAGCAACTCATACAAGCCTATCACCAATACGGCGTGGGTGCACTCGACTCGCAGCCGCAAGTGATAAAGTTTACCACTTGCTTGCCCATGGACGGTGGTTCTCTCCGGGTACTCAGGCTTCTTCCACCACTATAACTGGTCGCCATGATATAGCTGAAATATTGTTGAAAGTGGCGTTAAACACCAAAAATCAAATCAATCGTATTATTGTAAGAACATGTTGCTGCAAAGAATTGAGGTTGACGTTAAGCCACATTAAACCCATTAAGCAAAGCAAATCATTAATATAACTTATGTGGAATACAATTTCAACATGCTACCATTACAAAATAATCTTGAGCATTTTGGTTCACTTAATTATGTTTACTATATGACTGGTTTTAAAAATGAAGAAGAAAGTTATCAAAGAAATATATATTATTGTAAAGATCATTTGTTAAACATTGAGTATATAATATCCATTCAACATGGCTCCCATTGCAAAAAATCCTGAGTAAATGGTTCACTTAATTCTGTTTGTTATACGACTGGTTTCAGAAATGAAGAAGAAGAAAAATATCTAAGAAATATAACTTTTTGTACAGATCTTTAATTAAACGTTGACAGACCTCGTTTTACCGTATAACAGCCATTTTAAATGTTCTGAAGCCACAACTCAATAATTCTAATTTTATACTCCAGTGACCATTTATAATTTACTTTCTTAATTAATAGACAAACAAACAAATTAAATGTAAACAATCCAAATGGATTTCTGCTTCATGTCAGATGATTGTAGACAATAAATCTGAAACTGAAAATATGATAAAACACACCTTTGTACCATCAAAAGGATTTATTCAGAACAACAAATGCACAAATGCATGCATCAATTAGCTGCACTTAATTCAATGGGATAGAGACAGTTGTTGTTGTATAATCTGTTATTTCATACTCGTCAATTTTGTATCTCATTTGTTATATACTTAAATCACTTCGGTGTTGTAGAGGTTAGTGTTCCTGTTTCAATTGCGGTACATCGTGGGTTCAATCCAAGGTCGGGTCAAAAGACAATAATATTGATATTGGCTATTTCTATGCTAAGAACGTAGCATTAGGAGATGGTAAGAGGAGTTATTGGATGATTCGACTATGATGATGTGTACTGTTGAGAGGAGTCATTGGATGGTTCGACTATGATAATGTGTACTGTTGAGAGGAGTCATTGGATGGTTCGACTATGATAATGTGTACTGTTAACTGAGAGGAGTTATTGGGTGGTTCAACAATGATAATGTGTCCTGTTGAAAGCAGTTATTGGATGGTTCGACAATGATAATGTGTCCTGTTGAGAGGAGTTATTGGATGATTCGATTATGATAATGTGTACTGTTAAGAGGAGTTATTGGGTGGTTCGACTATGATAATGTGTACTGTTAAGAGGAGTTATTGGGTGATTCGACTATGATCATGTGTACTGTTGAGAGGAGTTATTGGATGATTCGACTATGATAATATGTGCTATTGAGAGGAGTTATTGGATGATTCGACTATGATAATGTGTGCTATTGAGAGGAGTTATTGGATGGTTCGGCAATGATAACGTGTACTGTTGAGAGGAGTTATTGGATTGTCCGACTATGATAACGTGTACTGTTGAGAGGAGTTATTGGATGGTTCGACTATGATAACGTGTACTGTTGAGAGGAGTTATTGGATGATTCGACTATGATAATGTGTACTGTTAAGAGGAGTTATTGGATGGTTTGACTATGATAACGTGTACTGTTGAGAGGAGTTATTGGATGGTTCGACTATGATAACGTGTACTGTTAAGAGGAGTTATTAGATGATTCGGCTATGATAATGTGTACTGTTGAGAGGAGTTATTGGATGGTTTGACTATGATAACGTGTACTGTTGAGAGGAGTTATTGGATGGTTTGACTATGATAACGTGTACTGTTGAGAGGAGTTATTGGATGGTTCGACTATGATAACGTGTACTGTTAAGAGGAGTTATTGGATGGTTTGACTATGATAACGTGTACTGTTGAGAGGAGTTATTGGATGGTTCGACTATGATAACGTGTACTGTTAAGAGGAGTTATTAGATGATTCGGCTATGATAATGTGTACTGTTGAGAGGAGTTATTGGATGGTTTGACTATGATAACGTGTACTGTTGAGAGGAGTTATTGGATGGTTTGACTATGATAACGTGTACTGTTGAGAGGAGTTATTGGATGGTTCGACTATGATAACGTGTACTGTTAAGAGGAGTTATTAGATGATTCGGCTATGATAATGTGTACTGTTGAGAGGAGTTATTGGATGGTTTGACTATGATAACGTGTACTGTTGAGAGGAGTTATTGGATGGTTCGACTATCATAACGTGTACTGTTGAGAGGAGTTATTGGATGGTTTGACTATGATAACGTGTACTGTTGAGAGGAGTTATTGGATGGTTTGACTATGCTAACGTGTACTGTTGAGAGGAGTTATTGGATGGTTCGACTATGATAACGTGTACTGTTAAGAGGAGTTATTAGATGATTCGGCTATGATAATGTGTACTGTTGAGAGGAGTTATTGGATGGTTTGACTATGATAACGTGTACTGTTGAGAGGAGTTATTGGATGGTTCGACTATGATAACGTGTACTGTTGAGAGGAGTTATTGGATGATTCGACTATGATAATGTGTACTGTTGAGAGGAGTTATTGGATGATTCGACTATGATAATGTGTACTGTTGAGAGGAGTTATTGGATGGTTCGACTATGATAATGTGTACTGTTAAGAGGAGTTATTGGATGATTCGACTATGCTAATGTGTGCTATTGAGAGGAGTTATTGGATGATTCGGCTGTGATAATGTGTACTGTTAAGAGGAGTTATTAGATGATTCGGCTATGATAATGTGTACTGTTAAGAGGAGTTATTGGATGATTCGGCTATGATCATGTGTACTGTTAAGAGGAGTTATTGGATGATTCGGCTATGATAATGTGTACTGCTAAGAGGAGTTATTAGATGATTCGGCTATGATCATGTGTACTGTTAAGAGGAGTTATTAGATGATTCGGCTATGTTCATGTGTACTGTTAAGAGGAGTTATTGGATGATTCGGCTATGATCATGTGTACTGTTAAGAGGAGTTATTGGATGATTCGGCTATGATCATGTGTACTGTTAAGAGGAGTTATTGGATGATTCGGCTATGATCATGTGTACTGTTAAGAGGAGTTATTGGATGATTCGGCTATGATCATGTGTACTGTTAAGAGGAGTTATTGGATGATTCGGCTATGATAACGTGTACTGTTAAGAGGAGTTATTGGATGATTCGGCTATGATCATGTGTACTGTTAAGAGGAGTTATTGGATGATTAGGCTATGATCATGTGTACTGTTAAGAGGAGTTATTGGATGATTCGGCTATGATCATGTGTACTGTTAAGAGGAGTTATTGGATGATTCGGCTATGATCATGTGTACTGTTAAGAGGAGTTATTGGATGATTCGGCTCTGATCATGTGTACTGTTAAGAGGAGTTATTGGATGATTCGGCTATGATAATGTGTACTGTTAAGAGGAGTTATTGGATGATTCGACTATGATAATGTGTACTGTTGAGAGAAGTTATTGGATGGTTCGACTATGATAATGTGTACTGTTAACTGAGAGGAGTTATTGGATGATTCGGCTATGATCATGTGTACTGTTAAGAGGAGTTATTGGATGATTCGACTATGCTAATGTGTGCTATTGAGAGGAGTTATTGGATGATTCGGCTATGATAATGTGTACTGTTAAGAGGAGTTATTGGATGATTCGGCTATGATAATGTGTACTGTTAAGAGGAGTTATTGGATGATTCGGCTATGATAATGTGTACTGTTAAGAGGAGTTATTGGATGATTCGGCTATGATAATGTGTACTGTTAAGAGGAGTTATTAGATGATTCGGCTATGATCATGTGTACTGTTAAGAGGAGTTATTGGATGATTCGGCTATGATCATGTGTACTGTTAAGAGGGGTTATTGGATGATTCGGCTATGATCATGTGTACTGTTAAGAGGAGTTATTGGATGATTCGGCTATGATAATGTGTACTGTTAAGAGGAGTTATTGGATGATTCGGCTATGATAATGTGTACTGTTAAGAGGAGTTATTGGATGATTCGGCTATGATCATGTGTACTGTTAAGAGGAGTTATTGGATGATTCGGCTATGATCATGTGTACTGTTAAGAGGAGTTATTGGATGATTCGGCTATGATCATGTGTACTGTTAAGAGGAGTTATTGGATGATTCGGCTATGATCATGTGTACTGTTAAGAGGAGTTATTGGATGATTCGGCTCTGATCATGTGTACTGTTAAGAGGAGTTATTGGATGATTCGGCTATGATAATGTGTACTGTTAAGAGGAGTTATTGGATGATTCGACTATGATAATGTGTACTGTTGAGAGGAGTTATTGGATGATTCGACTATGATAATGTGTACTGTTGAGAGGAGTTATTGGATGGTTCGACTATGATAATGTGTACTGTTAAGAGGAGTTATTGGATGGTTCGACTATGATAATGTGTACTGTTAAGAGGAGTTATTAGATGATTCGACTATCATAACGTGTACTGTTGAGAGGAGTTATTGGATGGTTTGACTATGATAACGTGTACTGTTGAGAGGAGTTATTGGATGGTTTGACTATGCTAACGTGTACTGTTGAGAGGAGTTATTGGATGGTTCGACTATGATAACGTGTACTGTTAAGAGGAGTTATTAGATGATTCGGCTATGATAATGTGTACTGTTGAGAGGAGTTATTGGATGGTTTGACTATGATAACGTGTACTGTTGAGAGGAGTTATTGGATGGTTCGACTATGATAACGTGTACTGTTGAGAGGAGTTATTGGAAGATTCGACTATGATAATGTGTACTGTTGAGAGGAGTTATTGGATGATTCGACTATGATAACGTGTACTGTTGAGAGGAGTTATTGGATGGTTTGACTATGATAACGTGTACTGTTGAGAGGAGTTATTGGATGGTTCGACTATGATAACGTGTACTGTTAAGAGGAGTTATTAGATGATTCGGCTATGATAATGTGTACTGTTGAGAGGAGTTATTGGATGGTTTGACTATGATAACGTGTACTGTTGAGAGGAGTTATTGGATGGTTCGACTATCATAACGTGTACTGTTGAGAGGAGTTATTGGATGGTTTGACTATGATAACGTGTACTGTTGAGAGGAGTTATTGGATGGTTTGACTATGCTAACGTGTACTGTTGAGAGGAGTTATTGGATGGTTCGACTATGATAACGTGTACTGTTAAGAGGAGTTATTAGATGATTCGGCTATGATAATGTGTACTGTTGAGAGGAGTTATTGGATGGTTTGACTATGATAACGTGTACTGTTGAGAGGAGTTATTGGATGGTTCGACTATGATAACGTGTACTGTTGAGAGGAGTTATTGGATGATTCGACTATGATAATGTGTACTGTTGAGAGGAGTTATTGGATGATTCGACTATGATAATGTGTACTGTTGAGAGGAGTTATTGGATGGTTCGACTATGATAATGTGTACTGTTAAGAGGAGTTATTGGATGATTCGACTATGCTAATGTGTGCTATTGAGAGGAGTTATTGGATGATTCGGCTGTGATAATGTGTACTGTTAAGAGGAGTTATTAGATGATTCGGCTATGATAATGTGTACTGTTAAGAGGAGTTATTGGATGATTCGGCTATGATCATGTGTACTGTTAAGAGGAGTTATTGGATGATTCGGCTATGATAATGTGTACTGCTAAGAGGAGTTATTAGATGATTCGGCTATGATCATGTGTACTGTTAAGAGGAGTTATTAGATGATTCGGCTATGTTCATGTGTACTGTTAAGAGGAGTTATTGGATGATTCGGCTATGATCATGTGTACTGTTAAGAGGAGTTATTGGATGATTCGGCTATGATCATGTGTACTGTTAAGAGGAGTTATTGGATGATTCGGCTATGATCATGTGTACTGTTAAGAGGAGTTATTGGATGATTCGGCTATGATCATGTGTACTGTTAAGAGGAGTTATTGGATGATTCGGCTATGATAACGTGTACTGTTAAGAGGAGTTATTGGATGATTCGGCTATGATCATGTGTACTGTTAAGAGGAGTTATTGGATGATTAGGCTATGATCATGTGTACTGTTAAGAGGAGTTATTGGATGATTCGGCTATGATCATGTGTACTGTTAAGAGGAGTTATTGGATGATTCGGCTATGATCATGTGTACTGTTAAGAGGAGTTATTGGATGATTCGGCTCTGATCATGTGTACTGTTAAGAGGAGTTATTGGATGATTCGGCTATGATAATGTGTACTGTTAAGAGGAGTTATTGGATGATTCGACTATGATAATGTGTACTGTTGAGAGAAGTTATTGGATGGTTCGACTATGATAATGTGTACTGTTAACTGAGAGGAGTTATTGGATGATTCGGCTATGATCATGTGTACTGTTAAGAGGAGTTATTGGATGATTCGACTATGCTAATGTGTGCTATTGAGAGGAGTTATTGGATGATTCGGCTATGATAATGTGTACTGTTAAGAGGAGTTATTGGATGATTCGGCTATGATAATGTGTACTGTTAAGAGGAGTTATTGGATGATTCGGCTATGATAATGTGTACTGTTAAGAGGAGTTATTGGATGATTCGGCTATGATAATGTGTACTGTTAAGAGGAGTTATTAGATGATTCGGCTATGATCATGTGTACTGTTAAGAGGAGTTATTGGATGATTCGGCTATGATCATGTGTACTGTTAAGAGGGGTTATTGGATGATTCGGCTATGATCATGTGTACTGTTAAGAGGAGTTATTGGATGATTCGGCTATGATAATGTGTACTGTTAAGAGGAGTTATTGGATGATTCGGCTATGATAATGTGTACTGTTAAGAGGAGTTATTGGATGATTCGGCTATGATCATGTGTACTGTTAAGAGGAGTTATTGGATGATTCGGCTATGATCATGTGTACTGTTAAGAGGAGTTATTGGATGATTCGGCTATGATCATGTGTACTGTTAAGAGGAGTTATTGGATGATTCGGCTATGATCATGTGTACTGTTAAGAGGAGTTATTGGATGATTCGGCTCTGATCATGTGTACTGTTAAGAGGAGTTATTGGATGATTCGGCTATGATAATGTGTACTGTTAAGAGGAGTTATTGGATGATTCGACTATGATAATGTGTACTGTTGAGAGGAGTTATTGGATGATTCGACTATGATAATGTGTACTGTTGAGAGGAGTTATTGGATGGTTCGACTATGATAATGTGTACTGTTAAGAGGAGTTATTGGATGGTTCGACTATGATAATGTGTACTGTTAAGAGGAGTTATTAGATGATTCGACTATCATAACGTGTACTGTTGAGAGGAGTTATTGGATGGTTTGACTATGATAACGTGTACTGTTGAGAGGAGTTATTGGATGGTTTGACTATGCTAACGTGTACTGTTGAGAGGAGTTATTGGATGGTTCGACTATGATAACGTGTACTGTTAAGAGGAGTTATTAGATGATTCGGCTATGATAATGTGTACTGTTGAGAGGAGTTATTGGATGGTTTGACTATGATAACGTGTACTGTTGAGAGGAGTTATTGGATGGTTCGACTATGATAACGTGTACTGTTGAGAGGAGTTATTGGAAGATTCGACTATGATAATGTGTACTGTTGAGAGGAGTTATTGGATGATTCGACTATGATAATGTGTACTGTTGAGAGGAGTTATTGGATGGTTCGACTATGATAATGTGTACTGTTAAGAGGAGTTATTGGATGATTCGACTATGCTAATGTGTGCTATTGAGAGGAGTTATTGGATGATTCGGCTGTGATAATGTGTACTGTTAAGAGGAGTTATTAGATGATTCGGCTATGATAATGTGTACTGTTAAGAGGAGTTATTGGATGATTCGGCTATGATCATGTGTACTGTTAAGAGGAGTTATTGGATGATTCGGCTATGATAATGTGTACTGTTAAGAGGAGTTATTAGATGATTCGGCTATGATCATGTGTACTGTTAAGAGGAGTTATTAGATGATTCGGCTATGTTCATGTGTACTGTTAAGAGGAGTTATTGGATGATTCGGCTATGATCATGTGTACTGTTAAGAGGAGTTATTGGATGATTCGGCTATGATCATGTGTACTGTTAAGAGGAGTTATTGGATGATTCGGCTATGATCATGTGTACTGTTAAGAGGAGTTATTGGATGATTCGGCTATGATCATGTGTACTGTTAAGAGGAGTTATTGGATGATTCGGCTATGATAATATGTACTGTTAAGAGGAGTTATTGGATGATTCGGCTATGATCATGTGTACTGTTAAGAGGAGTTATTGGATGATTCGGCTATGATCATGTGTACTGTTAAGAGGAGTTATTGGATGATTCGGCTATGATCATGTGTACTGTTAAGAGGAGTTATTGGATGATTCGGCTATGATCATGTGTACTGTTAAGAGGAGTTATTGGATGATTCGGCTCTGATCATGTGTACTGTTAAGAGGAGTTATTGGATGATTCGGCTATGATAATGTGTACTGTTAAGAGGAGTTATTGGATGATTCGACTATGATAATGTGTACTGTTGAGAGGAGTTATTGGATGGTTCGACTATGATAATGTGTACTGTTAACTGAGAGGAGTTATTGGATGATTCGGCTATGATCATGTGTACTGTTAAGAGGAGTTATTGGATGATTCGACTATGCTAATGTGTGCTATTGAGAGGAGTTATTGGATGATTCGGCTATGATAATGTGTACTGTTAAGAGGAGTTATTGGATGATTCGGCTATGATAATGTGTACTGTTAAGAGGAGTTATTGGATGATTCGGCTATGATAATGTGTACTGTTAAGAGGAGTTATTGGATGATTCGGCTATGATAATGTGTACTGTTAAGAGGAGTTATTAGATGATTCGGCTATGATCATGTGTACTGTTGAGAGGAGTTATTAGATGATTCGGCTATGATCATGTGTACTGTTAAGAGGAGTTATTGGATGATTCGGCTATGATCATGTGTACTGTTAAGAGGAGTTATTGGATGATTCGGCTATGATCATGTGTACTGTTAAGAGGGGTTATTGGATGATTCGGCTATGATCATGTGTACTGTTAAGAGGAGTTATTGGATGATTCGGCTATGATAATGTGTACTGTTAAGAGGAGTTATTGGATGATTCGGCTATGATAATGTGTACTGTTAAGAGGAGTTATTGGATGATTCGGCTATGATCATGTGTACTGTTAAGAGGAGTTATTGGATGATTCGGCTATGATCATGTGTACTGTTAAGAGGAGTTATTGGATGATTCGGCTATGATCATGTGTACTGTTAAGAGGAGTTATTGGATGATTCGGCTATGATCATGTGTACTGTTAAGAGGAGTTATTGGATGATTCGGCTCTGATCATGTGTACTGTTAAGAGGAGTTATTGGATGATTCGGCTATGATAATGTGTACTGTTAAGAGGAGTTATTGGATGATTCGGCTATGATAATGTGTACTGTTAAGAGGAGTTATTGGATGATTCGACTATGATAATGTGTACTGTTGAGAGGAGTTATTGGATGATTCGACTATGATAATGTGTACTGTTGAGAGGAGTTATTGGATGGTTCGACTATGATAATGTGTACTGTTAAGAGGAGTTATTGGATGGTTCGACTATGATAATGTGTACTGTTAAGAGGAGTTATTAGATGATTCGACTATCATAACGTGTACTGTTGAGAGGAGTTATTGGATGGTTTGACTATGATAACGTGTACTGTTGAGAGGAGTTATTGGATGGTTTGACTATGCTAACGTGTACTGTTGAGAGGAGTTATTGGATGGTTCGACTATGATAACGTGTACTGTTAAGAGGAGTTATTAGATGATTCGGCTATGATAATGTGTACTGTTGAGAGGAGTTATTGGATGGTTTGACTATGATAACGTGTACTGTTGAGAGGAGTTATTGGATGGTTCGACTATGATAACGTGTACTGTTGAGAGGAGTTATTGGAAGATTCGACTATGATAATGTGTACTGTTGAGAGGAGTTATTGGATGATTCGACTATGATAATGTGTACTGTTGAGAGGAGTTATTGGATGGTTCGACTATGATAATGTGTACTGTTAAGAGGAGTTATTGGATGATTCGACTATGCTAATGTGTGCTATTGAGAGGAGTTATTGGATGATTCGGCTGTGATAATGTGTACTGTTAAGAGGAGTTATTAGATGATTCGGCTATGATAATGTGTACTGTTAAGAGGAGTTATTGGATGATTCGGCTATGATCATGTGTACTGTTAAGAGGAGTTATTGGATGATTCGGCTATGATAATGTGTACTGCTAAGAGGAGTTATTAGATGATTCGGCTATGATCATGTGTACTGTTAAGAGGAGTTATTAGATGATTCGGCTATGTTCATGTGTACTGTTAAGAGGAGTTATTGGATGATTCGGCTATGATCATGTGTACTGTTAAGAGGAGTTATTGGATGATTCGGCTATGATCATGTGTACTGTTAAGAGGAGTTATTGGATGATTCGGCTATGATCATGTGTACTGTTAAGAGGAGTTATTGGATGATTCGGCTATGATCATGTGTACTGTTAAGAGGAGTTATTGGATGATTCGGCTATGATAATGTGTACTGTTAAGAGGAGTTATTGGATGATTCGGCTATGATCATGTGTACTGTTAAGAGGAGTTATTGGATGATTCGGCTATGATCATGTGTACTGTTAAGAGGAGTTATTGGATGATTCGGCTATGATCATGTGTACTGTTAAGAGGAGTTATTGGATGATTCGGCTATGATCATGTGTACTGTTAAGAGGAGTTATTGGATGATTCGGATCTGATCATGTGTACTGTTAAGAGGAGTTATTGGATGATTCGGCTATGATAATGTGTACTGTTAAGAGGAGTTATTGGATGATTCGACTATGATAATGTGTACTGTTGAGAGGAGTTATTGGATGGTTCGACTATGATAATGTGTACTGTTAACTGAGAGGAGTTATTGGATGATTCGGCTATGATCATGTGTACTGTTAAGAGGAGTTATTGGATGATTCGACTATGCTAATGTGTGCTATTGAGAGGAGTTATTGGATGATTCGGCTATGATAATGTGTACTGTTAAGAGGAGTTATTGGATGATTCGGCTATGATAATGTGTACTGTTAAGAGGAGTTATTGGATGATTCGGCTATGATAATGTGTACTGTTAAGAGGAGTTATTGGATGATTCGGCTATGATAATGTGTACTGTTAAGAGGAGTTATTAGATGATTCGGCTATGATCATGTGTACTGTTAAGAGGAGTTATTAGATGATTCGGCTATGATCATGTGTACTGTTAAGAGGAGTTATTGGATGATTCGGCTATGATCATGTGTACTGTTAAGAGGAGTTATTGGATGATTCGGCTATGATCATGTGTACTGTTAAGAGGGGTTATTGGATGATTCGGCTATGATCATGTGTACTGTTAAGAGGAGTTATTGGATGATTCGGCTATGATAATGTGTACTGTTAAGAGGAGTTATTGGATGATTCGGCTATGATAATGTGTACTGTTAAGAGGAGTTATTGGATGATTCGGCTATGATCATGTGTACTGTTAAGAGGAGTTATTGGATGATTCGGCTATGATCATGTGTACTGTTAAGAGGAGTTATTGGATGATTCGGCTATGATCATGTGTACTGTTAAGAGGAGTTATTGGATGATTCGGCTATGATCATGTGTACTGTTAAGAGGAGTTATTGGATGATTCGGCTCTGATCATGTGTACTGTTAAGAGGAGTTATTGGATGATTCGGCTATGATAATGTGTACTGTTAAGAGGAGTTATTGGATGATTCGACTATGATAATGTGTACTGTTGAGAGGAGTTATTGGATGATTCGACTATGATAATGTGTACTGTTGAGAGGAGTTATTGGATGGTTCGACTATGATAATGTGTACTGTTAAGAGGAGTTATTGGATGGTTCGACTATGATAATGTGTACTGTTAAGAGGAGTTATTAGATGATTCGACTATGCTAATGTGTGCTATTGAGAGGAGTTATTGGATGATTCGGCTATGATAATGTGCACTGTTAAGAGGAGTTATTGGATGATTCGGCTATGATAATGTGTACTGTTGAGAGGAGTTATTGGATGATTCGGCTATGATCATGTGTACTGTTGAGAGGAGTTATTGGATGATTCGGCTATGATCATGTGTACTGTTAAGAGGAGTTATTGGATGATTCGGCTATGATCATGTGTACTGCTAAGAGGAGTTATTAGATGATTCGGCTATGATCATGTGTACTGTTGAGAGGAGTTATTGGATGATTCGGCTATGATAATGTGTACTGCTGAGAGGAGTTATTGGATGATTCGGCTATGATCATGTGTACTGTTAAGAGGAGTTATTGGATGATTCGGCTCTGATCATGTGTACTGTTAAGAGGAGTTATTGGATGATTCTGCTATGATAATGTGTACTGTTAAGAGGAGTTATTGGATGATTCGGCTATGATCATGTGTACTGTTAAGAGGAGTTATTGGATGATTCGGCTATGATCATGTGTACTGTTAAGAGGAGTTATTGGATGATTCGGCTATGATCATGTGTACTGTTAAGAGGAGTTATTGGATGATTCGGCTATGATCATGTGTACTGTTGAGAGGAGTTATTGGATGATTCGGCTATGATAATGTGTACTGTTGAGAGGAGTTATTGGATGATTCGGCTATGATCATGTGTACTGTTAAGAGGAGTTATTAGATGATTCGGCTATGATCATGTGTACTGTTAAGAGGAGTTATTGGATGATTCGGCTATGATCATGTGTACTGTTAAGAGGAGTTATTGGATGATTCGGCTATGATCATGTGTACTGTTAAGAGGAGTTATTGGATGATTCGGCTATGATCATGTGTACTGTTAAGAGGAGTTATTGGATGATTCGGCTATGATCATGTGTACTGTTAAGAGGAGTTATTGGATGATTCGGCTATGATCATGTGTACTGTTAAGAGGAGTTATTGGATGATTCGGCTATGATCATGAGTCCAAGTAAAGCAATGAAAACGTAGATGTCCAATTTAGTGCGCACGACGCGTTTCTGGAATAACCTTTATCGGGTCATGTTCAAAATATTAGGAAACCAAATAATTTAAAAGTCTTTTGTGAGCAATAAATCCAGGCTGCCTAAACATGACAGCGAAAATATAATACATGTCTATCTGTGGACTATACAATCAAAATATAATACATGTCTATCTGTGGACTATACAATCAAAATATAATACATGTCTATATATGGACTATACAATCAAACTATAATACATGTCTATCTGTGGACTATACAATCAAAATATAATACATGTCTATCTGTGGACTATACAATCAAAATATAATACATGTCTATCTGTGGACTATACAATCAAAATATAATACATGTCTATATATGGACTATACAATCAAACTATAATACATGTCTATCTGTGGACTATACAATCAAAATATAATACATGTCTATCTGTGGACTATACAATCAAAATATAATACATGTCTATCTGTGGACTATACAATCAAAATATAATACATGTCTATCTGTGGACTATACAATCAAAATATAATACATGTCTATCTGTGGACTATACAATCAAAATATAATACATGTCTATCTGTGGACTATACAATCAAAATATAATACATGTCTATATGTGGACTATACAATCAAACTATAATACATGTCTATCTGTGGACTATACAATCAAAATATAACACATGTCTATCTGTGGACTATATAATACATGTCTATCTGTGGACTATATAATACATGTCTATCTGTGGACTATACAATCAAAATATAATACATGTCTATATGTGGACTATACAATCAAACTATAATACATGTCTATCTGTGGACTATACAATCAAAATATAACACATGTCTATCTGTGGACTATATAATACATGTCTATCTGTGGACTATATAATACATGTCTATCTGTGGACAATATAATACATGTCTATCTGTGCACTATACAATCAAACTATAATACATGTTTATCTGTGGACTATTATAATACATGTCTATCTGTGGACTATACAATCAAACTAATCTTGTTGGTCCAATACAAAACATCTAGAACGCCATCTTGCTCTTTCAAAGATATAGATAAACATGCTCACTTGCCGTAAAACAACAATCACTCATTTTCTGAGGGCCCGGGTGGCTCAGTGAGTTAGGTAGTTGGATTACCTAACACCTCATAACGCCTATCGACAATACGGCGTGGGTTCGCGCCCGGTTTTGTAAATTACAAAAAAGGTGCACTCGATTCGCAGCCGCAGGTGGTAAAGTTTACCAGTTGCTTGCCCATGGCCGGTGGTTCTCTCTGGGTACTACGACTTCTTCCACCACTAAAACTGGTCGCCATGATATAGCTGAAATATTGCTGAAAGTGAAAATCACCAAAAATCAAATAAAATCACTCACTTTCTCTTCTTCCTCAATTAACAGTTAAGCATTTTTCTTTTTCTTTTTTCTTTTTGTCGAAAACACATAAATTTCCAAATTCTAAATCTTAATTAATTATAATTATTAATATCTGCATTAATATTGTGTTTATCCTGCAGGATACATGGCATTAATCTATGTGTATATTTTGTAAGGAGGTCTAGAGGACTTCATATAAGTTGGTATAACTTGCTGCTCAACCCTATTATTTATGTACAATAAAATACTATTAAACTCTAGATTGATTGATTGATTTATTTATTTATTGTGTTTAACGCTACTTTCAGCAATATGTCAGCTATATCATGGCGACCAGTTTTAGTGGTGGAGGAAGCCGGGGTACCCGGAGAGAACCATCGACCATGGGTAAGCAACTTGTAAACTTTAGCACTTGCCGCTGCGAGTCGAGTGTTCCCTTTTTGTAATTTACAAAGCCGGGCGCGAACCCACGCCGTATTGGTGATAGGTTTTAGACTATAGATGTAATATTTCATATCATACAATAAAACAATACAATCATCCTTTGTTTGCCGTTTTATGGAATAAACACGTAGATATCTGATGTAGTGCTCACGACGTGTTTCTGGAATAACCATAATCTTCATCAGGTGTACGTTCAAAATCGTCAAATTGCATAAAGAACTACTACTGATTGAAGACTTACCGAAATTCAACATGTACAACACGGGCAGATCAAAGGTTTTGAGTGATGTGGGGGCGTAAAGAAAATAGGCGAGAGGTAAAAAGTGAAAAATCCCGCGTTCACATAAATTAATCATATCCTTTGCCTCGCCACAAACTTGCCATTTTGTGTAGAATATACTCATTTTTATGCGTTCCTGTCGTTTTTTTTCCATCAACACCTCTCCATCAGCACGATCAGGTTGACGAATAGGTTGAATAAAGATTATCTACCAATGGACCGAGATTAATAAAATATTGTTCAATTAAAATTTCATAGAGTGGTCGGGTTAGGGTTAAGGCTATGGTTATGGTGTTTAAAGATACTTTCAACAATATTTCAGTTATTTCATGGCGGTCAGTTTTCTTGGTGGAGGAAACCGGTGTACCTGGAAAAAAACACGTACCTACCGCAAGTCACTGACACACTTTATCACATAGTACAACTCGCTATGAGTGGGATTCTAACTCACAACCTCAGTGGTGAGAGACACTGAGTTCATAGGTAGTTGTAGATCTAACTATCATACGATCACGACCAATAATGGCTCCTGGAGTGGTCTGTGTTTCAGCATTGTCGTGGCTTACTGAATATTGCAGTTGTTGGGATTCACACTTCCTAAATAATGTAATTATATATGAAACTAATGCCCTCCCCTTCAGGCATAGTTGATCTTAGCTGATTTTGGTTATCCTGTTTAGGCCCTTTGGTTTACTGGCACACAAAAGACTTTTGAATTGGTTGCCAATCTTTTGATTTTGAGCGTACCTGATAAATGTTATACCAGAAACGTATCATCAGCACGACATTAGATATCAACGACTTTCTTATTTTTATGATTTATCTTTTTTATTAAAATTTGTTTTTATTTTGTTTGTTTTAGTTTCTTTTGTTTTTTCTTTTATTATTTTGTTGTTGTTTTATTAGGTTTTTACTTTAGGAGACGTACACAAGGTCTCCCCTATGATCATTGTTTTATTAGGTTTTTACTTTAGGAGACGTACACAAGGTCTCCCCTATGATCATTGTTTTATTAGGTTTTTACTTTAGGAGACGTACACAAGGTCTCCCCTATGATCATTGTTTTATAAGGTTTTTACTTTAGGAGGCGTACACAAGGTCTCCCCTATGATCAATGTTTTATTAGGTTTTTACTTTAGGAGACGTACACAAGGTCTCCCCTATGATCATTGTTTTATAAGGTTTTTACTTTAGGAGACGTACACAAGGTCTCCCCTATGATCAATGTTTTATTAGGTTTTTACTTTAGGAGACGTACACAAGGTCTCCCCTATGATCATTGTTTTATTAGGTTTTTACTTTAGGAGACGTACACAAGGTCTCCCCTATGATCATTGTTTTATTAGGTTTTTACTTTAGGAGACGTACACAAGGTCTCCCCTATGATCATTGTTTTATTAGGTTTTTACTTTAGGAGACGTACACAAGGTCTCCCCTATGATCATTGTTTTATAAGGTTTTTACTTTAGGAGGCGTACACAAGGTCTCCCCTATGATCATTGTTTTATAAGGTTTTTACTTTAGGAGACGTACACAAGGTCTCCCCTATGATCATTGTTTTATTAGGTTTTTACTTTAGGAGACGTACACAAGGTCTCCCCTATGATCATTGTTTTATTAGGTTTTTACTTTAGGAGACGTACACAAGGTCTCCCCTATGATCATTGTTTTATAAGGTTTTTACTTTAGGAGACGTACACAAGGTCTCCCCTATGATCATTGTTTTATAAGGTTTTTACTTTAGGAGGCGTACACAAGGTCTCCCCTATGATCATTGTTTTATTAGGTTTTTACTTTAGGAGACGTACACAAGGTCTCCCCTATGATCATTGTTTTATTAGGTTTTTACTTTAGGAGACGTACACAAGGTCTCCCCTATGATCAATGTTTTATTAGGTTTTTACTTTAGGAGACGTACACAAGGTCTCCCCTATGATCATTGTTTTATTAGGTTTTTACTTTAGGAGACGTACACAAGGTCTCCCCTATGATTATTGTTTTATTAGGTTTTTACTTTAGGAGACGTACACAAGGTCTCCCCTATGATCATTGTTTTATTAGGTTTTTACTTTAGGAGGCGTACACAAGGTCTCCCCTATGATTATTGTTTTATTAGGTTTTTACTTTAGGAGGCGTACACAAGGTCTCCCCTATGATCATTGTTTTATTAGGTTTTTACTTTAGGAGGCGTACACAAGGTCTCCCCTATGATCATTGTTTTATTAGGTTTTTACTTTAGGAGACGTACACAAGGTCTCCCCTATGATTATTGTTTTATTAGGTTTTTACTTTAGGAGGCGTACACAAGGTCTCCCCTATGATTATTGTTTTATTAGGTTTTTACTTTAGGAGACGTACACAAGGTCTCCCCTATGATCATTGTTTTATTAGGTTTTTACTTTAGGAGGCGTACACAAGGTCTCCCCTATGATTATTGTTTTATTAGGTTTTTACTTTAGGAGACGTACACAAGGTCTCCCCTATGATCATTGTTTTATTAGGTTTTTACTTTAGGAGGCGTACACAAGGTCTCCCCTATGATCATTGTTTTATTAGGTTTTTACTTTAGGAGACGTACACAAGGTCTCCCCTATGATCATTGTTTTATTAGGTTTTTACTTTAGGAGACGTACACAAGGTCTCCCCTATGATCATTGTTTTATTAGGTTTTTACTTTAGGAGGCGTACACAAGGTCTCCCCTATGATCATTGTTTTATTAGGTTTTTACTTTAGGAGACGTACACAAGGTCTCCCCTATGATCATTGTTTTATTAGGTTTTTACTTTAGGAGACGTACACAAGGTCTCCCCTATGATTATTGTTTTATTAGGTTTTTACTTTAGGAGACGTACACAAGGTCTCCCCTATGATCATTGTTTTATTAGGTTTTTACTTTAGGAGACGTACACAAGGTCTCCCCTATGATTATTGTTTTATTAGGTTTTTACTTTAGGAGACGTACACAAGGTCTCCCCTATGATTATTGTTTTATTAGGTTTTTACTTTAGGAGACGTACACAAGGTCTCCCCTATGATCATTGTTTTATTAGGTTTTTACTTTAGGAGACGTACACAAGGTCTCCCCTATGATTATTGTTTTATTAGGTTTTTACTTTAGGAGACGTACACAAGGTCTCCCCTATGATTATTGTTTTATTAGGTTTTTACTTTAGGAGACGTACACAAGGTCTCCCCTATGATCATTGTTTTATTAGGTTTTTACTTTAGGAGACGTACACAAGGTCTCCCCTATGATTATTGTTTTATTAGGTTTTTACTTTAGGAGACGTACACAAGGTCTCCCCTATGATTATTGTTTTATTAGGTTTTTACTTTAGGAGACGTACACAAGGTCTCCCCTATGATCATTGTTTTATTAGGTTTTTACTTTAGGAGACGTACACAAGGTCTCCCCTATGATCATTGTTTTATTAGGTTTTTACTTTAGGAGGCGTACACAAGGTCTCCCCTATGATCATTGTTTTATTAGGTTTTTACTTTAGGAGGCGTACACAAGGTCTCCCCTATGATCATTGTTTTATTAGGTTTTTACTTTAGGAGGCGTACACAAGGTCTCCCCTATGATCATTGTTTTATTAGGTTTTTACTTTAGGAGGCGTACACAAGGTCTCCCCTATGATCATTGTTTTATTAGGTTTTTACTTTAGGAGGCGTACACAAGGTCTCCCCTATGATCATTGTTTTATTAGGTTTTTACTTTAGGAGACGTACACAAGGTCTCCCCTATGATCATTGTTTTATTAGGTTTTTACTTTAGGAGGCGTACACAAGGTCTCCCCTATGATCATTGTTTTATTAGGTTTTTACTTTAGGAGGCGTACACAAGGTCTCCCCTATGATCATTGTTTTATTAGGTTTTTACTTTAGGAGGCGTACACAAGGTCTCCCCTATGACCATTGTTTTATTAGGTTTTTACTTTAGGAGACGTACACAAGGTCTCCCCTATGATCATTGTTTTATTAGGTTTTTACTTTAGGAGGCGTACACAAGGTCTCCCCTATGATCATTGTTTTATTAGGTTTTTACTTTAGGAGGCGTACACAAGGTCTCCCCTATGATTATTGTTTTATTAGGTTTTTACTTTAGGAGGCGTACACAAGGTCTCCCCTATGATCATTGTTTTATTAGGTTTTTACTTTAGGAGACGTACACAAGGTCTCCCCTATGATTATTGTTTTATTAGGTTTTTACTTTAGGAGACGTACACAAGGTCTCCCCTATGATCATTGTTTTATTAGGTTTTTACTTTAGGAGGCGTACACAAGGTCTCCCCTATGATCATTGTTTTATTAGGTTTTTACTTTAGGAGACGTACACAAGGTCTCCCCTATGATCATTGTTTTATTAGGTTTTTACTTTAGGAGACGTACACAAGGTCTCCCCTATGATTATTGTTTTATTAGGTTTTTACTTTAGGAGGCGTACACAAGGTCTCCCCTATGATTATTGTTTTATTAGGTTTTTACTTTAGGAGACGTACACAAGGTCTCCCCTATGATCATTGTTTTATTAGGTTTTTACTTTAGGAGACGTACACAAGGTCTCCCCTATGATCATTGTTTTATTAGGTTTTTACTTTAGGAGACGTACACAAGGTCTCCCCTATGATTATTGTTTTATTAGGTTTTTACTTTAGGAGGCGTACACAAGGTCTCCCCTATGATTATTGTTTTATTAGGTTTTTACTTTAGGAGACGTACACAAGGTCTCCCCTATGATCATTGTTTTATTAGGTTTTTACTTTAGGAGGCGTACACAAGGTCTCCCCTATGATCATTGTTTTATTAGGTTTTTACTTTAGGAGACGTACACAAGGTCTCCCCTATGATTATTGTTTTATTAGGTTTTTACTTTAGGAGGCGTACACAAGGTCTCCCCTATGATCATTGTTTTATTAGGTTTTTACTTTAGGAGACGTACACAAGGTCTCCCCTATGATTATTGTTTTATTAGGTTTTTACTTTAGGAGACGTACACAAGGTCTCCCCTATGATCATTGTTTTATTAGGTTTTTACTTTAGGAGACGTACACAAGGTCTCCCCTATGATCATTGTTTTATTAGGTTTTTACTTTAGGAGACGTACACAAGGTCTCCCCTATGATTATTGTTTTATTAGGTTTTTACTTTAGGAGGCGTACACAAGGTCTCCCCTATGATTATTGTTTTATTAGGTTTTTACTTTAGGAGGCGTACACAAGGTCTCCCCTATGATCATTGTTTTATTAGGTTTTTACTTTAGGAGGCGTACACAAGGTCTCCCCTATGATCATTGTTTTATTAGGTTTTTACTTTAGGAGGCGTACACAAGGTCTCCCCTATGATCATTGTTTTATTAGGTTTTTACTTTAGGAGGCGTACACAAGGTCTCCCCTATGATCATTGTTTTATTAGGTTTTTACTTTAGGAGACGTACACAAGGTCTCCCCTATGATCATTGTTTTATTAGGTTTTTACTTTAGGAGACGTACACAAGGTCTCCCCTATGATCATTGTTTTATTAGGTTTTTACTTTAGGAGGCGTACGCAAGGTCTCCCCTATGATTATACACCTGCATCATGTGACGTTGATATTATCATCATATAGATGGCGTATTTAGTTAGGTGCTAACTGCATCAAATGCAGAATAATTCATTGTTGGGGTTTTTTTTGGTTTTTTTTTGCATATTTGTTAATGACTCGCAAGAGATCGCTGTTTTTTCTGCAGACGCTCACGAGCACAGGGGGTCGTGGGTTCTGTTCACCGTTCGGTCAAATAAAACTGACGCGTGCTTGCATGGCATTAAAACAAATAATCACTCACCCACTCAACATCTGTACTTGTTTTACTCACATTTGTATGCCTACGTATCTACTCAACTCAGTTAAGAAAAACAACAAAATTGTCAACAGCTTGTTAAAAGCGGTCATTGAAGCTTAAAATTATCTGACTCAACCGGTTATTTTCGCCTTTTACCTCTTCCAAGATATTTTCAATGGAGGAAGTAAAGGTTAGAGAATACCGAAGGAGCATTCAAAAAAGGACAATCCAGAGGAATTATACCTCATTACATTATTCTGGATTCGAGGTTGGGGTTGAATATTATAAAAACTGGTGAATAATAATAGCCCGTACCATCATCTAATGTTGGGGAATAATAATAGCCCGTACCATCATCTAATGCTGGGGAATAATAATAGCCCGTATCATCATCTAATGCTGGGGAATAATAATAGCCCGTACCATCATCTAATGCTGGGGAATAATAATAGCCCGTACCATCATCTAATGCTGGGGAGTAATAATAGCCCGTACCATCATCTAATGCTGGGGAGTAATAATAGCCCGTACCATCATCTAATGCTGGGGAATAATAATAGCCCGTACCATCATCTAATGCTGGGGAGTAATAATAGCCCGTACCATCATCTAATGCTGGGGAATAATAATAGCCCGTACCATCATCTAATGCTGGGGAGTAATAATAGCCCGTACCATCATCTAATGCTGGGGAATAATAATAGCCCGTACCATCATCTAATACTGGGGAATAATAATAGCCCGTACCATCATCTAATACTGGGGAATAATAATAGCCCGTACCATCATCTAATGCTGGGGAATAATAATAGCCCGTACCATCATCTAATGCTGGGGAATAATAATAGCCCGTACCATCATCTAATGCTGGGGAGTAATAATAGCCCATACCATCATCTAATGCTGGGGAATAATAATAGCCCGTACCATCATCTAATACTGGGGAATAATAATAGCCCGTACCATCATCTAATGCTGGGGAATAATAATAGCCCGTACCATCATCTAATGATGGGGAATAATAACAGCCCGTACCATCATCTAATGCTGGGGAATAATAATAGCCCGTACCATCATCTAATGCTGGGGAATAATAATATCCCGTACCATCATCTAATGCTGGGGAATAATAATAGCCCGTACCATCATCTAATGCTGGGGAATAATAATAGCCCGTACCATCATCTAATGCTGGGGAATAATAATAGCCCGTACCATCATCTAATGCTGGGGAATAATAATAGCCCGTACCATCATCTAATGCTGGGGAATAATAATAGCCCGTACCATCATCTAATGCTGGGGAATAATAATAGCCCTTACCATCATCTAAAGCTGGAGAATAATAATATCCCGTATCATCATCTAATGCTGGGGAATAATAATAGCCCGTACCATCATCTAATGCTGGTGAATAATAATAGCCCGTACCATCATCTAATGCTGGGGAATAATAATAGCCCGTACCATCATCTAATGCTGGGGAATAATAATAGCCCGTACCATCATCTAATGCTGGGGAATAATAATAGCCCGTACCATCATCTAATGCTGGGGAATAATAATAGCCCGTACCATCATCTAATGCTGGGGAATATTAATAGCCCGTACCATCATCTAAAGCTGGAGAATAATAATATCCCGTATCATCATCTAATGCTGGGGAATAATAATAGCCCGTACCATCATCTAATGCTGGGGAATAATAATAGCCCGTACCATCATCTAATGCTGGGGAATAATAATAGCCCGTACCATCATCTAATGCTGGGGAATAATAATAGCCCGTACCATCATCTAATGCTGGGGAATAATAATAGCCCGTACCATCATCTAATTCTGGGGAATAATAATAGCCCGTACCATCATCTAATGCTGGGGAATAATAATAGCCCGTACCATCATCTAAAGCTGGAGAATAATAATATCCCGTATCATCATCTAATGCTGGGGAATAATAATAGCCCGTACCATCATCTAATGCTGGGGAATAATAAAAGCCCGTACCATCATCTAATGCTGGGGAATAATAATATCCCGTACCATCATCTAATGTTGGTGAATAATAATAGCCCGTACCATCATCTAATGCTGGGGAATAATAATAGCCCGTACCATCATCTAATGCTGGGGAATAATAATAGCCCATACCATCATCTAATGTTGGTGAATAATAATATCCCGTACCATCATCTAATGCTGGGGAATAATAATAGCCGTACCATCATCTAATGTTGGGGAATAATAATAGCCCGTACCATCATCTAATGCTGGGGAGTAATAATAGCCCGTACCATCATCTAATGCTGGGGAATAATAATAGCCCGTACCATCATCTAATACTGGGGAATAATAAAAGCCCGTACCATCATCTAATACTGGGGAGTAATAATAGCCCGTACCATCATCTAATGCTGGGGAATAATAATAGCCCGTACCATCATCTAATGTTGGGGAATAATAAAAGCCCGTACCATCATCTAATGTTGGTGAATAATAATAGCCCGTACCATCATCTAATGCTGGGGAATAATAATAGCCCGTATCATCATCTAATGTTGGGGAATAATAATAGCCCGTACCATCATCTAATGCTGGGGAATAATAATAGCCCGTACCATCATCTATTGCTGGGGAATAATAAAAGCCCGTACCATCATCTAATGCTGGGGAATAATAATATCCCGTACCATCATCTAATGTTGGTGAATAATAATAGCCCGTACCATCATCTAATGCTGGGGAATAATAATAGCCCGTACCATCATCTAATGTTGGTGAATAATAATAGCCCGTACCATCATCTAATGCTGGGGAATAATAAAAGCCCGTACCATCATCTAATGTTGGGGAATAATAATAGCCCTTACCATCATCTAATGCTGGGGAATAATAATAGCCCGTACCATCATCTAATGCTGGGGAATAATAATAGCCCGTACCATCATCTAATGCTGGGGAATAATAATAGCCCGTACCATCATCTAATGTTGGTGAATAATAATAGCCCGTACCATCATCTAATGCTGGGGAATAATAATAGCCCGTACCATCATCTAATGCTGGGGAATAATAATAGCCCGTACCATCATCTAATGTTGGTGAATAATAATAGTCCGTACCATCATCTAATGCTGGGGAATAATAAAAGCCCGTACCATCATCTAATGTTGGGGAATAATAATAGCCCGTACCATCATCTAATGTTGGTGAATAATAATAGCCCGTACCATCATCTAATGCTGGGGAATAATAATAGCCCGTACCATCATCTAATGTTGGTGAATAATAATAGCCTGTACCATCATCTAATGCTGGGGAATAATAATAGCCCGTACCATCATCTAATGCTGGGGAATAATAATAGCCCGTACCATCATCTAATGCTGGGGAATAATAATAGCCCGTACCATCATCTAATGTTGGTGAATAATAATATCCCGTACCACCATCTAAAGCTGGAGAATAATAATAGCCCGTACCATCATCCAATGTTTTGTTGAACGGATGTGATGTTTTTCGTTCTGTCTAGTTCTGAAATCCTTACCTTTTTTTCTTTTCCTTTCGTGCATCTTTGAAGAAAACCCAATACGAAGTGATAAAATCTTTCGCCATTATTCACCTGTAAATTCTATAATTCTGAAATCAAATACCAATATTTCTTAACCTTTTAAATTCTGAAAAGAATACCTTCCCAGAGAATTGAAAAATTACTGAAATTTAAGCGTTTCCACATTAAAATGTAACAATAATATTCTAACATATGGTTATTAATTAGAAATATGACCCACTACAACTTCGTCCAGATTTTATTTCAAACTACCTGAAGAAGTCAGTCTAGTAAATTAAGATTATTTGATCTTTATTATACATGATTTTTTTTAATCCGCGGATGTGAGAATTGTGTTCATTCGATACACCATTCAACTTGAATTTGATACCGATACGTTCCGAACGTACATCTCAGATTATTATTGATAATGAATTACTGTAAACATTAGACAATTACTTAACAGAGTATAAGATTATTTTCATGAAATAAGTTTAAATGTCCTTTTTCCACTGAAAGATTAAAAGCACATTTTTTAATACTTTTAAATAGCTTCACAAATGAATACTCCCAAACCATTTTCTGTTGGTTTTTTTTGTTTTTTTTTTTTTTTTTTTGTTTTTTTTTCTGTTTCTTTGTTTTTTTTTTGTCCCGCATTATTGTGATTAAATTTTTTTGTGTATTTTTCTTTACAATTTGTTTGATAACGAAATCTCTTTGTAAATAGCAAATGAACCAAGGACATTATTAAAAGGGCACTAGCATTAACTTTATTAAAAGGTGACGAAACAGACATTAGGAATTCAACTTTTAATGAATTCCTCTTACATCCTATGATTAATTTGTAATTTATAATTTAATTTTAATTAACTTTATCAGCATTTGTGATGTAACTAGGCACAACAATTTGCAAATTTACGACTTTACGTCTCTGAATTTAAAAAAAAATGAATAATATAGTAAATTAAATATCTCATTTTTTTCTGATTGCAAGAGGTCTGACGATAATAAATTAACAATTATAAAATTACAACGTTTCACATTCCGTTTTAAGAATGGCAAAATGGCGACCACTGCTTTTGAAAATATGGATGTACATATTGTGAAGACTGTCAGAAGAGTGACATGTTTGATGTCGGGGAAAATATACCCAGAAATTAAAAGATAATAAATCATTAATATACCACAAATGTCTGTCCCTCCATTATAATCTTGGTGATAAACAGCATCATGTGCTCTTCTCTCGACATCGAGAAAATTATTGACAATGGAGAAATGGGAGAAAACAATTGAAGTGACAGATGGAAGTAGACGCTTTAAGATAATAAATTCTGGTACGGTATAGAATAGACAATAAAAATTTAAAAAAAGGAAAAATCACAAAATTTCACAGTTCAAAAATCCGGTAGAAAAATCGTAGAAAAACGGCCAAATTGATACCACTAACACACAGACACACGGCCGCTCACTTCTCCTCCACTGACACACAGATACACGGCCGCTCACTTCTCCGCCACTGACACACAGATACACGGCCGCTCACTTTTCCGCCACTGACACACAGATACACGGCCGCTCACTTCTCCGCCACTGACACACAGATACATGGCCGCTCACTTCTCCGCCACTAACACACAGATACACGGCCACTAACACACAGACACACGGCCGCTCACTTCTCCGCCATTAACACACAGATACACAGCCGCTCACTTTTCCGGCTTGGTACAGGCACTTTAATAATAAATAAAAAAGTAAATGGCGGGGCTACATAAAAGAACAAAAATATTTTTCTAGTAGTTCCATAAATATGGGGAATTTCATATAAAACTCCATATTTTCATTAAGTCCGTTTCTATCATTTTTAGGTGAAAATGAAAATATTAGTAGTATCACATTACTGCGTAATACCATTTGTCACTTCCAAATCAATTTCAAATATGAAAATTGTTTCGTAATTTGGAAATATTGCAAATCACACTGTGAGTGATATTTTTGAATGTTCACATCAAGAACTTAAATTATATCAACCAGCGATACAGATTATTCTGGGCATAGCTCTACGCAAGCTAAAGAATGTCCACTTGAAGACTTCAGCGAAAACTGAATGCAGAAATATATATATTTCCCTCCATTTCGAGCTAAAAACCCACTGAAAGTTATATGCGTTGGTTGTGCAGCCGCCTTACCCTACCATAGCATTTTCCAAAATAGATTTTTACACAAAAGAAAGCAATTACACTAAAGGAAGAGTCGTTAAAAAATAAAATGAAGCTAAAAGCGTATCGCTATACTGTATAGCTGCCGATGTTCCCCATTAATATATCTCGTGGTTGTTAAACACCAATCAATCAATCAATCAGCACAACCGACCTGTCGCAAGTTACTGAAGGAACGGCTTTACCTAAGAGCAATACTTTTTTCCGCATTACGTAAAGACAATGTTTGAAAAGAATGTTCTGATCGAATATGTGATACGGATAGAAAGATCAAAAAGTGTAACAAAGTGATATCCGAGAGAAAAGGATGTCTAACATAAATTTCCTCTCTTCAGGATTCATTTTCTCAGTATTATAAAACTGAAGTGAGGTCATATGGAATCGCTTAAATTAAAAAGAAGATACTCTAAACAAATGACTAAATAAATTCATGGGCAGATGGGAATACACTAAATAACAAACTAGCGGATGGCATCAGTATAGAAATAGCCATCGCATTAAAGCATCTACTAGACGTGGATGAGTTAATCAGTCGTGGTTATTAAAGCGTTTTTTGAAAAGAAACGTCTAAACAATTGATCTTTTGGGAATAAAAATAAATCATTTTTGTAATTTGATACAAAAGAAGACTTTTTCTAAACATTGTCCTTCTTATTTTGATATTAACGATGAATAAATTCCAATAATTAAATTTGTTTATGTAAATGAAGAAGTGTGTTTACATAGGAAGGCAATGGCATTTTATGACATAATGTATTTATTTTCATGCTTTATGAATCAATTCCGATCACATCGACTGAATTTGCCTCTTACATATTGATTTTCTTTGGTACTGTATCCTTATAGTAACATATTAATCTTACTTCAAGGGGCCTGTGTGGCCGAGTCGTAAAAATCATTGATTTCTGATGACACACCTAACGATAAAGACGTGGATATGAGCCCCCCTTGCTCATCGCATGAGTTAATGTTTCTCACAATAAGGCTGGTACTCGCTATTTAGCTGGAAATTGCTGGAAATGAAGTTAAATACCATTAACCCTTTTTCTAAGTCCTAGTAGTTACAATACTGCTAATGGGTTGTCTCATACTAAATTTAAAGGTATGATCACCACGAACAAAAGAAGATTTAATAGCATCAATAAAACCCGTTCCTTAAACCTTTTCACCTGAGTTTCAGTCAGATTTTCTTTCTCCGTATCTTCTATCGAAATGCCACCTTGTTAAATTAAGACAAAACGACAAAATTATTCCTACAATTAAGCTTAAACATCCTATCACTAAATGGAAAGGTGTACTCGATACAGCCTTCTGTGATGGAGTTTGTCGATGTTTTGCCACAGATCAGCAGATTTTCAGGGGTACAGCTGACCATTTATTGAAAGTGGCGTTAAACACCAAGGATCATATTAAATTTAAAGTATAAGAATCAAAACGTAGAAATCGAATTTAGTGCAAACGACGCGTGTGAGGAATAACCCTGATCAGACTCATAGTAAATAGATTAGAAAGGCAAATAACTTAACAGCAACTGCTAAAAGTTCATCTCCGGTTTTTAGTGGGGTTCGTGTTGTTCGATCTTTAGTTTTATATGTATGTTTTGTAAATCGTTGTTTGTCCTTTTGTACTTTTTCTTTTGGCTATTGTGTTGTCTGTTCTTATTCGATACACGGATTCTGATTACCTCCCTTTGGTATCTTTAAACTCTTCTTAACCATATTTCGGAGCACGCAAATCCTTCGCATCAACAGCACTGACAAATTCAGCTAACCCCCCACCACCACACCACACCACCGAGTAAACATTGGGCTATAGACATATGATATAGATTCTATGCTTGTGTGGTGCAACCCCCTCAGCTAGTTCAGCTGGAATTAGGACCAGACGCAATTCGGGGACAATTGATTGGAGAATGACATTTTGGAGAATGACATGCTTCTGACATGAACAAGAAGAAGACAACTTATAGTAGATCGAGCAACAGTTTCCTAGGAGTAGTCATTGGTGTGTGTACGTAAATGACAACAGTTTCCTAGGAGTAGTCATTAGTGTGTGTACGTAAATGACAACATTTTCCTAGGAGTAGTCATTGGTGTGTGTACGTAAATGACAACATTTTCCTAGGAGTAGTCATTGGTGTGTGTGCGTAAATGACAACAGTTTCCTAGGAGTAGTCATTAGTGTGTGTACGTAACTGACAACAGTTTCCTTGGAGTAGTCATTGGTGTGTGTACGTAAATGACAACATTTTCCTAGGGTAGTCATTAGTGTGTGTACGTAAATGACAACAGTTTCCTAGGAGTAGTCACTGGTGTGTGTACGTAAATGACAACAGTTTCCTAGGAGTAGTCATTAGTGTGTGTACGTAACCTACAACAGTTTCCTAGGAATAGTCATTAGTGTGTGTACGTAAATGACAACAGTTTCCTAGGAGTAGTCATTAGTGTGTGTACGTAACTGACAACAGTTTCCTAGGAATAGTCATTAGTGTGTGTACGTAAATGACAACAGTTTCCTAGGAGTAGTCATTAGTGTGTGTACGTAACTGACAACATTTTCCTAGGAGTAGTCATTAGTGTGTGTACGTAAATGACAACAGTTTCCTAGGAGTAGTCATCAGTGTGTGTACGTAAATGACAACAGTTTCCTAGGAGTAGTCATTTGTGTGTGTACGTAAATGACAACAGTTTCCTAGGAGTAGTCATTAGTGTGTGTACGTAAATGACACCAGTTTCCTAGGAGTAGTCATTAGTGTGTGTACGTAAATGACAACAGTTTCCTAGGCGTAGTCATTAGTGTGTATACGTAAAGGACAACAGTTTCTTAGGTGTAGTCACTAGTGTGTGTACGTAAATGACAACATTTTCCTAGGAGTAGTCATTAGTGTGTGTACGTAAATGACAACAGTTTCCTAGGAGTAGTCATTAGTTTTTGTACGCAAATCACAACATTTTCCTAGGGTAGTCATTGGTGTGTGTACGTAAATGACAACAGTTTCCTAGGAGGTGTCATTAGTGTGTGTACGTAAATGACAACAGTTTCCTAGGAGTAGTCATTAGTGTGTGTACGTAAATGACAACAGTTTCCTAGGAATAGTCATTAGTGTGTGTACGTAACTGACAACAGTTTCCTAGGAGTAGTCATTAGTGTGTGTACGTAAATGACAACAGTTTCCTAGGAGTAGTCATTAGTGTGTGTACGTAAATGACAACAGTTTCCTAGGAGTAGTCATTTGTGTGTGTACGTAAACGGCAACAGTTTCCTAGGAGTAGTTATTAGTATGTGTACGTAAATAACAACAGTTTCCTAGGAATAGTCATTAGTGTGTATACGTAAATGACAACAGTTTCCAGGAGTAGTCATTAGTGTGTGTACGTAAATGACAACAGTTTCCTAGGAGTAGTCATTAGTGTGTGTAGGTAAATGACAACAGTTTCCTAGGAGTAGTCATTAGTATGTGTACGTAAATGACATCAGTTTCCTAGCAGTTGTCATTAGTGTGTGTACGTAAATGACAACAGTTTCCTAGGAGTAGTCATTAGTGTGTGTACGTAAATGACAACAGTTTCCTAGGAGTAGTCATTAGTGTGTGTACGTAAATGACAACCATTTCCTAGGAGTAGTCATTAGTGTGTGTACGTAAATGACAACAGTTTCTTAGGAGTTGTCATTAGTGTGTGTACGTAAATGACAACAGTTTCCTAGGAGTAGTCATTAGTGTGTGTACGTAAATGACAACAGTTTCCTAGGAGTAGTCATTAGTGTGTGTACGTAACTGACAACAGTTTCCTAGGAGTAGTCATTAGTGTGTGTACGTAAATGACAACAGTTTCCTAGGAGTAGTAATTAGTGTGTGTACGTAAATGACAACAGTTTCCTAGGAGTAGTCATTAGTGTGTGTACGTAAATGACAACAGTTTCCTAGGAGTAGTCATTAGTGTGTGTACGTAAATGACAACAGTTTCCTAGGAGTAGTCATTAGTGTGTGTACGTAACTGACAACAGTTTCCTAGGAGTAGTCATTAGTGTGTGTACGTAAATGACAACAGTTTCCTAGGAGTAGTCATTAGTGTGTGTACGTAAATGACAACAGTTTCCTACGAGTAGTCATTTGTGTGTGTACGTAAACGGCAACAGTTTCCTAGGAGTAGTCATTAGTGTGTGTACGTAAATGACAACAGTTTCCTAGGAGTAGTCATTAGTGTGTATACGTAAATGACAACAGTTTCCAGGAGTAGTCATTAGTGTGTGTACGTAAATGACAACAGTTTCCTAGGAGTAGTCATTAGTATGTGTACGTAAATGACAACAGTTTCCTAGGAGTAGTCATTAGTATGTGTACGTAAATGACAACAGTTTCCTAGCAGTTGTCATTAGTGTGTGTACGTAAATGACAACAGTTTCCTAGGAGTAGTCATTAGTGTGTGTACGTAAATGACAACAGTTTCCTAGGAGTAGTCATTAGTGTGTGTACGTTAATGACAACCATTTCCTAGGAGTAGTCATTAGTGTGTGTAGGTAAATGACAGCAGTTTCCTAGGAGTTGTCATTAGTGTGTGTACGTAAATGACAACAGTTTCCTAGGAGTAGTCATTAGTGTGTGTACGTAAATGACAACAGTTTCCTAGGAGTAGTCATTAGTGTGTGTACGTAACTGACAACAGTTTCCTAGGAGTAGTCATTAGTGTGTGTACGTAAATGAAAACAGTTTCCTAGGAGTAGTCATTAGTGTGTGTACATAAATGACAACAGTTTCCTAGGAGTAGTCATTTGTGTGTGTACGTAAATGACAACAGTTTCCTAGGAGTAGTCATTAGTGTGTGTACGTAAATGACACCAGTTTCCTAGGAGTATTCATTAGTGTGTGTACGTAAATGTCAACAGTTTCCTAGGAGTGGTCATTAGTGTGTGTACGTAAATGACAACATTTTCCTAGGAGTAGTCATTAGTGTGTGTACGTAAATGACAACAGTTTCCTAGGAGTAGTCATTTGTGTGTATACGTAAATGACAACAGTTTCCTAGGTGTAGTCACTAGTGTGTACGTAAATGACAACATTTTCCCAGGAGTAGTCATTAGTGTGTGTACGTAAATGACAACAGTTTCCTAGGAGTTGTCATTAGTGTGTGTACGTAACTGACAACAGTTTCCTAGGAGTAGTCATTAGTGTGTGTACGTAAATGACAACAGTTTCCTAGGAGTAGTCATTAGTGTGTGTACATAAATGACAACAGTTTCCTAGGAGTAGTCATTTGTGTGTGTACGTAAATAACAACAGTTTCCTAGGAGTAGTCATTAGTGTGTGTACGTAAATGACAACAGTTTCCTAGGAGTAGTCATTAGTGTGTGTACGTAAATGACAACAGTTTCCTAGGAGTAGTCATTAGTGTGTGTACGTAAATGACAACAGTTTCCTAGGAGTAGTCATTAGTATGTGTACATAAATGACAACAGTTTCCTAGGAGTAGTCATTAGTGTGTGTACGTAAATGACACCAGTTTCCTAGGAGTATTCATTAGTGTGTGTACGTAAATGTCAACAGTTTCCTAGGAGTGGTCATTAGTGTGTGTACGTAAATGACAACATTTTCCTAGGAGTAGTCATTAGTGTGTGTACGTAAATGACAACAGTTTCCTAGGAGTAGTCATTAGTGTGTATACGTAAATGACAACAGTTTCCTAGGTGTAGTCACTAGTGTGTACGTAAATGACAACATTTTCCTAGGAGTAGTCATTAGTGTGTGTACGTAAATGACAACAGTTTCCTAGGAGTAGTCATTAGTTTTTGTACGCAAATCACAACATTTTCCTAGGAGTAGTCATTAGTGTGTGTACGTACATGACAACAGTTTCCTAGGAGGTGTCATTAGTGTGTGTACGTAAATGACAACAGTTTGCTAGGAGTAGTCATTAGTGTGTGTACGTAAATGACAACAGTTTCCTAGGAATAGTCATTAGTGTGTGTACGTAACTGACAACAGTTTCCTAGGAGTAGTCATTAGTGTGTGTACGTAAATGACAACAGTTTCCTAGGTGTAGTCATTAGTGTGTGTACGTAAATGACAACAGTTTCCTTGGAGGTGTCATTAGTGTGTGTACGTAAACGGCAACAGTTTCCTAGGAGTAGTCATTAGTGTGTGTACGTAAATGACAACAGTTTCCTAGGAGTAGTCATTAGTGTGTATACGTAAATGACAACAGTTTCCTAGCAGTTGTCATTAGTGTGTGTACGTAAATGACAACAGTTTCCTAGGAGTAGTCATTAGTGTGTGTACGCAAATGACAACAGTTTCCTAGGAGTAGTCATTAGTGTGTGTACGCAAATGCCAGCATTTTCCTAAGAGGAGTCATTAGTGTGTGTACGTAAATGACAACATTTTCCTAGGAGTAGTCATTAGTGTGTGTACGTAAATGACAACAGTTTCCTAGGAGTAGTCATTGGTGTGTATACGTAAATGACAACATTTTCCTAGGTGTAGTCATTGGTGTGTGTACGCAAATGACAACAGTTTCCTAGGAGTAGTCATTAGTGTGTGTACGCAAATGCCAGCATTTTCCTAAGAGGAGTCATTAGTGTGTGTACGTAAATGACAACATTTTCCTAGGAGTAGTCATTAGTTTGTGTACGTAAATGACAACAGTTTCCTAGGAGTAGTAATTAGTGTGTGTACGTAAATGACAACATTTTCCTAGGAGTAGTCATTGGTGTGTGTACGTAAATGACAACTGTTTCCTACGAGTAGTCATTGGTGTGTGTACGTAAATGACAACAGTTTCATAGGAGTAGTCATTAGTATGTGTACGTAAATGACAACAGTTTCCTAGGAGTAGTCATTAGTGTGTGTACGTAAATGACAACAGTTTCCTAGGAGTAGTCATTTGTGTGTGTACGTAAATGACAACAGTTTCCTAGGAGTAGTCATTGGTGTGTGTACGTAAATGACAACAGTTTCCTAGGTGTAGTCATTAGTGTGTGTACGTAAATGACCACCATTTCCTAGGAGTAGTCATTAGTGTGTGTACGTAAATGACAACAGTTTCCTAGGAGTTGTCATTAGTGTGTGTACGTAATGACAACAGTTTCCTAGGAGTAGTCATTAGTGTGTGTACATAAATGACAACAGCTTCCCTGGAGTAGTCATTAGTGTGTGTACGTAACTGACAACAGTTTCCTAGGAGTAGTCATTAGTGTGTGTACGTAAATGACAACAGTTTCCTAGGAGTAGTCATTAGTGTGTGTACGTAAATGACACCAGTTTCCTAGGAGTAGTCATTAGTGTGTGTACGTAAATGACAACAGTTTCCTAGGAGTAGTCATTAGTGTGTGTACGTAAATGACAACAGTTTCCTAGGAGTAGTCATTAGTGTGTTTACGCAAATGCCAGCATTTTCCTAGGAGTAGTCATTAGTGTGTGTACGTAAATGACAATTTTTTCCTAGGAGAAGTCATTAGTGTGTGTACGTAAATGACAACAGTTTCCTAGGAGTAGTCATTAGTGTGTATACGTAAATGACAACAGTTTCCTAGGTGTAGTCATTAGTGTGTGTACGTAAATGACAACAGTTTTCTAGGAGTAGTCATTAGTGTGTGTACGTAAATGACAACAGTTTCCTAGGAGTAGTCATTAGTATGTGTACGTAAATGACAACAGTTTCCTAGGAGTAGTCATTAGTGTGTGTACGTAAATGACACCAGTTTCCTAGGAGTAGTCATTAGTGTGTGTACGTAAATGACAACAGTTTCCTAGGAGTAGTCATTAGTGTGTGTACGTAAATGACAACAGTTTCCTAGGAGTAGTCATTAGTGTGTTTACGCAAATGCCAGCATTTTCCTAGGAGTAGTCATTAGTGTGTGTACGTAAATGACAACATTTTCCTAGGAGAAGTCATTAGTGTGTGGACGTAAATGACAACAGTTTCCTAGGAGTAGTCATTAGTGTGTATACGTAAATGACAACAGTTTCCTAGGTGTAGTCATTAGTGTGTGTACGTAAATGACAACAGTTTCCTAGGTGTAGTCATTAGTGTGTGTACGTAAATGATAACATTTTCCAGGGAGTAGTCATTAGTGTGTGTACGTAAATGACAACAGTTTCCTAGGTGTAGTCATTAGTGTGTGTACGTAAATGACAACCATTTCCTAGGAGTAGTCATTAGTGTGTGTACGTAAATGACAACAGTTTCCTAGGAGTTGTCATTAGTGTGTGTACGTAATGACAACAGTTTCCTAGGAGTAGTCATTAGTGTGTGTACGTAAATGACAACAGTTTCCTTGGAGTAGTCATTAGTGTGTGTACGTAAATGACAACAGTTTCCTAGGAGTAGTCATTAGTATGTGTACGTAAATGACAACAGTTTCCTAGGAGTAGTCATTAGTGTGTGTACGTAAATGACAACAGTTTCCTTGGAGTAGTCATTAGTGTGTGTACGTAAATGACAACAGTTTCCTAGGAGTAGTCATTAGTGTGTGTACGTAAATGACAACAGTTTCCTAGGAGTAGTCATTAGTGTGTGTACGTAAATGACAACAGTTTCCTAGGAGTAGTCATTAGTATGTGTACGTAAATGAGAACAGTTTCCTAGGAGTAGTCATTAGTGTGTGTACGTAAATGACACCAGTTTCCTAGGAGTAGTCATTAGTGTGTGTACGTAAATGACAACAGTTTCCTAGGAGTAGTCATTAGTGTGTGTACGTAAATGACAACAGTTTCCTAGGAGTTGTCATTAGTGTGTGTACGCAAATGCCAGCATTTTTCTAGGAGTAGTCATTGGTGTGTGTACGTAAATGACAACAGTTTCCTAGTAGAAGTCATAAGTGTGTGTACGTAAATGACAACAGTTTCCTAGGAGTAGTCATTAATGTGTATACGTAAATGACAACAGTTTCTAGGTGTAGTCATTAGTGTGTGTACGTAAATGACAACATTTTCCTATGAGTAGTCATTAGTGTGTGTACGTAAATGACAACAGTTTCCTAGGAGTAGTCATTAGTGTGTGTACGTAAATGACAACATTTTCATAGGAGTAGTCATTAGTGTGTGTACGTAAATGACAACATTTTCCTAGGAGTAGTCATTAGTGTGTTTACGTAAATGACAACAGTTTCCTAGGAGTTGTCATTAGTGTGTGTACGTAAATGACAACAGTTTCCTAGGAGTAGTCATTAGTGTGTGTACGTAAATGACAACAGTTTCCTAGGAGTAGTCATTAGTGTGTGTACGTAAATGACAACAGTTTCCTAGGAGTAGTCATTAGTGTGTGTACGTAAATGACAACAGTTTCCTAGGAGTAGTCATTTGTGTGTGTACGTAAATGACAACAGTTTCCTATGAGTAGTCATTAGTGTGTGTACGTAAATGACAACAGTTTCCTAGGAGTAGTCATTAGTGTGTGTACGTAAATGACAACAGTTTCCTAGGAGTAGTCATTAGTGTGTGTACGTAAATGACAACAGTTTCCTAGGAGTAGTCATTCGTGTGTTTACGCAAATGCCAGCATTTTCTTATGAGTAGTCATTAGTGTGTGTACGTAAATGACAACATTTTCCTAGGAGAAGTCATTAGTGTGTGTACGTAAATGACAACAGTTTCCTAGGAGTAGTCATTAGTGTGTATACGTAAATGACAACAGTTTCCTAGGTGTAGTCATTAGTGTGTGTACGTAATTGACAACATTTTCCTAGGAGTAGTCATTAGTGTGTGTACGTAAATGACAACAGTTTCCTAGGAGTTGTCATTAGTGCGTGTACGTAAATGACAACATTTTCCTAGGAGTAGTCATTAGTGTGTGTACGTAAATGACAATATTTTCCTAGGAGTAGTCATTAGTGTGTGTACGTAAATGACAACAGTTTCCTAGGAGTAGTCATTAGTTTTTGTACGTAAATCACAACATTTTCCTAGGGGTAGTCATTAGTGTGTGTACGTAAATGACAATAGTTTCCTAGGAGTAGTCATTAGAGTGTGTACGTAAATGACAACAGTTTCCTAGGAGTAGTCATTAGTGTGTGTACGTAAATGACAACAGTTTCCTAGGAGTAGTCATTAGTGTGTGTACGTAAATGACAACAGTTTCCTAGGAGTAGTCATTAGTGTGTGTACGTAAATGACAACAGTTTCCTAGGAGGAGTCATTTGTGTGTGTACGTAAATGACAACAGTTTCCTAGGAGTAGTCATTAGTGTGTGTACTTAAATGACAACAGTTTCCTAGGAGTATTCATTAGTGTGTGTACGTAAATGACAACAGTTTCCTAGGAGTAGTCATTAGTGTGTGTACGTAAATGACAACAGTTTCCTAGGAGTAGTCATTAGTGTGTGTACGTAAATGACAACATTTTCCTAGGAGTAGTCATTAGTGTGTGTACGTAAATGCCCGCATTTTCCTAGGAGTAGTCATTAGTGTGTGTACGTAAATGACAACAGTTTCCTAGGAGTAGTCATTAGTGTGTGTACGTAAATGACAACAGTTTCCTAGGAGTAGTCATTAGTGTTTGTACGTAAATGACAACATTTCCTAGGAGTAGTCATTAGTGTGTGTACGTAAATGACAAACATTTTCCTAGGAGTAGTCATTGGTGTGTGTACGTAAATGACAACATTTTCCTAGGAGTAGTCATTAGTGTGTGTACGTAAATGACAACAGTTTCCTAGGAGTAGTCATTAGTGTGTGTACGTAAATGACAACATTTTCCTAGGAGTAGTCATAGTGTGTGTACGTAAATGACAACAGTTTCCTATGAGTAGTCATTAGTGTGTGTACGTAAATGACAACAGCTTCCTAGGGTAGTAATTAGTGTGTGTACGTAAATGACAACAGTTTCCTAGGAGTAGTCATTAGTGTGTATACGTAAATGACAACATTTTCCTAGGAGTAGTCATTAGTGTGTGTACGTAAATGACAACAGTTTCCTAGGAGTAGTCATTAGTGTGTGTACGTAAATAACAACAGTTTCCTAGGAGTGGTCATTAGTGTGTGTACGTAAATGACAACAGTTTCCTAGGAGAAGTCATTAGTGTGTGTACGTAAATCACAACATGTTCCTAGTAGTAGTCATTAGTGTGTGTACGTAAATCACAACATTTTCCTAGGAGTAGTCATTAGTGTGTGTACGTAAATCACAACATTTGCCTAGTAGTAGTCATTAGTGTGTGTACGTAAACCACAACAGTTTCCCAGGAGTAGTCATTAATGTGTGTACGTAAATGACAACATTTTCCTAGGAGTAGTCATTCGTGTCTGTACGTAAATGACAACAGTTTCCTAGGAGTAGTCATCAGTGTGTGTACGTAAATGACAACAGTTTCCTAGGAGTAGTCATTAGTGTGTTTACGTAAATCACAACATTTTCCTAGGAGTAGTCATTAGTGTGTGTACGTAAATCACAACATTTTCCTAGGAGTAGTCATTAGTGTGTGTACGTAAACCACAACAGTTTCCCAGGAGTAGTCATTAATGTGTGTACGTAAATGACAACATTTTCCTAGGAGCAGTCATTCGTGTCTGTACGTAAATGACAACAGTTTCCTAGGAGTAGTCATCAGTGTGTGTACGTAAATGACAACAGTTTCCCAGGAGTAGTCATTAATGTGTGTACGTAAATGACAACATTTTCCTAGGAGTAGTCATTCGTGTCTGTACGTAAATGACAACAGTTTCCTAGGAGTAGTCATTAGTGTGTGTACGTAAATGACAACATTTTGCCACTTTGTACATCTTCTCCCCTGACAAACAAACATCTGTACATATGCCATTCTCCGTGTCATATCATACCTAATAAAATGCAGATAAGGATAAGCTCCATTGCAAGAACCAAGTGAATAATAGTAGAAACTGACACAAAATCAATTCCCCTCGCACGCATACATGACCACTCACTGTAATGGTTTGGGACAGGTACTTCAATACAAACATGGAGGTCCTAACCTAGCAGTATGAGTCAAAATCTCTCCTCTTAGTGAAATGGTACGGTCATGCATGTGTTTTCACCGTGTAGCTAAAATGTCAACCCTCACATACAACTGTATAAGCAGCGTTTTTATAAGCATGATTTTTTCACTAACTGATTTATTGTTTATAGGCTTGTTCTCTTCGTGTAGAAAGCTGACATCTTGCTTACTTGACCGTCATGCAGCAACACATCAATCAATGTATTTATGGAAACGTCATTTATATGCTAGCGCTCAAGGGTTCACCTCCGGTTTATAGTGGGCTACTCGTTGTTCGATCTTTAGTTTTTTGTGTAATGTTTTGTACATGCATATTATTATTTGTCCTTTAATCGATTTTTTCCTTCTTTTGACCATTGCATTGGCTGTCTTTCCTCTACGCTCGGGGACTCATAGCCTACCATCAGAGGTATTGACCATGTACTGGTTTGGGACAGCGTACACACATGACCGCTCAATGTACTGGTTTGGGACAACGTAAAAACATGACCGTTCAATGTACTGGTTTGGGACAACGTACAAACATGACCGTTCAATGTACTGGTTTGGGACAACGTACAAACATGACCGCTCAATGTACTGGTTTGGGACAACGTACAAACATGACCGCTCAATGTACTGGTTTGGGACAACGTACAAACATGACCGTTCAATGTACTTGTTTGGGACAACATACAAACATGACCGTTCAATGTACTTGTTTGGGACAACATACAAACATGACCGTTCAATGTACAGGTTTGGGACAACATACAAACATGACCGCTCAGTGTACTGGTTTGGGACAACGTACAAACATGACCGCTCAATGTACTGGTATGGGACAACATACAAACATGACCATTCAATGTACTGGTTTGGGACAACGTACAAACATGACCGTTCAATGTACTGGTTTGGGACAACATACAAACATGAACGTTCAATGTACTGGATTGGGACAACGCACAAACATGATCGTTCAATGTACTGGTTTGGGACAAAGTACAAACATGACCGCTCAATGTACTGGTTTGGGACAACATACAAACATGAACGTTCAATGTACTGGTTTGGGACAACGCACAAACATGATCGTTCAATGTACTGGTTTGGGACAACGTACAAACATGACCGTTCAATGTACTGGTTTGGGACAACGTACAAACATGACCGTTCAATGTACTTGTTTGGGACAACATACAAACATGACCGTTCAATGTACTGGTTTGGGACAACATACAAACATGACCGTTCAATGTAAAGGTTTGGGACAACATACAAACATGACCGCTCAATGTACTGGTATGGGACAACATACAAACATGACCATTCAATGTACTGGTTTGGGACAACATACAAACATGAACGTTCAATGTACTGCTTGGGACAACATACAAGCATGAACGTTCAATGTACTGGTTTGGGACAACGCACAAACATGATCGTTCAATGTACTGGTTTGGGACAACATACAAACATGACCGTTCAATGTACTGGTTTGGGACAACATACAAACATGACCGTTCAATGTACTGGTTTGGGACAACGAAAAAACATGACCGCTCAATGTACTGGTTTGAGACAGCGTACAAACATGACCGCTCAATGTACTGGTTTGGGACAACGTAAAAACATGACCGTTCAATGTACTGGTTTGGGACAACGTACAAACATGACCGTTCAATGTACTGGTTTGGGACAACGTACAAACATGAACGTTCAATGTACTGGTTTGGGACAACGTACAAACATGACCGCTCAATGTACCGGTTTGGGACAACGTGTTCTAGACAATGACAGTTTCTGCCTGTGTTCTAGACAATGACAGTTTCTGCCTGTGTTCTAGACAATGACATTTTCTCCCTGTGTTCTAGACAATGACAGTTTCTCCCTGTGTTCTAGACAATGACAGTTTCTCCCTGTGTTCTAGACAATGACAGTTTCACACTGTGTTCTAGACAATGACAGTTTCTCCCTGTGTTCTAGACAATGACAGTTTCTCCCTGTGTTCTAGACAATGACAGTTTCTCCCTGTGTTCTAGACAATGACAGTTTCTCCCTGTGTTCTAGACAATGACAGTTTCTCCCTGTGTTCTAGACAATGACAGTTTCTCCCTGTGTTCTAGACAATGACAGTTTATCCCTGTGTTCTAGACAATGACAGTTTCTCCCTGTGTTCTAGACAATGACAGTTTCTCCCTGTGTTCTAGACAATGACAGTTTCTCCCTGTGTTCTAGACAATGACAGTTTCTCCCTGTGTTCTAGACAATGACAGTTTCTCCCTGTGTTCTAGACAATGACAGTTTCTACCTGTGTTCTAGACAATGACAGTTTCTCCCTGTGTTCTAGACAATGACAGTTTCTCCCTGTGTTCTAGACAATGACAGTTTCTCCCTGTGTTCTAGACAATGACAGTTTATCCCTGTGTTCTAGACAATGACAGTTTCTCCCTGTGTTCTAGACAATGACAGTTTCTCCCTGTGTTCTAGACAATGACAGTTTCTCCCTGCGTTCTAGACAATGACAGTTTCTCCCTGTGTTCTAGACAATGACAGTTTCGCTGCTGATTACACCTTTGGTATCTCCAAACTCTTCTTACAACTAAATGCTTCTCTTTTCTTTAATGCAGAAATATATTTCTACAATTATTAAAATAAAAGCAGTGTAGAGCTATATCAATAATAATTTTTATATAAATCTCCATGTGTTCTAGACAATGACAGTTTCAGTGTTATTCAAACTCAAATCAATAAACACTTTTCTTATCTTCCTCGTTCAGGTGGTAAATGCATGGAAATGCTACCCGTGTTCAGCTCTCCAGTTCAGGTGTGATCATCAGATTGTAACACCCAATAGATTGTGTCTCTTATCTCAATAACCCACGTACCGTATTATATTGTCGACTGTCATTAAAACGTCTTTAAAAATGTTTACCTGCCAGGTATGTGCTTAAGTTGTTTACCTGCCAGGTATGTGCTTATGTTGTTTACCTGCCAGGCATGTGCTTAAGTTGTTTACCTGCCAGGTATGTGTGTAAGTTGTTTACCTACCAGGTATGTGCTGAAGTTGTTTACCTGCCAGGTATGTGCTTAAGTTGTTTACCTGCCAGGTATGTGTGTAAGTTGTTTACCTGCCAGGTATGTGTGTAAGTTGTTTACCTACCAGGTATGTGCTTAAGTTGTTTACCTGCCAGGTATGTGCTTATGTTGTTTACCTGCCAGGCATGTGCTTAAGTTGTTTACCTGCCAGGCATGTGCTTAAGTTGTTTACCTGCCAGGTATGTGCTTAAGTTGTTTACCTGCCAGGTATGTATATAAGTTGTTTACCTGCCAGGTATGTGCTTAAGTTGTTTACCTGCCAGGTATGTGCTTAAGTTGTTTAACTGCCAGGTATGTGTGTAAGTTGTTTACCTGCCAGGTATGTGTGTAAGTTGTTTACCTACCAGGTATGTGCTGAAGTTGTTTACCTGCCAGGTATGTGTGTAAGTTGTTTACCTGCCAGGTATGTGTGTAAGTTGTTTACCTACCAGGTATGTGCTGAAGTTGTTTACCTGCTAGCTACGTCTTTAAGAGTTTTACATGCCATGTATGTGTTTAAGGTTTTTACCCTCCAGGAATGCGTACTAGGTATAACTTTATGCAAAAAAAATAACATTGACTTGCAGTAGACTTAATGAATTTTGTAAGCGATACTTGGACATATGAGACTAGTTTAACCTTGCCACATTTTATTGAAATGCCTGGAGAGTGGGCAGTCATGTATATGTGTGCTAAGGGTATCCATTTTGCACCTTTCTACAATTTTTCTAGTACGTTTTAGAACTGTTCCGACAGTGCGGTATTTTGTGTTCTTCATATTATTACAACTAACAACACTGGTCGCCTCGTAATAACTGAATTTGTTGAAAATGGCATTGAGTGTATGTAGTGGGGTTCGTGTTACACGATCTTTTCTTTTATGTGTAGTGTTTTGTAGATCATTGTTTGTCCTTTTGTTCTTTTTGATTTTCGGCCGTTGTGTTGTCTGTCTTTCTTCGACTTACGTTTGGTATCTTCAAACACTTCATATCCCGTATTCTGTCACAGATATATAAATAAATATATATATATGGGCATGTGTGAATGCGTGTCCGTCTATTGATTTGACATTTTCGTATACAAAATTAAAACATGTTCAAGTATTTTCTCGTCATAAACACATACGATATAGTGTTTATTTGACTTTGTACAAAAATCAGTTAATCAATCTAGCAATTCCATGATTTAGAGGAATCTCACATCAATTCCATGATTTAGAGGAATCTCACATCAATTCCATGATTTAGAGGAATCTCACATCAATTCCATGATATAGAGGAATCTCACATCTATTCCATGATTTAGAGGAATCTCACATCTATTCCACATTTTACATCATGTCCTTTAATTATTGTTGTTTCGTCCAAAGATGATAAGAATTCATATTTCAATCACACTTGCATTTCTAAATCAGTTTCTTGAATGATTTGTGTGTTTGTTTATATGTTTATTTGTAAAGGATGAGACATTTGACATAAAATATTGTAGCATATATTACCTGTTGTCCCTTGATGTCTTTATTATGAATTAATCAATTTAAAAAATGTGCTTGTACAAAATCATGGTATTTAATATTTATATAGTAATGTATTGTTAGCAATGACTATGCCAATATAGTGGTCAGGGTTGAATACATCGTGCACGACCCGAATGACTACTATATGGCATGGTCATTGCTAACACAACATTATTATTATTATTATGCTGACTGTTATATGTAGACAAAATATATTGAGAAATATTACAATAAAGGAGGTCCTGATATTGGTGACTAATATATTGGATCAGATAGTCTTGAAAGTGTGAGAATATTCTTTGTTTCATTTAAGGTTTTAAAAATATAAAGATTTTTGAAGTTTGAAATTTAATTAACAACAATAACAAGTATTAAAAACAGTAACATGAATAATATATATATAGACGACTATGATAGATTGACAGATTGGATCCGCCCCCTTGCACGTGGACTAGCTATATATAGCTTGACAGACAGCTGAAAACCCAATCTTCCCTGCGTGAAACTGGTATCGTAGATATACTATTTTCGCATAGTATATCAACGTTATATAATTCTTTGTGATATATGCCAAAATATCGTATGAACTTATAATACAGAAGAAATTTACAGAAAGCATAATTATTATATAATAATGTCGTGTTAGCAATGACTATGTCTTCAACCCTGACCACTATATGGCATAGTCATTGCTAACACAACATTATTATTATTATTATGCTGACTGTTATATGTAGACAAAATATATTGAGAACTATTACAATAAAGGAGGTTCTGATATTGGTGACTAATATATTGGATCAGATAGTCTTGAAAGTGTGAGAATATTCTTTGTTTCATTTAAGGCTTTAAAAATATAAAGATTTTTGAAGTTTGAAATTTAATTAACAACAATAACAAGTATTAAAAACAGTAACATGAATAATATATATATAGACGACTATGATAGATTGACAGATTGGATCCGCCCCCTTGCACGTGGACTAGCTATATATAGCTTGACAGACAGCTGAAAACCCAATCTTCCCTGCGTGAAACTGGTATCGTAGATATACTATTTTCGCATAGTATATCAACGTTATATAATTCTTTGTGATATATGCCAAAATATCGTATGAACTTATAATACAGAAAAAATTTACAGAAAGCATAATTATTATATAATAATGTCGTGTTAGCAATGACTATGTCTTCAACCCTGACCACTATATGGCATAGTCATTGCTAACACAACATTATTATTATTATTATGCTGACTGTTATATGTAGACAAAATATATTGAGAACTATTACAATAAAGGAGGTTCTGATATTGGTGACTAATATATTGGATCAGATAGTCTTGAAAGTGTGAGAATATTCTTTGTTTCATTTAAGGCTTTAAAAATATAAAGATTTTTGAAGTTTGAAATTTAATTAACAACAATAACAAGTATTAAAAAACATTTAGATGACTATGATAGATTGACAGATTGGATCCGCCCCCATGCACTGGACTAGCTATATATAGCTTGACAGACAGCTGGAAAACCAACCTTCCCCGCGTGAAACTGGCATAGTAGATGTACTATTTTCGCATAGTATATCAACGCTATATAATTCGTTGTGATTTATGCCAAAATATCATATGAACTTATATTACAGAAGAAATTTACAGAAAGCAACTGTATTATTATACTGAACTAATATGAGGGAAATAACAAGTTATTGGTTCGACGTGCAAAAGCGCGCCAATTTCAAACAGTTATTTTGTGTAAGTGCAGATTCCCTCATAGTTATTTGACCTACGTGCAGTTTGCCGCGGGAATAATGAGTTATTTCTTGTTCCATGGAATAAAACTTTAAAATATATTAATTATTTCTTGCTTGGTTTCTATAGTAAAGTATAATAATAACTGATAGTGTACCATACACAATTGATCAGCCATTAAAACTCTGTTGACTCCAATTGGGAATGGGCAGTGTTCATACCATGGTACAGCATGCATGTGTCGTAACTTTAACTCCGTATCCTTTTATCAAGAACTCAAACACTCCTCTTGTTCTTTTCCAGACACGCGAGTAATAAAAACGTAGATATCTAATTTAATGCACACTACACCTTTCTGGAATAACTTTCCTCATGTACGTTCAAAATGTTAAAGTTTTTGGAGCAATGAAACCAAAGTGCCTAAGCAAAATGGCAAATTCGGCTAAGAGCACTTATACCTGAGGGAGGAGAACCTTAGTTTTATTAATAATTACATTATCTAGCAACTGTAAATTTCAGTAATAAAATCGTGGATATTGATTTTAGTGTGTTTTACGCATTTCTGGAATAACGTTCATCAGGTACTTGTACAAATCTTAAATTCCGTGAGCTGTCCTTCAGCGTTATTCAGAATAACATTGTTTAGTATAATTTATTTGATAATATTGTTTAAACTTCGAGATCATAGTTTTATTATTGTAAATATATATACCAGGGAGACGAATTAATATAAATTTTCTTAAACTTGCTTTTGAATCCCTTTAATTATTTGTTTTATTTCATATTGAAATGTATCTTATTGTACAATATTATTTATTAATAAATAAAATATGTTTAACCTGAAACTCTCTTCTAAGCGAATGGTTCCTTTGTTTTATGAAGAAGGGTTTACGGGGGTCTTCAAAAAAACGAAAATAAGCTAGCCTGGCCCTTCAATTTGACGTTTTTCTATATAGGTGATGTCCTTCGCTTAATAATTATAGCTTGGTGACTATGTTGATCGCATAAATCTTGAAATAAAGGATAGAAACAGATTGGTATGCTTCATACCTTAGCCTACACATAGCAATTGACAGATATAACCGGTTGTGAATGAAACTTTATAACAAAAGATATGATTTCAATTTTCCCATTGTGATTTTCCCATTGATATGTAGGAACATTCACGAAGCATCTACACATCAATAATATATCTCTCAGTTGATGCAATATTCCAGAGGTTGTGATTTATCCTGCAATCAGTACATTTGCTGTACAAATATGCTATACGAATAAATTGTTGCTTTATTTGTACTAGACGAATAAACTTTTCAGCCTACGAATAAACTTTTCAGCCAACGAATACACTTTCCTGGTACCCCGTAGCTATGTACAGCGGAGGGCGCAGACAAGTGTGAAACTGGTACGAATGTAACGCGAACCACGAAGAAGACACCCTTGACAACATTTATGAAAGTCGAGGAATGACGCTTTTTTCTGTCCTTTTTGTTTAGATCTGACAAGTTTTCCGACATTTTTGACATTGCAGGATAAACACAATATACGTACATTGTCGTTAAATATAAAATTCATTTGTACTCGCTGCGAAACAGGCCTGAAAAGCTCGCCGAAAGCTCGCTATTCTGCCTGTTTCTAAAGCTCGTACAAATAAATTTTATATTTACCGACAATGTACGTATATTGTATATTTCTATCATGATATCCTTGATAGTGGATTGCTACTGAATCACTTTGAAAATTTATGATCGGTGTCATGACTTGATTAACCGTTACGGAGTAAATGTGTCACAGATGACGACGGATATGTTCCGTTTGTCGTAGTCAAAACCTCGTTCTCCCTTCAGCCGAATTTTCAACAATAGTAATACGGCAGTTGCCACAAAGGGAGGGGGTGGGGTGGAAGGAAATGCCTACCTTTCCGGGGCATCTGCGTTCACACCCGTTTTAGTTGGACTTAATTAGTCGTTCGTTTTCTCCGTAGTGTTCTCTCGACTAAATTGTTTCTTTTCTTTTTGCAAAAATATTGTCTGTGTTTCTCGAATTACGCCTTCTGATTATCCCATTGAGATCTTCAAACTTTTCTTGTAAAAAGTGATAATTTTACAAACATATATTTTTGTCACTAGATTTCACGAGATTGTTTTGGGGTTGTTTTTTCTGACGTTTCCTGAAGATATAGTAAAAGGTCGAAATATAGGACACTGCCATGATGATGTAGAATCGCACGTACGCCACGCACGTACGCTCAAAGATTTATGAACCTTCCTTTTTAAATTGAAAAGATGTTTCCATGTCAGAATATTATGCTTGCTTCTTCAATGACATATATAGGGTTTTTTTCTGTTGAAAATATTATTTTCAAACCTAAATCATACGTACAAAAAAACAACAAATAAGAACAAAAATAACACACAATGCAGAAACTCGATCTTCCTGCTTAGAAAAGTTGATGATATATTTTTAGTTCCTATGAAAAAAATAGGTCACCTTAGCAGATTTTGGCTATCCTGTTTAGGCACTTTGGTTTTCTTCCTCACAAAGATCTTAAAATTATTTGGTTTTCCAATCCTGGAAAGTAAGACGTCATGTACATGTGTGTTAGGGGTATCAATATTGCCTCTTCTACCATTTTTCTATTGTATTTCAGAGCTATTCTGACAGTGTGGTATTTTTCTATTGTATTTTGAGCTATTCTGACAATGTGATATTTTTCTATTGTATTTTAGAGCTATTCTGACAGTGTGGTATTTTTCTATTGTATTTTAGAGCTATTCTGACAGTGTGGTATTTTTCTATTGTATTTTGAGCTATTCTGTCAGTGTGGTATTTTTCTATTGTATTTTGAGCTATTCTGTCAGTGTGGTATTTTTCTATTGTATTTTAGAGCTATTCTGACAGTGTGGTATTTTTCTATTGTATTTTAGAGCTATTCTGACCGTGTGATATTTTTCTACTGTATTTTAGAGCTATTCTGACAATGTGATAATTTTCTATTGTATTTTAGAGCTTTTCTGACAGTGTGGTATTTTTCTATTGTATAATAGAGCTATTCTGACAATGTGATATTTTTCTATTGTATTTTAGAGCTATTCTGACAGTGTGGTATTTTTCTATTGTATTTTAGAGCTATTCTGACAGTGTGATATTTTTCTATTGTATTTTAGAGCTATTCTGACAGTGTGGTATTTTTCTATTGTATAATAGAGCTATTCTGACAATGTGGTATTTTTCTATTGTATTTTAGAGCTATTCTGACAGTGTGGTATTTTGCTATTGTATTTTAGAGCTATTCTGACAGTGTGATATTTTTCTATTGTATTTTAGAGCTATTCTGACAGTGTGGTATTTTTTTATTGTATAATAGAGCTATTCTGACGGTGTGATATTTTTCTATTGTATAATAGAGCTATTCTGACAATGTGGTATTTTTCTATTGTATTTTAGAGCTATTCTGACAGTGTGGTATTTTTCTATTGTATTTTAGAGCTATTCTGACAGTGTGATATTTTTCTATTGTATTTTAGATCTATTCTGACAGTGTGGTATTTTTCTATTGTATAATAGAGCTATTCTGACAATGTGATATTTTTCTATTGTATTTTAGAGCTATTCTGACAGTGTAGTATTTTTCTATTGTATTTTAGAGCAATTCTGACAGTGTGGTATTTTTCTATTGTATTTTAGAGCTATTCTGTCAGTGTGGTATTTTTCTATTGTATTTTAGAGCTATTCTGACAGTGTGGTATTTTTCTATTGTATTCTAGAGCTATTCTGACAATGTGATATTTTTCTATTGTATAATAGAGCTATTCTGACAGTGTGGTATTTTTCTATTGTATTTTAGAGCTATTCTGACAGTGTGGTATTTTTCTATTGTATAATAGAGCTATTCTGACAATGTGATATTTTTCTATTGTATTTTAGAGCTATTCTGACAGTGTAGTATTTTTTTTCCTTTATATTGCCTTTCCAATGTTTTAATTTTGAGCGTACATGTATCTGATGAATGTTATTCCCGAGTCGTGCACACTAAATGTGATATCTTTGTTTTGATACGACCTCAAACATTTTGTGGTCATATTATACTATGGCGCTGTCGTCGTCGTCGTTCTTGTCGTCGTGATTGTCGTCCATCTGCAGACAAGAATTGTTTCCGTGCGATAACTTAATTTGATATACATTGATCCTTCTGAATGTTGAAAACAATGATCATGGGCACTAAGTAAAACTTGGAATCGTTTTGGAATATGTTAACCCCCGCCCGTTTTCAATCAAGAGGCCCTAAGTTTTAAAAATGGATGTCACTTTTATTTGTACTTGGAGAGTTTATTATTCATCTGATTTTGAAGAGATTGTTAAATGAATTCCTACGCATGCCCAGTGTTATTATGTAAATATTACCGTGTTTAGGGGCTCAAAACTTTTTAATTAAATTTGTGTCCAGTTTTGATTTTGCTTTGTTGCAATATGATCATCATAATGGGTTATTGATGGGCCATAAATAAAATGCTGCGGGCTTATCATGCTCCTCTCTGCGTGGCCCTTTTATTAATAGTATATTTGTAATATGCTTGTAAATGTTTCTTATGGTTGGAATGGCTGTAACAACACTATAAACGCCCTCTCCCAATTTACAACAAAGTATAATACATGACAATATAGTAGAATAACGTTTAAGTGAAATTAACCTTAAAGGCATACAGTCGCTCAGATTGATTTTTTTTTATATTGAAAGTTGCCAATATTCGATGTTTTATACTAATTGCAGTTGAAATTTTTCATAATATCATACGCATTTAACCTGGAACGAAGGAAATATGTCGCTGTTTTAAATTTTCGTACGTCCCGTAAAGAATTCAATGTTTACCAGCATGATATTCATATATTCATGAATATGATCATTTGACCATTGATGACCTACACAGTGACCTCATTCGGTAATACGTTTGCGCATGTGCGAAAATGTTTGCTGAAAAAAGCACGTGGTATAAATACGCGAAAACGACACAGGAGGATTCAGCAAGATTTGTGTAAAAATTAAAAAAAGATGCTAAATCGACCTTCTCCATTTTTCAACACGTAAGCATAATTTATATATCTTTTTTCGGCTGAATCGTATTTTGACAGAATTGCATCGTAGCTTTTTTATATATATATTTTTTTTTCAGGAGAAAACGCTAGGTGATATCTCTTTTAAATTAGAGACTAAAGTAATGAACTTCATGTGTGTTTTTTTCTAAAAAAATATAATCAAGACAATTCAAGTGTTGTCAATAATATGCAATACAATTTGTTTACAATTTTCCCTTTATCGGGCCCCTTTGCAGAGTTTGAGTTTGTTTTTATTGATTTCATCACGTATTTTCGATTTTAAGTGTCATTCTTACTAAATAACATTATATAATATTAACTGATTACCCCGGGATCCAATTTCATAGATATATTTCTTAAATTATATTAATTTTAACCAATATTTACCTGCAATATGCTTTCTGGTTATTTATAGCAGTTATCAGTGTCCGGTAAACTTCGGAAAAGACAGCCGACTTATAATTAGGTGTGTTAATGGCGATTTCACTAACAAACTTTCGAATTCTTTTCACTAATTACGACATTATAACCTATTTTTTAAACCTGTCTTCTTGTTCAGAACATTTTATTAGTATAAAACATCGAATATTGGCAACTTTTGATATAAACAAAAAAAAATCAATCTGATCGACTGTATGCCTTTAACTACATTCAAATTAACAAAAATGAACAGATACATTGAAACAATCAATGAAACCTATGACTATTACGTGTGAACGCTTGAACTGCTGTAAAAATGTCAATAGTGTGCTACTGTTAAGTTTTTGCTTCCATATAAAATTATATCTATGTCTATAATTCTGTAAATTATATCTATGTCTATAATTCTGTAAATTTCAAGTATTAAAAACGAGTGTATCTGATATGTTCTTTAATTAGACATTCAAGAAAGAAATTAAATACATTTTCGCACTCAAAACCACAAGCACAACCAGGATTGTCCTTTAATTCTAACATAACCTCCTTCTTTCGCTTTGTTAACAAACGAGCGAGTTATCCATTCGGTATAATCTCATTAGCACATGCGCCGGTGAATGTGACTGACTTTCCATTGGCAGCATAAATTGTGTGCGACATTTTCCGCAAAGGTAAATATAAATTACCGTATTCCAATCAAAGTATACTACCGTATGTGTACTCTTAGACATATCAGAATCGAAATAAATCATGGAAGCCAGAATGTGTTTTGAGTTTTAACATGGATTGGCGGATATTAGTAAATTTTATCCCTCGCTTCTGGGTCGGGATAAAATACTAATATCCGCCAATCCATGTTAAAACTCCCAACACATTCTGGCTTCCATGATTTATTTCTTAAATGAAACCTATTCTAACATGACGTTCTTCATTGGCTATATAAATCATACAATGATAAAACTCAATATATATTTTCATTCGCATGTGTATTGTCGAACAAATGACTAATATCATTCCTTAATGAATTAATGTATTCATACAGGACCATGGTGCATGCAAACATAAAAATGTCCATATTATTTTGTTTACCTATATTGTATTCATGAATAAATATTTAAGACAACCATCTATCGACTTTAGCTTTTGACATTTAGCGTCTTCCGGTGACGTAGTTTACAATTAACACAAGCTGGTTACTGATTTATTTTACGATTTTGTGAGCATTTTGCTTGTTTTAGTTTCTTAATTCAAAATGACATAAAATTGGAAAATATCAGTAACTTTATTGTATCACAGTCCAATTATGCATAAAAGAAAAACAACTGTAAACATGAAGGTTAGTGGATTTTGTTATGAAATAAAGGATGGGTTGCGATAAGGTCGTTTTTCGGCCCAACGTAGAATTAAACAAAATATGCCCAAATATTAAGGCATATACCTCTACTTTATAATAATGTATTAAAAAGTTCAAACCACGCATGCGCAGGCCGTGTGGCTTTGTTTCATTTTGCTTGTGTGTACAATACTGTTTACAATGGGTGCAGCAATACAATGTTTTGGCAATCTACCAAACAATATAGAAATGTTGTTATACTGTTACATATCGATAATAGGGTGAATATTATATAAAATATTGATTAGCGCGATAATTTGGACAACTAGAAGCCGATATCGCTATCATCTGAATTCCAATCAACATCAGCTGCATTCAGGAAGTGTCGTGAATGATCCGTCGGTAATGATATTTTTGTCGTAACGTTGAATACTGCATGCTTTCATGTTGTTGCTATTCTCGGGGAATATTAGGTTGTTGTATAGGTTACTATGTATAGAAAACAGTGGAGTTGAAGAAAAAACATTAAATCTGCTACAAGGGTAATTCATCACTTTTTCCGCCATTTTGGCACATTTCCAAGAGTAGATGACTGTGTATAGCCATTATAAGTTTATCACAAGAGTAAGGTGGTGCAGTCATAATTTTATTCCGTAAAGTATGTACATACATACATAGGCATGCATAATGTACAAATTATATATTAAAGCAATTACGCATTTTACTCACAAAATATACCATTTTTCTAATTTTCAATATGCCTTGTACGTGGAACCATATAAATTTTTTGCATGAATACTACCTATCATATAATTGATTTATGATATAATTATTAAGCGTTTTCCGAATGCAAGGCATAGTGAAAATTCAGTCAGAACAATGCCTTTGTTGGACATTTTCCCATAGGCGCAATGCTAATCACATAGAGTAGGGGGGTTAAAAAAAACCAAGTTTTTTCTCAATCACAAGCCAGAGTACCAAATTATTATTATATATTCTGAAGATTAAAATGAATAGGCTTTAGAAATATAATGATGCCGCATAGTTTACTGGAGAAAAAAAAATTCAGTCTCCTTTTGGGCCAACTTAGCATCTTATCGCAACCCATTAACACTTGCGGTTTTTCTCATTTTTAAATATGCGTTGCACGCGGAACCAGATAGATGTTTTGCATGTACCCTTCTCATTAAGTACATGACGTATTGTATTAATGTCAAGCTGGTTCCGCGTGCAAGGCATAGTAAAAAAAATAATCTAAAAGGGGTCAGTTGATTACATTTTACCATAGGCCTAATGGTAATGCTGACCAATAGTGATGTTAAAAGCCAACATATTTCTGAGTAGTACATCAATATTATATAAAAACTTTTCGTGTTTCAAAAACTTATAACATCGGCCTTTCGAAAAATAGTAATAAAGATATGGTTCTGTAAAATATAATTTTACACCCTCTCCTTGGGCCGATTTAAGACCTTATCGCAACCCATCCTTTCCGTTACTGACTTCCACTTCAAAAAATAAGTTAGATTTCTCCAACTAGAATCGAAATAATTCATGGAAGCTATTGTTTGCATTCAGTTTTAACATGGGTAAAATTATTTTCGTTGCATTTTATAACACGCTGTCGCTCGAAATAAAAATTTTACGAAAATAATGTTACCTGTGTTAAAACTGGATGCAAAGGATGGCTTCCATGAATTATTTCTTAAGTAAATCGTAGTTAAGAATACTATAATTATAAAGGACGAAGTCCTTTTAGCGGTAGGCTGTCCGATTTTACCTCCTTTCTATATTGATAGCCAAATATCTGTTCACCGAACGTTAAAAAAAAATAAATAGATCAAATGATATTTAGAAACGCAAAAGAAATATATTTCAATGAAAAATTCCCAATTCTTTCATTATTTACTCTATGTAAAATCGAAATAAACTTGAAATAAAATTCTAATAAAAACAATTCTTTCTACGAAACTCTCGACGGAAAAGCGGCGTAGGTAAAATGAACGGAACAGCCATAGCAAATCGGCTACAAATAATAAGATGATAACTTGTACGTATCATCGTATTATTGAAATTTTAGGATTTCGTCCTTCAAACAGGTTGCCTGTCTCATATTAACGTAAATTAGTGTGAATAATGTTCCATTTTCGTTCATCTGTAGAATACCAAACTGGGACTAGGGTTTTGTAAGCGAGTTGTCTTTTAAAACTAGTATATCTGGGAGCATTTCTATTCTCTAAATCTAAGGAGTTCCAGGCACGAAGTGTAAATGGGAAGATACTATAATTTATCAGAGTCCATCGATAGCTAGGACTGGTATAATTTTTGCTGTCTGTTTCTTAATGGATTATTTCTGAAATTTTAGATGGTATTCTGTTGGATAAGAAGGGGCAGCGTCATTGGCTATATTATACATCAAACAAATACCTAAATCCTATTTCGTCGACCTATAAGTTTTTCCCACCCAGTTTCTAAATATGCAGAATCTCTACTAGCATAAACAAGTTGCACTTTGTTGGTTAATTCTACACCACAGTCATTCCACACTTCGCATCCATATTCCATGATAGTTCTAGTAAATGTAAGATCCATTTTACTTTGGGCATTACGATTAAAAATACAATCCCGTAAAATAGATTTTTTTTTTAAATACTTGGGCAAATAGAATGGATATGACATGCCTACTTACAGTTATCGCTAAATGTTATTCCCAAATGTCGATGATTTCCACAAGAGTCTAATGAAGAGTTTGAAAATATAAGTTACCGGTAACGCAATCACTAGGAAGTGTATTTGAAATAAATAAACAATCAGCCAAGTATTGGTCCAGTCATTGATCTTGACCAAATCGCTATTAATTTTAGTTTCCAGTAACTGGTATGAATATGAACTATGTGACAGAGAAGCATTATCTGAAAATAATTGAGTCAACTATTAAAGGTTGTCAGCGATATCATTTATATAAAAAGGAAACAATAGAGGATCAAATATTGATCTTTGAGGTACCCCAGCTTTCAGATATTTAACAGATGAGTAGCAATTTTAACAACTACACATTGCTTTCTGTTTACTAAGCAACTTCTGAACTACTTTAATAAATCACCTTGAATACCATATGACTCGAGTTTTCTTAATAGACCATTTACCCTTTAGAATGTCTTTAAGGAATATTTGAAATGTTTGAACAGGTTATACGATATAACCTGGTTAGGGGCAGTTTACGCTCAATAAAACGCGAAGTTGTTTATGAAAAGCGTAAGCTGTTCCAAACCAGGTTATACAAGTATAACCTGTTCAACAATTTCAAATATTCCTTATAATTTAATTTTTACAATAAATTTTAATGATTCCTCGATTTTAATTACGATTATTTCATGTAACTATTTGAATTTGTCGTTGGCGAATGAATACGTTGGTGACGTCACAATGCAAACCCAGGTTGTCAAATATAGCCTAAATTTTCTCCAGGCGGATCAACCAATCAGATTGCAGGTATTCAAATCAAATTAAATTATTTTAAAATGACGTTAACGAAAATAACAAAAAACAGCCGATAACCTTTAATAACATTTAACATCAGCATCTGTAGTGTACACTATGACAAGTTACAACAACTATGTCTATAGTACTTTGTGACGAAGGTATATATCACCTTAGGAATTTTTGTGTGAATCAGATGTGGAGTCTGAAATATCCAAATGATATGTTAGAGTACATATAATCAAAGTCTCTCTCTTCGTGCAATGACACTAAAACATTTGACATCTTTATCTTTTACAAAGCTATTCGTCATCATCCTACACTGAAACATTTGACATCTTTATCTTTTACAACGCTATTCGTAATCATCCTACACTCAAACATTTGACATCTTTATCTTTTACAAAGCTATTCGTCATCATCCTACACTAAGACATTTGACATCTTTATCTTTTACAAAGCTGTTCGTCATCATCCTACACTAAAACATTTGACATCTTTATCTTTTACAAAGCTATTCGTCATCATCCTACACTAAGCACATTTGACATCTTTATCTTTTACAAAGCTGTTCGTCATCATCCTACACTAAAACATTTGACCTCTTTATCTTTTACAAAGATATTCGTCATCATCCTACACTATAACATTTGACATCTTTATATCTTACAAAACTATTTGTCATCATCCTACACAAAATCATTTGAAACCTTTATCTTTAACAACGCTATTCGTCATCATCCTACACTGAAACATTTGACATCTTTATCTCTTACAACGCTATTCATTATCATCCTACACTAAAACATTTGACCTCTTTATCTTTTACAAAGCTATTCGTCATCATCCTACACTGAAACTTTGACATATTTTTCTCTTACAACGTTATTCGTTATAATCCTACACCGAAACATTTGACATCTCCATTTCTTACAAAGCTATTCGTCATCATCCTACACTGAAACATTTGACATCTTTATCTTTTACAAGGTTGTTCATCATCATCCTACACTAAAACATTTGACATCTTTATCTTAAACAACGCTATTCGTCATCATCCGTTACTGAAACATTTCACATCTTTATCTCTTACAAAGCTATTCGTAATCATCCGACACTGAAATATTTGACAGATTTATCTTTTACACAGCTATTCGTCATCATCCTACACTAAAACATTTAACATCTTTATCTTTTACAAAGCTATTCGTCATCATCCTACACTAAGACATTTGACATCTTTATCTTTAACAAAGCTATTCGTCTTTATCCTACACTAAGGCATTTGGCACCTTTATCTTTTACAATGCTATTCGTCATCATCATACACTGAAACATTTGACATCTTTATCTTTTACAAGGCTATTCGTCATCATCCTATACTGTAACACTGAGATATTTGACATCTTTATCTTTTACAAAGCTATTCGTCATCATCCTACACTAAAACATTTGAACTTTATCTTTCACAAAGCTATTCGTCTGCATCGTACACTATAACATTTGACATCTTTATCTTTTACAAAGCTATTCGTAATCATCCTACACTGAAACATTTGACATCTTTATCTTTTACAAAGCTATTCGTCATCATCCTACACTGTAGCACTGAAACATTTGACATCTTTATTCTTTTATAAAGCTATTCGTCATCATCCTACACTATAATTTTTGACATCTTTATCTCTTACAAAGCTATTCGTCATTATTCTACACTAAAACAGTTGACATCTTTATCTTTTACAAAGCTATTCGTCATCATCCTACACTAACACATTTGACATCTTTATCTTATACAAAGCTATTTGTCATCATCCTACACTGAAATATTTGACATCTTTATCTTTTACACAGCTATTCGTCATTATCCTACACTAAAACATTTGATATCTTTATCTTTTACAAAGTTATTCGTTATCATCCTACACTAAATCATTTGACATCTTTATCTTTTACAAAGCTATTCGTCATCATCTTACACTGAAACATTTGACATCTTTATCTTTTACAAAGTTATTCGTTTTCATCCTACACTAAATCATTAGACATCTTTATCTTTTACAAAGCTATTCGTCATCATCCTACACTGAAACATTTGACATCTTTATCTTTTACAAAGTTATTCGTCATTATCCTACACAGAAACATTTGACATCTTTATCTTTACAAAACTATTCGTCATCATCCTACACTAACACATTTGACAACTTTATCTTTTACAACGCTATTCGTCATCATCTTACACTAAAACTAAATCAATTGTCATCTTTATCTTTTACAATGCTATTCGTCATCATCCTACACTAAAATATTTGACATCTTTATCTTTTACAAAGCTATTCGTCATCATCCTACACTAAAACATTTGACATCTTTATCTTTTACAAAGCTGTTCGTCATCATCCTACACTAAGACATTTGACATCTTTATCTTTTACAACGCCATTCGCCATCATCCTACACTAAAACACTTGACATCTTTATCTTTTACAAAGTTATTCGTTATCATCCTACATTAAATCATTTGACATCTTTATCTTTTACAACGCTATTCGTCATCATCCTACACTAAAACATTTGACATCTTTATCTTTTACAAAGCTGTTCGTCATCATCCGACAATGAAACATTTGACATCTTTATCTTTTACAAAGCTATTCGTCTTCATCCTACACTGATACATTTGACATCTTTATCTTTTACAACGCTATTCGTCATCATCTTACACTAAAACATTTGACATCTTAATCTTTTACAAAGCTATTCGTCATGATCCTACACTAAAACTTTTGACATCTTTATCTTTTACAAAGCTATTCGTCATCATCCTACACTAAAACATTTGACATCTTTATATTTTACAAAGCTATTCGTCATCATCCTACAATAGAACATTTGACATCTTTATCTTTTACAAAGCTATTCGTCACATCCTACACTAAAACATATGACATCTTTATATTTTACAAAGCTATTCGTCATCATCCTACAATACAACATTTGACATCTTTATCTTTTACAAAGCTCTTCGTCATCATCCTACACTAAACCATTTGACATCTTTATCTCTTACAAAGCTGTTCGTCATCATCCTACACTAAAACATTTGACATCTTTATCTTTTACAAAGCTATTCGTCATCATCCTACACTATAACATTTGACATCTTTATCTTTTACAAAGCTATTCGTCATCAATCTACACTAAAACATTTGACATCTTTATCTTTTACAAAGCTATTCGTCATCATCCTACACTGAAACATTTGAAATCTTTATCTCTTACAAAGCTGTTCGTCATCATCCTACACTAAAACATTTGACATCTTTATCTTTTACAAAGCTATTCGTCATCATCCTACACTAAAACATTTGACATCTTTATCTTTACAAAGCTAGTCGTCATCATCCTACACTGAAACATTTGGCATCTTTATCTTTTACAACGCTATTCGTCATCATCCTACACTAAAACATTTGACATCTTTATCTTTTACAACGCTATTTGTCATCATCCTACACTAAAACATTTGACATCTTTATCTTTACAAAGCTATTCGTCATCATCCTACACTAAAACATTTGATATCTTTATCTTTTACAACGCTATTCGTCATCATCCTACACTGAAACATTTGACATCTTTATCTCTTACAACGCTATTTGTCATCATCCTACACTAAAACATTTGACATCTTTATCTTTTACAACGCTATTCTTCTTCATCCTACACTGAAACATTTGACATCTTTATCTTTTACAACGCTATTCGTCATCATCCTACACTATAACATTTGACATCTTTATCTTTTAAAACGCTATTCGTCATCATCCTACACTAAAACATTTGACATCTTTATCTCTTACAACGCTATTCGTCATCATCCTACACTATAACATTAGACATCTTTATCTCTTACAACGCTATTCGTCTTCATCCGTCACTCAAACATTTGACATCTTTATCTTTTACAACGCTATTCGTCATCATCCTACACTATTTTATTTGACATTTTTATCTTTTACAACGCTATTCGTCTTCATCCTACACTAAAACATTTGACATCTTTATCTTTTACACAGCTATTCGTCATCATCCTACACTAAAACATTTGACATCTTTATCTTTTACAACGCTATTCTTCTTCATCCGACACTGAAACATTTGACATCTTTATCTTTTACAACGCTATTCGTCATCATCCTACACTAAAACATTTGACATCTTTATCTTTTAAAACGCTATTCGTCATCATCCTACACTAAAACATTTGACATCTTTATCTCTTACAACGCTATTCGTCATCATCCTACACTATAACATTAGACATCTTTATCTCTTACAACGCTATTCGTCTTCATCCGTCACTCAAACATTTGACATCTTTATCTTTTACAACGCTATTCGTCATCATCCTACACTAAAACATTTGACATCTTTATCTTTTACAACGCTATTCGTCATCATCCTACACTAAAACATTTGACATCTTTATCTCTTACAACGCTATTCGTCAACTTCCTACACTAATCCATAAGACATCTTTATCTTTTACAACGCTATTCGTCTTCATCCGACACTGAAACATTTGACATCTTTATCTTTTACAACGCTATTCGTCATCATCCTACACTATTTTATTTGACATTTTTATCTTTTACAACGCTATTCGTCTTCATCCTACACTAAAACATTTGACATCTTTTTCTTTTACACAGCTATTCGTCATCATCCTACACTAACACATTTGACATCTTTATCTTTTACAACGCTATTCGTCATCATCCTACACTATAACATTTGACATCTTTATCTTTTACAACGCTATTCGTCATTATCCTACACTCAAACATTTGACATCTTTATCTCTAACAACGCTATTCGTCTTCATCCTACACTAAAACATTTGACATCTTTATCTTTTACAAAGCCGTTCGTCATCATCATACACTAAAACATTTGACATCTTTATCTTTTACAAAGCTATTCGTCATCATCCTACACTAAGACATTTGACATCTTTATCTTTTACAAAGCTGTTCGTCATCATCCTACACTAAAACATTTGACATCTTTATCTTTTACAAAGCTATTCGTCATCATCCTACACTAAGACATTTGACATCTTTATCTTTTACAAAGCTATTCGTCATTATCCTACACAGAAACATTTGACATCTTTATCTTTACAAAACTATTCGTCATCATCCTACACTAACACATTTGACAACTTTATCTTTTACAACGCTATTCGTCATCATCTTACACTAAAACTAAATCAATTGTCATCTTTATCTTTTACAATGCTATTCGTCATCATCCTACACTAAATTATTTGACATCTTTATCTTTTACAAAGCTATTCGTCATCATCCTACACTAAAACATTTGACATCTTTATCTTTTACAAAGCTGTTCGTCATCATCCTACACTAAGACATTTGACATCTTTATCTTTTACAACGCCATTCGCCATCATCCTACACTAAAACACTTGACATCTTTATCTTTTACAAAGTTATTCGTTATCATCCTACATTAAATCATTTGACATCTTTATCTTTTACAACGCTATTCGTCATCATCCTACACTAAAACATTTGACATCTTTATCTTTTACAAAGCTGTTCGTCATCATCCGACAATGAAACATTTGACATCTTTATCTTTTACAAAGCTATTCGTCTTCATCCTACACTGATACATTTGACATCTTTATCTTTTACAACGCTATTCGTCATCATCTTACACTAAAACATTTGACATCTTAATCTTTTACAAAGCTATTCGTCATGATCCTACACTAAAACTTTTGACATCTTTATCTTTTACAAAGCTATTCGTCATCATCCTACACTAAAACATTTGACATCTTTATATTTTACAAAGCTATTCGTCATCATCCTACAATAGAACATTTGACATCTTTATCTTTTACAAAGCTCTTCGTCATCATCCTACACTAAACCATTTGACATCTTTATCTCTTACAAAGCTGTTCGTCATCATCCTACACTAAAACATTTGACATCTTTATCTTTTACAAAGCTATTCGTCATCATCCTACACTATAACATTTGACATCTTTATCTTTTACAAAGCTATTCGTCATCAATCTACACTAAAACATTTGACATCTTTATCTTTTACAAAGCTATTCGTCATCATCCTACACTGAAACATTTGAAATCTTTATCTCTTACAAAGCTGTTCGTCATCATCCTACACTAAAACATTTGACATCTTTATCTTTTACAAAGCTATTCGTCATCATCCTACACTAAAACATTTGACATCTTTATCTTTACAAAGCTAGTCGTCATCATCCTACACTGAAACATTTGGCATCTTTATCTTTTACAACGCTATTCGTCTTCATCCTACACTAAAACATTTGACATCTTTATCTTTTACAACGCTATTTGTCATCATCCTACACTAAAACATTTGACATCTTTATCTTTACAAAGCTATTCGTCATCATCCTACACTAAAACATTTGATATCTTTATCTTTTACAACGCTATTCGTCATCATCCTACACTGAAACATTTGACATCTTTATCTCTTACAACGCTATTTGTCATCATCCTACACTAAAACATTTGACATCTTTATCTTTTACAACGCTATTCTTCTTCATCCGACACTGAAACATTTGACATCTTTATCTTTTACAACGCTATTCGTCATCATCCTACACTATAACATTTGACATCTTTATCTTTTAAAACGCTATTCGTCATCATCCTACACTAAAACATTTGACATCTTTATCTCTTACAACGCTATTCGTCATCATCCTACACTATAACATTAGACATCTTTATCTCTTACAACGCTATTCGTCTTCATCCGTCACTCAAACATTTGACATCTTTATCTTTTACAACGCTATTCGTCATCATCCTACACTATTTTATTTGACATTTTTATCTTTTACAACGCTATTCGTCTTCATCCTACACTAAAACATTTGACATCTTTATCTTTTACACAGCTATTCGTCATCATCCTACACTAAAACATTTGACATCTTTATCTTTTACAACGCTATTCTTCTTCATCCGACACTGAAACATTTGACATCTTTATCTTTTACAACGCTAATCGTCATCATCCTACACTAAAACATTTGACATCTTTATCTTTTAAAACGCTATTCGTCATCATCCTACACTAAAACATTTGACATCTTTATCTCTTACAACGCTATTCGTCTTCATCCGTCACTCAAACATTTGACATCTTTATCTTTTACAACGCTATTCGTCTTCATCCTACACTAAAACATTTGACATCTTTATCTTTTACAACGCTATTCGTCATCATCCTACACTAAAACATTTGACATCTTTATCTCTTACAACGCTATTCGTCATCATCCTACACTATTACATAAGACATCTTTATCTTTTACAACGCTATTCGTCTTCATCCGACACTGAAACATTTGACATCTTTATCTTTTACAACGCTATTCGTCATCATCCTACACTATTTTATTTGACATTTTTATCTTTTACAACGCTATTCGTCTTCATCCTACACTAAAACATTTGACATCTTTATCTTTTACAAAGCTATTCGTCATCATCCTACACTAACACATTTGACATCTTTATCTTTTACAACGCTATTCGTCATCATCCTACACTATAACATTTGACATCTTTATCTTTTACAACGCTATTCGTCATTATCCTACACTCAAACATTTGACATCTTTATCTCTAACAACGCTATTCGTCTTCATCCTACACTAAAACATTTGACATCTTTATCTTTTACAAAGCCGTTCGTCATCATTATACACTAAAACATTTGACATCTTTATCTTTTACAAAGCTATTCGTCATCATCCTACACTAAGACATTTGACATCTTTATCTTTTACAAAGCTGTTCGTCATCATCCTACACTAAAACATTTGACATCTTTATCTTTTACAAAGCTATTCGTCATCATCCTACACTAAGACATTTGACATCTTTATCTTTTACAAAGCTGTTCGTCATCATCCTACACTAAAACATTTGACCTCTTTATCTTTTACAAAGCTATTCGTCATCATCCTACACTATAACATTTGACATCTTTATATCTTACAAAACTATTTGTCATCATCCTACACAAAATTATTTGAATCCTTTATCTTTAACAACGCTATTCGTCATCATCCTTCACTGAAACATTTGACATCTTTATCTCTTACAACGCTATTCATTATCATCCTACACTAAAACATTTGACCTCTTTATCTTTTACAAAGCTATTCGTCATCATCCTGCACTGAAACTTTGACATATTTTTCTCTTACAACGTTATTTGTTATGATCCTACACTGAAACATTTGACATCTTCATTTCTTACAAAGCTATTCGTCATCATCCTACACTGATACATTTGACATCTCTATCTTTTACAAGGTTGTTCGTCATCATCCTACACTAAAACATTTGACATCTTTATCTTTTACAAAGCTATTCGTCATCATCCTACACTAAGACATTTGACATCTTTATCTTTAACAAAGCTATTCGTCTTTATCCTACACTAAAGCATTTGGCGTCTTTATCTTTTAAAACGCTATTCGTCATCATCATACACTGAAACATTTGACATCTTTATCTTTTACAAGGCTATTCGTCATCATCCTATACTGTAACACTGAGACATTTGACATCTTTATCTTTTACAAAGCTATTCGTCATCATCCTACACTAAAACATTTGACATCTTTATCTTTTACAAAGCTGTCCGACATCATCCTACACTAAAACATTTGAACTTTATCTTTCACAGAGCTATTCGTCTGCATCGTACACTATAACATTTGACATCTTTATCTTTTACAAAGCTATTCGTAATCATCCTACACTGTAGCACTTAAACATTTGACATCTTTATTCTTTAATAAAGCTATTCGTCATCATCCTGCACTAATACATTTAACATCTTTATCTTTTACAAAGCTATTCGTTATCATCCTACACTGAAACATTTGACATTTTTATCTTTTACAACGCTATTCGTCATCATCCTACACTATAATATTTGACATCTTTATCTCTTACAAAGCTATTCGTATTTATTTTACACTAAAACAGTTGACATCTTTATCTTTTACAAAGTTATTCGTCATCATCCTACACTAACACATTTGACAACTTTATCTTTTACACAGCTATTCGTCATTAACCTACACTAAAACATTTGATATCTTTATCTTTTACAAAGTTATTCTTTTTATCATCCTACACTAAATCATTTGACATCTTTATCTTTTACAAAGCTATTCGTCATCATCCTACACTGAAACATTTGACATCTTTATCTTTTACAAAGTTATTCGTTATCATCCTACACTAAATCATTTGACATCTTTATCTTTTACAAAGCTATTCGTCATCATCCTACACTGAAACATTTGACATCTTTATCTTTTACAAAGCTATTCGTCATTATCCTACACAGAAACATTTGACATCTTTATCTTTACAAAGCTATTCGTCATCAACCTACACTAACACATTTGACAACTTTATCTTTTACAACGCTATTCGTCATCATCCTACACTAAAACTAAATCATTTGTCATCTTTATCTTTTACAACGCTATTTGTCATCATCCTACACTAAATCATTTGACATCTTTATCTTTTACAAAGCTAATCGTCATCATCCTACACTAAAACATTTGACATCTTTATCTTTTAAAAAGCTATTCGTCATCATCCTACACTAAAACATTTGACATCTTTATCTTTTACAAAGCTATTCGTCATCATCCTACACTAACACATTTGACATCTTTATCTTTTACAAAGCTGTTCGTCATCATCCTACACTAAGACATTTGACATCTTTATCTTTTACAACGCCATTCACCATCATCCTACACTAAAACACTTGACATCTTTATCTTTTACAAAGTTATTCGTTATCATCCTACATTAAATCATTTGACATCTTTATCTTTTACAACGCTATTCGTCATCATCCTACACTAAAACATTTGACATCTTTATCTTTTACAAAGCTGTTCGTCATCATCCGACAATGAAACATTTGACATCTTTATCTTTTACAACGCTATTCGTCATCATCCTACACTGATACATTTGACATCTTTATCTTTTACAACTCTATTCGTCATCATCCTACACTAAAACATTTGACATCTTTATCTTTTACAAAGCTATTCGTCATGATCCTACACTAAAACATTTGATATCTTTATCTTTTACAAAGCTATTCGTCATCATCCTACACTAAAACATTTGACATCTTTATATTTTACAAAGCTATTCGTCATCATCCTACAATAGAACATTTCACATCTTTATCTTTTACAAAGCTATTCGTCACATCCTACACTAAAACATATGACATCTTTATATTTTACAAAGCTATTCGTCATCATCCTACAATACAACATTTGACATCTTTATCTTTTACAAAGCTGTTCGTCATCATCCTACACTAAAACATTTGACATCTTTATCTTTTACAAAGCTATTCGTCATCATCCTACACTATAACATTTGACATCTTTATCTTTTACAAAGCTATTCGTCATCATCCTAAACTATGAAATTTGACATCTTTATCTTTTACAAAGCTGTTCGTCTTCATCCTACACCAAAACATTTGGCATCTTTATATTTTACAACGCTATTCGTCATCATCCTACACTAAAACATGTGGCATCTTTATCTTTTACAAAGCTATTCATCATCATCCTACACTAAAACATTTGACATCTTTATCTTTTACAAAGCTATTCGTCATTATCCTACACTAAATCATTTGACATCTTTATCTTTTACAAAGCGATTGGTCATCATCTTACACTAAAACATTTGACATCTTTATCTTTTACAAAGTTATTCGTCATCATCCTACACTGAAACATTTGACATCTTTATCTTTTAAAAAGCTATTCGTCATCATCCTATACTAAAACATTTGACATCTTTATCTTTTACAAAGCTATTCGTCTTCATCCTACATTATAGCATTTGACATCTTTATCTTTTACAAAGCTGTTCGTCATCATCCTACACTAAGACATTTGACATCTTTATCTCTTACAACGCCATTCGTCATCATCCTACACTAAAACATTTGACATCTTTATCTTTTACAAAGTTATTCGTTATCATCCTACATTAAATCATTTGACATCTTTATCTTTTACAAAGCTATTCGTCATCATCCTACACTAAAACATATGACATCTTTATATTTTACAAAGCTCTTCGTCATCATCCTACACTAAACCATTTGACATCTTTATCTCTTACAAAGCTGTTCGTCATCATCCTACACTAAAACATTTGACATCTTTATCTTTTACAAAGCTATTCGTCATCATCCTACACTATAACATTTGACATCTTTATCTTTTACAAAGCTATTCGTCATCAATCTACACTAAAACATTTGACATCTTTATCTTTTACAAAGCTATTCGTCATCATCCTATACTGAAACATTTGAAATCTTTATCTCTTACCAAGCTGTTTGTCATCATCCTACACTAAAACATTTGACATCTTTATCTTTTACAACGCTATTCGTCTTCATCCGACACTGAAACATTTGACATCTTTATCTTTTACAACGCTATTCGTCATCATCCTACACTAAAACAATTGACATCTTTATCTTTTACAACGCTATTCGTCATCATCCTACACTAAAACATTTGACATCTTTATCTTTTACAACGCTATTCGTCATCATCCTACACTATAACATTTGACATCTTTATCTCTTACAACGCTATTCGTCTTCATTCGTCACTGAAACATTTGACATCTTTATCTTTTACAACGCTATTCGTCATCATCCTACACTAAAACATTTGACATCTTTATCTTTTACAACGCTATTCGTCATCATTCTACACTAATACATAAGACATCTTTATCTTTTACAACGCTATTCGTCTTCATCCGACACTGAAACATTTGACATCTTTATCTTTTACAACGCTATTCGTCATCATCCTACACTAAAACATTTGACATTTTTATCTTTTACAACGCTATTCGTCTTCATCCTACACTAAAACATTTGACATCTTTATCTTTTACACAGCTATTCTTCATCATCCTACACTAACACATTTGACATCTTTATCTTTTACAACGCTATTCGTCATCATCCTACACTATAACATTTGACATCTTTATCTTTTACAACGCTATTCGTCATTATCCTACACTCAAACATTTGACATCTTTATCTCTAACAACGTTATTCGTCTTCATCCTACACTAAAACATTTGACATCTTTATCTTTTACAAAGCCGTTCGTCATCATCATACACTAAAACATTTGACATCTTCATCTTTTACAAAGCTATTCGTCATCATCCTACACTAAGACATTTGACATCTTTATCTTTTACAAAGCTGTTCGTCATCATCCTACACTAAAACATTTGACATCTTTATCTTTTACAAAGCTATTCGTCATCATCCTACACTGAGACATTTGACATCTTTATCTTTTACAAAGCTGTTCGTCATCATCCTACACTAAAACATTTGACATCTTTATCTTTTACAAAGCTATTCGTCATCATCCTACACTATAACATTTGACATCTTTATATCCTACAAAACTATTTGTCATCATACTACACAAAATCATTTGAAACCTTTATCTTTAACAACTCTATTCGTCATCATCCTACACTGAAACTTTGACATATTTTTCTCTTACAACGTTATTCGTTATAATCCTACACTGAAACATTTGACATCTTTATCTTTTACAAGGTTGTTCGTCATCATCCTACAATAAAACATTTGACATCTTTATCTTTTACAAAGCTATTCGTCATCATCCTACACTATAACATTTGACATCTTTATATCTTACAAAACTATTTGTCATCATCCTACACAAAATTATTTGAATCCTTTATCTTTAACAACGCTATTCGTCATCATCCTTCACTGAAACATTTGACATCTTTATCTCTTACAACGCTATTCATTATCATCCTACACTAAAACATTTGACCTCTTTATCTTTTACAAAGCTATTCGTCATCATCCTGCACTGAAACTTTGACATATTTTTCTCTTACAACGTTATTTGTTATGATCCTACACTGAAACATTTGACATCTTCATTTCTTACAAAGCTATTCGTCATCATCCTACACTGAAACATTTGACATAAAGCTATTCGTCATCATCCTACACTAAGACATTTGACATCTTTATCTTTAACAAAGCTATTCGTCTTTATCCTACACTAAAGCATTTGGCGTCTTTATCTTTTAAAACGCTATTCGTCATCATCATACACTGAAACATTTGACATCTTTATCTTTTACAAGGCTATTCGTCATCATCCTATACTGTAACACTGAGACATTTGACATCTTTATCTTTTACAAAGCTATTCGTCATCATCCTACACTAAAACATTTGACATCTTTATCTTTTACAAAGCTGTCCGACATCATCCTACACTAAAACATTTGAACTTTATCTTTCACAGAGCTATTCGTCTGCATCGTACACTATAACATTTGACATCTTTATCTTTTACAAAGCTATTCGTAATCATCCTACACTGTAGCACTTAAACATTTGACATCTTTATTCTTTTATAAAGCTATTCGTCATCATCCTGCACTAATACATTTAACATCTTTATCTTTTACAAAGCTATTCGTTATCATCCTACACTGAAACATTTGACATTTTTATCTTTTACAACGCTATTCGTCATCATCCTACACTATAATATTTGACATCTTTATCTCTTACAAAGCTATTCGTCATTATTCTACACTATAACATTTGACATCTTTATCTTTTACAAAGCTATTCGTCATCAATCTACACTAAAACATTTGACATCTTTATCTTTTACAAAGCTATTCGTCATCATCCTATACTGAAACATTTGAAATCTTTATCTCTTACCAAGCTGTTTGTCATCATCCTACACTAAAACATTTGACATCTTTATCTTTTACAACGCTATTCGTCTTCATCCGACACTGAAACATTTGACATCTTTATCTTTTACAACGCTATTCGTCATCATCCTACACTAAAACAATTGACATCTTTATCTTTTACAACGCTATTCGTCATCATCCTACACTAAAACATTTGACATCTTTATCTTTTACAACGCTATTCGTCATCATCCTACACTATAACATTTGACATCTTTATCTCTTACAACGCTATTCGTCTTCATTCGTCACTGAAACATTTGACATCTTTATCTTTTACAACGCTATTCGTCATCATCCTACACTAAAACATTTGACATCTTTATCTTTTACAACGCTATTCGTCATCATTCTACACTAATACATAAGACATCTTTATCTTTTACAACGCTATTCGTCTTCATCCGACACTGAAACATTTGACATCTTTATCTTTTACAACGCTATTCGTCATCATCCTACACTAAAACATTTGACATTTTTATCTTTTACAACGCTATTCGTCTTCATCCTACACTAAAACATTTGACATCTTTATCTTTTACACAGCTATTCTTCATCATCCTACACTAACACATTTGACATCTTTATCTTTTACAACGCTATTCGTCATCATCCTACACTATAACATTTGACATCTTTATCTTTTACAACGCTATTCGTCATTATCCTACACTCAAACATTTGACATCTTTATCTCTAACAACGTTATTCGTCTTCATCCTACACTAAAACATTTGACATCTTTATCTTTTACAAAGCCGTTCGTCATCATCATACACTAAAACATTTGACATCTTCATCTTTTACAAAGCTATTCGTCATCATCCTACACTAAGACATTTGACATCTTTATCTTTTACAAAGCTGTTCGTCATCATCCTACACTAAAACATTTGACATCTTTATCTTTTACAAAGCTATTCGTCATCATCCTACACTGAGACATTTGACATCTTTATCTTTTACAAAGCTGTTCGTCATCATCCTACACTAAAACATTTGACATCTTTATCTTTTACAAAGCTATTCGTCATCATCCTACACTATAACATTTGACATCTTTATATCCTACAAAACTATTTGTCATCATACTACACAAAATCATTTGAAACCTTTATCTTTAACAACTCTATTCGTCATCATCCTACACTGAAACTTTGACATATTTTTCTCTTACAACGTTATTCGTTATAATCCTACACTGAAACATTTGACATCTTTATCTTTTACAAGGTTGTTCGTCATCATCCTACAATAAAACATTTGACATCTTTATCTTTTACAAAGCTATTCGTCATCATCCTACACTATAACATTTGACATCTTTATATCTTACAAAACTATTTGTCATCATCCTACACAAAATTATTTGAATCCTTTATCTTTAACAACGCTATTCGTCATCATCCTTCACTGAAACATTTGACATCTTTATCTCTTACAACGCTATTCATTATCATCCTACACTAAAACATTTGACCTCTTTATCTTTTACAAAGCTATTCGTCATCATCCTGCACTGAAACTTTGACATATTTTTCTCTTACAACGTTATTTGTTATGATCCTACACTGAAACATTTGACATCTTCATTTCTTACAAAGCTATTCGTCATCATCCTACACTGAAACATTTGACATAAAGCTATTCGTCATCATCCTACACTAAGACATTTGACATCTTTATCTTTAACAAAGCTATTCGTCTTTATCCTACACTAAAGCATTTGGCGTCTTTATCTTTTAAAACGCTATTCGTCATCATCATACACTGAAACATTTGACATCTTTATCTTTTACAAGGCTATTCGTCATCATCCTATACTGTAACACTGAGACATTTGACATCTTTATCTTTTACAAAGCTATTCGTCATCATCCTACACTAAAACATTTGACATCTTTATCTTTTACAAAGCTGTCCGACATCATCCTACACTAAAACATTTGAACTTTATCTTTCACAGAGCTATTCGTCTGCATCGTACACTATAACATTTGACATCTTTATCTTTTACAAAGCTATTCGTAATCATCCTACACTGTAGCACTTAAACATTTGACATCTTTATTCTTTTATAAAGCTATTCGTCATCATCCTGCACTAATACATTTAACATCTTTATCTTTTACAAAGCTATTCGTTATCATCCTACACTGAAACATTTGACATTTTTATCTTTTACAAAGCTATTCGTCATCATCCTACACTATAATATTTGACATCTTTATCTCTTACAAAGCTATTCGTCATTATTCTACACTAAAACAGTTGACATCTTTATCTTTTACAAAGCTATTCGTCATCATCCTACACTAACACATTTGACATCTTTATCTTATACAAAGCTATTTGTCATCATCCTACACTGAAACATTTGACATCTTTATCTTTTACACAGCTATTCGTCATTAACCTACACTAAAACATTTGATATCTTTATCTTTTACAAAGTTATTCTTTTTATCATCCTACACTAAATCATTTGACATCTTTATCTTTTACAAAGCTATTCGTCATCATCCTACACTGAAACATTTGACATCTTTATCTTTTACAAAGTTATTCGTTATCATCCTACACTAAATCATTTGACATCTTTATCTTTTACAAAGCTATTCGTCATCATCCTACACTGAAACATTTGACATCTTTATCTTTTACAAAGCTATTCGTCATTATCCTACACAGAAACATTTGACATCTTTATCTTTACAAGGCTATTCGTCATCATCCTACACTAACACATTTGACAACTTTATCTTTTACAACGCTATTCGTCATCATCCTACACTAAAACTAAATCATTTGTCATCTTTATCTTTTACAACGCTATTTGTCATCATCCTACACTAAATCATTTGACATCTTTATCTTTTACAAAGGTAATCGTCATCATCCTACACTAAAACATTTGACATCTTTATCTTTTAAAAAGCTATTCGTCATCATCCTACACTAAAACATTTGACATCTTTATCTTTTACAAAGCTATTCGTCATCATCCTACACTAACACATTTGACATCTTTATCTTTTACAAAGCTGTTCGTCATCATCCTACACTAAGACATTTGACATCTTTATCTTTTACAACGCCATTCACCATCATCCTACACTAAAACACTTGACATCTTTATCTTTTACAAAGTTATTCGTTATCATCCTACATTAAATCATTTGACATCTTTATCTTTTACAACGCTATTCGTCATCATCCTACACTAAAACATTTGACATCTTTATCTTTTACAAAGCTGTTCGTCATCATCCGACAATGAAACATTTGACATCTTTATCTTTTACAACGCTATTCGTCATCATCCTACACTGATACATTTGACATCTTTATCTTTTACAACTCTATTCGTCATCATCCTACACTAAAGCATTTGACATCTTTATCTTTTACAAAGCTATTCGTCATGATCCTACACTAAAACATTTGATATCTTTATCTTTTACAAAGCTATTCGTCATCATCCTACACTAAAACATTTGACATCTTTATATTTTACAAAGCTATTCGTCATCATCTTACAATAGAACATTTCACATCTTTATCTTTTACAAAGCTATTCGTCACATCCTACACTAAAACATATGACATCTTTATATTTTACAAAGCTATTCGTCATCATCCTACAATACAACATTTGACATCTTTATCTTTTACAAAGCTGTTCGTCATCATCCTACACTAAAACATTTGACATCTTTATCTTTTACAAAGCTATTCGTCATCATCCTACACTATAACATTTGACATCTTTATCTTTTACAAAGCTATTCGTCATCAATCTACAGTAAAACATTTGACATCTTTATCTTTTACAAAGCTATTCGTCATCATCCTAAACTATGAAATTTGACATCTTTATCTTTTACAAAGCTGTTCGTCATCATCCTACACCAAAACATTTGGCATCTTTATATTTTACAACGCTATTCGTCATCATCCTACACTAAAACATGTGGCATCTTTATCTTTTACAAAGCTATTCATCATCATCCTACACTAAAACATTTGACATCTTTATCTTTTACAAAGCTATTCGTCATTATCCTACACTAAATCATTTGACATCTTTATCTTTTACAACGCTATTCGTCATCATCCTACACTGAAACATTTGACATCTTTATCTTTTACAAAGCTATTCGTCATCATCCTACACTAAAACATTTGACATCTTTATCTTTTACAAAGCGATTCGTCATCATCTTACACTAAAACATTTGACATCTTTATCTTTTACAAAGTTATTCGTCATCATCCTACACTGAAACATTTGACATCTTTATCTTTTAAAAAGCTATTCGTCATCATCCTATACTAAAACATTTGACATCTTTATCTTTTACAAAGCTATTCGTCTTCATCCTACATTATAGCATTTGACATCTTTATCTTTTACAAAGCTGTTCGTCATCATCCTACACTAAGACATTTGACATCTTTATCTCTTACAACGCCATTCGTCATCATCCTACACTAAAACATTTGACATCTTTATCTTTTACAAAGTTATTCGTTATCATCCTACATTAAATCATTTGACATCTTTATCTTTTACAAAGCTATTCGTCATCATCCTACACTAAAACATATGACATCTTTATATTTTACAAAGCTCTTCGTCATCATTCTACACTAAACCATTTGACATCTTTATCTCTTACAAAGCTGTTCGTCATCATCCTACACTAAAACATTTGACATCTTTATCTTTTACAAAGCTATTCGTCATCATCCTACACTATAACATTTGACATCTTTATCTTTTACAAAGCTATTCGTCATCAATCTACACTAAAACATTTGACATCTTTATCTTTTACAAAGCTATTCGTCATCATCCTACACTGAAACATTTGAAATCTTTATCTCTTACCAAGCTGTTTGTCATCATCCTACACTAAAACATTTGACATCTTTATCTTTTACAACGCTATTCGTCTTCATCCGACACTGAAACATTTGACATCTTTATCTTTTACAACGCTATTCGTCATCATCCTACACTAAAACAATTGACATTTTTATCTTTTACAACGCTATTCGTCATCATCCTACACTAAAACATTTGACATCTTTATCTTTTACAACGCTATTCGTCATCATCCTACACTATAACATTTGACATCTTTATCTCTTACAACGCTATTCGTCTTCATTCGTCACTGAAACATTTGACATCTTTATCTTTTACAACGCTATTCGTCATCATCCTACACTAAAACATTTGACATCTTTATCTTTTACAACGCTATTCGTCATCATTCTACACTAATACATAAGACATCTTTATCTTTTACATCGCTATTCGTCTTCATCCGACACTGAAACATTTGACATCTTTATCTTTTACAACGCTATTCGTCATCATCCTACACTAAAACATTTGACATTTTTATCTTTTACAACGCTATTCGTCTTCATCCTACACTAAAACATTTGACATCTTTATCTTTTACACAGCTATTCTTCATCATCCTACACTAACACATTTGACATCTTTATCTTTTACAACGCTATTCGTCATCATCCTACACTATAACATTTGACATCTTTATCTTTTACAACGCTATTCGTCATTATCCTACACTCAAACATTTGACATCTTTATCTCTAACAACGTTATTCGTCTTCATCCTACACTAAAACATTTGACATCTTTATCTTTTACAAAGCCGTTCGTCATCATCATACACTAAAACATTTGACATCTTCATCTTTTACAAAGCTATTCGTCATCATCCTACACTAAGACATTTGACATCTTTATCTTTTACAAAGCTGTTCGTCATCATCCTACACTAAAACATTTGACATCTTTATCTTTTACAAAGCTATTCGTCATCATCCTACACTGAGACATTTGACATCTTTATCTTTTACAAAGCTGTTCGTCATCATCCTACACTAAAACATTTGACATCTTTATCTTTTACAAAGCTATTCGTCATCATCCTACACTATAACATTTGACATCTTTATATCCTACAAAACTATTTGTCATCATACTACACAAAATCATTTGAAACCTTTATCTTTAACAACTCTATTCGTCATCATCCTACACTGAAACTTTGACATATTTTTCTCTTACAACGTTATTCGTTATAATCCTACACTGAAACATTTGACATCTTTATCTTTTACAAGGTTGTTCGTCATCATCCTACAATAAAACATTTGACATCTTTATCTTTTACAAAGCTATTCGTCATCATCCTACACTAAGACATTTCACATCTTTATCTTTAACAAAGCTATTCGTCTTTATCCTACACTAAAGCATTTGGCATCTTTATCTTTTACAACGCTATTCGTCATCATCATACACTGAAACATTTGACATCTTTATCTTTTACAAGGCTATTCGTCATCATCCTATACTGTAACACTGAGACATTTGACATCTTTATCTTTTACAAAGCTATTCGTCATCATCCTACACTAAAACATTAGACATCTTTATCTTTTACAAAGCTGTCCGTCATCATCCTACACTAAAACATTTGAACTTTATCTTTCACAAAGCTATTCGTCTGCATCGTACACTATAACATTTGACATCTTTATCTTTTACAAAGCTATTCGTAATCATCCTACACTGAAACATTTGACATCTTTATCTTTTACAAAGCTATTCGTCATCATCCTACACTGTAGCACTGAAACATTTGACATCTTTATTCTTTTATAAAGCTATTCGTCATCATCCTGCACTAATACATTTCACATCTTTATCTTTTACAAAGCTATTCGTCATTATTCTACGCAGAAACATTTGACATCTTTATCGTTTACAAAGTTATTCGTTATCATCCTACACTAAATCATTTGTCATCTTTATCTTTTACAAAGCTATTCGTTATCATCCTACACTAACACATTTGACAACTTTATCTTTTACAACGCTATTCGTCATCATCCTACACTAAAACTAAATCATTTGTCATCTTTATCTTTTACAAAGCTATTCGTCATCATCCTACACTAAAACATTTGACATCTTTATCTTTTAAAAAGCTATTCGTCATCATCCTACACTAAAACATTTGACATCTTTATCTTTTAAAAAGCTATTCGTCATCATCCTACACTGAAACATTTGACATCTTTATCTTTTACAACGCTATTCGTCATCATCCTACACTAAGACATTTGACATCTTTATCTTTTACAACGCTATTCGTCATCATTCTACACTAATACATAAGACATCTTTATCTTTTACAACGCTATTCGTCTTCATCCGACACTGAAACATTTGACATCTTTATCTTTTACAACGCTATTCGTCATCATCCTACACTAAAACATTTGACATTTTTATCTTTTACAACGCTATTCGTCTTCATCCTACACTAAAACATTTGACATCTTTATCTTTTACACAGCTATTCTTCATCATCCTACACTAACACATTTGACATCTTTATCTTTTACAACGCTATTCGTCATCATCCTACACTATAACATTTGACATCTTTATCTTTTACAACGCTATTCGTCATTATCCTACACTCAAACATTTGACATCTTTATCTCTAACAACGTTATTCGTCTTCATCCTACACTAAAACATTTGACATCTTTATCTTTTACAAAGCCGTTCGTCATCATCATACACTAAAACATTTGACATCTTCATCTTTTACAAAGCTATTCGTCATCATCCTACACTAAGACATTTGACATCTTTATCTTTTACAAAGCTGTTCGTCATCATCCTACACTAAAACATTTGACATCTTTATCTTTTACAAAGCTATTCGTCATCATCCTACACTGAGACATTTGACATCTTTATCTTTTACAAAGCTGTTCGTCATCATCCTACACTAAAACATTTGACATCTTTATCTTTTACAAAGCTATTCGTCATCATCCTACACTATAACATTTGACATCTTTATATCCTACAAAACTATTTGTCATCATACTACACAAAATCATTTGAAACCTTTATCTTTAACAACGCTATTCGTCATCATCCTACACTGAAACTTTGACATATTTTTCTCTTACAACGTTATTCGTTATAATCCTACACTGAAACATTTGACATCTTTATCTTTTACAAGGTTGTTCGTCATCATCCTACAATAAAACATTTGACATTTTTATCTTTTACAAAGCTATTCGTCATCATCCTACACTAAGACATTTCACATCTTTATCTTTAACAAAGCTATTCGTCTTTATCCTACACTAAAGCATTTGGCATCTTTATCTTTTACAACGCTATTCGTCATCATCATACACTGAAACATTTGACATCTTTATCTTTTACAAGGCTATTCGTCATCATCCTATACTGTAACACTGAGACATTTGACATCTTTATCTTTTACAAAGCTATTCGTCATCATCCTACACTAAAACATTGACATCTTTATCTTTTACAAAGCTGTCCGTCATCATCCTACACTAAAACATTTGAACTTTATCTTTCACAAAGCTATTCGTCTGCATCGTACACTATAACATTTGACATCTTTATCTTTTACAAAGCTATTCGTAATCATCCTACACTGAAACATTTGACATCTTTATCTTTTACAAAGCTATTCGTCATCATCCTACACTGTAGCACTGAAACATTTGACATCTTTATTCTTTTATAAAGCTATTCGTCATCATCCTGCACTAATACATTTCACATCTTTATCTTTTACAAAGCTATTCGTCATTATCCTACACAGAAACATTTGACATCTTTATCGTTTACAAAGTTATTCGTTATCATCCTACACTAAATCATTTGACATCTTTATCTTTTACAAAGCTATTCGTTATCATCCTACACTAACACATTTGACAACTTTATCTCTTACAACGCTATTCGTCATCATCCTACACTAAAGCTAAATCATTTGTCATCTTTATCTTTTACAAAGCTATTCGTCATCATCCTACACTAAAACATTTGACATCTTTATCTTTTAAAAAGCTATTCGTCATCATCCTACACTAAAACATTTGACATCTTTATCTTTTAAAAAGCTATTCGTCATCATCCTACACTAAAACATTTGACATCTTTATCTTTTACAAAGCTTTCGTCATCATCCTACACTAAGACATTTGACATCTTTATCTTTTACAACGCCATTCGCCATCATCCTACACTAAAACACTTGACATCTTTATCTTTTACAAAGTTATTCGTTATCATCCTACATTAAATCATTTGACATCTTTATCTTTTACAACGCTATTCGTCATCATCCTACACTAAAACATTTGACATCTTTATCTTTTACAAAGCTGTTCGTCATCATCCGACAATGAAACATTTGACATCTTTATCTTTTACAAAGCTATTCGTCATCATCCTACACTGATACATTTGACATCTTTATCTTTTACAACGCTATTCGTCAACATCCTACACTAATACATTTGACATCTTTATCTTTTACAAAGCTATTCGTCATGATCCTACACTAAAACATTTGACATCTTTATCTTTTACAAAGCTCTTCGTCATCATCCTACACTAAAACATTTGACATCTTTATCTTTTACAAAGCTATTCGTCATCATCCTACAATAGAGCATTTGACATCTTTATCTTTTACAAAGCTATTCGTCACATCCTACACTAAAACATATGACATCTTTATATATTACAAAGCTATTCGTCATCATCCTACAATACAACATTTGACATCTTTATCTTTTAGAAAACTCTTCGTCATCATCTTACACTAAACCATTTGACATCTTTATCTTTTACAAAGCTATTCTTCATCATCCTACACTATAACATTTGACATCTTTATCTTTTACAAAGCTATTCGTCATCAATCTACACTAAAACATTTGACATCTTTATCTTTTACAAAGCTATTCGTCATCATTCTAAACTATGAAATTTGACATCTTTATCTTTTACAAAGCTGTTCGTCATCATCCTACACTAAAACATGTGGCATCTTTATCTTTTACAAAGCTATTCATCATCATCCTACACTAAATCATTTGACATCTTTATCTTTTACAACGCTATTCGTCATCATCCTACACTGAAACATTTGTCATCTTTATCTTTTACAAAGCTATTCGTCATCATCCTACACTAAAACATTTGACATCTTTATCTTTTACAAAGCTGTTCGTCATCATCTTACACTAAAACATTTGACATCTTTATCTTTTACAAAGTTATTCGTCATCATCCTATACTAAAACATTTCTCATCTTTATCTTTTACAAAGCTATTCGTCATTATCCAACACTAAAACATTTGACATCTTTATCTTTTACAAAGTTATTCGTTATCATCCTACATTAAATCATTTGACATCTCTATATTTTACAAAGCTATTTGTCATCATCTTACAATAGAACATTTAATATCTTTATCTTTTACAAAGCTATTCGTCATCATCCTACACTAAAACATATGACATCTTTATATTTTACAAAGCTATTCGTTATCTTCCTACACTAAATCATTTGACATCTTTATCTTTAACAAAGCTATTCGTCATCATCCTACACTGAAACATTTGACATCATTATCTTTTACAAAGCTATTCGTCATTGTCCTACACTAAAACATTTGTCATCTTTATCTTTTACAAAGTTATTCGTCATCATCCTGCACTAAATCATTTGACATCTTTATCTTTTACAAAGCTATTCGTCATCATCCTACGCTGAAACATTTGACATCTTTATCTTTAACAAAGTTATTCGTTATCTTCCTACACTAAATCATTTGACATCTTTATCTTTTACAAAGCTGTTCGTCATCATCCTACACTAACACATTTGACATCTTTATCTTAAACAAAGCTGTTCGTCATCATCCTACACTAAGACATTTGACATCTTTATCTTTTACAACGCCATTCGTAATCATCCTACACTAAAACACTTGACATCTTTATCTTTTACAAAGTTATTCGTCACCATCCTATACTAAAATATTTGACATCTTTATATTTTACAAAGCTATTCGTCATCATCCTACAATAAAATATTTGACATCTTTGTCTTTTACAAAGCTATTTGTCATCATCCTACACTAAAACATTTGACATCTTTATCTTTTACAAAGCTATTCGTCATCATCCTAGACTAAGACATTTGACATCTTTATCTTTTACAAAGCTGTTCGTCATTATCCTGCACCAAAACATTTGGCATCTTTATCTTTTACAAAGTTGTTCGTCATCATCCTACACCAAAACATTTGGCATCTTTATATTTTACAACGCTATTCGTCATCTTCCTACACTAAAACATTTGACATCTTTATCTTTAATAAAGCTGTTCGTCATCATCTTGCATTAAACATTTGGCATCTTTATCTTTTACAATGCTATTCGTCATCATCCTACACTAAAACATGTGGCATCTTTATCTTTTATAAAGCTGTTCGTCATCATTCTGCACTAAAACATTTGGCATCTTTATCTTTTACAACACCATTCGTCATCATCCTACACTAAAACATTTGGCATCTTTATCTTTTACAAAGCTGTTCGTCATCATCCTACACTAAAACATTTGGCATCATTATCTTTTACAAAGCTGTTAGTCATTATCCTACACTAAAACATTTGACATCTTTATCTTTTACAACGCTATTCGTCTTCATCCTACATTAAAACATTTGACATCTTTATCTTTTACAACGCTATTCGTCATCATCCTACACTAAAACATTTGACATCTTTATCTTTTACAACGCTATTCGTCTTCATCCTACACTAAAACATTTGACATCTTTATCTTTTACACAGCTATTCGTCATCATCCTACACTATAACATATGACATCTTTATCTTTTACACAGCTATTCGTTATCATCCGACACTGAAACATTTGACATCTTTATCTTTTACAACGCTATTCGTCATCATCCTACACTATAACATTTGACATCTTTATCTTTTACACAGCTATTCGTCATCATCCTACACTAAAACATTTGACATCTTTATCTTTTATAAAGCTGTTCGTCATCATCCTGCATTAAAACATTTGGCATCTTTATCTTTTACAACGCTATTCGTCATCATCCTACACTAAAACATTTGACATCTTTATCTTTAATAAAGCTGTTCGTCATCATCTTGCATTAAAACATTTGGCATCTTTATCTTTTACAATGCTATTCGTCATCATCCTACACTAAAACATGTGGCATCGTTATCTTTTATAAAGCTGTTCGTCATCATCCTGCATTAAAACATTTGGCATCTTTATCTTTTACAACGCTATTCGTCATCATCCTACACTAAAACATTTGACATCTTTATCTTTTACAAAGCTGGTCGTCATCATACTACACTAAAACATTTGGCATCTTTATCATTTACAAAGCTGTTCGTCTTTATCCTACACTAAAACATTTGGAATCTTTATCTTTTACAACGCTATTCGTCATCATCCTACACTAAAACATTTGACATCTTTATCTTTTACAAAGCTATTCGTCATCATCCTACACTAAAACATTTGGCATCTTTATCTTTTACAAAGCTGTTCGTCATCATCCTACACTAAAACATTTGGCATCTTTATCTTTTACAACACTATTCGTCATCATCCTACACTTAAACATTTGGCATCTTTATCTTTTACAACACTATTTGTCATCATCCTACACTATAACATGTGGCATCTTTATCTTTTACAAAGCTGTTCGTCATCATCCTACACTAAAACATTTGACATCTTTATCTTTTACAACGCTATTCGTCTTCATCCTACACTAAAACATTTGACATCTTTATCTTTTACAACGCTATTCGTCATCATCCTACACTAAAACATTTGACATCTTTATCTTTTACAACGCTATTCGTCATCGTTCTACACTAAAACATTTGACATCTTCATCTTTTACAACGCTATTCGTCTTCATCCTACACTAAAACATTTGACATCTTTATCTTTTACACAGCTATTCGCCATCATCCTACACTGTAACATATCACATCTTTATCTTTTACACAGCTATTCGTCTTCATCCGACACTGAAACATTTGATATCTTTATCTTTTACAACGCTATTCGTCATCATCCTACACTAAAACATATGACATCTTTATCTTTTACACAGCTATTCGTAATCATCTTACACTGAAACATTTAACATCTTTATCTTTTACAAAGCTGTTCGTTATCATCCTACACTAAAACATATAACATCTTTATCTTTTACAACGCTATTCGTCATCATCATACACTAACTTATTTGACATCTTTATCTTTTACAAAGCTATTTGTCATCATCCTGCACTGAGACATTTGACATCTTTATATTTTACAAAGCTATTCGTCATTATCCTACACAAAAACATTTGACATCTTTATCTTTTACAAAGTTATTCGTTATCATCCTACACTAAATCATTTGACATCTTTATCTTTTACAAAGCTATTCGTCATCATCCTACACTAACACATTTGACAACTTTATCTTTTACAACGCTATTCGTCATCATCCTACACTAAAACATTTGACATCTTTATCTTTTAAAAAGCTATTCGTCATCATCCTACACTAAAACATTTGACATCTTTATCTTTTAAAAAGCTATTCGTCATCATCCTACACTAAAACATTTGACATCTTTATCTTTTACAAAGCTGTTCGTCATCATCCTACACTAAGACATTTGACATCTTTATCTTTTACAACGCCATTCGCCATCATCCTACACTAAAACACTTGACATCTTTATCTTTCACAAAGCTATTCGTCTGCATCGTACACTATAACATTTGACATCTTTATCTTTTACAAAGCTATTCGTAATCATCCTACACTGAAACATTTGACATCTTTATCTTTTACAAAGTTATTCGTTGTCATCCTACATTAAATCATTTGACATCATTATCTTTTACAACGCTATTCGTCATCATCTTACACTAAAACATTTGACATCTTTATCTTTTACAACGCTATTCGTCATCATCCTACAATAGAACATTTGACATCTTTATCTTTTACAAAGCTATTCGTCATCATCCTACAATAGAACATTTGACATCTTTATCTTTTACAAAGCTATTCGTCACATCCTACACTATAATATTTGACATCTTTATCTTTTACAAAGCTATTCGTCATCAATCTACACTAAAACATTTGACATCTTTATCTTTTACAAAGCTATTCGTCATCATCCTAAACTATGAAATTTGACATCTTTATCTTTTACAAAGCTGTTCGTCATCATCCTACACCAAAACATTTGGCATCTTTATATTTTACAACGCTATTCGTCATCATCCTACACTAAAACATGTGGCATCTTTATCTTTTACAAAGCTATTCATCATCATCCTACACTAAAACATTTGACATCTTTATCTTTTACAAAGCTATTCGTCATTATCCTACACTAAATCATTTGACATCTTTATCTTTTACAACGCTATTCGTCATCATCCTACACTGAAACATTTGACATCTTTATCTTTTACAAAGCTATTCGTCATCATCCTACACTAATTCATTGGACATCTTTATCTTTTACAAAGCTGTTCGTCATCATCTTACACTAAAACATTTGACATCTTTATCTTTTACAAAGTTATTCGTCATCATCCTATACTATAACATTTGACATCTTTATCTTTTACAACGCTATTCGTAATCATCTTACACTGAAACATTTAACATCTTTATCTTTTACAAAGCTGTTCGTTATCATCCTACACTAAAACAATTAACATCTTTATCTTTTACAACGCTATTCGTCATCATCATACACTAAATTATTTCACATCTTTATCTTTTACAAAGCTATTCGTCATCATCCTGCACTGAGACATTTGACATCTTTATCTTTTACAAAGCTATTCGTCATTATTCTATACAAAAACATTTGACATCTTTATCTTTTACAAAGTTATTCGTTATCATCCTACACTAAATCATTTGACATCTTTATCTTTTACAAAGCTATTCGTCATCATCCTACACTAACACATTTGACAACTTTATCTTTTACAACGCTATTCGTCATCATCCTACACTAAAACATTTGACATCTTTATCTTTTAAAAAGCTATTCGTCATCATCCTACACTAAAACATTTGACATCTTTATCTTTTAAAAAGCTATTCGTCATCATCCTACACTAAAACATTTGACATCTTTATCTTTTACAAAGCTGTTCGTCATCATCCTACACTAAGACATATGACATCTTTATCTTTTACAACGCCATTCGCCATCATCCTACACTAAAACACTTGACATCTTTATCTTTTACAAAGTTATTCGTTTTCATCCTACATTAAATCATTTGACATCTTTATCTTTTACAACGCTATTCGTCATCATCTTACACTAAAACATTTGACATCTTTATCTTTTACAAAGCTGTTCGTCATCATCCGACAATGAAACATTTGACATCTTTATCTTTTACAAAGCTCTTCGTCATCATCTTACACTAAACCATTTGACATCTTTATCTCTTACAAAGCTGTTCGTCATCATCCTACACTAAAACATTTGACATCTTTATCTTTTACAACGCTATTCGTCATCATCCTACACTATAACATTTGACATCTTTATCTTTTACAAAGCTATTCGTCTTCAATCTACACTAAAACATTTGACATCTTTATCTTTTACAAAGCTATTCGTCATCATCCTAAACTATGAAATTTGACATCTTTATCTTTTACAAAGCTGTTCGTCATCATCCTACACCAAAACATTTGGCATCTTTATATTTTACAACACTATTCGTCATCATCCTACACTAAAACATGTGGCATCTTTATCTTTTACAAAGCTATTCATCATCATCCTACACTAAAACATTTGACATCTTTATCTTTTACAACGCTATTCGTCATCATCCTACACTGAAACATTTGACATCTTTATCTTTTACAAAGCTATTCGTCATCATCCTACACTAAAACATTTGACATCTTTATCTTTTACAAAGCTATTCGTCATCATCCTACACTAAAACATTTGACATCTTTATCTTTTACAAAGCTGTTCGTCATCATCTTACACTAAAACATTTGACATCTTTATCTTTTACAAAGTTATTCGTCATCATCCTATACTAAATCATTTGACATCTCTATATTTTACAAAGCTATTCGTCATCATCCTACAATACAACATTTGACATCTTTATCTTCTTTTACAAAGCTATTCGTCATTATCTTGCACTGAAACATTTGACATCTTTTATCTTTTACAAAGCTATTCGTCATCATCCTACACTATAACATTTGACATCTTTATCTTTTACAAAGCTATTCGTCATCAACCTACACTAAAACATTTGACATCTTTATATTTTACAAAGCTATTCGTCATCATCCTAAACTAAGACATTTGACATCTTTATCTTTTACAAAGTTATTCGTTATCATCCTACACTATAACATTTGACATCTTTATCTTTTACAAAGCTATTCGTCATCAACCTACACTAAAACATTTGACATCTTTATATTTTACAAAGCTATTCGTCATCATCCTAAGCTAAGACATTTGACATCTTTATCTTTTACAAAGTTATTCGTTATCATCCTACACTAAATCATTTGACATCTTTATCTTTTACAAAGCTATTCGTCATCATCCTACACTGAAACATTTGACATCATTATCTTTTACAAAGCTATTCGTCATTATCCTACACTAAAACATTTGACATCTTCATCTTTTACAAAGTTATTCGTCATCATCCTACGCTGAAATATTTGACATCTTTATCTTTTACAAAGTTATTCGTTGTCATCCTACACTAAATCATTTGACATCTTTGTCTTTTACAAAGCCTTTCGTAATCATCCTACACTAAAACACTTGACATCTTTATCTTTTACAAAGTTATTCGTCACCATCCTATACTAAAACATTTGACATCTTTATATTTTACAAAGCTATTCCTCATTATCCTACAATTAAATATTTGACATCTTTATCTTTTACAAAGCTATTTGTCATCATCCTACACTAAAACATTTGACATCTTTATCTTTTACAAAGCTGTTCGTCATCATCCTGCACCAAAACATTTGGCATCTTTATATTTTACAACGCTATTCGTTATCTTCCTACACTAAAACATTTGACATCTTTATCATTTGCAAAGCTGTTCGTCATTATCCTACACTAAAACATTTGGAATCTTTATCTTTTACAACATTATTCGTCATCATCCTACACTAAAACATTTGGCATCTTTATCTTTTACAAAGCTGTTCGTCATCATCCTACACTAAAACATTTGGCATCTTTATCTTTTACAAAGCTGTTCGTCATCATCCTACACTAAAACATTTGGCATCTTTATCTTTTACAACACTATTCGTCATCATCCTACACTTAAACATTTGGCATCTTTATCTTTTACAACACTATTTGTCATCATCCTACACTATGACATTTGGCATCTTTATCTTTTACAAAGCTGTTCGTCATCATCCTACACTAAAACATTTGACATCTTTATCTTTTACAACGCTATTCGTCTTCATCCTACACTGAAACATTTGACATCTTTATCTTTTACAACGCTATTCGTCATCATCCTACACTAAAACATTTGACATCTTTATCTTTTACAACGCTATTCGTCATCATTCTACACTAAAACATTTGACATCTTCATCTTTTACAACGCTATTCGTCTTCATCCTACACTAAAACATTTGACATCTTTATCTTTTACACAGCTATTCGCCATCATCCTACACTGTAACATATCACATCTTTATCTTTTACACAGCTATTCGTAATCATCCTACACTGAAACATTTAACATCTTTATCTTTTACAAAGCTATTCGTCATCATCCTACACTAAAACATTTGACATCTTTATCTTTTACAAAGCTGTTCGTCATCATCTTACACTAAAACATTTGACATCTTTATCTTTTACAAAGTTATTCGTCATCATCCTATACTAAAACATTTGACATCTTTATCTTTTACAAAGCTATTCGTCATCATCCTACACTAAAACATTTGTCATCTTTATCTTTTACAAAGTTATTCGTTATCATCCTACATTAAATCATTTGACATCTCTATATTTTACAAAGCTATTCGTCATCATCCTACAATAGAACATTTAATATCTTTATCTTTTACTAAGCTATTCGTCATCATCCTACACTAAAACATATGACATCTTTATATTTTACAAAGCTATTCGTCATCATCCTACAATACAACATTTGACATCTTTATCTTCTTTTACAAAGCTATTCGTCATTATCTTGCACTGAAACATTTGACATCTTTTATCTTTTACAAAGCTATTCGTTATCATCCTACACTATAACATTTGACATCTTTATCTTTTACAAAGCTATTCGTCATCAACCTACACTAAAACATTTGACATCTTTATATTTTACAAAGCTATTCGTCATCATCCTAAACTAAGACATTTGACATCTTTATCTTTTACAAAGTTATTCGTTATCATCCTACACTATAACATTTGACATCTTTATCTTTTACAAAGCTATTCGTCATCAACCTACACTAAAACATTTGACATCTTTATATTTTACAAAGCTATTCGTCATCATCCTAAGCTAAGACATTTGACATCTTTATCTTTTACAAAGTTATTCGTTATCATCCTACACTAAATCATTTGACATCTTTATCTTTTACAAAGCTATTCGTCATCATCCTACACTGAAACATTTGACATCATTATCTTTTACAAAGCTATTCGTCATTATCCTACACTAAAACATTTGACATCTTTATCTTTTACAAAGTTATTCGTCATCATCCTACGCTGAAATATTTGACATCTTTATCTTTTACAAAGTTATTCGTTGTCATCCTACACTAAAACATTTGACATCTTTGTCTTTTACAAAGCCTTTCGTAATCATCCTACACTAAAACACTTGACATCTTTATCTTTTACAAAGTTATTCGTCACCATCCTATACTAAAACATTTGACATCTTTATATTTTACAAAGCTATTCCTCATTATCCTACAATTAAATATTTGACATCTTTATCTTTTACAAAGCTATTTGTCATCATCCTACACTAAAACATTTGACATCTTTATCTTTTACAAAGCTGTTCGTCATCATCCTGCACCAAAACATTTGGCATCTTTATATTTTACAACGCTATTCGTTATCTTCCTACACTAAAACATTTGACATCTTTATCATTTGCAAAGCTGTTCGTCATTATCCTACACTAAAACATTTGGAATCTTTATCTTTTACAACATTATTCGTCATCATCCTACACTAAAACATTTGGCATCTTTATCTTTTACAAAGCTGTTCGTCATCATCCTACACTAAAACATTTGGCATCTTTATCTTTTACAAAGCTGTTCGTCATCATCCTACACTAAAACATTTGGCATCTTTATCTTTTACAACACTATTCGTCATCATCCTACACTTAAACATTTGGCATCTTTATCTTTTACAACACTATTTGTCATCATCCTACACTATGACATTTGGCATCTTTATCTTTTACAAAGCTGTTCGTCATCATCCTACACTAAAACATTTGACATCTTTATCTTTTACAACGCTATTCGTCTTCATCCTACACTGAAACATTTGACATCTTTATCTTTTACAACGCTATTCGTCATCATCCTACACTAAAACATTTGACATCTTTATCTTTTACAACGCTATTCGTCATCATTCTACACTAAAACATTTGACATCTTCATCTTTTACAACGCTATTCGTCTTCATCCTACACTAAAACATTTGACATCTTTATCTTTTACACAGCTATTCGCCATCATCCTACACTGTAACATATCACATCTTTATCTTTTACACAGCTATTCGTAATCATCCTACACTGAAACATTTAACATCTTTATCTTTTACAAAGCTGTTCGTTATCATCCTACACTAAAACATTTAACATCTTTATCTTTTACAACGCTATTCGTCATCATCCTACACTAAATTATTTGACATCTTTATCTTTTACACAGCTATTCGTCATTATCCTACACTAAAACATTTGACATCTTTATCTTTTACACAACTATTCGTCATCATTCCACACTGAATCATTTGACATCTTTATCTTTCACACAGCTATTCGTCATCATTCTACACTAAAACATTTGACATCTTTATCTTTTACAACGCTATTCGTCATCATCCTACACTAAAACATTTGACATCTTTATCTTTTACACAACTATTCGTCATCATTCTACACTAAAACATTTGACATCTTTATCTTTTACAACGCTATTCGTCATCATTATACACTAAAACATTTAACATCCTTATCTTTTACAAAGCTGTTCGTTATCATCCTACACTAAAACATTTAACATCTTTATCTTTTACAAAGTTATTCGTTATCATCCTACATTAAATCATTTGATATCATTATCTTTTACAACGCTATTCGTCATCATCTAACACTAAAACATTTGACATCTTTATCTTTTACAACGCTATTCGTCATCATCCTACACTAAAACATTTCACATCTTTATCTTTTACAAAGCCATTCGTCATGATCCTACACTAAAACATTTGACATCTTTATCTTTTACAAAGCTATTCGTCATCATCCTACACTAAAAATTTGACATCTTTATATTTTACAAAGCTATTCGTCATCATCCTACAATAGAACATTTGACATCTTTATCTTTTACAAAGCTATTCGTCACATCCTACACTAAAACATATGACATCTTTATATAATACAAAGCTATTCGTCATCATCCTACAATAAAACATTTGACATCTTTATCTTTTACAAAGCTCTTCGTCATCATCTTACACTAAACCATTTGATATCTTTATCTCTTACAAAGCTGTTCGTCATCATCCTACACTAAAACATTTGACATCTTTATCTTTTATAAAGCTATTCGTCATCATCCTACACTATAATATTTGACATCTTTATCTTTTATAAAGCTATTCGTCATCAATCTACACTAAAACATTTGACATCTTTATCTTTTACAAAGCTATTCGTCATCATCCTAAACTATGAAATTTGACATCTTTATCTTTTACAAAGCTGTTCGTCATCATCCTACACCAAAACATTTGGCATCTTTATATTTTACAACGCTATTCGTCATCATCCTACACTAAAACATGTGGCATCTTTATCTTTTACAAAGCTATTCATCATCATCCTACACTAAAACATTTGACATCTTTATCTTTTACAAAGCTATTCGTCATTATCCTACACTAAATCATTTGACATCTTTATCTTTTACAACGCTATTCGTCATCATCCTACACTGAAACATTTGACATCTTTATCTTTTACAAAGCTATTCGTCATCATCCTACACTAATTCATTGGACATCTTTATCTTTTACAAAGCTGTTCGTCATCATCTTACACTAAAACATTTGACATCTTTATCTTTTACAAAGTTATTCGTCATCATCCTATACTAAAACATTTGACATCTTTATCTTTTACACAGCTATTCGTAATCATCTTACACTGAAACATTTAACATCTTTATCTTTTACAAAGCTGTTCGTTATCATCCTACACTAAAACATTTAACATCTTTATCTTTTACAAAGCTATTCGTCATAATCCTGCACTGAGACATTTGACATCTTTATCTTTTACAAAGCTATTCGTCATTATCCTACACAAAAACATTTGACATCTTTATCTTTCACAAAGTTATTCGTTATCATCCTACACTAAATCATTTGACATCTTTATCTTTTACAAAGCTATTCGTCATCATCCTACACTAACACATTTGACAACTTTATCTTTTACAACGCTATTCGTCATCATCCTACACTAAAACATTTGACATCTTTATCTTTTAAAAAGCTATTCGTCATCATCCTACACTAAAACATTTGACATCTTTATCTTTTAAAAAGCTATTCGTCATCATCCTACACTAAAACATTTGACATCTTTATCTTTTACAAAGCTGTTCGTCATCATCCTACACTAAGACATTTGACATCTTTATCTTTTACAACGCCATTCGCCATCATCCTACACTAAAACACTTGACATCTTTATCTTTTACAAAGTTATTCGTTATCATCCTACATTAAATCATTTGACATCTTTATCTTTTACAACGCTATTCGTCATCATCTTACACTAAAACATTTGACATCTTTATCTTTTACAAAGCTGTTCGTCATCATCCGACAATGAAACATTTGACATCTTTATCTTTTACAAAGCTCTTCGTCATCATCTTACACTAAACCATTTGACATCTTTATCTCTTACAAAGCTGTTCGTCATCATCCTACACTAAAACATTTGACATCTTTATCTTTTATAAAGCTATTCGTCATCATCCTACACTATAACATTTGACATCTTTATCTTTTACAAAGCTATTCGTCTTCAATCTACACTAAAACATTTGACATCTTTATCTTTTACAAAGCTATTCGTCATCATCCTAAACTATGAAATTTGACATCTTTATCTTTTACAAAGCTGTTCGTCATCATCCTACACCAAAACATTTGGCATCTTTATATTTTACAACGCTATTCGTCATCATCCTACACTAAAACATGTGGCATCTTTATCTTTTACAAAGCTATTCATCATCATCCTACACTAAAACATTTGACATCTTTATCTTTTACAAAGCTATTCATCATTATCCTACACTAAATCATTAGACATCTTTATCTTTTACAACGCTATTCGTCATCATCCTACACTAAAACATTTGACATCTTTATCTTTTACAAAGCTGTTCGTCATCATCTTACACTAAAACATTTGACATCTTTATCTTTTACAAAGTTATTCGTCATCATCCTATACTAAAACATTTGACATCTTTATCTTTTACAAAGCTATTCGTCATCATCCTACACTAAAACATTTGACATCTTTATCTTTTACAACGCTATTCGTCATCATTCTACACTAAAACATTTGACATCTTCATCTTTTACAACGCTATTCGTCTTCATCCTACACTAAAACATTTGACATCTTTATCTTTTACACAGCTATTCGCCATCATCCTACACTGTAACATATCACATCTTTATCTTTTACACAGCTATTCGTAATCATCCTACACTGAAACATTTAACATCTTTATCTTTTACAAAGCTGTTCGTTATCATCCTACACTAAAACATTTAACATCTTTATCTTTTACAACGCTATTCGTCATCATCCTACACTAAATTATTTGACATCTTTATCTTTTACACAGCTATTCGTCATTATCCTACACTAAAACATTTGACATCTTTATCTTTTACACAACTATTCGTCATCATTCCACACTGAATCATTTGACATCTTTATCTTTCACACAGCTATTCGTCATCATTCTACACTAAAACATTTGACATCTTTATCTTTTACAACGCTATTCGTCATCATCCTACACTAAAACATTTGACATCTTTATCTTTTACACAACTATTCGTCATCATTCTACACTAAAACATTTGACATCTTTATCTTTTACAACGCTATTCGTCATCATTATACACTAAAACATTTAACATCCTTATCTTTTACAAAGCTGTTCGTTATCATCCTACACTAAAACATTTAACATCTTTATCTTTTACAAAGTTATTCGTTATCATCCTACATTAAATCATTTGATATCATTATCTTTTACAACGCTATTCGTCATCATCTAACACTAAAACATTTGACATCTTTATCTTTTACAACGCTATTCGTCATCATCCTACACTAAAACATTTCACATCTTTATCTTTTACAAAGCCATTCGTCATGATCCTACACTAAAACATTTGACATCTTTATCTTTTACAAAGCTATTCGTCATCATCCTACACTAAAAATTTGACATCTTTATATTTTACAAAGCTATTCGTCATCATCCTACAATAGAACATTTGACATCTTTATCTTTTACAAAGCTATTCGTCACATCCTACACTAAAACATATGACATCTTTATATAATACAAAGCTATTCGTCATCATCCTACAATAAAACATTTGACATCTTTATCTTTTACAAAGCTCTTCGTCATCATCTTACACTAAACCATTTGATATCTTTATCTCTTACAAAGCTGTTCGTCATCATCCTACACTAAAACATTTGACATCTTTATCTTTTATAAAGCTATTCGTCATCATCCTACACTATAATATTTGACATCTTTATCTTTTATAAAGCTATTCGTCATCAATCTACACTAAAACATTTGACATCTTTATCTTTTACAAAGCTATTCGTCATCATCCTAAACTATGAAATTTGACATCTTTATCTTTTACAAAGCTGTTCGTCATCATCCTACACCAAAACATTTGGCATCTTTATATTTTACAACGCTATTCGTCATCATCCTACACTAAAACATGTGGCATCTTTATCTTTTACAAAGCTATTCATCATCATCCTACACTAAAACATTTGACATCTTTATCTTTTACAAAGCTATTCGTCATTATCCTACACTAAATCATTTGACATCTTTATCTTTTACAACGCTATTCGTCATCATCCTACACTGAAACATTTGACATCTTTATCTTTTACAAAGCTATTCGTCATCATCCTACACTAATTCATTGGACATCTTTATCTTTTACAAAGCTGTTCGTCATCATCTTACACTAAAACATTTGACATCTTTATCTTTTACAAAGTTATTCGTCATCATCCTATACTAAAACATTTGACATCTTTATCTTTTACAAAGCTATTCGTCATCATCCTACACTAAAACATTTGACATCTTTATCTTTTACACAGCTATTCGTAATCATCTTACACTGAAACATTTAACATCTTTATCTTTTACAAAGCTGTTCGTTATCATCCTACACTAAAACATTTAACATCTTTATCTTTTACAACGCTATTCGTCATCATCATACACTAAATTATTTGACATCTTTATCTTTTACAAAGCTATTCGTCATAATCCTGCACTGAGACATTTGACATCTTTATCTTTTACAAAGCTATTCGTCATTATCCTACACAAAAACATTTGACATCTTTATCTTTTACAAAGTTATTCGTTATCATCCTACACTAAATCATTTGACATCTTTATCTTTTACAAAGCTATTCGTCATCATCCTACACTAACACATTTGACAACTTTATCTTTTACAACGCTATTCGTCATCATCCTACACTAAAACATTTGACATCTTTATCTTTTAAAAAGCTATTCGTCATCATCCTACACTAAAACATTTGACATCTTTATCTTTTAAAAAGCTATTCGTCATCATCCTACACTAAAACATTTGACATCTTTATCTTTTACAAAGCTGTTCGTCATCATCCTACACTAAGACATTTGACATCTTTATCTTTTACAACGCCATTCGCCATCATCCTACACTAAAACACTTGACATCTTTATCTTTTACAAAGTTATTCGTTATCATCCTACATTAAATCATTTGACATCTTTATCTTTTACAACGCTATTCGTCATCATCTTACACTAAAACATTTGACATCTTTATCTTTTACAAAGCTGTTCGTCATCATCCGACAATGAAACATTTGACATCTTTATCTTTTACAAAGCTCTTCGTCATCATCTTACACTAAACCATTTGACATCTTTATCTCTTACAAAGCTGTTCGTCATCATCCTACACTAAAACATTTGACATCTTTATCTTTTATAAAGCTATTCGTCATCATCCTACACTATAACATTTGACATCTTTATCTTTTACAAAGCTATTCGTCTTCAATCTACACTAAAACATTTGACATCTTTATCTTTTACAAAGCTATTCGTCATCATCCTAAACTATGAAATTTGACATCTTTATCTTTTACAAAGCTGTTCGTCATCATCCTACACCAAAACATTTGGCATCTTTATATTTTACAACGCTATTCGTCATCATCCTACACTAAAACATGTGGCATCTTTATCTTTTACAAAGCTATTCATCATCATCCTACACTAAAACATTTGACATCTTTATCTTTTACAAAGCTATTCATCATTATCCTACACTAAATCATTAGACATCTTTATCTTTTACAACGCTATTCGTCATCATCCTACACTGAAACATTTGACATCTTTATCTTTTACAAAGCTATTCGTCATCATCCTACACTAAAACATTTGACATCTTTATCTTTTACAAAGCTGTTCGTCATCATCTTACACTAAAACATTTGACATCTTTATCTTTTACAAAGTTATTCGTCATCATCCTATACTAAAACATTTGACATCTTTATCTTTTACAAAGCTATTCGTCATCATTCTACACTAAAACATTTGACATCTTTATCTTTTACAAAGTTATTCGTTATCATCCTACATTAAATCATTTGACATCTCTATATTTTACAAAGCTATTCGTCATCATCCTACAATAGAACATTTAATATCTTTATCTTTTACTAAGCTATTCGTCATCATCCTACACTAAAACATATGACATCTTTATATTTTACAAAGCTATTCGTCATCATCCTACAATACAACATTTGACATCTTTATCTTCTTTTACAAAGCTATTCGTCATTATCTTGCACTGAAACATTTGACATCTTTTATCTTTTACAAAGCTATTCGTCATCATCCTACACTATAACATTTGACATCTTTATCTTTTACAAAGCTATTCGTCATCAACCTACACTAAAACATTTGACATCTTTATATTTTACAAAGCTATTCGTCATCATCCTAAACTAAGACATTTGACATCTTTATCTTTTACAAAGTTATTCGTTATCATCTGAACCTCTTCATGATAACAACAGAAAATTCCTCCATATTCCGTTTGCTAACAAAGGAATCGATGCTATTAACATCAGCAACATTCTTAATAGAAAAGAGGTCGTAAAAGAAATTCCACCATATTTCAAAAATCAATCTGTTCCCATTGTCTCCTATAGTTACACTAACAGCATTGGACGTAAAATTTTCAATTACAAAGAAGCATTGCAAGATATTAACATAGAAGAGTACCTTAAGAACCCTCTGACTTGTGACTGCTCCCACTCTCCTTTTCAATACAACCCATCTGGACATGTAATCACTGGTGATCTGAATATCATTCAACATGAGAGTCTCCGAAAGGTGATTTCTCATGGTCCTAAATTCATAGAACCTCAACACATCAATTGGAAACATAATTTCAAGATAATTATGGATGCTGTTGAAGATTATGCTAGAAGGTGGATAAAGAGAGAAGTAGACCAAGATCCTGAGTTAGAGTCCTTGTCAGACTGGGTTAGAACAATTAGGTCTCTAGTACAAGGTCGGATTCACAAACTCAAAAATTGTGTTAATAGTCGACCTAAGTCTGTATTTAAAGACCAAGAAGCTGTTAAGTGTCTTTCCTCTCTTCATGACAAATATGTTATCGTTCCTGCGGACAAGGCTTCCAACAATATCATGTTTGTATGTAAATCATATTACTTCGAATGCCTAATCAAGGAATTAGGTATAAATAGCAACACCTCTAGTAATACCACATACAAACCAACTTCGTTCGACAAAGATGAAATCCTAGCTAACCACAGATCATTCATGACCTCTTTAAACATTCCCTCTGGTAAAAAGTCTGAGGATTTACCCTATTTATATTGGATACCTAAACTCCATAAGCCACCATACAAAGAAAGGTACATAGCGGGATCATCAACTTGTTCGACGAAAGAATTGTCTATTCACCTAACAAAGATTCTGTCTGCAGTAAAAGAGGGACAACAGAAATATTGTGAAACTGTTTACTCGCGTAGTGGCATAAATCACATGTGGATTTTGAAAAACTCTAAAGATCTGTTGGATAACCTGAAATCAAGATCTTTCTCTCAGGTATCCTCCATCAAAACCTTTGATTTTTCAACTCTATATACCACCCTACCGCATGACAAATTAAAAACCCGCTTAAAAGAAACAATTCATAAAGCTTTTAGTCATAGAAACTATGGCTCAAAATTTGTTGTGTTAGGCTACAATTCCACATATTTTTCAAACAAAATTCATAAAGGTAAAACATGCTACTCCGAGGAACAAGTGATCAGTATGCTGGAGTTCCTCATCGATAACATATTTGTCTCCTTTGGAGGGACACTGTTTCAGCAGGTCGTCGGCATACCAATGGGTACGAATTGTGCCCCTCTTCTAGCCGATTTATTTTTATACTCATACGAGTCGGAGTTTCTTCAAAAGCTTGTAAAAGATAAGAAGATTCATGAGGCTAGAGCCTTTAATTTCACATACAGGTATATTGATGACGTTTTATCTATCAATAATTCTAGATTTGCAGAATTTCTTCCATTGATATATCCTCCAGAGCTGGAAGTTAAAGAGACCACCGATACAGCTTCGTCCGCATCATTTTTGGACTTATACCTCGAATTTGACGACAGTGGTCAACTCAGTACTAAAATTTATGATAAGCGGGACGACTTCAATTTTAAAATCATAAATTTTCCAAATATGTGCAGCAATATACCAGCTTCTCCTGCATATGGTGTTTACATCTCGCAATTGATTCGCTATGCAAGGGGCAGTAGCAATTATTCTGATTTCCTGAAACGTCATCTTCATCTGAGAAACAGGCTACTGGACCAGGGCTATAAAAAGATTCGCCTTATTCGATCTCTTAAAAAGTTTATATTCCGATACCAATATCTTGTCGAAATATATTCCGTCTCTGCAGAAAAAATTATAAGCGATGCATTTTCATATAGTGAAAATGTATAAAGATAAAGAGTCAAATATGTCAAGAATTTTTTTTGTCAATATGTGACGTAAAAGTATTTTTGACATTTACGTCACCGAATATGGTACTGCTTTGACAACTATTTTACCTATTTTGTTCCTGTATTTAAATACTGTTACAGTGACAGCCGGAACCTTTGAACCGTAATGAGAGCGGGAGGTTTGGCGCCTTAAAATCTGATTCAACCCACCATTTCTTTAGAAATGCCTGTACCAAGTCAGGGTCATTACGGTTTTCACAGTTTTCCGGTTGTTGACTGATTTTGTCTGTTTATATAATTATGAGTTTTGACTTTCCCTTTGTAAGATTGTTCGGAGTTCGGTAATTTTGTTGTTACCTTTACACTATAACATTTGACATCTTTATCTTTTACAAAGCTATTCGTTATCATCCTACACTAAATCATTTGACATCTTTATCTTTTACAAAGCTATTCGTCATCATCCTACACTGAAACATTTGACATCATTATCTTTTACAAAGCTATTCGTCATTATCCTACACTAAAACATTTGACATCTTTATCTTTTACAAAGTTATTCGTCATCATCCTACGCTGAAACATTTGACATCTTTATCTTTTACAAAGTTATTCGTTGTCATCCTACACTAAATCATTTGACATCTTTATCTTTTACAAAGCCTTTCGTAATCATCCTACACTAAAACACTTGACATCTTTATCTTTTACAAAGTTAATCGTCACCATCCTATGCTAAAACATTTGACATCCTTATATTTTACAAAGCTATTCGTCATCATCCTACAATTAAATATTTGACATCTTTATCTTTTACAAAGCTATTTGTCATCATCCTACACTAAAACATTTGACATCTTTATCTTTTACAAAGCTGTTCGTCATCATCCTGCACCAAAACATTTGGCATCTTTATCTTTTACAAAGTTGTTCGTCATCATCCTACACCAAAACATTTGGCATCTTTATATTTTACAACGCTATTCGTCATCTTCCTACACTAAAACATTTGACATCTTTATCATTTGCAAAGCTGTTCGTCATCATCCTACACTAATTCATTGGACATCTTTATCTTTTACAAAGCTGTTCGTCATCATCTTACACTAAAACATTTGACATCTTTATCTTTTACAAAGTTATTCGTCATCATCCTATACTAAAACATTTGACATCTTTATCTTTTACAAAGCTATTCGTCATCATCCTACACTAAAACATTTGACATCTTTATCTTTTACACAGCTATTCGTAATCATCTTACACTGAAACATTTAACATCTTTATCTTTTACAAAGCTGTTCGTTATCATCCTACACTAAAACATTTAACATCTTTATCTTTTACAACGCTATTCGTCATCATCATACACTAAATTATTTGACATCTTTATCTTTTACAAAGCTATTCGTCATAATCCTGCACTGAGACATTTGACATCTTTATCTTTTACAAAGCTATTCGTCATTATCCTACACAAAAACATTTGACATCTTTATCTTTTACAAAGTTATTCGTTATCATCCTACACTAAATCATTTGACATCTTTATCTTTTACAAAGCTATTCGTCATCATCCTACACTAACACATTTGACAACTTTATCTTTTACAACGCTATTCGTCATCATCCTACACTAAAACATTTGACATCTTTATCTTTTAAAAAGCTATTCGTCATCATCCTACACTAAAACATTTGACATCTTTATCTTTTAAAAAGCTATTCGTCATCATCCTACACTAAAACATTTGACATCTTTATCTTTTACAAAGCTGTTCGTCATCATCCTACACTAAGACATTTGACATCTTTATCTTTTACAACGCCATTCGCCATCATCCTACACTAAAACACTTGACATCTTTATCTTTTACAAAGTTATTCGTTATCATCCTACATTAAATCATTTGACATCTTTATCTTTTACAACGCTATTCGTCATCATCTTACACTAAAACATTTGACATCTTTATCTTTTACAAAGCTGTTCGTCATCATCCGACAATGAAACATTTGACATCTTTATCTTTTACAAAGCTCTTCGTCATCATCTTACACTAAACCATTTGACATCTTTATCTCTTACAAAGCTGTTCGTCATCATCCTACACTAAAACATTTGACATCTTTATCTTTTATAAAGCTATTCGTCATCATCCTACACTATAACATTTGACATCTTTATCTTTTACAAAGCTATTCGTCTTCAATCTACACTAAAACATTTGACATCTTTATCTTTTACAAAGCTATTCGTCATCATCCTAAACTATGAAATTTGACATCTTTATCTTTTACAAAGCTGTTCGTCATCATCCTACACCAAAACATTTGGCATCTTTATATTTTACAACGCTATTCGTCATCATCCTACACTAAAACATGTGGCATCTTTATCTTTTACAAAGCTATTCATCATCATCCTACACTAAAACATTTGACATCTTTATCTTTTACAAAGCTATTCATCATTATCCTACACTAAATCATTAGACATCTTTATCTTTTACAACGCTATTCGTCATCATCCTACACTAAAACATTTGACATCTTTATCTTTTACAAAGCTGTTCGTCATCATCTTACACTAAAACATTTGACATCTTTATCTTTTACAAAGTTATTCGTCATCATCCTATACTAAAACATTTGACATCTTTATCTTTTACAAAGCTATTCGTCATCATCCTACACTAAAACATTTGACATCTTTATCTTTTACAACGCTATTCGTCATCATTCTACACTAAAACATTTGACATCTTCATCTTTTACAACGCTATTCGTCTTCATCCTACACTAAAACATTTGACATCTTTATCTTTTACACAGCTATTCGCCATCATCCTACACTGTAACATATCACATCTTTATCTTTTACACAGCTATTCGTAATCATCCTACACTGAAACATTTAACATCTTTATCTTTTACAAAGCTGTTCGTTATCATCCTACACTAAAACATTTAACATCTTTATCTTTTACAACGCTATTCGTCATCATCCTACACTAAATTATTTGACATCTTTATCTTTTACACAGCTATTCGTCATTATCCTACACTAAAACATTTGACATCTTTATCTTTTACACAACTATTCGTCATCATTCCACACTGAATCATTTGACATCTTTATCTTTCACACAGCTATTCGTCATCATTCTACACTAAAACATTTGACATCTTTATCTTTTACAACGCTATTCGTCATCATCCTACACTAAAACATTTGACATCTTTATCTTTTACACAACTATTCGTCATCATTCTACACTAAAACATTTGACATCTTTATCTTTTACAACGCTATTCGTCATCATTATACACTAAAACATTTAACATCCTTATCTTTTACAAAGCTGTTCGTTATCATCCTACACTAAAACATTTAACATCTTTATCTTTTACAAAGTTATTCGTTATCATCCTACATTAAATCATTTGATATCATTATCTTTTACAACGCTATTCGTCATCATCTAACACTAAAACATTTGACATCTTTATCTTTTACAACGCTATTCGTCATCATCCTACACTAAAACATTTCACATCTTTATCTTTTACAAAGCCATTCGTCATGATCCTACACTAAAACATTTGACATCTTTATCTTTTACAAAGCTATTCGTCATCATCCTACACTAAAAATTTGACATCTTTATATTTTACAAAGCTATTCGTCATCATCCTACAATAGAACATTTGACATCTTTATCTTTTACAAAGCTATTCGTCACATCCTACACTAAAACATATGACATCTTTATATAATACAAAGCTATTCGTCATCATCCTACAATAAAACATTTGACATCTTTATCTTTTACAAAGCTCTTCGTCATCATCTTACACTAAACCATTTGATATCTTTATCTCTTACAAAGCTGTTCGTCATCATCCTACACTAAAACATTTGACATCTTTATCTTTTATAAAGCTATTCGTCATCATCCTACACTATAATATTTGACATCTTTATCTTTTATAAAGCTATTCGTCATCAATCTACACTAAAACATTTGACATCTTTATCTTTTACAAAGCTATTCGTCATCATCCTAAACTATGAAATTTGACATCTTTATCTTTTACAAAGCTGTTCGTCATCATCCTACACCAAAACATTTGGCATCTTTATATTTTACAACGCTATTCGTCATCATCCTACACTAAAACATGTGGCATCTTTATCTTTTACAAAGCTATTCATCATCATCCTACACTAAAACATTTGACATCTTTATCTTTTACAAAGCTATTCGTCATTATCCTACACTAAATCATTTGACATCTTTATCTTTAACAACGCTATTCGTCATCATCCTACACTGAAACATTTGACATCTTTATCTTTTACAAAGCTATTCGTCATCATCCTACACTAATTCATTGGACATCTTTATCTTTTACAAAGCTGTTCGTCATCATCTTACACTAAAACATTTGACATCTTTATCTTTTACAAAGTTATTCGTCATCATCCTATACTAAAACATTTGACATCTTTATCTTTTACAAAGCTATTCGTCATCATCCTACACTAAAACATTTGACATCTTTATCTTTTACACAGCTATTCGTAATCATCTTACACTGAAACATTTAACATCTTTATCTTTTACAAAGCTGTTCGTTATCATCCTACACTAAAACATTTAACATCTTTATCTTTTACAACGCTATTCGTCATCATCATACACTAAATTATTTGACATCTTTATCTTTTACAAAGCTATTCGTCATAATCCTGCACTGAGACATTTGACATCTTTATCTTTTACAAAGCTATTCGTCATTATCCTACACAAAAACATTTGACATCTTTATCTTTTACAAAGTTATTCGTTATCATCCTACACTAAATCATTTGACATCTTTATCTTTTACAAAGCTATTCGTCATCATCCTACACTAACACATTTGACAACTTTATCTTTTACAACGCTATTCGTCATCATCCTACACTAAAACATTTGACATCTTTATCTTTTAAAAAGCTATTCGTCATCATCCTACACTAAAACATTTGACATCTTTATCTTTTAAAAAGCTATTCGTCATCATCCTACACTAAAACATTTGACATCTTTATCTTTTACAAAGCTGTTCGTCATCATCCTACACTAAGACATTTGACATCTTTATCTTTTACAACGCCATTCGCCATCATCCTACACTAAAACACTTGACATCTTTATCTTTTACAAAGTTATTCGTTATCATCCTACATTAAATCATTTGACATCTTTATCTTTTACAACGCTATTCGTCATCATCTTACACTAAAACATTTGACATCTTTATCTTTTACAAAGCTGTTCGTCATCATCCGACAATGAAACATTTGACATCTTTATCTTTTACAAAGCTCTTCGTCATCATCTTACACTAAACCATTTGACATCTTTATCTCTTACAAAGCTGTTCGTCATCATCCTACACTAAAACATTTGACATCTTTATCTTTTATAAAGCTATTCGTCATCATCCTACACTATAACATTTGACATCTTTATCTTTTACAAAGCTATTCGTCTTCAATCTACACTAAAACATTTGACATCTTTATCTTTTACAAAGCTATTCGTCATCATCCTAAACTATGAAATTTGACATCTTTATCTTTTACAAAGCTGTTCGTCATCATCCTACACCAAAACATTTGGCATCTTTATATTTTACAACGCTATTCGTCATCATCCTACACTAAAACATGTGGCATCTTTATCTTTTACAAAGCTATTCATCATCATCCTACACTAAAACATTTGACATCTTTATCTTTTACAAAGCTATTCATCATTATCCTACACTAAATCATTAGACATCTTTATCTTTTACAACGCTATTCGTCATCATCCTACACTGAAACATTTGACATCTTTATCTTTTACAAAGCTATTCGTCATCATCCTACACTAAAACATTTGACATCTTTATCTTTTACAAAGCTGTTCGTCATCATCTTACACTAAAACATTTGACATCTTTATCTTTTACAAAGTTATTCGTCATCATCCTATACTAAAACATTTGACATCTTTATCTTTTACAAAGCTATTCGTCATCATCCTACACTAAAACATTTGACATCTTTATCTTTTACAAAGTTATTCGTTATCATCCTACATTAAATCATTTGACATCTCTATATTTTACAAAGCTATTCGTCATCATCCTACAATAGAACATTTAATATCTTTATCTTTTACTAAGCTATTCGTCATCATCCTACACTAAAACATATGACATCTTTATATTTTACAAAGCTATTCGTCATCATCCTACAATACAACATTTGACATCTTTATCTTCTTTTACAAAGCTATTCGTCATTATCTTGCACTGAAACATTTGACATCTTTTATCTTTTACAAAGCTATTCGTCATCATCCTACACTATAACATTTGACATCTTTATCTTTTACAAAGCTATTCGTCATCAACCTACACTAAAACATTTGACATCTTTATATTTTACAAAGCTATTCGTCATCATCCTAAACTAAGACATTTGACATCTTTATCTTTTACAAAGTTATTCGTTATCATCTGAACCTCTTCATGATAACAACAGAAAATTCCTCCATATTCCGTTTGCTAACAAAGGAATCGATGCTATTAACATCAGCAACATTCTTAATAGAAAAGAGGTCGTAAAAGAAATTCCACCATATTTCAAAAATCAATCTGTTCCCATTGTCTCCTATAGTTACACTAACAGCATTGGACGTAAAATTTTCAATTACAAAGAAGCATTGCAAGATATTAACATAGAAGAGTACCTTAAGAACCCTCTGACTTGTGACTGCTCCCACTCTCCTTTTCAATACAACCCATCTGGACATGTAATCACTGGTGATCTGAATATCATTCAACATGAGAGTCTCCGAAAGGTGATTTCTCATGGTCCTAAATTCATAGAACCTCAACACATCAATTGGAAACATAATTTCAAGATAATTATGGATGCTGTTGAAGATTATGCTAGAAGGTGGATAAAGAGAGAAGTAGACCAAGATCCTGAGTTAGAGTCCTTGTCAGACTGGGTTAGAACAATTAGGTCTCTAGTACAAGGTCGGATTCACAAACTCAAAAATTGTGTTAATAGTCGACCTAAGTCTGTATTTAAAGACCAAGAAGCTGTTAAGTGTCTTTCCTCTCTTCATGACAAATATGTTATCGTTCCTGCGGACAAGGCTTCCAACAATATCATGTTTGTATGTAAATCATATTACTTCGAATGCCTAATCAAGGAATTAGGTATAAATAGCAACACCTCTAGTAATACCACATACAAACCAACTTCGTTCGACAAAGATGAAATCCTAGCTAACCACAGATCATTCATGACCTCTTTAAACATTCCCTCTGGTAAAAAGTCTGAGGATTTACCCTATTTATATTGGATACCTAAACTCCATAAGCCACCATACAAAGAAAGGTACATAGCGGGATCATCAACTTGTTCGACGAAAGAATTGTCTATTCACCTAACAAAGATTCTGTCTGCAGTAAAAGAGGGACAACAGAAATATTGTGAAACTGTTTACTCGCGTAGTGGCATAAATCACATGTGGATTTTGAAAAACTCTAAAGATCTGTTGGATAACCTGAAATCAAGATCTTTCTCTCAGGTATCCTCCATCAAAACCTTTGATTTTTCAACTCTATATACCACCCTACCGCATGACAAATTAAAAACCCGCTTAAAAGAAACAATTCATAAAGCTTTTAGTCATAGAAACTATGGCTCAAAATTTGTTGTGTTAGGCTACAATTCCACATATTTTTCAAACAAAATTCATAAAGGTAAAACATGCTACTCCGAGGAACAAGTGATCAGTATGCTGGAGTTCCTCATCGATAACATATTTGTCTCCTTTGGAGGGACACTGTTTCAGCAGGTCGTCGGCATACCAATGGGTACGAATTGTGCCCCTCTTCTAGCCGATTTATTTTTATACTCATACGAGTCGGAGTTTCTTCAAAAGCTTGTAAAAGATAAGAAGATTCATGAGGCTAGAGCCTTTAATTTCACATACAGGTATATTGATGACGTTTTATCTATCAATAATTCTAGATTTGCAGAATTTCTTCCATTGATATATCCTCCAGAGCTGGAAGTTAAAGAGACCACCGATACAGCTTCGTCCGCATCATTTTTGGACTTATACCTCGAATTTGACGACAGTGGTCAACTCAGTACTAAAATTTATGATAAGCGGGACGACTTCAATTTTAAAATCATAAATTTTCCAAATATGTGCAGCAATATACCAGCTTCTCCTGCATATGGTGTTTACATCTCGCAATTGATTCGCTATGCAAGGGGCAGTAGCAATTATTCTGATTTCCTGAAACGTCATCTTCATCTGAGAAACAGGCTACTGGACCAGGGCTATAAAAAGATTCGCCTTATTCGATCTCTTAAAAAGTTTATATTCCGATACCAATATCTTGTCGAAATATATTCCGTCTCTGCAGAAAAAATTATAAGCGATGCATTTTCATATAGTGAAAATGTATAAAGATAAAGAGTCAAATATGTCAAGAATTTTTTTTGTCAATATGTGACGTAAAAGTATTTTTGACATTTACGTCACCGAATATGGTACTGCTTTGACAACTATTTTACCTATTTTGTTCCTGTATTTAAATACTGTTACAGTGACAGCCGGAACCTTTGAACCGTAATGAGAGCGGGAGGTTTGGCGCCTTAAAATCTGATTCAACCCACCATTTCTTTAGAAATGCCTGTACCAAGTCAGGGTCATTACGGTTTTCACAGTTTTCCGGTTGTTGACTGATTTTGTCTGTTTATATAATTATGAGTTTTGACTTTCCCTTTGTAAGATTGTTCGGAGTTCGGTAATTTTGTTGTTACCTTTACACTATAACATTTGACATCTTTATCTTTTACAAAGCTATTCGTTATCATCCTACACTAAATCATTTGACATCTTTATCTTTTACAAAGCTATTCGTCATCATCCTACACTGAAACATTTGACATCATTATCTTTTACAAAGCTATTCGTCATTATCCTACACTAAAACATTTGACATCTTTATCTTTTACAAAGTTATTCGTCATCATCCTACGCTGAAACATTTGACATCTTTATCTTTTACAAAGTTATTCGTTGTCATCCTACACTAAATCATTTGACATCTTTATCTTTTACAAAGCCTTTCGTAATCATCCTACACTAAAACACTTGACATCTTTATCTTTTACAAAGTTAATCGTCACCATCCTATGCTAAAACATTTGACATCCTTATATTTTACAAAGCTATTCGTCATCATCCTACAATTAAATATTTGACATCTTTATCTTTTACAAAGCTATTTGTCATCATCCTACACTAAAACATTTGACATCTTTATCTTTTACAAAGCTGTTCGTCATCATCCTGCACCAAAACATTTGGCATCTTTATCTTTTACAAAGTTGTTCGTCATCATCCTACACCAAAACATTTGGCATCTTTATATTTTACAACGCTATTCGTCATCTTCCTACACTAAAACATTTGACATCTTTATCATTTACAACATTATTCGTCATCATCCTACACTAAAACATTTGGCATCTTTATCTTTTACAAAGCTGTTCGTCATCATCCTACACTATGACATTTGGCATCTTTATCTTTTACAAAGCTGTTCGTCATCATCCTACACTAAAACATTTGACATATTTATCTTTTACAACGCTATTCGTCTTCATCCTACACTAAAACATTTGACATCTTTATCTTTTACAACGCTATTCGTCATCATCCTACACTAAATCATTTGACATCTTTATCTTTTACAACGCTATTCGTCATCATTCTTCACTAAAACATTTGACATCTTCATCTTTTACAACGCTATTCGTCTTCATCCTACACTAAAACATTTGACATCTTTATCTTTTACACAGCTATTCGCCATCATCCTACACTGTAACATATCACATCTTTATGTTTTACACAGCTATTCGTCATCATCCGACACTGAAACATTTGATATCTTTATCTTTTACAACGCTATTCGTCATCATCCTACACTAAAACATATGACATCTTTATCTTTTACACAGCTATTCGTAATCATCCTACACTGAAACATTTAACATCTTTATCTTTTACAAAGCTGTTCGTTATCATCCTACACTAAAACATTTAACATCTTTATCTTTTACAACGCTATTCGTCATCATCCTACACTAAATTATTTGACATCTTTATCTTTTACACAGCTATTCGTCATCGTCCTACACTAAAACATTTGACATCTTTATCTTTTACACAACTATTCGTCATCATTCTACACTGAATCATTTGACATCTTTATCTTTCACACAGCTATTCGTCATCATTCTACACTAAAACATTTGACATCTTTATCTTTTACACAACTATTCGTCATCATTCTACACTAAAACATTTGACATCTTTATCTTTTACAACGCTATTCGTCATCATTATACACTAAAACATTTAACATCCTTATCTTTTACAAAGCTGTTCGTTATCATCCTACACTAAAACATTTAACATCTTTATCTTTCACACAGCTATTCGTCATCATCCTACACTAAAACATTTGACATCTTTATCTTTTACACAGCTATTCGTCATCATCCTACACTAAAACATTTGACATCTTTATCTTTTACAACGCTATTCGTCATCATCCTACACTAAAACATGTGGCATCTTTATCTTTTACAACGCTATTCGTCATCATCCTACACTAAAACATTTGACATCTTTATCTTTTACACAGCTATTCGTCATTATTCTACACTAAAAGAAAAATTAAAAGGTTTCGTTCAACTTTGTATCATAAAAGACAATGTCTACTGTTGGTACAAACAGGGTCGGCCTCAGGAGTTGCGGTGCCCCATAAACAATTATAATCATTGCTGGTCTCTGTAAAATCTGCAATGTGTACTTGAACACTCCTGTGTAGATAACTCCAGCACGAGGTCCCTTAAGCGCGTGACTTTATTGGGAGCAATTGGTTCAATTGGCATAAGGACGATTCTTGGTATATATATTTTGCTTTATGAAGGGACCAATATAAACACTGATTTTTAATCTATAGCAAAAAGGTCTACGAAACTGACATCGTCAAAATAATTATTGTTTTTAATCGGAAATATATTATATTTGTTATTTTTAGAGAACATTTCTATTTTCTTTAGTACACAGTATACAATCCAACTGTGAGTGCTCATGTTCTAATTTACTTGTTCCTTTATAAATTTGACGCAGAATTCATGCAAGGTGCTTCTCAAAAATAAACGAAATGAGCCTAGATTTGTCCTTTCGTAGATGGTGTGTGTTTTTTTCCCCCGCTGAATAAATCAGTGTACTGATGGTGGCGGTCGCACCTTCCCCGTTGAGCTTGAAATAAAGGATACCACTTAAACAGCCATGTAGATTACATACCTAGATATCGACAGCGAGCACGACAGGTAAGGAACAGTTAAGTAGGTTACATAAAGACATTGACAGCGAGCACGACCAGGTAGCAACGACCAAAGGAAATATTCTAGAAGCGACTGCGCATAGAGTACATGAAAATGTTCTAGTAGCACCTGCATATATATAGAGTACTTGTATAAATCGCTTATTTGATACGATCTTACAAGAACCTGTGTTTTCTATCATCATTATCTCGATATAGCGTTGCTGCTAACATGATATAATTGAAATATTGTTGAAAGTGGCGTGAAACACCATAACTCTCTCTCTCTCTCTCTCTCTCTCTCTCTCTCTCTCTCTCAAGCAATTTGAATTCAGCACTTCGATAGTAATTACGGCATAAATGTGTCACTTAATAACACAGATATGTTCTGTTTGTAGTAGTCACTATCCTCTTCAGTTCGTCTTTCCTTTATCCTGACCTTATCACCGAATTGTTTACATGAGTAACACGAGGGGTGCAAATAATGGAGCAGCTACTTGTACCGCTCCGAGTCACCCGAGTTCACTCCAGGGTTTTAGTGTGGGAATTGTGTTGCTCAGTCGCCAGTTATTCATGTAAAATGCTTTGTGATCTTTGAATCAGTGCTATGGGTGTTTTTCCTACAGTATTTCAGTTATTTCCGGGCGGTGGAGAAAACCATTGTATCTGCAGACATCCAAAGACCTCCCATAATTCACTGGCAAACTTTAGCACATAATGTTACATAGAGCACACCTCGCCAATATACCGGGATTAAGCTAGCTCTGGGTCAGTTTCACTAAGTTATCTGAGGACAAAGATCTGACGTCTCTCTTACGACAAATGTCCTGCCTTAAATCGTTTCACAAAACTGTCGTAAAATAATACTTGTCTTAAACAATTGCAATAATTGAATGATAAACCTGTCTGAAGACAAACAATAATAGCGGCAGTGTTTGTTGCATGTAACATATTAAATCTGGACTCCTTCTAGAATAGGAGGGTTGCTGGCGTTAATCTTCTGCATAATGCATTCCCATTTTCGTTTCCATCACTTTTCGGTATTGTGTTATTTCATTTGGAAAATAGTTAATCTTTTGCTCGATTCCATTTCATTTGTTAAAAATGCAATGTATCGTCTCTCTGTGAAACTCCGTCTACTCTACGAATTTGATAGACCGGAACTTCGACCGTATCTATATATATTCCAATTTGGAACGCGAATTGCACGATTCAATGTAAGAATATCCTGAGGATGTCAATGTGGCAATCAGAAGCCGCCAATTGAAGGACAGATAACACAATGACAAAAGGACAAACAATGATCTATGGAACTGACAAATCAAATTATTCTTAAAAAAATTGTTTCTCTTCTTCCTCCTTTACCACCATCGATGAACAAGAAAATGCGGATGTTAATTGTCTGAAAATTCAAAGTTGCAAAGGACAAAACTCGTAAAAACGACCAGCCTTTCTGTCTGGGATTTAAATTTTTCATAGATTTTTATTTTGTACGAATTGTTTTATTATTATTATTACTACATGTTCAACCTATTTCTACCATCCTCAATAAAAATTAAAATAGATTCTCCATAAATATCGCATACAGAAAAAACTAATGTGTCAACTATTTGAATTCAATGTGGTTTTTTTATTCTTGTATTTCATCCAAAAGTACAAAAAGATAATACAAAAGTACGGATACGTCGTGCTGATGTTTGTATGTGCTGTATACAGCTGCACGCAAAACATGTCTGGTCTTGTCAGATTTATAGTATTATTTTAAAAGGAAAATAAATGCTGACTGAAAAAAAGTTAAAAACAATAACGGTCGACAAACTACAGGAGTCACTCGAATACTAAATTACTGATTTATTTAATTTTCTTTTAAAGGAATATCTTTGTATTTGCAAAGTAAAGAACACAAATTGTAATTGTAAGAAATCTATTGACAAAAAATAGCTGCATAAAAGGATTTCCTGCTAGACATTGTCTTTATTGAAACATATCATGGAGGAATCAGATTCGATGTAAAATGTGTCAATGACATAGTGAACCTCTGCATTCTCCATTTGTAATGTATTGTTTGTTTGTTTGGGTTTGTTTATATTTTGTTTGTTTTGTGTATTCCTTATTTTATTCTTTATGTGTATGTGTGTGTGTGTGTGCTTTTTTTTTCTTTTTGGGGGGGGGTATTTTTATTTTATTATTTTTTTGGGGGGTGTAGTTTAGGTTTATTAAATAGCAGCAATTTAATTATTATAATCAAATAACACTGCGTCCAAACATGCAACTACATACACATACAAGCTGATTGCATAACATTATTTGTGGATTAGTTGTGGCAAGAAAACCTCTAAAATTGGTTCCCTGCCTATAACACATTTTTCATAGGTTTGACAGTACATTTTTGTACTCTATTCGAGTTTGCAAAATAGCACTGAAGTTGTTTTGCTTTGTATTATGACACGAACGCACATTATTCAATTCAGAACCGATTTTCGACGTAATGAAGGAACACAAAACCAATATACGTTCTCTTTAGGCAACACTTTCTGCCAAGAGGAACTTGCATATCTATTGGAAGCTTTACAAGAGTATTTCCCCTTACCCAATGGTATCCTGACCGTCACCAGGTGTCAGGATTTAACATCTAATTATACAAAAGTCCTGTGGTTAATAACACAAGCACTTGACCAATGGACCTTAATTTCCCCGTGTTTGCCACGGGGGTACGTATTTTCAGGGCTAGTAACGATGTAGGGCCTCTATTTATGGGTCCTGGGTCCACGCGAATATTAGAAATAAACACAGGGTAAGCAACAAAATGGCGGGGTACTGCTAAATTTCTTATTATTGTCGATTTCCCTGATTTCCGAAAAATAAACGGATGGAATGCATTAACCTTGTGGACCCCCATCAGCTGTTGTGCCCCTGGTTTACTGTCGTATTCGTACTATTTTGCATATATACCCCCGACAATCTGTTCCCAAGACCGATTGTCAACTAAGTCGGAGGTCTATTTTGTATTCTCTCGGATTCCAACGTGTTTTTATAAGAACAAATCTGGCTTACCGAATGCATTTGTTTGGCGGACTATTTCAAACTTTGAAAAAAAAAAGAAAAAACAGAATGAAATGTCTTTTTTTAATCACATGGTAGGTATAAAAACAACAGGTGAACTAATATCAATCCTTTGCCACAATGGAACCATATTTGACAAACCCCGGGAAAAAACTGGACTGGCCATCAAAAGACACGTTGGAGTCCGACAGAATCCAAAATAGACCTTCGACTTAGTTGACAATCGGTCTTGGGAACAGATTGTCGGGGGTATATCAATCGTAACTACTCGGCCATTCTCGCTACCCTGCAAATAACCTTGTATGCATTAGCCGTATAAATCGCAATACTGTTCACATGTCAGTTACATGAAAGTTTGATAAAGTTACATTTTAAACAATTTTCTATATTTCAATTAAAGTTTTAATTAGTTTTGCATGATTAGATTTTACTTAGTATGTCTTCCATATTGGATTTTCGTGGACTATATTTTTGTGCGGCTTAACTTAACTGAACTTCCGGCAAACAATTTAAGAAGAATTCCTACTATGTACGTACGAGGTTATTTGCAGGGTAGCGAGAATGGCCGAGTAGTTACGATTGGGGGATATATATGCAAAATAGTACGAATACGACAGTAAACCAGGGACACAACAGCTGATGGGGGTCCACAAGGTTAGTGCATTCCATCCGTTTATTTTTCCGAAATCAGGGAAATCGACAATAATAAGAAATGTTGCAGTACCCCGCCATTTTGTTGCTTACCTTGTGTTTATTTCTAGTATTCGTGTGGACCCAGGACCCAGAAATAGAGGCCCTACATCGTTACTAGCCCTGAAAATACGTATCCCCGTGGCAAACACGGGGAAATTAAGGTCCATTGGTCAAGTGCCTGTGGTTAATAATCGAAATAAATGGGAATTCTGTTTTTGAAAACTTCTACATGGCACGATTTGTGCATACTAAATGTACAAGTAATAAGTAATGAGCGTTGGCAAGTATTTGTTGATGTGCATTGTGTGACACACGAACGATACATTAATATGTTTACGCATTCGACAAAACACGATAGACAATGCGGTTGTTTCGAATCATTTCCATTCTGTCAAAAAATTTGCTATTTTCGTCCGCCAGATCACGTGATTTTGATGGAATGTAAAGCACTGGACTTCCGGTGTCAATGTATATAGCAAAAATTCCTATCGATATGTGCCGTTTTAACGTTCGATCCTCAACTTAAAAAAAATATTCGCATTTTCTGTAAAAGACAGATATCAATTAAATTATTTTATTTGTATCAAAGACTCCAATGCAGAGACAATTACTTCTTTAAAATTAAATTTGTTTTCTTTCTTTATTTGCTGCTCTCAGCATCATGAAAGGAAAACGATCTGCCTATATATATTTCTGATATGACAGATAGTGGGGTACCGAACACCAGTATTTATTCAGCCGTTTCCTTGGGGTCTCCATATTACAATTATTTATAATCTACCGCATATACGACTATGATATGCTGACGTTGTCACAGTAATAGCGTAAACATCGGAAGTCGTCTGCCTTACCTTTCAGACGCCAAGACACGAAAAAGACGGAACGTGGTCGGAATTGACATGATTCGAAACAAACGTATTTAGCATTTTTGTGTGTGTGGTGTGCGCATTTCGGCGGAGGTGACAATTATTTTAATAATAGTCTTCTACATGTATATTTGAAGAAGAAAAAAAGTTGATGCATGTTTATGGAAACGGTTAGATATAACATTTAAATTGTAACCTTGTCTTACACCTGTTTTTTTGGGATGTCGGAGCTTTTTTCGTGCTTTGTTTGTAGTACCCTTATGTTTTGTATCGTTGTTTTTTTTTATTTTTATTCAGATCGGCCTTCTACTCGAAAATCTTTTATTTTCACTTGAGGACTCCGGTATTGTCAAATTGTCAAATAACAAGTCACGTGATTGGTCAATTATGGTTTGTATTGTTTTTTTTGTTTTTTTTTTTTGTTTTTTTTTAAATCCAAGATTACTTGTTCATCGAAAGTCTGTTTTTTCACTTGATAACTCTGTGATTGTCTTAAACGTAATTAGTGAGTTATGACATCTATCATATTTTTATACATTAATTAATATTTTTACGTTATTGAGATTCTCATTTTAACAACATCGTCGTCATACACAATCACTAAGTCTGATCTACAAGCTTCTCTCCCCCTATTATACGGTTTACAATAGATGATCAACATTCATTTGATTTGTATTCCATATGCACATCAAAAGACTGCTTCATAATAATACTTAAATCGAAAACAGAATTAAAAAAATAAAAATTCTAGATTGATTGATAAATATTCCATTTCCATGTGTACATAGTACGGGCAATAGTTTGATCATTGTTCCATCCGATTAAGCATTACTCAGAATATTGATAAAACGATGCAGTTAGTTACTAAATTATTCCAATGTAGATTTTGTTTTGCAAAAAGAAAGTCCCATTTTACTTTTATTGCGCGACTTCTATTTTCGTTTTCATCATTTTCAAATTCATTGCTAGTGAGCTGACTATTAAACAGTACACTTGGGAGCTACTTTTTTAGCGATCGGCCATTAACATCCTCTGTGCGCTTTTAATTGATTCAACGTCATGGCGGACTCTTCAATTATGAACAGTCCAGACGGGAATAGGAAGATTGTTTTGAATGATATTTTACCTGGGGCAGCCATACTTAAAATCTTCACTTTTACATAAATTGTTACAGTCAATATACCACAATCTAATGATTTCCCCAGTTGCCGTAGTTGAGATTGTATGCCGTAAAAGCTTCACATAAACTCATATTGCAATGTCATGAAACAATTCATTTGTTCCACGGCTAAAATTAGTTTTCCTTTGAGTGCATATATCAGTACATTAAAATTGAAGTAGCCTTCTTTATTTCTATTTCTCAAAATAAGTGAAAAAATTCAACATGCATTCCCCACCAACGAACGGGTATGTTTCAAATTTTGAATATTGGCTTCCGGTTGCATTGTATTTTGGGTAATTGGTATTTATGGTTACTTTCAGTAATTTTGCATTAATATCGTGAGTATCAGAGGGCATAATTTACTTTGGCGGACCCCGGAAGTCAGATATTGTAATAATCAACGCGCATAACTAATAACCTTTACTTCGTTACCCATGCGATATAACAATTAGGGTTAGGGTTCGGGTTTGAGTTAGTGTTCGGGTTAGGGTTAGGGTTACGGTTAGGGTCCGCTAAGGTAGAAGTACTCCTAATCAGAATTAACATATTGCAAGGTGTAAAAACCGGTCTGGCGCCTTACAAGCATTAACAATGAAGGTAGATATCATGTCCAAATCCATCACTGCAGTGAAGATGATTTAGTCAGTAAGAAGTGATGATAGGGAGTAACTGGCCATCTATATCACTACTGCCATCTATATCACTACTGCCATCAATATCACTACTGCCATCTATATCACTATTACCATCTATATCACTACTGCCATCAATATCACTACTGCCATCTATATCACTACTGCCATCTATATCACTATTGCCATCTATATCACTACTGCCATCTATATCACTACTGCCATCTATATCACTATTGTCATCTATATCACTACTGCCATCTATATCACTACTGCCATCTATATCACTACTGCCATCTATATCACTACTGCCATCTATATCACTACTGCCATCTATATCACTACTGCCATCTATATCACTATTGCCATCTATATCACTACTTCCATCTATATCACTACTGCCATCTATATCACTACTGCCATCTATATCACTACTGCCATCTATATCACTACTGCCATCTATATCACTACTGCCATCTATATCACTACTGCCATCTATATCACTACTGCCATCAATATCACTACTGCCATCTATATCACTACTGCCATCTATATCACTACTTCCATCTATATCACTACTGCCATCTATATCACTACTGCCATCTATATCACTACTGCCATCTATATCACTACTGCCATCTATATCACTATTGCCATCTATATCACTACTGCCATCTATATCACTATTGCCATCTATATCACTACTGCCATCTATATCACTACTGCCATCTATATCACTACTGCCATCTATATCACTACTGCCATCTATATCACTACTGCCATCTATATCACTACTGCCATCTATATCACTACTGCCATCTATATCACTATTGCCATCTATATCACTACTGCCATCTATATCACTACTGCCATCTATATCACTACTGCCATCTATATCACTACTGCCATCTATATCACTACTGCCATCTATATCACTACTGCCATCTATATCACTACTGCCATCTATATCACTGCTGCCATCTATATCACTACTGCCATCTATATCACTACTGCCATCTATATCACTACTGCCATCTATATCACTACTGCCATCAATATCACTACTGCCATCTATATCACCACTGCCATCTATATCACTACTGCCATCTATATCACTACTGCCATCTATATCACTACTGCCATCAATATCACTACTGCCATCTATATCACTACTGCCATCTATATCACTACTGCCATCAATATCACTACTGCCATCTATATCACTACTGCCATCTATATCACTACTGCCATCTATATCACTACTGCCATCTATATCACTACTGCCATCTATATCACTACTGCCATCTATATCACTACTGCCATCAATATCACTACTGCCATCTATATCACTACTGCCATCTATATCACTACTGCCATCTATATCACTACTGCCATCTATATCACTACTGCCATCTATATCACTACTGCCATCTATATCACTACTGCCATCTATATCACGACTGCCATCAATATCACTACTGCCATCTATATCACTTCTGCCATCAATATCACTACTGCCATCTATATCACTACTGCCATCTATATCATTACTGCCATCTATATCACTACTGCCATCAATATCACTACTGCCATCTATATCACTACTGCCATCTATATCACTACTGCCATCAATATCACTACTGCCATCTATATCACTACTGCCATCAATATCACTACTGCCATCTATATCACTACTGCCATCTATATCACTACTGCCATCAATATCACTACTGCCATCTATATCACTACTGCCATCTATATCACTACTGCCATCTACATCACTACTGCCATCTATATCACTACTGCCATCAATATCACTATTGCCATCTATATCACTACTGCCATCTATATCACTACTGCCATCTATATCACTACTGCCATCTATATCACTACTGCCATCTATATCACTACTGCCATCTATATCACGACTGCCATCAATATCACTACTGCCATCTATATCACTTCTGCCATCAATATCACTATTGCCATCTATATCACTACTGCCATCTATATCATTACTGCCATCTATATCACTACTGCCATCAATATCACTACTGCCATCTATATCACTACTGCCATCTATATCACTACTGCCATCAATATCACTACTGCCATTTATATCACTACTGCCATCAATATCACTACTGCCATCTATATCACTACTGCCATCTATATCACTACTGCCATCAATATCACTACTGCCATCTATATCACTACTGCCATCTATATCACTACTGCCATCTACATCACTACTGCCATCTATATCACAACTGCCATCAATATCACTATTGCCATCTATATCACTACTGCCATCTATATCACTACTGCCATCTATATCACTACTGCCATCAATATCACTACTGTCATCTATATCACTACTGCCATCTATATCACTACTGCCATCAATATCACTACTGCCATCTATATCACTACTGCCATCTATATCACTACTGCCATCAATATCACTACTGCCATCTATATCACTACTGCCATCTATATCACTACTGCCATCTATATCACTACTGCCATCAATATCACTACTGCCATCTATATCACTACTGCCATCTATATCACTACTGCCATCTATATCACTACTGCCATCTATATCACTACTGCCATCAATATCACTACTGCCATCTATATTACTACTGCCATCTATATCACTACTGCCATCTATATCACTACTGCCATCTATATCACTACTGCCATCTATATCACTACTGCCATCTATATCACTACTGCCATCTATATCACTACTGCCATCTATATCACTACTGCCATCTATATCACTACTGCCATCTATATCACTACTGCCATCTATATCACTACTGCCATCAATATCACTACTGCCATCTATATCACTACTGCCATCAATATCACTACTGCCATCTATATCACTACTGCCATCTATATCACTACTGCCATCTATATTACTACTGCCATCAATATCACTACTGCCATCTATATCACTACTGCCATCTATATCACTACTGCCATCTATATCACTACTGCCATCTATATCACTACTGCCATCTATATCACTACTGCCATCTATATCACTACTGCCATCAATATCACTACTGCCATCTATATCACTACTGCCATCTATATCACTACTGCCATCTATATCACTACTGCCATCTATATCACTACTGCCATCTATATCACTACTGCCATCTATATCACTACTGCCATCTATATCACTACTGCCATCAATATCACTACTGCCATCTATATCACTACTGCCATCAATATCACTACTGCCATCTATATCACTACTGCCATCTATATCACTACTGCCATCTATATCACTACTGCCATCTATATCACTACTGCCATCTATATCACTACTGCCATCTATATCACTACTGCCATCAATATCACTACTGCCATCTATATCACTACTGCCATCTATATCACTACTGCCATCAATATCACTACTGCCATCTTTATCACTACTGCCATCTATATCACTACTGCCATCAATATCACTACTGCCATCTATATCACTACTGCCATCAATATCACTACTGCCATCTATATCACTACTGCCATCTATATCACTACTGCCATCAATATCACTACTGCCATCTATATCACTACTGCCATCTATATCACTACTGCCATCTATATCACTACTTCCATCTATATCACTACTGCCATCAATATCACTATTGCCATCTATATCACTACTGCCATCTATATCACTACTGCCATCTATATCACTACTGCCATCAATATCACTACTGCCATCTATATCACTACTGCCATCTATATCACTACTGCCATCAATATCACTACTGCCATCTATATCACTACTGCCATCTATATCACTACTGCCATCTATATCACTACTGCCATCAATATCACTACTGCCATCTATATCACTACTGCCATCTATATCACTACTGCCATCTATATCACTACTGCCATCAATATCACTATTGCCATCAATATCACTATTGCCATCAATATCACTACTGCCATCTATATCACTAGTGCCATCTATATCACTACTGCCATCTATATCACTACTGCCATCAATATCACTACTGCCATCTATATCACTACTGCCATCTATATCACTACTGCCATCTATATCACTACTGCCATCTATATCACTATTGCCATCTATATCACTACTGCCATCTATATCACTACTGCCATCTATATCACTACTGCCATCAATATCACTACTGCCATCTATATCACTACTGCCATCTATATCACTACTGCCATCTATATCACTACTGCCATCTATATCACTACTGCCATCAATATCACTACTGCCATCTATATCACTACTGCAATCTATATCACTACTGCCATCTATATCACTACTGCCATCTATATCACTACTGCCATCTATATCACTACTGCCATCTATATCACTACTGCCATCTATATCACTACTGCCATCTATATCACTACTGCCATCAATATCACTACTGCCATCTATATCACTACTGCCATCTAAATCACTACTGCCATCTATATCACTACTGCCATCTATATCACTACTGCCATCTATATCACTACTGCCATCTATATCACTACTGCCATCTATATCACTACTGCCATCTATATCACTACTGCCATCACTATCACTACTGCCATCTATATCACTACTGCCATCTATATCACTACTGCCATCAATATCACTACTGCCATCTATATCACTACTGCCATCTATATCACTACTGCCATCTATATCACTACTGCCATCTATATCACTACTGCCATCTATATCACTACTGCCATCTATATCACTACTGCCATCTATATCACTACTGCCATCACTATCACTACTGCCATCTATATCACTACTGCCATCTATATCACTACTGCCATCAATATCACTACTGCCATCTATATCACTACTGCCATCTATATCACTACTGCCATCTATATCACTACTGCCATCTATATCACTACTGCCATCTATATCACTACTGCCATCTATATCACTACTGCCATCTATATCACTACTGCCATCAATATCACTACTGCCATCTATATCACTACTGCCATCTATATCACTACTGCCATCTATATCACTACTGTCATCTATATCACTACTGTCATTTATATCACTACTGCCATCTATTGCCCGCTGTAGCTGTAGCGTTCTATTGCCCACGACCTTTTGACCCGCTATATGATTGGTCAATTACGTCTCATGAATATTCATTAACTCGACCAAATCTTTATCAATGCGTCTAAATTCTAAATGTAATAAAACATTCGAATGATTCAGTTATTCATTGACAGACGACAACAACAAACATGGCTGAAAGTGAAAGGTTTGTTAGTGTTGACGACGAAGATTTAGATGCATTATTAGATAATAAGGATTCGAAGAACACAAAAACCTGCATTAAATCGGCCGTAAATATTTTGACTGCGTTTTGTGCAAGCAGGAATATTCTCTTCCGCGATCTTGAGCAAATGTCTGAAGCTGATTTGTGTAGCCAGTTGAAATCATTCTATGCCGCAGTGCGAAGTCAAAAGGGGGACCTATATTCCAAGAAGTCTATGATATCTATACGGTATGGAATCCAGAAACACTTTTTGAAGATTAAAGATACTGATGTAGTGAACAATGACGCTTTCAAACCAGTCAATCTAGTATTTCAAGCTATGTTAGTGAAGCTTAAACAGGAAGGGAAGGGGACCAGTGTCCACAAACTCCCTATTGAAGTTGACGACATTGCCATTATCTATAAATCATTCAATCTAGATGTACCCAATGACCTACAAAACAAAGTATTTGTAGATTTCATGTTGTTCTACTGTAACAGAGGCCGGGAGAACTTGCGGGAATTGAAGAAAACTGATTTTAGCTTCCATGGAAGCGGTGACAACAAATATATAGCACTACGAGATCATTCAACAAAAAACCACCGTGGTGACAACAAAGATGACAACGAAAGTCAAGGTGGACGCCTGTATGTGATGCCTTCAAATCCACTGTGCCCAGTAATATCATTTGTGAAATACTTGTCTGTGCTACACCCTGATTGTGAATATTTTTGGCAGCGTCCAAAGCCAATTGAAAAAAAACCTGTTGATATCTGGTTTGATAAGGCTCCTCTTGGAAAAAACACTTTAGGGGATAAAATGAAAAACTTGTCTAAACAGTTGAACCTTAGCAAACTATATACAAATCACAGCCTGCGAGCTACCACCATAACTTTGCTTGACAATAAAGGTTTTGAGGCAAGGCACATACTGTCTATTTCCGGCCATAAGACTGAATCAAGTATCAGAAACTACAGAAGGACTGATGACACCCACAAGAGGAAGATCACCAAAGCCTTAAGTGACACAATAATAGGTATGGAATAAACTTAAAATTATAGGGCTTATCAATATAAATATTACAATGAATTCATTAGCAATGTACATATATTTTAGAATAAATATTGAACACAGTATTTTAATGCAACACCCATGCATGTTTCGATTGTTTACATTATTAAATCTCATCATGTAGTGTTTGTTTGAAAACAGAAGTATTTTTAGGGGTCCGTGTTTCTCATTTGTTTTTATAGTTTTATGTCACTCATTGTATTATATATATATAGATAACCTGTAAAACATACCAAAATGTAAATATATAAATCACTGGAAAAAATAACTTAATTCTTTTGTTTTGCAGGACATGCCTCTGCCAGCAAAAAAGGATGTGAGATGGGACCATCAGTTGACAAACTAATTAACCCTGTCAGACATGATACTTCATGTATTGATGATGACAGTCATGTTGAGAATACTTCAGGTACTAAAATTAACATTTAGATATGTATAAAGTACATCATTCGTGCATTTTTATTGTTAATTATATATTTCAATGATTGAACATTTACTAGAAAATTAAAAATGTGAAAGATTACACATAAGCAGCCTTCCTAAATTGAAACTATATCTGAATTAATCAATGTTTCAATATATTAGTGAAACATGTATGTTTCTAAAGACAAATACTTGTATAAGGTACATACAAAAAAATGTACATGTATAAGTTTTTAAAAAAATGCCTGAATACATCAAAAACAAACAAACAAACAAACAAAAACAGAAAGACAACAGAGATCATTGACAGAATTGTTGCACATATACATTTATTTATCATTGTTTATAGAGTATAGAAATTAAATGTTAACGTTAGATGCAAGATTAGAACTTTTTATGTGAAACCTGAAAAAATGTAACAAAAGGTTTGCATATTCACTTGAAATTACCAAAAATAGTTTTATTTGTTGTATTTAATTTATTTTTATGTATTTTTATATATTTCAGAGCCGGTCGTGAAGCACAGCAGTGGTAAAACTGATATTGAATTTGAAAATATGGATTTCCTTGAACTGACATCATCTCGGGAACTTTTATTATTTGAAGCTGTTTGTAATGTTTCTTCAGATGTGCCGATTGTGCAAAGTGAACCAACTCGTACTGTTGTTAATACAACTAGACATGTGGAACACAAAACGTCGACAGTTTTAGCAGATAAAACAAACTTCCATATTCATTACCATTAATGGATTTAATTCATATGAAAACTCATGATTTGTTATTGTTAACTGTTTTGAAAAATACAATTTAATTACTTTATTCTGATCTCTCTATCTCAAAACTTTGAAAGTACAAAAATGTGCATCCCAAAACTACTATTAGGTAATAAAACAGTTATCATGTGTAGCCAGGCAATAGATAGACCAAATTTTTTTCCCTCGGTACTGGGAACAGCTCAAGTGTTCTATTGCCCTCAGCCGTTGGCTTCGGGCAATAGAACACTTGAGCTGTTCCCAGTACATTGGGAAAAATATTCTGGTCTATTGCCTGGCTACACATTAAATAACTGTATACTATATCACTACTGCCATCTATATCACTACTGTCATCTATATCACTACTGCGATTGTGAAATGTAGAAGGGCAATAAAAAGCGCAGTTCCTTTGCTTTACTTTTTGTTTAAGTGTAATGATCCTCGTGTTCATTTACATCAATGTCCTTTCTTACTGATTTGTTTCGAACGTTCGACCTCCAACTGACAAAATATGTACTGAAAGAGGCGTAAAGTAGACTTTGGAAAATTTTAAGATACAATAGGTATTACAGCCCCGGTGTCGTATAGTAAACCTTCCGCATAGCAAACTTTCCCCCGGAAGGTTTACTATATAGCAAACATTCCCCAACGGAATATTTGCTATATAGTAAACCTTCTCCCCGGATACTTTACTATATAGTAAATATTCCCCCTCTAATGTCTGCCTGATACACTAGTGTCTTACCTAGCCACTATATATAATTATATCACCTTATACCTCTAATGTCTGCCTCATACACTAGTGTCTTACCTAGCCATTATATATAATTATATCATCTTATACCTACAATGTCTGCCTCATACACTAGTGTTTTTCCTAGCCACTATATATAATTATATCATCTTATACCTACAATGTCTGCCTCATACACTAGTGTCTTACCTAGCCACTATATATAATTATATCATCTTATACCTCTAATGTGTGACTCATACACTAGTGTCTTACCTAGTCAATATATATAATTATATAATTTTATACCTCTAATGTCTGCCTCATACACTAGTGTCTTACCTAGCCACTATATATAATTATATCATCTTATACCTACAATGTCTGCCTCATACACTAATGTCTTACCTAGCCACTATATATAATTATATCATCTTATACCTACAATGTCTGCCTCATACACTAGTATCTTACCTAGCCACTATATATAATTATATCATCTTATACCTCTAATGTCTGCCTCATACACTAGTGTCTTACCTAGCCACTATATATAATTATATCATCTTATACCTCTAATGTCTGCCTCATACACTAGTGTCTTACCTAGCCACTATATATAATTATATCACCTTATACCTCTAATGTCTGCCGCATACACTAGTGTCTTACCTAGCCACTATATATAATCATATCACCGTATACCTACAATGTCTGCCTCACACACTAGTGTCTTACCTAGCCACTATATATAATTATATCATCTTATACCTCTAATGTCTGCCTCATACACTAGTGTCTCACCTAGCCACTATATATAATTATATCACCTTATACCTCCAATGTCTGCCTCATACACTAGTGTCTTACCTATCCACTATATATGATTATATCATCTTATACCTCTAATGTCTGCCGCATACACTAGTGTCTTACCTAGCCACTATATATAATTATATCATCTTATACCTACAATGTCTGCCTCATACACTAGTGTCTCACCTAGCCACTATATATAATTATATCACCTTATACCTCTTATGTCTGCCTCATACACTAGTGTCTTACCTAGTCACTATATATAATTATATCATATTATACCTCTAATGTATGCCTCATACACTAGTGTCTTACCTAGCCACTATATATAATTATATCATCTTATACCTACAATGTCTGCCTCATACACTAGTGTCTTACCTAGCCACTATATATAATTATATCATCTTATACCTCTAATGTCTGCCTGATACACTAGTGTCTTACCTAGCCACTATATATAAATATATCACCTTATACCTCTAATGTCTGCCTCATACACTAGTGTCTTACCTAGCCACTATATATAATTATATCATCTTATACCTACAATGTCTGCCTCATACACTAGTGTCTTACCTAGCCACTATATATAATTATATCATCTTATACCTCTAATGTCTGCCTGATACACTAGTATCTTACCTAGCCACTATATATAATTATATCATCTTATATCTCTAATGACTGCCTCATAAACTAGTGTCTTACCTAGCCACTATATATAATTATATCATCTTATACCTCTAATGTCTGCCTCATACACTAGTGTCTTACCTAGCCACTATATATAATTATATCACCTTATACCTCTAATGTCTGCCGCATACACTAGTGTCTTACCTAGCCACTATATATAATTATATCATCTTATACCTACAATGTCTGCCTCATACACTAGTGTCTTACCAAGCCACTATATATAATTATATCATCTTGTACCTCTAATGTCTGCCTGATACACTAGTGTCTTACCTAGCCACTATATATAATTATATCATCTTATACCTCTAATGTCTGCCTCATACACTAGTGTCTTACCTAGCCACTATATATAATTATATCATCTTATACCTCTAATGTCTGCCTGATACACTAGTGTCTTACCTAGCCACTATATATAAATATATCACCTTATACCTCTAATGTCTGCCTCATACACTAGTGTCTTACCTAGCCACTATATATAATTATATCACCTTATACCTCTAATGTCTGCCGCATACACTAGTGTCTTACCTAGCCACTATATATAATCATATCACCGTATACCTACAATGTCTGCCTCACACACTAGTGTCTTACCTAGCCACTATATATAATTATATCATCTTATACCTCTAATGTCTGCCTCATACACTAGTGTCTCACCTAGCCACTATATATAATTATATCACCTTATACCTCCAATGTCTGCCTCATACACTAGTGTCTTACCTATCCACTATATATGATTATATCATCTTATACCTCTAATGTCTGCCGCATACACTAGTGTCTTACCTAGCCACTATATATAATTATATCATCTTATACCTCTAATGTCTGCCTCATACACTAGTGTCTCACCTAGCCACTATATATAATTATATCACCTTATACCTCTTATGTCTGCCTCATACACTAGTGTCTTACCTAGTCACTATATATAATTATATCATATTATACCTCTAATGTATGCCTCATACACTAGTGTCTTACCTAGCCACTATATATAATTATATCATCTTATACCTACAATGTCTGCCTCATACACTAGTGTCTTACCTAGCCACTATATATAATTATATCATCTTATACCTCTAATGTCTGCCTGATACACTAGTGTCTTACCTAGCCACTATATATAAATATATCACCTTATACCTCTAATGTCTGCCTCATACACTAGTGTCTTACCTAGCCACTATATATAATTATATCATCTTATACCTACAATGTCTGCCTCATACACTAGTGTCTTACCTAGCCACTATATATAATTATATCATCTTATACCTCTAATGTCTGCCTGATACACTAGTATCTTACCTAGCCACTATATATAATTATATCATCTTATATCTCTAATGACTGCCTCATAAACTAGTGTCTTACCTAGCCACTATATATAATTATATCATCTTATACCTCTAATGTCTGCCTCATACACTAGTGTCTTACCTAGCCACTATATATAATTATATCACCTTATACCTCTAATGTCTGCCGCATACACTAGTGTCTTACCTAGCCACTATATATAATTATATCATCTTATACCTACAATGTCTGCCTCATACACTAGTGTCTTACCTAGCCACTATATATAATTATATCATCTTGTACCTCTAATGTCTGCCTGATACACTAGTGTCTTACCTAGCCACTATATATAATTATATCATCTTATACCTCTAATGTCTGCCTCATACACTAGTGTCTTACCTAGCCACTATATATAATTATATCATCTTATACCTCTAATGTCTGCCTGATACACTAGTGTCTTACCTAGCCACTATATATAAATATATCACCTTATACCTCTAATGTCTGCCTCATACACTAGTGTCTTACATAGCCACTATATATAGGTATATCATCTTATACCTACAATGTCTGCCTCATACAATAGTGTCTTACCTAGCCACTATATATAATTATATCATCTTATACCTCTAATGTCTGCCTGATACACTAGTGTCTTACCTAGCCACTGTATATAATTATATCATCTTATATCTCTAATGTCTGCCTCATAAACTAGTGTCTTACCTAGCCACTATATATAATTATATCATCTTATACCTCTAATGTCTACCTCATACACTAGTGTCTTACCTAGCCACTACATATAATTATATCACCTTATACCTCTAATGTCTGCCGCATACACTAGTGTCTTACCTAGCCACTATATATAATTATATCATCTTATACCTACAATGTCTGCCTCATACACTAGTGTCTTACCTAGCCACTATATATAATTATATCATCTTATACCTCTAATGTCTGCCTCATACACTAGTGTCTTACCTAGCCACTATATATAATTATATAATCTTATACCTCTAATGTCTGCCTCATACTCTAGTTTCTTACCTAGCCACTATATATAATTATATCATCTTATACCTCTAATGTGTGCCTCATACACTAGTGTCTTACCTAGCCACTATATATAATTATATCACCTTATATCTCTAATGTCTGCCTCATACACTAGTGTCTTACCTAGCCACTATATATAATTATATCATCTTATACCTCTAATGTCTGCCTCATACACTAGTGTCTCACCTAGCCACTAAATATAATTATATCACCTTATATCTACAATGTCTACCTCACACACTAGTGTCTTACCTAGCCACTATATATAATTATATCATCTTATACCTCTAATGTCTGCCTCATACACTAGTGTCTTACCTAGCCACTATATATAATTATATCACCTTATACCTCTAATGTCTGCCTCATACACTAGTGTCTTACCTAGCCACTATATATAATTATATCATCTTATACCTCTAATGTCTGCCTCATACACTAGTGTCTCACCTAGCCACTAAATATAATTATATCACCTTATATCTACAATGTCTACCTCACACACTAGTGTCTTACCTAGCCACTATATATAATTATATCATCTTATACCTCTAATGTCTGCCTCATACACTAGTGTCTCACCTAGCCACTTTATATAATTATATCACCTTATACCTCTAATGTCTGCCTCATACACTAGTGTCTTACCTAGCCACTATATATAATTATATCATCTTATACCTACAATGTCTGCCTCATACACTAGTGTCTTACCTAGCCGCTATATATAATTATATCATCTTATACCTCTAATGTCTGCCTCATACTCTAGTGTCTTACCTAGCCACTATATATAATTATATCATCTTATACCTCTAATGTCTGCCTCATACACTAGTGTCTCACCTAGCCACTATATATAATTATATCATCTTATACCTCTAATGTCTGCCTCATACACTAGTGTCTTACCTAGCCACTATATATAATTATATCATCTTATACCTCTAATGTCTGCCTCATACTCTAGTGTCTTACCTAGCCACTATATATAATTATATCACCTTATACCTCTAATGTCTGCCTCATACACTAGTGTCTTACCTAGCCACTATATATAATTATATCATCTTATACCTCTAATGTCTGCCTCATACACTAGTGTCTTACCTAGCCACTATATATAATTATATCATCTTATACCTCTAATGTCTGCCTCATACACTAGTGTTTTACCTAGCCACTATATATAATTATATCACATTATACCTCTAATGTCTTCCTCATACACTAGTGTCTTACCTAGCCGCTATATATAATTATATCATCTTATACCTCTAATGTCTGCCGCATACACTAGTGTCTTACCTAGCCACTATATATAATTCTATCATCTTATACCTACAATGTCTGCCTCATACACTAGTATCTTACCTAGCCACTATATATAATTATGTCATCTTATACCTCTAATGTCTACCTCATACACTAGTATCTTACCTAGCCACTATATATAATTATATCACCTTATACCTCTAATGTCTGCCTCATACACTAGTGTCTTACCTAGCAGCTATATATAATGATATCATCTTATACCTCTAATGTCTGCCTCATACACTAGTGTCTTACCTAGACACTATATATAATTCTATCATCTTATACCTACAATGTCTGCCTCATACACTAGTATCTTACCTAGCCACTATATATAATTATATCATCTTATACCTCTAATGTCTGCCTGATACACTAGTGTCTTACCTAGCCGCTATATATAATTATATCATCTTATACCTACAATGTCTGCCTCATACACTAGTATCTTACCTAGCCACTATATATAATTATATCATCGTATACCTCTAATGTCTGCCTCATACTATAGTGTCTTACCTAGCCACTATATATAATTATATCATCTTATACCTCTAATGTCTGCCTCATACACTAGTGTCTTACCTAGCCACTATATATAATTATATCATCTTATACCTCTAATGTCTGCCTCATACACTAGTGTCTTACCTAGCCACTATATATAATTATATCACATTATACCTCTAATGTCTTCCTCATACACTAGTGTCTTACCTAGCCGCTATATATAATTATATCATCTTATACCTCTAATGTCTGCCGCATACACTAGTGTCTTACCTAGCCACTATATATAATTATATCATCTTATACCTACAATGTCTGCCTCATACACTAGTATCTTACCTAGCCACTATATATAATTATATCATCTTATACCTCTAATGTCTGCCTCATACACTAGTGTCTTACCTAGCCACTATATATAATTATATCATCTTATACCTCTAAAGTCTGCCTCATACACTAGTGTCTTACCTAGCCACTATATATAATTATATCATCTTATACCTCTAATGTCTGCCTCATACACTAGTGTCTTACCTAGCCACTATATATAATTATATCACATTATACCTCTAATGTCTTCCTCATACACTAGTGTCTTACCTAGCCGCTATATATAATTATATCATCTTATACCTCTAATGTCTGCCGCATACACTAGTGTCTTACCTAGCCACTATATATAATTCTATCATCTTATACCTACAATGTCTGCCTCATACACTAGTATCTTACCTAGCCACTATATATAATTATATCACCTTATACCTCTAATGTCTGCCTCATACACTAGTGTCTTACCTAGCCACTATATATAATTATATCACCTTATACCTCTAATGTCTGCCTCATACACTAGTGTCTTACCTAGCAGCTATATATAATTATATCATCTTATACCTCTAATGTCTGCCGCATACACTAGTGTCTTACCTAGCCACTATATATAATTCTATCATCTTACACCTACAATGTCTCCCTCATACACTAGTATCTTACCTAGCCACTATATATAATTATATCATCTTATACTTCTAATGTCTGCCTCATACACTAGTGTCTTACCTAGCCGCTATATATAATTATATCATCTTATACCTACAATGTCTGCCTCATACACTAGTATCTTACCTAGCCACTATATATAATTATATCATCTTATACCTCTAATGTCTGCCTCATACACTAGTGTCTTACCTAGCCACTATATATAATTATATCATCTTATACCTCTAATGTCTGCCTCATACACTAGTGTCTTACCTAGCAGCTATATATAATTATATCATCTTATACCTCTAATGTCTGCCTCATACACTAGTGTCTTACCTAGCCACTATATATAATTCTATCATCTTATACCTACAATGTCTGCCTCATACACTAGTATCTTACCTAGCCACTATATATAATTATATCATCTTATACCTCTAATGTCTGCCTCATACACTAGTGTCTTACCTAGCCGCTATATATAATTATATCATCTTATACCTCTAATGTCTGCCTCATACACTAGTGTCTTACCTAGCCACTATATATAATTCTATCATCTTATACCTACAATGTCTGCCTCATACACTAGTGTCTTACCTAGCCACTATATAGAATTATATCATCTTATACCTCTAATGTCTGCTTCATACACTAGTGTCTTACCTAGCCGCTATATATAATTATATCATCTTATACCTCTAATGTCTGCCTCATACACTAGTGTCTTACCTAACCACTATATATTATTATATCACCTTATACCTCTAATGTCTGCCTCATACACTAGTGTCTTACCTAGCCACTATATATAATTATATCATCTTATACCTCTAATGTCTGCCTCATACACTAGTGTCTTACCTAGCCGCTATATATAAATATATCATCTTATACCTCTAATGTCTGCCTCATACACTAGTGTCTTACCTAGCCACTATATATAATTATATCATCTTATACCTCTAATGTCTGCCTCATACACTAGTGTCTTACCTAGCCACTATATATAATTATATCATCTTATACCTACAATGTCTGCCTCATACACTAGTGTCTTACCTAGCAGCTATATATAATTATATCATCTTATACCTCTAATGTCTGCCTCATACAATAGTGTCTTACCTAGCCACTATATATAATTATATCATCTTATACCTCTAATGTCTGCCTCATACACTAGTGTCTTACCTAGCCACTATATATAATTATATCATCTTATACCTCTAATGTCTGCCTCATACACTAGTGTCTCACCTAGCCACTATATATAATTATATCATCTTATACCTCTAATGTCTGCCTCAAACACTAGTGTCTTACCTAGCCACTATATATAATTATATCACCTTATACATAAAATGTCTGCCTCACACACTAGTGTCTTACCTAGCCACTATATATAATTATATCATCTTATACCTCTAATGTCTGCATCATACACTAGTGTCTTACCTAGCCACTATATATAATTATATCACCTTATACCTCTAATGTCTGCTTCATACACTAGTGTCTCACGTAGCCACTATATATAATTATATCATCTTATACCTCTAATGTCTGCCTCATACACTAGTGTCTTACCTAGCCACTATATATAATTATATCATCTTATACCTCTAATGTCTGCCTCATACACTAGTGTCTTACCTAGCCACTATATATAATTATATCACCTTATACCTCTAATGTCTGCCTCATACACTAGTGTCTTACTTAGCCACTATATATAATTATATCATCTTATACCTACAATGTCTGCCTAATACACCAGTATCTTACGTAGCCACTATATATAATTATATCATCTTATACCTCTAATGTCTGCCTCATACACTAGTGTCTTACCTAGCCACTATATATAATTATATCATCTTATACCTCTAATGTCTGCCTCATACACTAGTGTCTTACCTAGCCACTATATATAATCATATCACATTATACCTCTAATGTCTTCCTCATACACTAGTGTCTTACCTAGCCGCTATATATAATTATATCATCTTATACCTCTAATGTCTGCAGCATACACTAGTGTCTTACCTAGCCACTATATATAATTCTATCATCTTATACCTACAATGTCTGCCTCATACACTAGTATCTTACCTAGCCACTATATATAATTATATCACCTTATACCTCTAATGTCTGCCTCATACACTAGTGTCTTACCTAGCCACTATATATAATTATATCACCTTATACCTCTAATGTCTGCCTCATACACTAGTGTCTTACCTAGCAGCTATATATAATTATGTCATCTTATACCTCTAATGTCTGTCTCATACACTAGTGTCTTACCTAGCCGCTATATATAAATATATCATCTTATACCTCTAATGTCTGCCTCATACACTAGTGTCTTACCTAGCCACTATATATAATTATATCATCTTATACCTCTAATGTCTGCCTCATACACTAGTGTCTTACCTAGCCACTATATATAATTATATCATCTTATACCTACAATGTCTGCCTCATACACTAGTGTCTTACCTAGCCGCTATATATAATTATATCATCTTATACCTCTAATGTCTGCCTCATACACTAGTGTCTCACCTAGCCACTATATATAATTATATCATCTTATACCTCTAATGTCTGCCTCAAACACTAGTGTCTTACCTAGCCACTATATATAATTATATCACCTTATACATACAATGTCTGCCTCACACACTAGTGTCTTACCTAGCCACTATATATAATTATATCATCTTATACCTCTAATGTCTGCATCATACACTAGTGTCTTACCTAGCCACTATATATAATTATATCACCTTATACCTCTAATGTCTGCTTCATACACTAGTGTCTCACGTAGCCACTATATATAATTATATCATCTTATACCTCTAATGTCTGCCTCATACACTAGTGTCTTACCTAGCCACTATATATAATTATATCATCTTATACCTCTAATGTCTGCCTCATACACTAGTGTCTTACCTAGCCACTATATATAATTATATCACCTTATACCTCTAATGTCTGCCTCATACACTAGTGTCTTACCTAGCCACTATATATAATTATATCATCTTATACCTACAATGTCTGCCTAATACACTAGTGTCTTACCTAGCCGCTATGTATAATTATATCATCTTATACCTCTTATGTCTGCCTCAAACACTAGTGTCTTACCTAGCCACTATATATAATTATATCACCTTATACCTACAATGTCTGCCTCACACACTAGTGTCTTACCTAGCCACTATATATAATTATATCATCTTATACCTCTAATGTCTGCATCATACACTAGTGTCTTACCTAGCCACTATATATAATTCTATCATCTTATACCTACAATGTCTGCCTCATACACTAGTATCTTACCTAGCCACTATATATAACTATATCATCTTATACCTCTAATGTCTGCCTCATACAATAGTGTCTTACCTAGCCACTATATATAATTATATCATCTTATACCTCTAATGTCTGCCTCATACACTAGTGTCTTACCTAGCCGCTATATATAATTATATCATCTTATACCTCTAATGTCTGCCTCATACACTAGTGTCTTACCTAGCCACTATATATAATTATATCATCTTATACCTCTAATGTCTGCCTCATACACTAGTGTCTTACCTAGCCACTATATATAATTATATCATCTTATACCTACAATGTCTGCCTCATACACTAGTGTCTTACCTAGCCGCTATGTATAATTATATCATCTTATACCTCTAATGTCTGCCTCATACAATAGTGTCTTACCTAGCCACTATATATAATTATATCATCTTATACCTCTAATGTCTGCCTCATACACTAGTGTCTTACCTAGCCACTATATATAATTATATCATCTTATACCTCTAATGTCTGCCTCATACACTAGTGTCTCACCTAGCCACTATATATAATTATATCATCTTATACCTCTAATGTCTGCCTCAAACACTAGTGTCTTACCTAGCCACTATATATAATTATATCACCTTATACCTACAATGTCTGCCTCACACACTAGTGTCTTACCTAGCCACTATATATAATTATATCATCTTATACCTCTAATGTCTGCATCATACACTAGTGTCTTACCTAGCCACTATATATAATTATATCACCTTATACCTCTAATGTCTGCTTCATACACTAGTGTCTCACGTAGCCACTATATATAATTATATCATCTTATACCTCTAATGTCTGCCTCATACACTAGTGTCTTACCTAGCCACTATATATAATTATATCATCTTATACCTCTAATGTCTGCCTCATACACTAGTGTCTTACCTAGCCACTATATATAATTATATCACCTTATACCTCTAATGTCTGCCTCATACACTAGTGTCTTACCTAGCCACTATATATAATTATATCATCTTATACCTCTAATGTCTGCCTCATACACTAGTGTCTTACCTAGCCACTATATATAATTATATCATCTTATACCTCTAATGTCTGCCTCATACACTAGTGTCTTACCTAGCCACTATATATAATTATATCACCTTATACCTCTAATGTCTGCCTCATACACTAGTGTCTTACCTAGCCACTATATATAATTATATCATCTTATACCTACAATGTCTGCCTAATACACTAGTGTCTTACCTAGCCGCTATGTATAATTATATCATCTTATACCTCTTATGTCTGCCTCAAACACTAGTGTCTTACCTAGCCACTATATATAATTATATCACCTTATACCTACAATGTCTGCCTCACACACTAGTGTCTTACCTAGCCACTATATATAATTATATCATCTTATACCTCTAATGTCTGCATCATACACTAGTGTCTTACCTAGCCACTATATATAATTCTATCATCTTATACCTACAATGTCTGCCTCATACACTAGTATCTTACCTAGCCACTATATATAACTATATCATCTTATACCTCTAATGTCTGCCTCATACAATAGTGTCTTACCTAGCCACTATATATAATTATATCATCTTATACCTCTAATGTCTGCCTCATACACTAGTGTCTTACCTAGCCGCTATATATAATTATATCATCTTATACCTCTAATGTCTGCCTCATACACTAGTGTCTTACCTAGCCACTATATATAATTATATCATCTTATACCTCTAATGTCTGCCTCATACACTAGTGTCTTACCTAGCCACTATATATAATTATATCATCTTATACCTACAATGTCTGCCTCATACACTAGTGTCTTACCTAGCCGCTATGTATAATTATATCATCTTATACCTCTAATGTCTGCCTCATACAATAGTGTCTTACCTAGCCACTATATATAATTATATCATCTTATACCTCTAATGTCTGCCTCATACACTAGTGTCTTACCTAGCCACTATATATAATTATATCATCTTATACCTCTAATGTCTGCCTCATACACTAGTGTCTCACCTAGCCACTATATATAATTATATCATCTTATACCTCTAATGTCTGCCTCAAACACTAGTGTCTTACCTAGCCACTATATATAATTATATCACCTTATACCTACAATGTCTGCCTCACACACTAGTGTCTTACCTAGCCACTATATATAATTATATCATCTTATACCTCTAATGTCTGCATCATACACTAGTGTCTTACCTAGCCACTATATATAATTATATCACCTTATACCTCTAATGTCTGCTTCATACACTAGTGTCTCACGTAGCCACTATATATAATTATATCATCTTATACCTCTAATGTCTGCCTCATACACTAGTGTCTTACCTAGCCACTATATATAATTATATCATCTTATACCTCTAATGTCTGCCTCATACACTAGTGTCTTACCTAGCCACTATATATAATTATATCACCTTATACCTCTAATGTCTGCCTCATACACTAGTGTCTTACCTAGCCACTATATATAATTATATCATCTTATACCTACAATGTCTGCCTAATACACTAGTATCTTACGTTGCCACTATATATAATTATATCATCTTATACCTCTAATGTCTGCCTCATACACTAGTGTCTTACCTAGCCACTATATATAATTATATCATCTTATACCTCTAATGTCTGCCTCATACACTAGTGTCTTACCTAGCCACTATATATAATTATATCATCTTATACCTCTAATGTCTGCCTCATACACTAGTGTCTTACCTAGACACTATATATAATTATATCATCTTATACCTCTAATGTCTGCCTCATACACTAGTGTCTTACCTAGCCGCTATATATAATTATATCATCTTATACCTCTAATGTCTGCCTCATAAACTAGTGTCTTACCTAGCCACTATATATAATTATATCATCTTATACCTACAATGTCTGCCTCATACACTAGTATCTTACCTAGCCACTATATATAATTATATCATCTTATACCTCTAATGTCTGCCTCTTTCACTAGTGTCTTACCTAGCCATTATATATAATTATATCACCTTATACCTCTAATGTCTGCCTCATACATTAGTGTCTTACCTAGCCGCTATATATAATTATATCATCTTATACCTCTAATGTCTGCCTCATACACTAGTGTCTTACCTAGCCACTATATATAATTCTATCATCTTATACCTACAATGTCTGCCTCATACACTAGTATCTTACCTAGCCACTATATATAATTATATCATCTTATACCTCTAATGTCTGCCTCATACACTAGTGTCTTACCTAGCCGCTATATATAAATATATCATCTTATACCTCTAATGTCTGCCTCATACACTAGTGTCTTACCTAGCCACTATATATAATTCTATCATCTTATACCTACAATGTCTGCCTCATACACTAGTATCTTACCTAGCCACTATATATAACTATATCATCTTATACCTCTAATGTCTGCCTCATACAATAGTGTCTTACCTAGCCACTATATATAATTATATCATCTTATACCTCTAATGTCTGCCTCATACACTAGTGTCTTACCTAGCCACTATATATAATTATATCATCTTATACCTCTAATGTCTGCCTCATACACTAGTGTCTTACCTAGCCACTATATATAATTATATCATCTTATACCTCTAATGTCTGCCTCATACACTAGTGTCTCACCTAGCCACTATATATAATTATATCATCTTATACCTCTAATGTCTGCCTCATACACTAGTGTCTTACCTAGCCACTATATATAATTATATCACCTTATACCTCTAATGTCTGCCTCACACACTAGTGTCTTACCTAGCCACTATATATAATTATATCATCTTATACCTCTAATGTCTGCGTCATACACTAGTGTCTTACCTAGCCACTATATATAATTATATCACCTTATACCTCTAATGTCTGCTTCATACACTAGTGTCTCACCTAGCCACTATATATAATTATATCACCTTATACCTCTAATGTCTGCCTCATACACTAGTGTCTTACCTAGCCACTATATATAATTATATCATCTTATACCTCTAATGTCTGCCTCATACACTAGTGTCTTACTTAGCCACTATATATAATTATATCATCTTATACCTCTAATGTCTGCATCATACACTAGTTTCTTACCTAGCCACTATATATAATTATATCACCTTATACCTCTAATGGCTGCCTCATACACTAGTGTCTCACCTAGCCACTATATATAATTATATCACCTTATACCTCTAATGTCTGCCTCATACACTAGTGTCTCACCTAGCCACTATATATAATTATATCATCTTATATCTACAATGTCTGCATCATACACTAGTGTCTTACCTAGCCACTATATATAATTATATCATCTTATATCTCTAATGTCTGCCTCATACACTAGTGTCTTACCTAGCCACTATATATAATTATATCATCTTATACCTACAATGTCTGCCTCATACACTAGTGCCTTACCTAGCCACTATATATAATTATATCATCTTATACCTCTAATGTCTACCTCATACTCTAGTGTCTTACCTAGCCACTATATATAATTATATCATCTTATACCTACAATGTCTGCCTCATACACTAGTGTCTCACCTAGCCACTATATATAATTATATCATCTTATACCTCTAATGTCTGTCTCATACACTGGTGTCTTACCTAGCCACTATATATAATTATATCATCTTATACCTCTAATGTCTGCCTCATACACTAGTGTGTTACCTAGCCACTATATATAATTATATCATCTTATACCTCTAATGTCTGCCTCATACACTAGTGTCTTACCTAGCCACTATATATAATTATATCATCTTATACCTCTAATGTCTGCCTCATACACTAGTGTCTTACCTAGCCACTATATATAATTATATCATCTTATACCTCTAATGTCTGCCTCATACACTAGTGTCTTACCTAGCCACTATATATAATTATATCATCTTATACCTCTAATGTCTGCCTCATACACTAGTGTCTTACCTAGACACTATATATAATTATATCATCTTATACCTCTAATGTCTGCCTCATACACTAGTGTCTTACCTAGCCGCTATATATAATTATATCATCTTATACCTCTAATGTCTGCCTCATACACTAGTGTCTTACCTAGCCACTATATATAATTATATCACCTTATACCTCTAATGTCTGCCTCACACACTAGTGTCTTACCTAGCCACTATATATAATTATATCATCTTATACCTCTAATGTCTGCGTCATACACTAGTGTCTTACCTAGCCACTATATATAATTATATCACCTTATACCTCTAATGTCTGCTTCATACACTAGTGTCTCACCTAGCCACTATATATAATTATATCACCTTATACCTCTAATGTCTGCCTCATACACTAGTGTCTTACCTAGCCACTATATATAATTATATCATCTTATACCTCTAATGTCTGCCTCATACACTAGTGTCTTACTTAGCCACTATATATAATTATATCATCTTATACCTCTAATGTCTGCATCATACACTAGTTTCTTACCTAGCCACTATATATAATTATATCACCTTATACCTCTAATGGCTGCCTCATACACTAGTGTCTCACCTAGCCACTATATATAATTATATCACCTTATACCTCTAATGTCTGCCTCATACACTAGTGTCTCACCTAGCCACTATATATAATTATATCATCTTATATCTACAATGTCTGCATCATACACTAGTGTCTTACCTAGCCACTATATATAATTATATCATCTTATATCTCTAATGTCTGCCTCATACACTAGTGTCTTACCTAGCCACTATATATAATTATATCATCTTATACCTACAATGTCTGCCTCATACACTAGTGCCTTACCTAGCCACTATATATAATTATATCATCTTATACCTCTAATGTCTACCTCATACTCTAGTGTCTTACCTAGCCACTATATATAATTATATCATCTTATACCTACAATGTCTGCCTCATACACTAGTGTCTCACCTAGCCACTATATATAATTATATCATCTTATACCTCTAATGTCTGTCTCATACACTGGTGTCTTACCTAGCCACTATATATAATTATATCATCTTATACCTCTAATGTCTGCCTCATACACTAGTGTGTTACCTAGCCACTATATATAATTATATCATCTTATACCTCTAATGTCTGCCTCATACACTAGTGTTTTACCTAGCCACTATATATAATTATATCATCTTATACCTCTAATGTCTGCCTCATACACTAGTGTCTTACCTAGCCACTATATATAATTATATCATCTTATACCTCTAATGTCTGCCTCATACACTAGTGTCTTACCTAGCCACTATATATAATTATATCATCTTATACCTCTAATGTCTGCCTCATACACTAGTGTCTTACCTAGACACTATATATAATTATATCATCTTATACCTCTAATGTCTGCCTCATACACTAGTGTCTTACCTAGCCGCTATATATAATTATATCATCTTATACCTCTAATGTCTGCCTCATACACTAGTATCTTACCTAGCCACTATATATAATTATATCATCTTATACCTCTAATGTCTGCCTCTTTCACTAGTGTCTTACCTAGCCATTATATATAATTATATCACCTTATACCTCTAATGTCTGCCTCATACATTAGTGTCTTACCTAGCCGCTATATATAATTATATCATCTTATACCTCTAATGTCTGCCTCATACACTAGTGTCTTACCTAGCCACTATATATAATTCTATCATCTTATACCTACAATGTCTGCCTCATACACTAGTATCTTACCTAGCCACTATATATAATTATATCATCTTATACCTCTAATGTCTGCCTCATACACTAGTGTCTTACCTAGCCGCTATATATAAATATATCATCTTATACCTCTAATGTCTGCCTCATACACTAGTGTCTTACCTAGCCACTATATATAATTCTATCATCTTATACCTACAATGTCTGCCTCATACACTAGTATCTTACCTAGCCACTATATATAACTATATCATCTTATACCTCTAATGTCTGCCTCATACAATAGTGTCTTACCTAGCCACTATATATAATTATATCATCTTATACCTCTAATGTCTGCCTCATACACTAGTGTCTTACCTAGCCACTATATATAATTATATCATCTTATACCTCTAATGTCTGCCTCATACACTAGTGTCTTACCTAGCCACTATATATAATTATATCATCTTATACCTCTAATGTCTGCCTCATACACTAGTGTCTCACCTAGCCACTATATATAATTATATCATCTTATACCTCTAATGTCTGCCTCATACACTAGTGTCTTACCTAGCCACTATATATAATTATATCACCTTATACCTCTAATGTCTGCCTCACACACTAGTGTCTTACCTAGCCACTATATATAATTATATCATCTTATACCTCTAATGTCTGCGTCATACACTAGTGTCTTACCTAGCCACTATATATAATTATATCACCTTATACCTCTAATGTCTGCCTCATACACTAGTGTCTTACCTAGCAGCTATATATAATTATATCATCTTATACCTCTAATGTCTGCCTCATACACTAGTGTCTTACCTAGCCACTATATATAATTATATCATCTTATACCTCTAATGTCTGCCTCATACACTAGTGTCTTACCTAGCCACTATATATAATTATATCATCTTATACCTCTAATGTCTGCCTCATACACTAGTGTCTTACCTAGACACTATATATAATTATATCATCTTATACCTCTAATGTCTGCCTCATACACTAGTGTCTTACCTAGCCGCTATATATAATTATATCATCTTATACCTCTAATGTCTGCCTCATACACTAGTGTCTTACCTAGCCACTATATATAATTATATCACCTTATACCTCTAATGTCTGCCTCACACACTAGTGTCTTACCTAGCCACTATATATAATTATATCATCTTATACCTCTAATGTCTGCCTCATACACTAGTGTTTTACCTAGCCACTATATATAATTATATCATCTTATACCTCTAATGTCTGCCTCATACACTAGTGTCTTACCTAGCCACTATATATAATTATATCATCTTATACCTCTAATGTCTGCCTCATACACTAGTGTCTTACCTAGCCACTATATATAATTATATCATCTTATACCTCTAATGTCTGCCTCATACACTAGTGTCTTACCTAGACACTATATATAATTATATCATCTTATACCTCTAATGTCTGCCTCATACACTAGTGTCTTACCTAGCCGCTATATATAATTATATCATCTTATACCTCTAATGTCTGCCTCATACACTAGTGTCTTACCTAGCCACTATATATAATTATATCATCTTATACCTACAATGTCTGCCTCATACACTAGTATCTTACCTAGCCACTATATATAATTATATCATCTTATACCTCTAATGTCTGCCTCTTTCACTAGTGTCTTACCTAGCCATTATATATAATTATATCACCTTATACCTCTAATGTCTGCCTCATACATTAGTGTCTTACCTAGCCGCTATATATAATTATATCATCTTATACCTCTAATGTCTGCCTCATACACTAGTGTCTTACCTAGCCACTATATATAATTCTATCATCTTATACCTACAATGTCTGCCTCATACACTAGTATCTTACCTAGCCACTATATATAATTATATCATCTTATACCTCTAATGTCTGCCTCATACACTAGTGTCTTACCTAGCCGCTATATATAAATATATCATCTTATACCTCTAATGTCTGCCTCATACACTAGTGTCTTACCTAGCCACTATATATAATTCTATCATCTTATACCTACAATGTCTGCCTCATACACTAGTATCTTACCTAGCCACTATATATAACTATATCATCTTATACCTCTAATGTCTGCCTCATACAATAGTGTCTTACCTAGCCACTATATATAATTATATCATCTTATACCTCTAATGTCTGCCTCATACACTAGTGTCTTACCTAGCCACTATATATAATTATATCATCTTATACCTCTAATGTCTGCCTCATACACTAGTGTCTTACCTAGCCACTATATATAATTATATCATCTTATACCTCTAATGTCTGCCTCATACACTAGTGTCTCACCTAGCCACTATATATAATTATATCATCTTATACCTCTAATGTCTGCCTCATACACTAGTGTCTTACCTAGCCACTATATATAATTATATCACCTTATACCTCTAATGTCTGCCTCACACACTAGTGTCTTACCTAGCCACTATATATAATTATATCATCTTATACCTCTAATGTCTGCGTCATACACTAGTGTCTTACCTAGCCACTATATATAATTATATCACCTTATACCTCTAATGTCTGCCTCATACACTAGTGTCTTACCTAGCAGCTATATATAATTATATCATCTTATACCTCTAATGTCTGCCTCATACACTAGTGTCTTACCTAGCCACTATATATAATTATATCATCTTATACCTCTAATGTCTGCCTCATACACTAGTGTCTTACCTAGCCACTATATATAATTATATCATCTTATACCTCTAATGTCTGCCTCATACACTAGTGTCTTACCTAGACACTATATATAATTATATCATCTTATACCTCTAATGTCTGCCTCATACACTAGTGTCTTACCTAGCCGCTATATATAATTATATCATCTTATACCTCTAATGTCTGCCTCATACACTAGTGTCTTACCTAGCCACTATATATAATTATATCACCTTATACCTCTAATGTCTGCCTCACACACTAGTGTCTTACCTAGCCACTATATATAATTATATCATCTTATACCTCTAATGTCTGCGTCATACACTAGTGTCTTACCTAGCCACTATATATAATTATATCACCTTATACCTCTAATGTCTGCTTCATACACTAGTGTCTCACCTAGCCACTATATATAATTATATCACCTTATACCTCTAATGTCTGCCTCATACACTAGTGTCTTACCTAGCCACTATATATAATTATATCATCTTATACCTCTAATGTCTGCCTCATACACTAGTGTCTTACTTAGCCACTATATATAATTATATCATCTTATACCTCTAATGTCTGCATCATACACTAGTTTCTTACCTAGCCACTATATATAATTATATCACCTTATACCTCTAATGGCTGCCTCATACACTAGTGTCTCACCTAGCCACTATATATAATTATATCACCTTATACCTCTAATGTCTGCCTCATACACTAGTGTCTCACCTAGCCACTATATATAATTATATCATCTTATATCTACAATGTCTGCATCATACACTAGTGTCTTACCTAGCCACTATATATAATTATATCATCTTATATCTCTAATGTCTGCCTCATACACTAGTGTCTTACCTAGCCACTATATATAATTATATCATCTTATACCTACAATGTCTGCCTCATACACTAGTGCCTTACCTAGCCACTATATATAATTATATCATCTTATACCTCTAATGTCTACCTCATACTCTAGTGTCTTACCTAGCCACTATATATAATTATATCATCTTATACCTACAATGTCTGCCTCATACACTAGTGTCTCACCTAGCCACTATATATAATTATATCATCTTATACCTCTAATGTCTGTCTCATACACTGGTGTCTTACCTAGCCACTATATATAATTATATCATCTTATACCTCTAATGTCTGCCTCATACACTAGTGTGTTACCTAGCCACTATATATAATTATATCATCTTATACCTCTAATGTCTGCCTCATACACTAGTGTTTTACCTAGCCACTATATATAATTATATCATCTTATACCTCTAATGTCTGCCTCATACACTAGTGTCTTACCTAGCCACTATATATAATTATATCATCTTATACCTCTAATGTCTGCCTCATACACTAGTGTCTTACCTAGCCACTATATATAATTATATCATCTTATACCTCTAATGTCTGCCTCATACACTAGTGTCTTACCTAGACACTATATATAATTATATCATCTTATACCTCTAATGTCTGCCTCATACACTAGTGTCTTACCTAGCCGCTATATATAATTATATCATCTTATACCTCTAATGTCTGCCTCATACACTAGTGTCTTACCTAGCCACTATATATAATTATATCATCTTATACCTACAATGTCTGCCTCATACACTAGTATCTTACCTAGCCACTATATATAATTATATCATCTTATACCTCTAATGTCTGCCTCTTTCACTAGTGTCTTACCTAGCCATTATATATAATTATATCACCTTATACCTCTAATGTCTGCCTCATACATTAGTGTCTTACCTAGCCGCTATATATAATTATATCATCTTATACCTCTAATGTCTGCCTCATACACTAGTGTCTTACCTAGCCACTATATATAATTCTATCATCTTATACCTACAATGTCTGCCTCATACACTAGTATCTTACCTAGCCACTATATATAATTATATCATCTTATACCTCTAATGTCTGCCTCATACACTAGTGTCTTACCTAGCCGCTATATATAAATATATCATCTTATACCTCTAATGTCTGCCTCATACACTAGTGTCTTACCTAGCCACTATATATAATTCTATCATCTTATACCTACAATGTCTGCCTCATACACTAGTATCTTACCTAGCCACTATATATAACTATATCATCTTATACCTCTAATGTCTGCCTCATACAATAGTGTCTTACCTAGCCACTATATATAATTATATCATCTTATACCTCTAATGTCTGCCTCATACACTAGTGTCTTACCTAGCCACTATATATAATTATATCATCTTATACCTCTAATGTCTGCCTCATACACTAGTGTCTTACCTAGCCACTATATATAATTATATCATCTTATACCTCTAATGTCTGCCTCATACACTAGTGTCTCACCTAGCCACTATATATAATTATATCATCTTATACCTCTAATGTCTGCCTCATACACTAGTGTCTTACCTAGCCACTATATATAATTATATCACCTTATACCTCTAATGTCTGCCTCACACACTAGTGTCTTACCTAGCCACTATATATAATTATATCATCTTATACCTCTAATGTCTGCGTCATACACTAGTGTCTTACCTAGCCACTATATATAATTATATCACCTTATACCTCTAATGTCTGCTTCATACACTAGTGTCTCACCTAGCCACTATATATAATTATATCACATTATACCTCTAATGTCTGCCTCATACACTAGTGTCTTACCTAGCCACTATATATAATTATATCATCTTATACCTCTAATGTCTGCCTCATACACTAGTGTCTTACTTAGCCACTATATATAATTATATCATCTTATACCTCTAATGTCTGCATCATACACTAGTTTCTTACCTAGCCACTATATATAATTATATCACCTTATACCTCTAATGGCTGCCTCATACACTAGTGTCTCACCTAGCCACTATATATAATTATATCACCTTATACCTCTAATGTCTGCCTCATACACTAGTGTCTCACCTAGCCACTATATATAATTATATCATCTTATATCTACAATGTCTGCATCATACACTAGTGTCTTACCTAGCCACTATATATAATTATATCATCTTATATCTCTAATGTCTGCCTCATACACTAGTGTCTTACCTAGCCACTATATATAATTATATCATCTTATACCTACAATGTCTGCCTCATACACTAGTGCCTTACCTAGCCACTATATATAATTATATCATCTTATACCTCTAATGTCTGCCTCATACTCTAGTGTCTTACCTAGCCACTATATATAATTATATCATCTTATACCTACAATGTCTGCCTCATACACTAGTGTCTCACCTAGCCACTATATATAATTATATCATCTTATACCTCTAATGTCTGTCTCATACACTGGTGTCTTACCTAGCCACTATATATAATTATATCATCTTATACCTCTAATGTCTGCCTCATACACTAGTGTGTTACCTAGCCACTATATATAATTATATCATCTTATACCTCTAATGTCTGCCTCATACACTAGTGTCTTACCTAGCCACTATATATAATTATATCATCTTATACCTCTAATGTCTGCCTCATACACTAGTGTCTTACCTAGCCACTATATATAATTATATCATCTTATACCTCTAATGTCTGCCTCATACACTAGTGTCTTACCTAGCCACTATATATAATTATATCACCTTATACCTCTAATGTCTGCCTCATACACTAGTGTCTTACCTAGCCACTATATATAATTATATCATTTTATACCTCTAATGTCTGCCTCATACATTAGTGTCTTACCTAGCCACTATATATAATTCTATCATCTTATACCTACAATGTCTGCCTCATACACTAGTATCTTACCTAACCACTATATATAATTAGATCATCTTATACCTCTAATGTCTGCCTCATACACTAGTATCTTACCCAGCCACTATATATAATAATATCATCTTATACCTCTAATGTCTGCCTCATACACTAGTGTCTTACCTAGCCACTATATATAATTCTATCATCTTATACCTACAATGTCTGCCTCATACACTAGTATCTTACCTAGCCACTATATATAATTATATCATCTTATACCTCTAATGTCTGCCTTATACACTAGTGTCTTACCTAGCCGCTATATATAATTATATCATCTTATACCTCTAATGTCTGCCTCATACACTAGTGTCTTACCTAGCCACTATATATAATTCTATCATCTTATACCTACAATGTCTGCCTCATACACTAGTGTCTTACCTAGCCACTATATATAATTATATCATCTTATACCTCTAATGTCTGCCTCATACACTAGTGTCTTACCCAGCCACTATATATAATTATATCATCTTATACCTACAATGTCTGCCTCATACACTAGTGTCTTACCTAGCCACTATATATAATTATATCACCTTATACCTTTAATTTCTGCCTCATACACTAGTGTCTTACCTAGCCGCTATATATGATTATATCATCTTATACCTCTAATGTCTGCCTCATACACTAGTGTCTTACCTAGCCACTATATATAATTCTATCATCTTATACCTACAATGTCTGCCACATACACTAGTATCTTACCTAGCCATTATATATAATTATATCATCTTATACCTCTAATGTCTGCCTCATACACTAGTGTCTTACCTAGCCACTATATATAATTATATCACCTTATACCTCTAATGTCTGCCTCATACACTAGTGTCTTACCTAGCAGCTATATATAATTATATCATCTTATACCTCTAATGTCTGCCTCATACACTAGTGTCTTACCTAGCCACTATATATAATTATATCATCTTATACCTCTAATGTCTGCCTCATACACTAGTGTCTTACCTAGCCACTATATATAATTATATCATCTTATACCTACAATGTCTGCCTCATACAATAGTGTCTTATCTAGCCGCTATATATAATTATATCATCTTATACCTCTAATGTCTGCCTCATACACTAGTGTCTTACCTAGCCACTATATATAATTATATCATCTTATACCTACAATGTCTGCCTCATACACTAGTGTCTTATCTAGCCGCTATATATAATTATATCATCTTATACCTCTAATGTCTGCCTCATACACTAGTGTCTTACCTAGCCACTATATATAATTATATCATCTTATACCTCTAATGTCTGCCTCATACACTAGTGTCTTACCTAGCCACTATATAAATTATATCACCTTATACCTACAATGTCTGCCTCATACACTAGTGTCTTACCTAGCCACTATATATAATTATATCATCTTATACCTCTAATGTCTGCCTCATACACTAGTGTCTTACCTAGCCACTATATATAATTATATCACCTTATACCTACAATGTCTGCCTCATACACTAGTGTCTTACCTAGCCGCTATATATAAGTATATCATCTTATACCTACAATGTCTGCCTCATACTCTAGTGTCTTACCTAGCCACTATATATATCATCTTATACCTCTAATGTCTGCCTCATACTCTAGTGTCTTACCTAGCCACTATATATAATTATATCATCTTACACCTCCAATATCTGCCTCATACACTAGTGTCTTACCTAGCCACTATATATAATTATATCATCTTACACCTCCAATATCTGCCTCATACACTAGTGTCTTACATAGCCACTATATATAATTATATCATCTTACACCTCCAATATCTGCCTCATACACTAGTGTCTTACCTAGCCACTATATATAATTATATCATCTTACACCTCCAATGTCTGCCTCATGCCCATGCCTATGTTGTAGGATTGTGCATTAGGTCATGTGACTTAAGTAATTACTGTTAGTAAGAAAGAATATGGATGTAAATGAACATTCAATGAAAACAATACGACAACGTTAGAACAGACACGGAGGCACACCAACTTTACACTTTACCACATGTTAAAGTAGAACAAATTGTAGTATTTTTGTTCTACACATCACAGTTAGACATTGCACATTCAATAAATAACGTTACAGTTGTCTGGCGAATGGGTTTTGGAATAATTTTAAGGTTATTATTTTAACATTTTTCTTCTTTCTTTTTTTAATTTATATTCAAACAAAAGATATACAGTTATAGAATACTAAGTATACGAGAGTAGGTGGTGTTAGACTTTAACATTAACTTCATACAACATTTTGTGATAAAGTTTTGTTGTGACTTACGACAGGTCTGTAGTTTTCCTCCTGTTACTCCAATAAAACTCTCCTCCACGATATAACTGAAATAATGTTTTAAGTGGTGTTAAGAACCATAGCCCTAATTCCTAGCCCATCTTTAACATTAGGTAGGTTTTAAGTGGTGTTGAGAACCATAGCCCTAATTCCTAGCCCATCTTTAACATTAGGTAGGTTTTAAGTGGTGTTAAGAACCATAGCCCTAATTCCTAGCCCATCTTTAACATTAGGTAGGTTTTAAGTGGTGTTAAGAACCATAGCCCTAATTCCTAGCTCATCTTTAACATTAGGTAGGTTTTAAGTGGTGTTGAGAACCATAGCCCTAATTCCTAGCCCTAACATTAGGTAGGTGATACCATACATGATGTGAATGAGTGGGTGGTTATTGCTTAACGCCATATCAGCAATATTTCAGCTATATCTTGGCGAGAACCAGTTGCATTCGATGAAATGATGATGATGTCCGCCCTGTACTAGACCAACATGATTAGTTGGCTTTTCATAGTTCTAGCTCACTGAAACAACAGTCCGCGGATAGACATGTCGACCGACTCGGACACATGGCTGGTCTTAACCGAATTTTAGTTTATCCTCTTTGTGTTTTTTGGTTTTCTTGCTCCCGAAGATTTTAAGATGGCTATCAAATATTTTGGCTTTCAGCGTACCTAAAGAATGTTGTTCTAGAAACGCGTCATGCGCACTAATTTTGATATATACTTTTTTTTATTGTACCGGTGACGTGACGTCAGCAAATCCTGCTGAGCAGATGTGGTGTTATAACAGGTTTTTAACTATACATGTATTTTACTAAAACTCCTTTTATTCGAATCATCTTCTTTCCGTTTAATTTCTAATATTTTTTTTTACTTCACCGCGTGTAAAATTTTCGCAATGCAGAGATACAGTTTCGTCATTGTTTGATGCGATTCGGGTCTCGAATTTGACAGAACAAAAAAGATATCGGTGTTAAAACTACTGATATTCTAGACAATACACACGTGGATACAACGTTAGAATATTTACACTAGCGAAATGCTTCGTTCCTTATTATTGTAATTGAAATATATCACATTGTATTTCACGTTGCAACATCGCGAACATGACATCATTGGACACAGAAATACATTTATTCTGTATAAAATTGAAGAAACAGTTTCCATAATGACGTTAATATGGACGGTATAACGAATCTATTTAATATCATATGATATAGGGGGTGTGGTATGGAGGTTTTAATTTTCATGTAATATTGTATTAAAGGTTATCGGTCGAGTGTTACATGCGTCAGGTCGGTGTTTTTCCTCTGTTTATTCCGGTTGCGTCATCAATATTGACCGTTTGTTTGTTTGTTTGATGGTGTCTAACGCCACTTTCAACAATAGTTCAGCTATATCGTGGCGGTCAGTTTTATTGGTGCATGAAACCGAAGTAACTTGACAAAGTCAACGACCTGTCGCAAGTCAATGATAAACGTTATCACATAATGTTGTACACCTCGCCCTGATCGAGATTCGAACTAACAACATCAGTGGTGATAGACACTGATTGAAGAGATAGTTGTAAATCCAACTACCATACGATCACGACCACGACGGCCCCTTCACTATGAGATACTTTCGATGTTGTGCTAAGCACCCAGAGCCCACAAGCATATAGTATCATCCATTAAGTGGTCAGTGCTTCGGCACAGACATGTTTTTTTGGATATATTTATTATTGAAAATTACAGTTTCTGAATAATGTAATTACAATTGAAATGAAGGCTATTCTCCTTTGGGTATGCATGCCCTGAGCTGATGTTGACAAACATGTTGATGCCCTTTGGTTTTCTTGCTCTCAAAAGGTTTTAAATTATTTGGTTGTCCAATCTTAGGCTTTGAGCGTATCTAAATAAGGTTATTCCAGAAACACGTTTTTAATTATTAACGTTCTAATCAAGTCATTGTCCAACCTTTATGCACTATGCATTATATTAAGCTTTGCTGACCTTCATTTTTCGCCTTTTCAGTTTATAAAATTGTAGCTTATAAAGAGATTGTCCATATTATACAGACCAATGACAGCCATCTGACTATCTTGATAAGTTTTAAATTTCATTAACTGCATCATTGTCGCTAAGTCTATTTTAGTTACTTAACTTCAATTATTAAATGCTAATATTTGTCTTCCGTTCTGTGACACTTACTGTGACTATTAGCTGACATTGTAGTCCCGCAACAAAATGCATTGTAGTCCCGCAGTTAATGAGGGTTGTAATACAGGTAAACACATTATACCACCACTATCTAAATTATAATCTAATTGATTGGAAATTAAATCTGTATTCATTTCGGAAATCTTTTTCTTCTATTCCTCTCTCGGCACTCGCCCGACGACATGTCATATTATATCGTCCATTTAAGTTTCACGTTTCTTTTTTACTTCAAACTTTATTATCAAGATGTTAAATAAAGACTACGGCTTCGAACAATGGCTTCTCATCCAAAGGTGTTCGTCAATGAAATTATATGATTTAATTGTACCCTTTTGACAGAAAATTAGATACATTAGGCGTTTTTATTTACACTCCGTATTGCAGATTATTTTATTCATTTGTCACTTAATGGACGCCATTGTCTCCATTCGGAACACAGTCACTATGAAATAGTTTGTTATTACAACATAACTCGTTTAATTGTCCTGATACAAATGTATTAGAATTCATGTAAGGGCAAACACATAGCTGTATAATAACTACCCAAGGCCACCTGTCCGTAGGGGGTTATATCATTAGACACATCAGACGCCATAACGAGCTTATGTTATTAAGTTTTAATTAGACGTAAATCTCTCTACAAAAATCACCAGTTACGTGCTCGTATCGGATTACAGAATAACGTATATCACGTATTATGTTTTCCGTTATGCACAAATCTGAAGTAAAAAAAAATATTTTACGCACTTGCATTTTAACACTTCAAGGGATCAAGTCAATACAATGTACAGCTACAATAAAATATATAATCTGAAGTTACCAATCAGCTATATATTCCGTCTATTTTCTATGATCGGTTCTACCTCCAGTTGTTTGTAGGGTGGCTGATGTTTTATTTACGTTGTTTGTGTTTACGGTTAGTGGTGTACAACACATATCTTGTTTACGGTTAGTGGTGTCCAACACATATCTTGTTTACGGTTAGTGGTGTCCAACACATATCTTGTTTACGGTTAGTGGTGTCCAACACATATCTTGTTTACGGTTAGTGGTGTCCAACACATATCTTGTTTACGGTTAGTGGTGTCCAACACATATCTTGTTTACGGTTAGTGGTGTCCAACACATATCTTGTTTACGGTTAGTGGTGTCCAACACATATCTTGTTTACGGTTAGTGGTGTACAACACATATCTTGTTTACGGTTAGTGGTGTCCAACACATATCTTGCTGTGTTTTTGTTTTGTTTGTCGTCGTCTTGTGTACCCAATGTTGTCAGTTTATCTGGATTGTCCATTTTTGATTTCCCCTTCGGTATTCTCCGACGTTTATTAAAGAACCCTTTTGTAATCTTAAGATACCCAATAACCAAATGTATTTAAAACAGCCTTGGTATCCATGTATTCCACTGAATGTGTGGCTAAATGAAATTGCAGGTGCCTCGTGGTGGCCTTGGACTAAGATTTCATATTTTGTTTACATGTAACCATTGGAAACAACTATATGCATTTGTTGTTTGCATGAGTTTGTTGAAATGCATTCACAAAATCATATGTATATGTGAACGTAGTAGATATTTATTTAAGTGCGCACGACGCGTTTTTTTTGTTTTTTTTTAATTTTTTAATTTATTTTTTTTTCGTTTTTTTTAATAACCTGTATCTGCTCAAAGTGAAAAGATTAGAAACCCATATATTCAAAATATGAGTTTTTGTGAGCAATAAAACTAAGGGGTCATAACAAGATGGCCAAGGGGTAATCATAATTAAGTCAAAGAAGAACAGACAATACACGGGTCAAAAGAAAAAAGGTATCTGTACATCATTGTTATAACTTTTAAAACGTAAATATTCAGCAACAACAACCTCAGAAAACATCTGGGAGTGTACTGTGTTATGAATATTAGAGTTGTTTGATATGGAGTGTTTTCATTAGCACAAAAAGGTCAGCAGTTCCCTTTTCTAATGCCTATTGTATATTAGCATGGTTTTCTCTCTCCTTGAATCCCTTGTCTTTAAAACGATTTGTATGTCGCTAGTTCTTTGTATGTTTTAAGTAAGGTTATTGTATTCCTTCTCGCTAAGATGATTTTCGCATAAAAACGATGTTCGGTTTGTCTTTAACTCCAGTTGTTTCTAGGAGGGTGCATGTCTTATTTCGTTATTTGTGTTTGTTTCCGTATATTGGTGTCCAACACATTGCGTTCTGTTTTTGTTTTGTTGTCTTCGTCTTGTGTACATTATCTTTCCTGTTTCTCTGGATTGTCCATTCTTATTTGCACCTTCGGTGTTCTCTAACGTTAATTTAGCATGGTTTTCTCTCTCCTTGTATCCCTTTAAGACGATTTGTATGTCACTAGTACTTTGTTTGTTTTAAGTAAAGCTATTGTTTCTACTTGTGTTACCTGTCACCTGATTTCACACCCGGGTTTTTGTGAGGTTTGTGTTACTCGATCTTTAGTTTTATGTGTATGTTTTGTAGATCGTTGTTTGTCCTTTTGTCCTTTTTCGTTTGACCATTGTGCTGTCTGTTCTTCTTCGATTTACGGATTCTGATTACTCCTTTGGTATTTTCAAACTCTTCTTAACTTTAACAAAACTAGAAAGTACTGAAGGGTTATGCGTATAGATGATGCATGCAAAGAGTGATAAGTAATGGACGTTTAAGCGTAACTTTTAATATCATCAATTAATTACTTGGTTTAATATTATACCTTTATAAATAAATAAGTAAATATCAAATTTAGTGCACACGACACTCTTCTGGAATAACCTTTATCATATATGCTCAAGGCCAAAATATCCGAAACCAAATAATAAAAAAGTCCATGTGAGTACGAACACCACAAGTGCTAAATAGGGTAGCCAAAATCGACTAAGATCACATATACATGGGGGATGATAACCTTAGTTATAAACACTGATATCTATAAAGATCTGTTCAATCTGTGAAAGGGCCCGGGTGGCTCAATGAGTTAGTTGGATTATCTAACAACTCATACAAGCCTATTACCAATACCGCGTGGGTTCCCGCCCGGTTTTGTAAATTGCAAAAAGGGTGCACTCGACTCGCAGCCGCAAGTGATTAAGTTTACCAGTTGCTTGCCCATGGTCGGTGGTTCTCTCCGGGTACTCCGACTTCTTCCACCAATAAAACTGGTCGCCATGATATAGCTGAAATATTGCTGAAAGTGCCGTTAAAAACCAAAAATCATCAAATCATCATCATCAATCTGTGATATTCTAATGACGGGTCGTAATGAAACTCTCAGAGAATATCTGTAAAAGAAAAGAAAATTTCCGTAAAAGAAAATACATATTGTTGTTACAAGTTCTTTGCAACATGTAAAGTATTGTCATTTCCAAGAGCGACAAAGGCCTGGATATTAACATCTCCGATAGAATTCAATACAAAAATATAGATTGAGGAAGGTCTTCGACAATCGAGAATATCTGTAAAAGAAAAGAAAATTTCCGTAAAAAAAAATACATGCTGTTGTTACAAGCTCTTTGCAACATGTAAAGTATTGTCATTTCTTTCCAAGAGCAACAAAGGCGGGGATATTAACATCTCCGATAGAATTCAATACAAAAATATAGATTGAGGAAGGTCTTCGACAATTGTCCTCAACCATTTTATGATTTTGAAGTATTGAAACCAGATCTCAACATTACCCACAATTTCGGGACAGTTTGTCGACGTGCTGTATGCCAGTTACTATGTATTGTATCTCAACAATTCGTGAAAAACAACAAATGTAGACAACTGTTTCCCAATCCTGCAGTATTTGTAACATCAGCCGCTAAACAGACACCTGTGATTTTGTTACTGCATTTAAACAAACTCGTGAAAAACAACAACAGTAAACAACTGTTTACCAATCCTTTTCCTAGGAATTATACATTGCCTATTCTGTACTGAGCAACACACAATGTTTTTGGTTCGTCTTTACCTACAGATGTTTGTTGGAGGGCTCATGTCTTATTTATGTTATTTATGTTATTTATGTTATTTGTGTTTACTTGCGCATAGTGGTGTCCAATGCACAGTGTATTGTGTTTTTGTTTTGCTTGTCTTTGTTTTGTGTCTTGTGTACCCTATGTTGCCAGTTTCTCTGGATTTTTCATTTTATTTTGCTCCTTAGGTGTTCTCCTCTGCAGTAGGCATTACAACATTCTACTTGAGCATCTAGTAAATATCAAATAATATCACTAATATCACCCGACATATAGAAACATTAAAGACATTAAAAACTTCTACTTATTATATATAGTATTTAAGACATTAAAAACTTCTACTTATTATATATAGTATTTATTAAATAATATCACTAATATCACCCGACATATAGAAACATTAAAAACATTAAAAACTTCTACTTATTATATATAGTATTTATTAAATAATATCACTAATATCACCCGACATATAGAAACATTAAAAACATTAAAAACTTCTACTTATTATATATAGTATTTATTAAATAATATCACTAATTATCACCCGACATATAGAAACATTGAAAACATTAAAACTATTAAAAACATTAAAAATATTAAAACATTAAAAACTTCTACTTAAAAACCTTGTTGTAATTATATAATATTACTAACATCAGCCTCCACACAAACACCTGTGACTTTGTTACTGCATTTAAACAAACTCGTGACAAACAACAACTGTAAACAACTCTTTACCAATCCAGCAGTGATTGTACATGACAAATATAGAAATCTAAATGATTGCCTTACATCTTATAGATTAAAGGAGTTTTTTTGACATTTAAAAGTCAGTACGCACCTGCAATGGTATTTAACGACCTTTTCAGTTAATTATACTAGTCCTATTCTGCACTTAGGGTTAGGGTTATGGTGTTTAACGCAACTTTTAGCAATATTTCAGTTACATCGTGGCGGTTACTTTTATTGGTGAAGGAAACCGGAGTACCCGGAGAAAACCACATATTCTCTACTGCAGACACACAATGAACAATGAATTGGGTCTTGAAAATAGACATATACCCATAGCTGTTGGATATCTTGAAATTAGAAACATGATTGACCAGTTTTCAAAATTACTAATTAATTTACTGGAATATGTATTTTCAAATGAAATATGTTAGGAATACCGCCCACTCACATATCTACTAAGCGGTGATGATGTATACGTTTACATATTAATATAAAAGATTACTGGTTTATTGGTGTTTGATGTCACTTACATGTAGATCCCAACTATTAGACTTTAAATATGGGGTGGGGAGAAAGCTCTAACAAACATCCAACTGATCCGTGAAAACCCCGATCATGGGTAGTCGTCTGGAATCCTTAACAATCTCTCTCTCTCTCTCTCTCTCTCTCTCTCTCTCTCTCGTTGACACATCAGTTCCATAACTGGACTGTCGCATACAATTATTTGGTGTTCCTAATAATTCTAATATGAAAGTTCACGAAATATATGGTTATGGCTGCCTGACGCCAATTTCAGAATATATTTGTTTTTGAAAGTTATGTTTTTGATCGTATTCTCTGCCATCAGTGCTCACAATCACTAAAGTTAAAAGTGTTCTCCTCTGAAGAGTAGTACTTGATATAAGTTTATATAATGCAGTTCGAAAAACTGTATTGCGACAGGTCTGTGGCAATCTCTGAGAAGTCCTCCATCCAATATGCCCACTACAATTATAGTCCTTAGACATACTTTCCGTATTATAATCTGCCAACCACAATCAGAATGGTAATCCGCCATCTTGGGGAACCCTTTCTAGTATCCAGCCATACATGTCACACAGATTGTCAGTCTTTGTTATGTAATAAGAAATAAAAATGACTTAGTCAAAGGTTTCATTTATGTGGGCTTAGCTATGTTTTATGAGATGCTTAGCGATTTACAATTCTATGAAATAATAAAATGTGCAGACCATTGGTATATGAAACACTATATGAAGATTTATGACAATCATAGTGGCTTTTCTTTGTGGGAATGCGTGTTCTTTTGTCTTCGTTTAGGATTATATTTTATAAATTAATACATGGTGTATTTTCTGGTGCATAGGAATAATTTATATTATGATAGTGGGGGTTATGGTATTTCAACAATATTACAGTTATATCGTGGCGGGTGTATTATTATACCTTACAGTTGTATCGTGGCGGGTGTATTATTATACCTTACAGTTATATCGTGGCGGGTGTATTATTATACCTTACAGTTATATCGTGGCGGGTGTATTATTATACCTTACAGTTGTATCGTGGCGGGTGTATTATTATACCTTACAGTTATATCGTGGCGGGTGTATTATTATACCTTACAGTTGTATCGTGGCGGGTGTATTATTATACCTTACAGTTATATCGTGGCGGGTGTATTATTATACCTTACAGTTGTATCGTGGCGGGTGTATTATTATACCTTACAGTTATATCGTGGCGGGTGTATTATTATACCTTACATCTTTTGTAACTACATGTTTATAAAAGTAATAAGACAATTTGGATGATTTACGGACATGTTGCTGACGAGGAGGACAACCAAAACATATATAATGACCACGTTGTCGCCCAGTCTACACCCCTGACAACAGGAACATATATAATGACCACGTTGTCGCCCGGTCTACAACCCCTGACAACAGGAACATATATAATGACCACGTTGTCGCCTGGCCTCGGTCCACAACCCCTGACAACAGGAACATATATATTGACCACTTTGTCGCCCGGTCTATAACCCCTGACAACAGGAACATATATAATGACCACGTTGTCGCCCGGTCTACAACCCCTGACAACATGAACATATATAATGACCACTTTGTCGCCCGGTCTATAAACCCTGACAACAGGAACATATAAAATGATCACTTTGTCGCCCGGTCTACAACCCCTGACAACAGAAACATATATAAGGACCACGTTGTCGCCCGGTCTATAACCCCTGACAACAGGAACATATATAATGATCACATTGTCGCCCGGTCTATAACCCCTGACAACAGGAACATATATAATGACCACGTTGTCGCCCGGTCTATAACCCCTGACAACAGGAACATAGATAATGACCACGTTGTCGCCCGGTCTATAACCCCTGACAACAGGAACATATACAATGATCACGTTGTCGCCCGGTCTATAACCCTGACAACAGGAACATATATAATGACCACGTTGTCGCCCGGTCTATAACCCCTGACAACAGGAACATATATAATGACCACGTTGTCGCCCGGTCTATAACCCCTGACAACAGGAACATATATAATGATCACGTTGTCGCCCGGTCTACAACCCCTGACAACAGGAACATATATAATGACCACGTTGTCGCCCGGTCTATAACCCCTGACAACAGGAACATATATAATGACCACGTTGTCGCCCGGTCTATAACCCCTGACAACAGGAACATATATAATGACCACGTTGTCACCCGGTCTATAACCCCTGACAACAGGAACATATATAATGACCACGTTGTCACCCGGTCTATAACCCCTGACAACAGGAATTTCTGTGTTGTTAGTTCGGTTCCGTAATTGTATTTACTATACCAGAAATTATTTTGCCGTCTTCTACAAAAAAAAAACATTCTAATTTTTAAGCATCTTAGAGTAGTTTCGGTATAATGAAATAGTTATTGCCTTCATAGGAGGTGAACATGAAGTTGTCAACCCTCAGGCTAAAGCACTCGGGGAAAACAACCACCCTCCGGTTGACAACTTTCGATGTTCACCTCATATGATTTAAGGCAATAATTGTATACTGCTTTTGTTTTATATCTTGTATTCTCGTTTGCATATTGTTTCCTTAATATCACACATTTGCATTATTCTGTATTCTTACTTGTCAACGGGGGTCTCCGTGGTCGTGTAGTACGGTTTAGATTATATATATCCATCAGTGACAATCGTCTCAAAATGTTCTTCTTATCGGTCCGAAAACAAACATTTATAGATAAAGATTAATTGTTTATAACTGCCCCCTTCCTTTTCCCCACGACAGACACTCGTGCTGTGTCGTGTAACTACTTACATGTTGTGTATTATACTGATGGCCTCCGTTGCGATAAACGATCATTTTTATATCAGTTAAACGTATCAAAATGGAAATAAAAATGTTTTCTTACGCTTTATAGTAATCAGTCTCTATCTGTTGTATTAGTTTAAAGATTGTAATCCCGTTTACTATAAAATACGATTTCTGATTGTCGGAGTCGGAGCAATCAATTTGAAACGGTTTTTGTCCAGTTTTGTTACTCCTTATGTCTTAGAAAACAAAATAGCAATATCTCTTGATTTTCGTGAAAAATAACGTTGTCAAGTCCTGGAGCAATTTATACGATTTCATCATCAATGCTTACGCTGCGCTGACGTGTGTCACTATGAAAAGCTCTATCTGACAAAGTACGATTTATACTGGTGCCCTAATCCGATTATCGGTACCCAGGAGATTTGTCGTTATTAGATTGGAAACCCTTCAACGTCAAATTCATCAAAGCGGCTTGTTCTTAAATTCCAGCGTAATTCAATTAGGACAGTTTCTTCGTTAAATGTCCACACTCGCTTCTTTGTAAACGACACAAGAATTTTTACGCTTCGGTTAATATCCTTCTGCTAACGGCACGCGACTTCCTCCTCCCCTTTTAAATACAAAATTTTCCGTGTCAAAATAAAGGTTAATCTGAGTCAATAATCTCTGAAGCAGAAATGTCGTTAAATTTCTAAAGAAGATAAAAATGGTCCTTAAAGTATTCTAAATTAAAGACTATATTATTGTGGGCACACATCCATTTTCCGTTATGGTCTGAATGAATACCAAAAAGAAAAAGGAAAATTAATGATTTAAGTACACGTCTATAAAGTAAATGTGTAATCATAGTTAGTAGAGACGGAATGTATCCATTGAGGGCTCTATATCGGATCAAAGAAATCTCGATGAATAAACTCACTGAATTAAAGAGAGAGAGGAGAAAAAAAGAATATGTTTCAATGAAAAAGAACAAAAAGGAAATATGGAACTAAAATTAATATCTTTATCGGGTAAAGAAGGCTCATCAAATGAAATCTTACACTTATTTTTTTTTTATCCAAAAGGACAGATTTTGATTTTGTGCGTTTTTAATTTGTTCTCAGTTTTGTTTGTATGTATAAAAGGAGAAGGATTAAACTTACGGAGCTATAGATATACTGGTAGATCAAACTTACGGAGCTATAGATATACTGGTAGATCAAACTTACGGAGCTATAGATATACTGGTAGATCAAACTTACGAAGCTATAGATATACTGGTAGATCAAATTAAACTTACGGAGCTATAGATATACTGGTAGATCAAATTAAACTTACGGAGCTATAGATATACTGGTAGATCAAACTTACGGAGCTATAGATATACTGGTAGATCAAATTAAAATTACGGAGCTATAGATATATTTTTTTGGTAGATCAAATTAAACTTACGGAGCTATAGATATACTGGTAGATCAAATTAAACTTACGGAGCTATAGATATACTGGTAGATCAAACTTACGGAGCTATAGATATACTGGTAGATTAAATTAAACTTACGGAGCTATTGATATACTGGTAGATCAAGTTAAACTTACGAGCTATAGATATACTGGTAGATTAAATTAAACTTACGGAGCTATTGATATACTGGTAGATCAAGTTAAACTTACGAGCTATAGATATACTGGTAGATCAAATTTAACTTACGGAGCTATAGATATACTGATAGATCAAACTTACGGAGCTATAGATATACTGGTAGATCAAATTAAACTTACGGATCTATAGATATACTGGTAGATCAAATTAAACTTACGGAGCTATAGATATACTGGTAGATTAAATTAAACTTACGGAGCTATAGATATACTGGTAGATCAAGCTAAACTTACGGAGCTATAGATATACTGGTAGATCAAATTTAACTTACGAAGCTATAGATATACTGGTAGATCAAACTTACGGAGCTATTGATATACTGGTAGATCAAATTAAACTTACGGAGCTATAGATATACTGGTAGATCAAATTAAACTTACGGAGCTATAGATATACTGGTAGATCAAACTTACGGAGCTATCGATATACTGGTAGATCAAATTAAACTTACGGAGCTATAGATATACTGGTAGATCAAACTTACGAAGCTATAGATATACTGGTAGATCAAACTTACGGATCTATAGATATACTGGTAGATCAAATTAAACTTACGGACCAATAGATATACTGGTAGATCAAATTAAACTTACGGAGCTATAAATATACTGGTAGATCAAACTTACGGAGCTATTGATATACTGGTAGATCAAATTAAACTTACGGAGCTATAGATATACTGGTAGATCAAACTTACGGAGCTATGGATATACTGGTAGATCAAATTAAACTTACGGAGCTATAGATATACTGGTAGATCAAACTTACGGAGTTATCGATATACTGGTAGATCAAATTAAACTTACGGAACTATAGATATACTGGTAGATCAAACTTACGGAGCTATAGATATACTGGTAGATCAAACTTACGGAGCTATAGATATACTGGTAGATCAAATTAAACTTACGGAGCTATAGATATACTGGTAGATCAAATTAAACTTACGGAGCTATAGATATACTGGTAGATCAAACTTACGGAGCTATAGATATACTGGTAGATCAAACTTACGGAGCTATAGATATACTGGTAGATCAAACTTACGGAGCTATAGATATACTGGTAGATCAAACTTACGGAGCTATAGATATACTGGTAGATTAAATTAAACTTACGGAGCTATAGATATACTGGTAGATCAAATTAAACTTACGGACCTATAGATATACTGGTAGATCAAACTTACGGAGCTATAGATATACTGGTAGATCAAACTTCCGGAGCTATAGATATACTGGTAGATCAAACTTACGGACCTATAGATATACTGGTAGATCAAACTTACGGACCTATAGATATACTGGTAGATCAAATTAAACTTACTGAGCTATAGATATACTGGTAGATCAAATTAAACTTACGGAGCTATAGATAAACTGGTAGATCAAATTAAACTTACTGACCTATAGATATACTGGTAGATCAAACTTACGGAGCTATAGATATACTGGTAGATCAAATTAAACTTACTGAGCTATAGATATACTGGTAGATCAAATTAAACTTACGGAGCTATAGATATACTGGTATATCAAACTTACGGAGCTATCGATATACTGGTAGATCAAATTAAACTTACGGAGCTATAGATATACTGGTAGATCAAATTAAACTTACGGACCTATAGATATACTGGTAGATCAAACTTACGGAGCTATAGATATACTGGTAGATCAAATTAAACTTACGGAGCTATAGATATACTGGTAGATCAAACTTACGGAGCTATAGATATACTGGTAGATCAAATTAAACTTACGGAGCTATTGATATACTGGTAGATCAAATTAAACTTACGGAGCTATAGATATACTGGTAGATTAAATTAAACTTACGGAGCTATAGATATACTGGTAGATCAAGCTAAACTTACGGAGCTATAGATATACTGGTAGATCAAATTTAACTTACGAAGCTATAGATATACTGGTAGATCAAACTTACGGAGCTATAGATATACTGGTAGATCAAATTAAACTTACGGAGCTATAGATATACTGGTAGATCAAATTAAACTTACGGAGCTATAGATATACTGGTAGATCAAACTTACGGAGCTACCGATATACTGGTAGATCAAATTAAACTTACGGAGCTATAGATATACTGGTAGATCAAACTTACGAAGCTATAGATATACTGGTAGATCAAACTTACGGATCTATAGATATACTGGTAGATCAAATTAAACTTACGGACCAATAGATATACTGGTAGATCAAATTAAACTTACGGAGCTATAAATAAACTGGTAGATCAAACTTACGGAGCTATTGATATACTGGTAGATCAAATTAAACTTACGGAGCTATAGATATACTGGTAGATCAAACTTACGGAGCTATGGATATACTGGTAGATCAAATTAAACTTACGGAGCTATAGATATACTGGTAGATCAAACTTACGGAGTTATCGATATACTTGTAGATCAAATTAAACTTACGGAGCTATAGATATACTGGTAGATCAAACTTACGGAGCTATAGATATACTGGTAGATCAAACTTACGGAGCTATAGATATACTGGTAGATCAAATTAAACTTACGGAGCTATAGATATACTGGTAGATCAAATTAAACTTACGGAGCTATAGATATACTGGTAGATCAAACTTACGGAGCTATAGATATACTGGTAGATCAAATTAAACTTACGGAGCTATCGATATACTGGTAGATCAAATTAAAATTACGGACCTATAGATATACTGGTAGATCAAATTAAGCTGACGGAGCTATAGATATACTGGTAGATCAAACTTACGAAGCTATAGATATACTGGTAGATCAAACTTAACTTACGGAGCTATAGATATACTGGGAGATCAAATTAAACTTACGGAGTTATAGATATACTGGTAGATCAAACTTACAGAGCTATAGATATACTGGTAGATCAAATTAAACTTACGGAGCTATAGATATACTGGTAGATCAAATTAAACTTACGGAGCTATAGATATACTGGTAGATCAAATTTAGCTTACGGAGCTATAGATATACTGGTAGATCAAACATACGGAGCTATATATATATACTGGTAGATCAAGTTAAACTTTACGGAGCTATAGTTCCGTAAAGTTTAACTTGATCTACCAGTATATATTACGGAGCTATAGATATACTGGTAGATCAAGTTAAACTTTACGGAGCTATAGCTCCGTAAAGTTTAACTTGATCTACCAGTATATATATAGCTCCGTAAGTTTGATCTACCAGTATATCTATAGCTCCGTAAGCTAAATTTGATCTACCAGTATACTGGTAGATCAAATTAAACTTACGGAGCTATAGATATACTGGTAGATCAAACTTACGAAGCTATAGATATACTGGTAGATCAAACTTACGGAGCTATAGATATACTGGTAGATTAAACTTACGGAGCTATAGATATACTGGTAGATCAAACTTACTGACCTATAGATATACTGGTAGATCAAATTAAACTTACGGAGCTATAGATATACTGGTAGATCAAATTAAACTTACGGAGCTATAGATATACTGGTAGATCAAACTTACGGAGCTATAGATATACTGGTAGATCAAACTTACGGAGCTATAGATATACTGGTAGATCAAACTTACGGAGCTATAGATATACTGGTAGATCAAACTTACGGAGCTATAGATATACTGGTAGATCAAATTAAACTTACGGACCTATAGATATACTGGTAGATCAAATTAAACTTACGGACCTATAGATATACTGGTAGATCAAACTTACGGAGCTATAGATATACTGGTAGATTAAATTAAACTTACGGAGCTATAGATATACAGGTAGATCAAACTTACGGACCTATAGATATACTGGTAGATCAAATTAAACTTACTGAGCTATAGATATACTGGTAGATCAAATTAAACTTACGGAGCTATAGATATACTGGTAGATCAAATTAAACTTACTGACCTATAGATATACTGGTAGATCAAACTTACGGAGCTATAGATATACTGGTAGATCAAATTAAACTTACTGAGCTATAGATATACTGGTAGATCAAATTAAACTTACGGAGCTATAGATATACTGGTAGATCAAACTTACGGAGCTATCGATATACTGGTAGATCAAATTAAACTTACGGAGCTATAGATATACTGGTAGATCAAATTAAACTTACGGACCTATAGATATACTGGTAGATCAAACTTACGGAGCTATTGATATACTGGTAGATCAAATTAAACTTACGCAGCTATAGATATACTGGTAGATCAAACTTACGGAGCTATAGATATACTGGTAGATCAAATTAAACTTACGGAGCTATTGATATACTGGTAGATCAAATTAAACTTACGGAGCTATAGATATACTGGTAGATCAAATTTCACTGCAGAGTAAAATGTTAAATTGTTACAGCAGTTCAAACGTTCATACGTAATAGTCATAGATTTAATTAATTGTAGCAGGCGGTACTTCCAATTTTTCTTCTTTTTTTCTTTTTCTTTTTTTTGGGGGGAGGGGGGGGGGGGTCTCACTTGGAAAATGTATCTTTTCTTGTATGTACAACTGAAAACGGTTAAGGTTTGTTTGACTTATACATAGATCTAAATAGTTTTATTGATTTGTGCCATGTATTATTGGGGTCCTTGGAAAATGTATATACTTTCTTGTATGTATGATTGAATAGAGTTAAATTTATTTCACGTTTACATTGATCTAAATATTTCTTATTGATTTGTGCCATGCATTATTTTTTGTTTGTTTGGAGGGGAGGGCAGGTCTTTTGATAATGTCAATGTTCTTGTATTTGGGATTGAATACAGTTAAGGTTTGTTTGACTTATACATTGATCTAAATAGCTTTATTGATTTGTGCCATGTATATATACAAGAAAAAGAAACTTTGTACAATAATGAAAATATAAATCCAACTTTAATATGGGAGCTAATCAAAAGCGATATCAGAGGTTATGCTATCAAATATTCATCGGAAGTTAAAAAACAAGAAACAGAGGTTATTAAAGATAAAGAAAGGGAACTTAACACTCTAGAAGCTTTACAAGAATCACTAAATTATACAGATCAAAACATTGAGAATAACATATTGACTATTAAAAATGATTTGAAAACATACTTCGAAAAGAAAACAGAGGGGGCTATAATAAGATCAAAAGCATGTTGGCTGAGGGAAGGGGAACGTAACTCGAAATTTTTCTTTAATTTAGAAAGAAGAAACTATATTAATAAATCAATAAAAACCCTAGTCACAGATAGTGGGCACACAGTCTCTAAGTTTACAGATGTGTTAAATGAGCAAAACAAATTTTACAACTCACTTTATTCAAATTAAGAAACAGAAGATAATTTAAATGTTCATTTAGTTGACAAATTTTTCCCGGACGATGCCGAAATTCCAAAATTAAATGAAAATGAAAAAGAATCTTGTGAAGGTATGATATCAGAAGAAGAATGTGTTAAAGCTATCAAATCAATGCAGAATGGAAAATCACCAGGAACTGATGGTCTTCCAGTTGAATTTTACAAAATATTTTGGAAAAACATTAAAAAATTGGTAATGAATTCGTTTTCATATAGTTATGAAAATGAAAACATGTTAATTTCACAAAAACAAAGCATTATTACATTATTACCCAAAAAAAATAATGATGTAAGATTTCTAAAAAACTGGAGACCTATATCTTTACTAAATACAGACTACAAGATAATGACAAAATGTATTGCGACACGATTAAAAAATAATCTTATTAAAATTATAAGCAAAAGTCAGTCCGGTTTTATAAAGGGTCGATATATAGGTGATAATATTAGAAGTCTTCTAGAGGTTATATATCTTGCAGAGCCTTTCATGTATTGTTTTGTCAATAGACTTTGAGAAAGCATTTGATAAAATCAGTTGGAAATTAAAAAAAAAATGTCTTTCCTTTTTTAATTTTGGTGAATCATTTCAGCAATGGATAAAAGTATTTTTCACTGATATAACTAGCTGTGTATTAAATACTGGATGGACTACACAATTTTTTTCTGTATCTCGTGGTGTTAGTCAAAGATGTCCGATTTCTCCTTATTTATTTCTTTTATGTGCAGAAATTCTAGGAATAGCCATAAGGCAATCAAAAGATATAAAAGGGTTTTGTTATAAAAGAAAAGAGATAAAACTGTCTCAATATGCAGACGATACACAAATTTTATTAGACGGTAGTGAAAAATCGGTCCGCAATACAGTAAATTTATTAAATAACTTTACAAAAATTAGTGGGTTGAAAGTTAATTATAATAAATCAGAATTAGCGCCACTGGGTCGATCTCGAATGGAAATTTACACACATAATTTCTCACCAGGTATGAAAATTACAGTTGATAAAATGAAAATATTGGGAATCACTATACCAACAAATGGGAAATATGAAGACTTGATAAAGTTAAATTATGATGAGAAAAAGGTAAAAATAAAAAATATCATTCAGTCGTGGAGTAAAAGAAGCTTGACTTTATTTGGAAAGGTAACAATTATAAAAAGTTTAATTGTGCCACACCTAACATATCTCTTATCTGTATTACCAAATCCAGGACAAAACTACCTTAAAGAAATTGATAGCTTAATTTTCAATTTTCTGTGGGATAATAAACCGCCAAAAATAAAGAGGGAAGTAATTCTGCAAAAGGCAAATCAAGGAGGTTTAAGCATCACCGATATATATACTTACAGCAAATCTGTAAAATTTCAGTGGGTCAAAAAGCTGTTGGATAGTTCATTTGAAAGCTCTTGGAAGGATATTATAAAATTGCGATATCACATATTTAATCAAAATTTTGTTTTTAATTGTGATCTAAATACCTCTGATATTGACAACATAACAATGAAAGAAATATTTCGGACAGATTTGTTGAAATTTTTCTTTGAATTAAAAACAAAAGAAAAGATACCTCTTAATGTTGACAGTATTATTTGGTATAACTCATCTCTAAAAATTGAAGGAAAAACACTTTTTTACAAAGAATTGTTTGATAATAATATCATATTTATCAAAGATATCTTAGATGAAGAAAATAAATTTAAAACTTATGATGAATTAAAAAATCAGCTTAATTGCAAACTTAACTTTTTGAAGTACTTTAGTCTACTATCCATGATTAAAAGTAAGAATGTAACCAACATAACAAATGCAGAATATAGAAGCCATTTAATTAACACAATTCTAAATTCCAAGAGCTTATCAAAGGAAATATATAACAAACTTAGCCCACTGGAAAATTTAGAAGTTGATTCAATAAAAGGCATTTCTAAGTGGAAATCAGATATGGAGACAGATATTAATTTCAGTGACGTCTTCTGTAATTTATATCTTGTCACAAATGATTCGAAACTAAAAAATTTCCAGTACAAACTTCTTCATAGAACTTTACCGACAAATACATTCTTGGTTAAAATTGGGATAAAGAACTCGGACCTTTGTAACTTTTGCAAAATTGACACTGACTCAATTCTTCATTATATCTGGCTTTGCCCTGTAGTAAAACTGTTTTGGAATCGGGTAAAAACATGGTTAGAAGAAATTTTTGATATTCCTATTGAGTTAAAAATGGCAAATATAGTGTTTATTACAAATGTCAATGAATGTCCATTCGAGATCATCGAATTTGTGATGCTATTCACAAAATATTATATCCATTGCTGTAAGTGGTCAAATAATTTGCCAACAATAGAAGTACTTAAAGCAAAATTAAAAAGTAGGGAAAAAATGGAGAGATCAAATTCAATCTTTAAGGATAAGTTGAAAGACCGTGAGGATAGGTGGCTGAAATTACTGTAATTTAGCATTGTTATTTCTGTTCTATACTCTTAGCAGAAAGAAATTATATAAACTATTTGTAACAGTTTCATCACTCTGATCATTGTAAACTTAATTTTAAGATTAATTTATATATTTATAAATAAATAATGGTTTATTGGGAATAGGGTGGTAATTACAATTACAATTGATTTCAGATCAGCCGTGTATGTATGGCACTTATAAATTGATATAAATATATATGTTTTGCCGTGTATTTATGGTATGTTGTAGATTGTAGGGTGAGGGCGTTAATAATGGTTATATAACTTGCGACCAATCCTATTGTTGATATTGGAGCAATAAAATATATTAAATTCTAAAGATCACATATCAAACACTCCTCTCTTTCGGTATTTGCTGTCACCATTATGTGAAATCGCTGGTCAATAACTAGCGGCAGATCGGTGGTTTTCTCCAGGTACCCCTGGTCTTCTCTGTCAATAACTAGCGGCAGATCGGTGGTTTTCTCCAGGTACCCCTGGTCTTCTCTGTCAATAACTAGCGACAGATCGGTGGTTTTCTCCAGGTACTCCTGGTCTTCTCTGTCAATAACTAGCGACAGATCGGTGGTTTTCTCCAGGTACTCCTGGTCTTCTCTGTCAATAACTAGCGGCAGATTGGTGGTTTTCTCCGGGTATTCCGGTCTCCTCTGCCAATAACTAGCGACAGATCGGTGGTTTTCACCAGGTACTCCAGGTCTTCTCTGTCAATAACTAGCGGCAGATCGGTGGTTTTCTCCAGGTACTCCAGGTCTTCTCTGTCAATAACTAGCGGCAGATCGGTGGTTTTCTCCAGGTACTCCAGGTCTTCTCTGTCAATAACTAGCGGCAGATCGGTGGTTTTCTCCAGGTACTCCTGGTCTTCTTTGTCAATAACTAGCGACAGATCGGTGGTTTTCACCAGGTACTCCAGGTCTTCTCTGTCAATAACTAGCGACAGATCGGTGGTTTTCTCCAGGTACTCCAGGTCTTCTCTGTCAATAACTAGCGGCAGATCGGTGGTTTTCTCCAGGTACTCCTGGTCTTCTTTGTCAATAACTAGCGACAGATCGGTGGTTTTCTCCAGGTACTCCTGGTCTTCTCTGTCAATAACTAGCGGCAGATCGGTGGTTTTCTCCAGGTACTCCAGGTCTTCTCTGTCAATAACTAGCGGCAGATCGGTGATTTCTCCAGGTACTCCTGGTCTTCTCTGTCAATAACTAGCGGCAGATCGGTGGTTTTCTCCAGGTACCCCTGGTCTTCTCTGTCAATAACTAGCGACAGATCGGTGGTTTTCTCCAGGTACTCCTGGTCTTCTCTGTCAATAACTAGCGACAGATCGGTGGTTTTCTCCAGGTACTCCTGGTCTTCTCTGTCAATAACTAGCGGCAGATTGGTGGTTTTCTCCGGGTATTCCGGTCTCCTCTGCCAATAACTAGCGACAGATCGGTGGTTTTCACCAGGTACTCCAGGTCTTCTCTGTCAATAACTAGCGGCAGATCGGTGGTTTTCTCCAGGTACTCCAGGTCTTCTCTGTCAATAACTAGCGGCAGATCGGTGGTTTTCTCCAGGTACTCCAGGTCTTCTCTGTCAATAACTAGCGACAGATCGGTGGTTTTCTCCAGGTACTCCTGGTCTTCTTTGTCAATAACTAGCGACAGATCGGTGGTTTTCACCAGGTACTCCAGGTCTTCTCTGTCAATAACTAGCGACAGATCGGTGGTTTTCTCCAGGTACTCCAGGTCTTCTCTGTCAATAACTAGCGGCAGATCGGTGGTTTTCTCCAGGTACTCCTGGTCTTCTTTGTCAATAACTAGCGACAGATCGGTGGTTTTCTCCAGGTACTCCTGGTCTTCTCTGTCAATAACTAGCGGCCGATCGGTGGTTTTCTCCAGGTACTCCAGGTCTTCTCTGTCAATAACTAGCGGCAGATCGGTGATTTCTCCAGGTACTCCTGGTCTTCTCTGTCAATAACTAGCGACAGATCGGTGGTTTTCTCCAGGTACTCCAGGTCTTCTCTGTCAATAACTAGCGGCAGATCGGTGGTTTTCTCCAGGTACTCCAGGTCTTCTCTGTCAATAACTAGCGACAGATCGGTGGTTTTCTCCAGGTACTCCAGGTCTTCTCTGTCAATAACTAGCGACAGATCGGTGGTTTTCTCCAGGTACTCCTGGTCTTCTCTGTCAATAACTAGCGACAGATCGGTGGTTTTCTCCAGGTACTCCAGGTCTTCTCTGTCAATAACTAGCGGCAGATCGGTGGTTTTCTCCAGGTACTCCAGGTCTTCTCTGTCAATAACTAGCGGCAGATTGGTGGTTTTCTCCGGGTATTCCGGTCTCCTCTGCCAATAACTAGCGACAGATCGGTGGTTTTCACCAGGTACTCCAGGTCTTCTCTGTCAATAACTAGCGGCAGATCGGTGGTTTTCTCCAGGTACTCCAGGTCTTCTCTGTCAATAACTAGCGGCAGATCGGTGGTTTTCTCCAGGTACTCCAGGTCTTCTTTGTCAATAACTAGCGACAGATCGGTGGTTTTCTCCAGGTACTCCTGGTCTTCTCTGTCAATAACTAGCGGCAGATCGGTGGTTTTCTCCAGGTACTCCAGGTCTTCTCTGTCAATAACTAGCGGCAGATCGGTGATTTCTCCAGGTACTCCTGGTCTTCTCTGTCAATAACTAGCGACAGATCGGTGGTTTTCTCCAGGTACTCCTGGTCTTCTCTGTCAATAACTAGCGACAGATCGGTGGTTTTCTCCAGGTACTCCAGGTCTTCTCTGTCAATAACTAGCGGCAGATCGGTGGTTTTCTCCAGGTACTCCAGGTCTTCTCTGTCAATAACTAGCGACAGATCGGTGATTTCTCCAGGTACTCCTGGTCTTCTCTGTCAATAACTAGCGGCAGATCGGTGGTTTTCTCCAGGTACTCCAGGTCTTCTCTGTCAATAACTAGCGACAGATCGGTGGTTTTCTCCAGGTACTCCAGGTCTTCTCTGTCAATAACTAGCGACAGATCGGTGGTTTTCTCCAGGTACTCCTGGTCTTCTCTTTCAATAACTAGCGGCAGATCGGTGGTTTTCTCCAGGTACTCCTGGTCTTCTCTGTCAATAACTAGCGACAGATCGGTGGTTTTCTCCAGGTACTCCAGGTCTTCTCTGTCAATAACTAGCGGCAGATCGGTGGTTTTCTCCAGGTACTCCAGGTCTTCTCTGTCAATAACTAGCGACAGATCGGTGGTTTTCTCCAGGTACTCCTGGTCTTCTCTGTCAATAACTAGCGGCAGATTGGTGGTTTTCTCCGGGTATTCCGGTCTCCTCTGCCAATAACTAGCGACAGATCGGTGGTTTTCACCAGGTACTCCAGGTCTTCTCTGTCAATAACTAGCGGCAGATCGGTGGTTTTCTCCAGGTACTCCAGGTCTTCTCTGTCAATAACTAGCGGCAGATCGGTGGTTTTCTCCAGGTACTCCAGGTCTTCTTTGTCAATAACTAGCGACAGATCGGTGGTTTTCTCCAGGTACTCCTGGTCTTCTCTGTCAATAACTAGCGGCAGATCGGTGGTTTTCTCCAGGTACTCCAGGTCTTCTCTGTCAATAACTAGCGGCAGATCGGTGATTTCTCCAGGTACTCCTGGTCTTCTCTGTCAATAACTAGCGACAGATCGGTGGTTTTCTCCAGGTACTCCTGGTCTTCTCTGTCAATAACTAGCGACAGATCGGTGGTTTTCTCCAGGTACTCCAGGTCTTCTCTGTCAATAACTAGCGGCAGATCGGTGGTTTTCTCCAGGTACTCCAGGTCTTCTCTGTCAATAACTAGCGACAGATCGGTGATTTCTCCAGGTACTCCTGGTCTTCTCTGTCAATAACTAGCGGCAGATCGGTGGTTTTCTCCAGGTACTCCAGGTCTTCTCTGTCAATAACTAGCGACAGATCGGTGGTTTTCTCCAGGTACTCCAGGTCTTCTCTGTCAATAACTAGCGACAGATCGGTGGTTTTCTCCAGGTACTCCTGGTCTTCTCTTTCAATAACTAGCGGCAGATCGGTGGTTTTCTCCAGGTACTCCTGGTCTTCTCTGTCAATAACTAGCGACAGATCGGTGGTTTTCTCCAGGTACTCCAGGTCTTCTCTGTCAATAACTAGCGGCAGATCGGTGGTTTTCTCCAGGTACTCCAGGTCTTCTCTGTCAATAACTAGCGGCAGATCGGTGGTTTTCTCCAGGTACTCCTGGTCTTCTCTGTCAATAACTAGCGGCAGATCGGTGGTTTTCTCCAGGTACTCCAGGTCTTCTCTGTCAATAACTAGCGACAGATCGGTGGTTTTCTCCAGGTACTCCAGGTCTTCTCTGTCAATAACTAGCGACAGATCGGTGGTTTTCTCCAGGTACTCCTGGTCTTCTCTGTCAATAACTAGCGACAGATCGGTGGTTTTCACCAGGTACCCCAGGTCTTCTCTGTCAATAAATAGCGACAGATCGGTGGTTTTCTCCAGGTACTCCAGGTCTTCTCTGTCAATAACTAGCGGCAGATCGGTGGTTTTCTCCAGGTACTCCAGGTCTTCTCTGTCAATAACTAGCGACAGATCGGTGGTTTTCTCTAGGTACTCCTGGTCTTCTCTGTCAATAACTAGCGACAGATCGGTGGTTTTCTCCAGGTACTCCAGGTCTTCTCTGTCAATAACTAGCGGCAGATCGGTGGTTTTCTCCAGGTACTCCAGGTCTTCTCTGTCAATAACTAGCGGCAGATCGGTGGTTTCTCCAGGTACTCCTGGTCTTCTCTGTCAATAACTAGCGGCAGATCGGTGATTTCTCCAGGTACTCCTGGTCTTCTCTGTCAATAACTAGCGACAGATCGGTGGTTTTCTCCAGGTACTCCTGGTCTTCTCTGTCAATAACTAGCGGCAGATCGGTGGTTTTCTCCAGGTACTCCAGGTCTTCTCTGTCAATAACTAGCGGCAGATCGGTGGTTTTCTCCAGGTACTCCTGGTCTTCTCTGTCAATAACTAGCGGCAGATCGGTGGTTTTCACCAGGTACCCCTGGTCTTCTCTGTCAATAACTAGCGACAGATCGGTGGTTTTCTCCAGGTACTCTTGGTCTTCTCTGTCAATAACTAGCGACAGATCAGTGGTTTTCTCCGGGTATTCCGGTCTCCTCTGCCAATAAAACTGACCGCCACGATATAACAGAAACATTGTTGAAAGTGGCGCTCAACACCATAACCCTGGACGATTGATTATTTACAATAAGAGTCTATGTTGTTTTATCTTGTTTTTGTGTATTTGAACTTTATCTTGATTGCTTTTGCTATTTTAAGGGCACGGGTGGCTCATTGAGCTAGGTAGTTGGATTACCTAGCAACTCATGCCCAGCTTTGTAAATTACAAAAAAGTGCACTCGAATCGCAGCCACAAGTGATAAAGTTTACCAGTTGCTCATGGTCGGTGGTTCTCTCCGGGTACTCTGGCTTCTTCCACCACTAAAACTGGTCGCCATGATATATAACGGAGATATTGCTGAAAGTGGCGTTAAACACCAAAAATATAATCAAATCAAATCATATTTTGCTATTTTAACCTTTAAAAGTTGTCCGTTATATATTGGTATTTGCAGGTATCAAACACCTGCTTTGACTTCACAAATCTATTTTATTGAACTTTCAAATCGTGCCTCCTTCCACAAGGTCAAGGTGAATACAACACTACAATACACCTAGGTCAAGGACATATAATATATCACTTTTAACAGTAAACTATATATTGCTTAAATAAAAAAAAATTAAAAAAACAAGTATTTCAATTCTCACATATCATTTGTTAAGAAGTGACAAGTAATGTGAACTTTTAAAATCTGGTCTCACAATACAAACAACATATAGAGCACCGACCGCAAGACAGAGCATATGTGAACAGTTGGACACTTGAAATGTTTAAATATCAACGAGAACCTGAAGGTTGCACTCCAATACTTTATCAATTTCAATCTAATTTGGGCGGGTAGCGTTATTTTTTTTAACGCCACTTTCAACAATATTTCAGTTATATCGTGGCGGTCAGTTTTATTGGTGGAGGAAACCGGAGAAAACCACCGACCTGTCGCAAGTGACTGGCAAACTTGATCACATAATGTTGTATCGTGTACACCTCGCCTGAGATGGATTCGAACTCACAACATTAGTGTGAACATTTGGACACTTGAAATGTCTAAATATAAATGAACCGAGAGGATACACTCCAATAAAATGTATCAATTGCAATCAAATTTGACTTTTAAAATATTAAAAATATATAATAAAACAGCTTTCTTATTTAAGAATCTATAGTTGGAGTATGTTCTCGATATCGTAATCTTTCGTTCCCTTTAAGCCATCTAATCATATGTTAGATGGTAACTAGAGACCCACCTTATCTTGTATCGCTAACCTGGTTAGCTATAGGCAGTGTGTGTTCACCCACCTTATCTTGTATCGCTAACCTGGTTAGTTATAGGCAGTGTGTGTTCACCCACCTTATCTTGTATCGCTAACCTGGTTAGTTATAGGCAGTGTGTGTTCACCCACCTTATCTTGTATCGCTAACCTGGTTAGTTATAGGCAGTGTGTGTTCACCCACCTTATCTTGTATCGCTAACCTGGTTAGTTATAGGCAGTGTGTGTTCAAGAAGAGTTTGAAGATACTAAAGGGAGGTAATCAGAATCTGTGTATCAAAGAAAAACAGACAACACATTGGCCAAAAGAAAAAGTACAAAAGGACACACAACGATCTACAAAGCAATCAAATCTACTTTTTGAGATTTAAGCAAATTTTTTTTCACATTATGTCCTATCATAAAGATTATTCCGGAAACGAGCCGTGTCCGCCATGTTTGATCTATGCGTTTTCTTTTAATCTTGTGCATTGAGAGCATTTCTGATTAGATTTTTGTTTAATAAATAAATTTGTAGAGGCCCATTAAATGAGCATTGCTACTATATATGTTTTCAATTGGCTCAGTGCTTTCGGCGAAGAAGATTGTAACGTTGTAAGGGACGGTGGACACACAGTGACGGCAATACCTAACTTGACATTTTGGTAGGCACGACGAGCTTCTGTGATACGCTCAAAGACAAACGATTGGGAAGCCAAAAAAATTAGGGTTATGGTGTTTAACGCCACTTTCAACAATATTTCAGCTATATAGTGGCGGTCGGTTGTATTTGTAGAGGAAACCGGAGTACCAAGAGAAAACCAGAAATCTGCCACAAGTCACTGATAAACTTAATCGCATAATGTTGTATCGAGCACACCTCGTCTTGGCAGAATTCGAACTAACAACGTTAGTGGTGATAGGCACTGATTGCATAGGTAGTTCTAAAATCCAACTACCACACGAGCATGAACACGACGGCCCCCTCCAAACAATTTAAAAGTCTTTGGAATCAAAAACCAAAGAATTTATACTTGTTTTAAAAAGCCAATCCATAGCAGATTTTCAATTATACTTGCAGATAAACAGTTTTGAAACGAATTGATGTCTTGTATTCATGTTTGTATTCTTGTATATTCTGTCCTTTGTATTAAATATAGCATAGACGCTAACCGCTGTATATCTTTTCGTCCGTCAAAAGGCCATTGTTCTTCTTGTATACTAAACATCGTATATTCACGTTATTTTGTTCGATATTTTCTTTTCTTATTGTGTGGGGAAAATAATAAATGACCCAGATTAATACATGTCTAAGCAAAATACCATGTGTTTTGAAATATAGAATGGCTAGTAATACATGATCAGGTGATATGTGACACTAAATGATCATACGAATTGTATAATTATGGTTTGGTTTGTTTTGGTTTAAGGTGTTTAACGCCACTTTCAACAATATTTCTGTTATATCGTGGCAGTCAGTTTTATTGGTTGAGGAAACCGGAAAGTGAGTGATTGTTGTTTAACGCAAAATCAGAACTTGTTCAGCTATATCATGTCGAGAGTTAATTTTCAATGAGATGATGATGAGGTCTAGACCAACATGCTTTGTTGGATTTGTATTGTACTAAAACAACAGTCCGCGGATAGATATGTCGCCTCACTCGTACACATTATCCTGAATCTGAGCCAACCAGTCTTTGCTCTTTCTCTTTAATGCTGCGTGTTTAGCAGAGAAGCAACAAATGCCAATTAGATAGTCCTTGGTTTGACCCGATCGGGGCTAGAACCCACGATCTATCTCACTCGAGGCGAGCATGCCAACTATTACACCACATATGCTGGTACATGAAATATACATTACTTAAAGGTATAATCATTATTGACTCATCAGCGATCTTGCATTATTTAATTATTATTTTAACATAAGAGTGAAAAAAGTCATATATTAATTGAAAAATCTTGAATTATAAATTTATCTGATAAATATTTAACTCCTAGATCAAGTTGTGTACGGTTTGTTTCATCGAGGAGATGTATTTTATTCATGTATTATTTTTTTATGTTTTGTAAAATAATTTCATTAAGTACCTGGCATTATAATTAGTATGATTAAAATCATTGGTTAAATGTGTCATACATTTTTTGTACTTCTATAATAAAAATTGAAAAATAATTTAAAGAAATTGAAATTAAAAATAATAATAATAATAATGTATAAATAAAATAACATCTAACTGGGTATTGGTGATGGCTCCTATGACTCGAATCACAGAGTTGTTCATTGCATCCCCATGTGGTGGATGGCGGTGTTATCTAGATGGGGTCGGAGGTGTAAGGTTATAATACGGAAAGCCTGATTGTGGACCATAGTGGGTAACGTGTTTGGAAAGTCTCACATTCCTTGAAAGTTAATGACATCTTTGAAATATCTGCTGCCGTGCGTTTAAACAACAATCAATTCATCATTCTATGACATCTGATACAACTGGACTTATGATACACTTTTCGAATATCTAATAAAAATGCCGAAAATCTGTTTCATGGTTTAAGGTAACTCGAATAATCCAGTCGTTATATAACGCTTTGCTATATTAACGCCTGAACGACTTTCTCGATAAAATGCGTCAATCGGAAGCTTCAAATTAACAATGCATTCTGGGTATAAACTGCGCGTGGTGACTTTTGGCACTAAAAGAAGGAGGAGCTTAGGAAATGCTTGTAAATATAGGTAAATGGAGCGTTCAGGTGTCAAATGTTTTCATTGTACCCACGTGTTTGACCTTACTAATCTAAAAGGTGAAAAGAGAAGAAATGTAGGAAAACTAAATAATGAATTAAACATCGTTAATCAACTTGTCGATCTCCATTTCTTGTTGTTTGTAAACATTACCGGAAATTGAAAGAACAGCCTTGCCCATACTCGGCAAATAGTCATCGCTGATTGGCTCTCTCTTTCAGAGAGCAGCTGACGCGTCTTTATCACAAGGAGAGTTCAAGCCCTCATCCAGCGATAGTGCCGAGGCGCAGTATTATCAGTTCGAGTTAGGTTTAAGGAAGTAAATAAAAAAGCCCGAGATAACCGAACGGATTTGCAAATTCATCACTAGGCGAGGATAGAACTGGTTTTGTCCGAAGTTACACATCTGTAAAAACTGTTTCATCCTTAATCAGTTCCACGTTATCTTGTTCATGATATGATTATAGCTGAAAAACCCGCCTTTGATTAACTTGGTGCTGTTAATTAAATGTCACGTGAACAGTATTGCAGCGTTTGATAAATTCGGAATATATATTTGAAAGGGCAGGGAATATTTGCCTCGCAAAGTGCAAACAATGATCACTCTTATCGGGCCTTTGTTCGTTAGGAGCCGCTACAAATTGCCAAATAAACCACATCAGTGGTACATTGGTTAGCGTGCTCGTCTGATCTGCGGTAGATCGTGGGTTCAATCCCCGATCGGGTCAACCCAAAGACTACAAAATTGGTAGTTGTTGCTTCTCTGCTAAGCACGCACCATTAATGAGAAAGAGCACATACTGGTTGGCTTGGAATCAGGATAATGTGTCCGAGTGTGGCGACATGTCTATCCGCGGACTGTTGTGCTAGTGAGCTAGCACTATAAAAATCCAACTACACTTGTTGGTCAAGTACAACGTGGACCTCATCATCATTGTTGAAAATTAACTTGTTCTCGCCATGATATAGCTGAAAAATTGCTGAGATGGCGTTAAGCAACAATCACTCACTTATTGTATTGAACTACATGTACATGTATTTTGATGTCCATGAAAGATTATTAACAGGTGCGTCTCCCGATTTATATGTTGTTTACGGAAGCACGTGTTTATTCTCTTAAAAGCGCGTATTTACACTAAAAATGACAAAAGTTCAAGGATTATATATATAACATTCTAAATACACGAGACACTTATTTACGTCTCCGTCTAAGAGCGAGTTGTGTTCTTCGGTGATTTTCTACCTCGCAGCAGTGAAGCAAGGTCATATTTTAATACACCGCGGTTCTAACGAGGGGGTGCGGGTGTTCGCTTGACTTTAACCAACAATCAAGTAAGACTATTTTCAGTATTGACATGAAATCCAACGTATGTAACGAACCGCGGAGTGTGAGAGATGTGGGGTGTATGACTACAAATAAAACAAATATATCTTTACATTTACCTACCGCGATCGTATGGTAGTTGAATTTACAACTACCTATGCAATCAGTGCCTATCACCACTAAAGTTGTGAGTTCGAATCCCACACATGGCGAGGTGTACTCGATACAACATTATGTGATAAAGTTTGTCAGTAACTTGCGACAGGTCGGTGGTTTTCTCCGGATACTCCGGTTTCTTCCACTAATAAGACTGACCGCCACAATATCACTGAAATATTGTTGAAAGTGGCGTTAAACGTCATAACCAAAACCCACATGTTTGCCTATATCTATAATGTACTTAAGTCTAATTGAAATTAAATGTTTTCTTACTTTTTATTTTGACAATACATTATATATATAATATTAAGTATATATGTACCATCTACACACGCTTATACACATGTCTTACGTCTATCCCTGGATTCGCCTTACGAGAAAAGGTAACACTACGATTATTGAAGCTCCTTTTTTAGGGAGTGGATGTGGTCGAGTGGTCTAGGGCGCTGGACGTAAGGCTAAGCGAATGGTGCTGCAGTGTATCAATGGTGTGTGTTCAAATCCCGCCGAGGGAAGAACAAAAATTTGACAGCTCTAAAATCTAATTCTACCACTGTTTGGTTTAATTTTCAGACGTATATATATATATATATATAAATAAAGTCTCTTAGATTATTTTACAAATAAAAACTCTTATTCCATATTCCATACGTTTCTGCTGTTTACACAGCTTTCCTCAGTGGAAATTTACTACAGAATAAAAACAATACATACACACATAGCAACGTGACGTTATAATATACCAATGACTTTCATGACGTTTAATTCCCGGAAAAAAGTTAATGCCGTTCCATCTTTGTATACAGTCCTAGCGGAAAGATGGAACGGCATTAACTTTTTTTAAACGTCAAGAAAGTCATTGCTATATTTAAGAATATTTAAATCACACCAAAATTTAATATAGTTGAATTGTTCGTTGTGAATTGTATTTGTGTTAGATTATTTGCTGTTGGAAATTACTACGCCATTGATTGTTTACATCTGACGTCGTCATGGAGGCACGTGCAAGTTCGGATTTGAGTTTCATTGGGATGTGAAACATCCCTTTTATAATCATGTGACCACTTCATAACCAATCATATTGTAACATTTCAATGAAAAACGGAAGTAATGTAATTATTATATAAAGGACGAAGTCCTTTTAACGGTAGGCTGTCCGATTTTTCCTCCTTTCTATATTGATAGCCAAATATCTGTTCACCGGAAGTTTTAAAAAAAATAGATCAATTGATATTTAGAAACGCAAAAGAAATATATTTCAATGAAAAATTATCAATTCTTTAATTATTTACTCTATGCAAAATCGAAATAAACTTGAAATAAAATTCTAATAAACAAATCTCTGTCTACGAAACTCTCGACGGAAGAGCGGCGTAGGTAAAATGAACGGAACAGCCATAGCAAATCGGCTACAAAATTCATTCAAAATAAAAGATAATAACTTGTACGAATCATCGCATTATTGAGATTTTAGGACTTCGTCCTTCAAACAGGTTGCCTGTCTCATATTAACGTCACGTTGCTATGTGTGTATGTATTGTTTTTATTCTGTAATAAATTTCCACTGAGGAAAGCTGTGTAAAAGTTTTTAAACAAATAGATCAATTGATATTTAGAAACGCAAAAGAAATATATTTCAATGAAAAATTCCCAATTCTTTTATTATTTACTCTATGCAAAATCGAAATAAACTTGAAATAAAATTCTAATAACAAAATCTCTTTCTACGAAACTCCAGATGGAAGAGCGGCGTACAGTAGGTAACATGAACGGAACAGCCATAACTAATCGGCTACAAAATTCATTCAAAATAAAAGATAATAACTTGTACAGATCATCGTATTATTGAAATTTTAGGACTTCGTCCTTCAAACAGGTTGCCTATCTCATATTATTGTTAACGTCACACTATTGTTAATGTCAGATATACACTTATAAACATCGTACCTGAAGATCTGCGATAGCAGTGAAAACTTTAGTACAAGAATGTTGTGAAAAATCCGTCTTGTTCTTTTTTTATTAATTTATTTTATATGTACCAGTATACGGATTTCATTTGACTTTTTAATATATATATATATGATAGACTCTGATCGACGTCCAGTCTCTAATCGACGTCCAATCTCTAATCGACGTCCACTCCTCAAATCGGCGTCCACTGACGTCATTATCTCAAATCACGGTCCAATTTTAGGATATTCTCAAATCGGCGTCCTTTCCAAACTTGTATATCTATTTTTTTTTTAGCATGTTCCCATTCTTTAATATTATCAATAGGGGTATAATCTACTTTGGCGGACCACGGAAGTCAAATATTGTAGTAAGCAAAGTGCATGACCCATAACCTTTCATTTTGTTACTATGCGGGGCATGCGGATATGACAACAAAAGGGTTAGGGTTAGGGTTAGGATTAAGGTTAGGGTAAGGGTTAAGGTTAGGGTTAGGTTTAGGATTATGGTTAGGGTTAAGGTTAGGGTTAAGGTTAGGGTTAGGTTTAGGGTTAATGTTAGGGTTATGGTTAAGGTTAACGTTAGGGTTAGGCCTAGGGTTAAGGTTAGGATTAAGGTTAGAGTTAGGGTTAGGGTCCGCTAACGTAGAAGTACTCCTAAATACAATAGAATTCTATCTACAGTAACTATAAAATACATAGGCATTTTTGTCATCAAGAACCCCTCATCTGGAATCTGGTCTTGCCCCTTCTCCATCATTGCTTCAAAAACATTCCCAAACGGTTGTGACGTCATTGGACGTCGATTTGAGAAAGTGAAAAACGGCCATATATTTGAGAATTGGACGCCGATTTGAGGAATGGACGTCGATTAGAGACTGGACGTCGATCTGAGTCTTACATATATATATATATATATATATCAAAACTGAATCACACACCAAGAGCTGTTGTCTGATTGGTCAATATATTTAACTGTCTTTCATATGATTGAACGATCAAAGATGACTGAAAGGTTGCATGACATGAGCTCAAACGGAATGTTGTTAGATGTTAGTGTATATATGGTCAAAGAAATACAAGAAAAACAAGATGCCACAAATCATCTAACTTTTAATTAGATTAGTGTACATTGTACATATGGGCAGATTTGGGTTAGGATTGTGGTGTTTAACGCCTCATTCAACAATATTTCAGTTATATCGTAACGGTCAGTTTTGTTGGTAGAGGAAACGGGGAAACTCACATAATGTTGCGTCGAGTACGCTTCGCCATGGGCGGCATTCGAATTCACAACGTTAGTGGTGATAGGCACTGGTTGCATAAGTAGTTGTAAATCCAACTTCCATACGATCATGACCACGACGGCTCCGAGCAGACCTGCAATGTAATGTTAAGTCACAATCACACTTGTCGATTTACATGAATAGCACGTGTTATTGCATGACTGTAATTTAGCTTGTATATGATTGGCTTAAAACTTATTAAGATGTTTTGAGTACTTGTAATATCACACCCTCGGCTTTTTTTTTTTTTTTTTTTTTTTTTGCATAAATATTTCGAAACTGGCTTTTCAAGACAAGTGTTCGGAAAGTGATATCACCCTCGCATGGCATAAACATAGATGACAAAAAAAACGGACTTTTGCTATCCTATCAAATTAGTTCTTTCGTTGTTCAATAATCAATGAGATTGCGCTTACCACTTTTTTTTTATCGATTGAATCATAAAAAACGCTTAAAATGTCGTACGAATGTTAGTAGATAACAGTCGAACAAATAAAACAATCATTGACTTTGGAATATGTTGCTATTCGGTTATCAACCTTTGAACACGTGTATTCACCTCGCCTTCGGCTCGATGAATAGCACATTTTTTCAGGTTGAGAAATCCAGATAGCAGCCTATTCCAAAGTCAATGATTTTATAATGTCATATTTATGGTGCAATGTATATTTATACAATAATATTGTGTTGTCCATGTTATATGCCGAAATATGTCCCAAGGTCAGAAGGCATTCCCGGAAGGCATATAACATTGACAACACAATATTATTGTTATTATTACTCTGAATGTCTTTGGTGATTTTAACAAATGAAATTTGTCTAAAATGTATTGATATTATAAAGATTGGTAAATCATATTCATTTAAATTCAAGAAATATTTAATTTCAACAATAACAATGAACTGTCAAATATTTAATTCCCAAACCTGAAACTGGCCATTGTTTTGACAGACGACAGCATCAACGTTAAAGAAAACCGTATAATACATTGTAAATTGTACACTGTTAAAAGCGCTCAGGTGAGCCCGTTTAGACCCCGCCTATCTAAATGACGTAACATTGTTCTAAGCTCCGCCCATCAGCATAGTAATGACTCCAACAATAGTACTATGCGAATGCATAGTACAACGATGCTATTTATTCTTTGTAAAATTATGTTTCGATAATATCATGTCACTTATAATGAAAGTTTCTTACATGAAGATTAATAATAGTATATCAAAAGTTCAAAAAAAGCTCGAGATGTCTGTTTCTCCTATTAATAGAGAGAAATACTGTGAACCAGTCTGGCCATAACAAGTGTGAAATACCTGACAAAACTAAAGGTTATTGCTATGGTGTTTTATGCCACTTTCAACAATATTTCAGCTACAGAGACGTGCAAACAGTATTGTTTTTGTTTGTTTGTTTTTGTTTGGTGTTTGTTTGGTTTGTTTTTGTTTTGCTTTGTTTTTTTTTTCTATTTATTTATTTTTTTTATTTATTAATTTTTTGTTTTTTGTTTGTTTGTTTGTTTGTTTGTTTGTTTGGTTTTTTTTTTTTTTTTTTTTTGGGCTTTTGTGTATTTTTTGGAGTGAGTATTGCTTAAAGCCATGTGAACAATTGTTTCGTTGTATAAGATGATGATGTTGTTCGCTTCGTAATAGATCAGTACGCTTAATTGGATTTTTATATTACTAACTCACTAGCTGAAACAACGGTACGCGGATAGACATGTCGCTTCACTCTGACACATTCGTCTGATTCCGTGCCAATCAGTCTATGCTCTTACTCCTTAATGTTGCGCGGGGACCAAGCGTTAAGGGTGGATCTAAAAGTGTGGGGGTGGCAAGCTTTTGAAATATCACAGCAACTGACTTTACACATATGTCATTATTTCAATAGCCAGCTATATTGTCTGAATAATTATCCGTAAAATAACATTTTTAGCAGCCTAGCAAAAACTCTTGTATCCCAGCAACTGACTTCACACATAATATTGTGTTCATTATTTCAATAACTAGCTGGGTTATTGTCTGAATATTTTCAATGGCCCATGTTAAAGTGGTCTTGGGTTTACTGGGCCCCTATTAATATCTTATAAAGCAATAATATTGTGTTGATTGGCCATCATTTTATATTTTACGGACAGAAGTAAATATACATGTAGGTCAACAAACGGTAAAGTCTTATTGGATGGCGTATCAAACTAAAAATACTGACATCACTGATAGCACCACCCCCCCCCCCCCCCCCCCCCCCCCCCCCCCCCCCCCACTCCAACTGTAATTATGACGTCACACGCGATGTTGGTGACACTTGACGTTGCACACAATTAACGTTGAAAAGAATGTTTCGCGTTTTCCTTCAAGCATTCCTTTAATCAGAAATAGTTAAAGACGCCATAAAGTACACTGATTCTGCTTCCGGTACCACAAAAAAATTGGTCCGAAAAACGTTTTTTAGGTTTTTACTGAGAAAAAATGTAAAAAGCATACGGATATTTTGTAACGCGTTACATGAGAAAAATGTGCGTTAACGGCGTTTTCTTCCAATAAATTCGTTTATAAAAGCAAAAATAAGTCATATCTAACATAATAAAACAATTAGTCATATAATTACCTATACAAACATGTATCGGAAATCAAAATCCATCTATTTTTAAAAAAAATCTACATTCGTTTTACTTATTTCATGTTCTATTTAGTCAAAGTATCGCCAATAGCGCGCGTAACGTCAATACGATCATGGCCACGACTGCACCTTGTAGGAATTGAAATTAATAGCACTGTTAGTCGAACATTACTATAATCCAGCGTAACAACAAGAATATGTTCTCCAAATGTATAGTTATTACGTGATAACAGTATACACATACATGTGTGTACCAGACATGTTGTTGTATGTAACATCAACTAAACATGCTTCCAAGTGTATAGTTATTACGTGATAACAGTATACACATACATGTGTGTACCAGAAATGTTATTGTATGTAACATCAACTAAACATGCTTCCAAATGTATAGTTATTACGTGATAACAGTATACACATACATGTGTGTACCAGACATGTTGTTGTATGTAACATCAACTAAACATGCTTCCAAATGTATAGTTATTACGTGATAACAGTATACACATACATGTGTGTACCAGACATGTTGTTGTATGTAACATCAACTAAACATGCTTCCAAATGTTTAGTTATTACGTGATAACAGTATACACATACATGTGTGTACCAGACATGTTGTTGTATGTAACATCAACTAAACATGCTTCCAAGTGTATAGTTATTACGTGATAACAGTATACACATACATGTGTGTACCAGACATGTTGTTGTATGTAACATCAACTAAACATGCTTCCAAATGTATAGTTATTACGTGATAACAGTATACACATACATGTGTGTACCAGACATGTTGTTGTATGTAACATCAACTAAACATGCTTCCATTTTTGCCCCAAACGTATATTATTATTGGTCCAAATGTCATGTCGTTTGACCCAAACGTTTATTATTTTTTAACTAAATTTTATGTCTTTTTGGCCCCAACGTATATTATTTTTGACTCAAATGTTATGTCGATTGACCCATACATATAAATATTTTTGGTCAAAATGTTATGTCGTTTGACCCAAACGTATATTATTTTTGGTCCAAATGTTATTTTGTTTGACCCATACGTATATTATTTTTGGTCTAAATTTTATGTCGTTTGATCCAAACGAATATTATTTTTGGTCCAAATGTTATGTCGTTTGACCCAAACGTATATTATTTTTGGTCTAAATCTTATGTCGTTTGACCATAACGTATATTATTTTTGGTCCAAATGTTATGTCGTTTGACCCAAATGTATATTATTTTTGGTCCAAATGTTATGTCGTTTAGTCCAAACTTATATTATTCTTTGTCCAAATTTTTTCGTTTGACCCAAAGGTATATTATTTTTGGTCTAAATGTTATGTCGTTTGACCATAACGTATATTATTTTTGGTCCAAATGTTATGTCGTTTGACCCAAACGTATATTATTTTTGGTCTAAATCTTATGTCGTTTGACCATAACGTATATTATTTTTGGTTCAAATGTTATGTCGTTTGACCCAAATGTATATTATTTTTGGTCCAAATGTTATGTCGTTTAGTCCAAACTTATATTATTCTTGGTCCAAATTTTTTCGTTTCGTCCAAACGTATATTATTTTTAGTCCAAACGTTATGTCGTTTCGCCCACACGTAATACATCAGTTTTCATGTGTCTGTATGAACAAAACAATCTACAAAATTGTTAGATCAATATACTTATGAGTTTATCATCAAATAAAAAAAAGTTTTTCTATGAATAGGATATTAATATAATATTTTTGATGATATATATACATACACCTGAGAACCAGCGTCTTGATAGTTTACATATGTATTATAGTGAGTAAGCTTCTAGGAGACGGATTAGTATACCGCCATTAGTATAACTAAAACATTGTTGAAAGTGGCGTTAAACACCATAACCCTAAGCCCAAATACGAATTAGTATAAGTCAGAATTAGCTTATTTCCGAATCCTTCAATATGTAATTTTATATTTGTGTTATTTCGTTGTATGTTTCTTAAAAAAATGAATAATTATGTTTAAAATGCAGTTTTAGGAATTAAACATTGAAATTGTTTTAATATATGTCATGTTTGTCAAAACACAAGGAAAGTTACAGTGAATTTTAATTTAGTAAAATGTTATCTCGATCAATATATAACAAAATGTGTAGAAAAAATTAGAAAACATAAATTTAATTTCATATCTCTTTCTTTCGTTCTAACACAAATAGATAATTTCACACCTATTTTTATTCTTAAGGAAATAAAATTGTAACAGTTTCTGTTTTTTCTATCTTTATCTTATTATCACATTTTTATTATTATAGAAACTTTTTGTATATAAATTATATTATATTTTAATATAATTCATATATATAATTTCCACTTCTTCAAACAATATGAATAGATATATATATCTATGTTTTATTTATAAAAAAACAAAAATAGACAATCATAAAAAAATATATATATATATTAATTCTATTATTTCTATTATTATCATTTGTTTTTTTGCTTCATATCAGACATTATATAACAGAAAGCACGTCATTTGTTGTTTGTTGTAAACAACAGAATTTCTACAAATTGTCGATATCAAAAGTGCTAATCACATCGAATTTCTTCTAGTTATAGTGTACAAAGCAAGAGATTTTTCTCAACCTCCCAAATCTACCTCCAACATAGATTAAGCAGGTCCGTTGCCGATACAGGATAAATCAGACACCTCTAACAATACCTGTTGTTTTTCACGACAGGTGGGGAAGTGTGCTCCACTACCGGCGGTCATACAGATCTTAATGAAGATCTCACCTTGCTATTAATGAACTTTCAAGCAGAGAAAAAAAATCGATTTTTAATGAATATTCATGACTACGCAATCATGTGATTTTAGTGGCTGCTTTCAGGCCATTTCGACCAATTAGAACTGACACAAAGTATTAAGAATTGACTTTCTACAGAAAAACTAAATTTGGTTTTCATTCTGAAAAACTTGTGGACAAGTGGGAAAATTGTGAAAAATATTTTAATAGAAATATGTCTACGATCTCGGACTTGTCTCCGACAAATTCGGCATTTCGTTCAGATAGTCCAGGGAGTCCGACACGAGCGACTTTATCCGACATGCTAAGCCGGAACAAGTTCTTAGAAGGTAAGGTGACATTTGATACCCCTTTTTCTTTATTAATAAAATTGATTTTCCGCATGTTATTTTTCGATATTCAATTGTCGTTTATTGGTTTTTATCGGTATCAGGTCCCGAATCAAATTAATTTGTGACAGAAAGTGAGATGTTGAGCTAAGTTAATGAAAAGTGATTAAATAAATTGTTTTATATAATTAGGACGAACTAGGAATTGTTGGTTATTATTTGTAAATTAAAACTTCATTATAAACATTTGATCCTCGCTCGCTCAGAATTAGATTAACTTTCGCTTAGCATTGATGGGGCAATCTGAACACAAAGTTTAAGTAAGTTTATAAATATTTTTATGAAATGTTTTCGTACTCATAGAAATTTTGGAATTGGAACAAAATGAAATTTACTTGATATAACTATTTCTATATTTTCGTATATATTCTATATATATTTTCATTTCGTCGGTGCACTATTTATTTATTTAAAAAAAGCAATTTGTTTAAAGTAATCATATTATAATATGAACAAATTAATTCTTGACAAAGATAATTACGTCTTGTTTGTTTCAATGTTAATGCTTTATATTAAATCATATATAAATATATTTATAAAACATTTACATTTCATTTTTCATATATTAATTTCAAAATCTTACTTCAAATAAATAAAAATATGATAATAAATCATATATATATTCTTTATTATTTTTTTTAACAAAACATGACTGATTTATATATTTTTTGTCATATTGCAAATCGTTGTATGAATAAAGATTATAAGTCACTGAACCGTGTCGCTTTTCTGTTCATACTTAATGGAGAATTCATTTGAATGAAAAGCCATATTTTCACACTGAAATAAGATGAGCAATTGTGTTAAATTTGTATTGCTGTTAAAACTAATAATTGAAACGGGTGTTGCACTTTGTTTAATTTCAATTAAATATGATTCTACAAATGCGGGTATTCGAAAATAACCAGTCAATTTGGTTGGTTATAAAATTATTGATTTAAACCTGTATTTATGAGATTTAATTTTGTAAATCTTAACAAAGAAAAAAAGATCACTGCCATTCCAGAACCACTTTTATTTTGCATATAAATAAGTATATAAAAACGATTTATCAAATTTATACCAGTTTTCTGTACCCCTAAAATGTTGCTTGTTAAATATATCATTTGTAAAAGTATTGAACTAGTGGTTCTTTTTTAAAGTAAACAAAAAGAAAAAAAAATATTTCATTATAAATAAAATTATTGAATAACATAGATACAAATATACAGAAAGGTTATCTTCTGCCTTTTATATTACCTCATTTCATTTGAAAAAAATATGGAACCAGCTAAGAAGCTCTTCTGAAAACTATGAAAGTAAACACAATGAACAAAATTATTTTCATAATAATAAAAAAATCATTATATAACATATGTAGAAATATATATATAAAGGTTATATTTTCTCTGTTTATATACATGTATATATACATATGGTATACATATTTCTATAATAACTATTGTAATTATTATATTAAAATTTTGTAATTCAAGAAATTCAAAATTTGAATTTTGAATTTTTTAGATTAACAAAATTGTAATGGGAGTCTATAACGTATACAATGATAATAACGTAATCAAGGTTTATGAGAATAAATATGGATCTTGTTGCATTTGAAATGAATAAAAATAAAATCTGTTCTTACTTGTGAAAAAAGTTGATAAATAAAAATTAATATATGCTCTTACTTGTGAAAAAGTTTATATATAACAATTAATATATGTTCTTACCTGTGATTTTTTTTTCTAAAGTGATAAGTGATCGAAAGCAACAAAAATAAATATACATGTACCTCTCACCTCAAATCATTGTACAAAAATAAAAACCAAATACTTAACACCTCAAATCATTTTACATAGAAAATACTCCTCAACTCAAATCATTATTAAAAAAACCAAATACCTCTCACCTGAAATCACTTGTTAAAAACCAAATACCTCTTACCTCAAATCGTTGTACAAACTAAAAATAACAAATACCTCTCACCTCAAATCATTGCCTCCAAAAAAAAATACCTCTCATATCAAAGCATTGGATATAAAAAGGAGACCTAGACATATGCCAGACATTTGTATATATATAGTTGTCAATTAACAATTAACATTTTATTTGCAATATAACATACAAATTATAAAGTAAAGTTACTTGAGCTGAAATTTTATAGAATTATATTCATTTACGAAACTGTACGTTTTTAGTAAAAAGAAGAAAATGTAAAAGTACATGCATGACAATTATAAGGGTTAGGGTTATGGTGTTTAACGCCACTTTCAACAATCTAATATTACAGTTATATCGTGGCGGTCAATTATAAGAAAATAATCTACATGTATACGTAATAAAAAATAATGTCAAAGAAAGCATACAAATAAATGGTATAGCATTGTTTTATTTTAATCTATCAGAAATACACATTTTTTTAGATTTTAGTAGCCGTTTTTGTATTTTCATGTCCATAAAATATATAAATACCATAGTAATGTTTTAAAGGTTCATTGTATATGCAATGTACTACAAAAAAAAATGTATATATATATACAGGGCATTTACTCATATATAACTATTTCAATTAACATCTATTCCGAACGAATGTATTTTTCTCTGCCTTGTCGCTCGTCAAGACGTGGATTTCCAACGTCATATGTCGTGGTTCTTTCTTTGTGATCAGTGAGTTCAGTTAAGATGAGAGGCGATTGTTCATTTGATTAATATTGGTGGAATTGATGACCATCACTGTTTAATCTTTCTTTTCAAAATATTTCGTTTTTTTTTTTACTGAATTAAAAGTTAGTACTCCGAAAGACGGTATTGATTAAGTAATTTATTATAATACTTCCCATGAAAATCTGTAAAATACACAAAAATGTAAATGTTTAAGTTTAATTAGTTTTGTTTGTTTGATGGTGTTTTACGCCACGTTCAACAATATTTCAGTTATATCGTGGCTGTCAGTTTTATTGCTGGAGGAAACTGGAATACCCTGAGAAAACCGGCACCGACCTGTCGCAAGTCACTGACAAACTTTGTTACATTATGTTGTACACAACTTTAATTAAAGTTGATGGTAATATGAAGATAGATATTATTATTATATAACATTAACCACTACGATATAACTTAAATATTGTTGAAAGTGGCGTTAAATACCATAAACCAAACCAATCCACATCTAAATCGGGCCATATTTGGTATATTTGGTATATTTGGTATATTCAGCACAATTGTTGTTTTAAGAGAACCCACCTTTTTTACGTTCTCCGTAACACTGACAAATAACTTGTTATTTATCTTAACATTTATTTTTTAAGCAACAAATTTTTATTTGTATACTAGTAAAGTCTTTTTTTCAGTCTCTTTACCAGCCGAAAATATCTTCCCAATTAACACATGCATGCATCAAAGTATGTCTGAGTACGTCACAAATATGTCTAAACACGGCATTGTCGCAAAGAATGCCCCTTAGCGTAGGTAGTGTTAATTTTTACATGTGAATTAGACAACAAAAGAATTAAAAATAGACATCAAAATAATCTTCTTGAAAGGGCAGAATTTGTCTTCGTCTTTCTCGAATTCGGATTCGCACTCTCTCAATTTAGACAGATCTATGTCATTATCATCCGAAGCTGAGTTCACCCCCTGGTTAATAGTGGGTTTGCTGTTACTCAATCTTTAGTTTTATATGTATGTTTTGTAGATCGTTGTCTTATTCCATATACAGATCCTGATTACTATTACCTCTTTGGTATCTTCAAACTCTATTTTCATGAGTTCGGATTCATATTTTTAAATTATTCCCATCACATGTCATCACCATGCAAATATACAGCAGTATTTTTTAGGAGTTACTTCGACAAATCTTGTATCTGTTTCCATTATAACTCAACTCAAACTAGACTTAGTTTTCAGTTCGTTTGGGTTATCTAAGAATCACCCCTATTGCGTGTTATTTTCCTTTTTTTAATTTGGCTTCTATAGAACAATCGGTTGCTATATTACAGCATCTTGTAAGCTTTTCCATTTACATTTTTAGACTTCATTTAAGCACCTCTTTTTGTGTAAGAAGAGTTTTAAGATACCACAGGGGTAAATCGAAGAAGAACAGACAACACAATGGACAAAAGAAAAAGTACAAAAGGACAAACAACGACTTACAAAACATACATATAAAAATAAGATGGAGTAACACGAACCCCACTAAGAAAGTGTGTAAACGCTACAACAAACTGTCAATCAAATTATTTTGAAATTTATCACATTGTATTTTCAATTTAAATACAACACTTGAAATTAACAAATTAAATATAGAATTTTATGTCTAGACAAGAAATGTGTTATATTCATTCGGTACAACACATAATATTTGCGAATCATTTGATACAAATTTGAGATGGTTCTTGTACATACATGTACATTGGGTAAGACTCCAACAAGAAATATGTTGATAAATTTGTATATTATACTTTACGTTTTTATTTTCCCTATTTGTCTTTGTTAGCGCAACCGGTCAATATAATGTCTGGACTGCCACGTTTTCGATTCGGTTCCGGAACGGTACCTGCATTATTATTTTAGATAAAAAGTATAATATAGCAAATAGTGCATGTCACTTCGGGTCATATGGCAGTATATGGACCGGTCCGTCACCAAAAAAATATTATATGGACCGAAGCTATTGACCGGTCTGTCACCAAAAAAGTATTATATGGACTGAAGCTTCTGAGGTCCATATAATATTTTTTTGGTGACGAACCGGTCTATATACTGCCATATGACCATCAGTGCCATGAACTATTTGCTATATATAGGTACATGTATGTATTTATGTTCCTTATTCACAAACTGTTAAAATATGCTTAAATGACAATAAATAATTGTGTTATGGATAATACACTGCAATTGAAGATACAGACACTCGAAAGTTGTCGATATTAAAATAAATAGTTTACTGTCAAAAGTAATATATAATTAAGAAGAGTTTTTAAAGATACTAACGGGGTAATCAGAATCCGTAAATCGGAGAAGAACAGACAGCACAATAGCCAAAAGAAAAAGGACAAAAGGACAAACAACGATCTACAAAACATACACATAAAACAAAAGATCGAGTAATACGAACCCTACTAAAAACCGGGGGTGAACTTGGTTGCTCCGGAAAGATAAACAGTTCCTGCTCCAATAGTGGCACCCGTCGTGTTAGTCTAGTTACAAACCCGGTGATAAGTCATGAATGAGAAAAGGACCGGGAAGTTTACCACATGTGGAATATATCCGTAGTCATTTGTTACACAGCTATTCCATAGCGGTCAATCAAGTCATGGTGGCGATCGTAAAACTTTCGAAGTGATGACTTTATTTTATCCAAAAGGAATCCTTGGTTCTTTAGCTTCCTTGTTAGTAGCAACCCTCTATCAAGGAAATCCTGATAGGAACCACAAGCTCTGGAATATCGTATGCTGTGTACTATAGTGTGCTTGCCTTGGCACGGTGTGAAGATAAAACACAGGGCTTGAAACGTAAAATATACTTGTAATAGTCCAGCAGGTGATTGAACCCCCTCCCCCCTCCCAAGTATATTTTACGTTTCAACCTCTGTGTAACATATTCACACCGTGCCATGGTAAACACCTTATAGTATACATCATAGGATATTCCAGAGCTTGTAGTTTCTATCAGGATACCCCAAGTACCAAAATATTAACCTCACGTATTGTTTTTCAAGGCTGTTTTTAAAAATAAGAATAAAATGTATTTCAAATATTAAAGTACAAAATAATACAAACAGTTGATTCACTAACCGTTTTAGTTTTTACATTTAATGTCATAGTTGTTGATTTTATAACAAAAACACGTGTCCGGTTGATTGCTTTTATAAGATGAGCTTTATTTCAAGTCCGCATGTCATAACAACAAATGCAAGACAAACTCTTGTGAGCTTTTGCCCGATACTATCCAGGGGGGGGGGGGGGGGGGGGGGGGGTGTTTAACACTACTTTCAACATTATTAACATTATATAATTAACAACGAATATATTTTTTGGGGGAAATTAGTGTACTTTTATTTTTTTTCGGTGGCGGAGCTCAACCTAAACAGCAGGAAAGCCATATTTAAATGCCTACATATTTATTGTAAGGCGAAAAAATTCAAATGTCTAAATCTACAGCTAAACTTCACTAAATCTATATATTCCAATATATTTTTTAATTTTAAATATAAAGTTTGAATAATTGAGCTAAAGCAGATGGAAAGTAATGTCCGCCTTCTAAAGTACAGTAAAACCTGCATTAGTGACCATCTCTATTAAGTTACAGCAAAACCTGCTTTAGTGACCACCTCTATTAAGTTACAGTAAAACGTTGCTTTAGTGACCACCTCTATTAAGTTACAGTAAAACCTGCTTTAGTGTCCATCTCTATTAAGCTAGAGTCAAACCTGCTTTAGTGACCACCTCTATTAAGTTACAGTAAAACCTGCTTTAGTGACCACCACTAATAAGCTACAGTAAAACCTGCATTAGTGACCACCTCTATTAAGCTACAGTAAACACTGCATTAGTGACCACCTCTATTAAGCTACAGTCAAACCTGCTTCAGTGACGAACTCTAATAAGTAACAGTCAAACCTGCTTTAGTGACCACCTCTATTAAGTTACAGTCAAACCTGCTTTAGTGATCATCTCTATTAAGCTACAGTCAAACCTGCTTTAGTGTCCATCTAATTAATTTACAGTTAAACCTGCTTTAGTGATCACTTCTATTAAGTTACAGTCAAACCTGCTTTAGTGACCACCTCTAGTAAGTTAGAGTAAAACCAGCTTTAGTGACCACCTCTATTAAGCAACAGTAAACCCTGCTTTAGTGACCACCTCTATTAAGTTACAGTAAAACCTGCTTTAGTGACCACCTCTATTAAGTACAGTCAAACCTGCTTTAGTGACCACCTCTATTATGTTACATTAAAACCTGTTTTAGTGACCACCTCTATTAAGCTACAGTCAAACCTGCTTTAGTCACGACCTCTATTAAGCTACAGTAAAACCTGCTTTAGTGACCACCTCTATTAAGTTGCAATATAATTTCTTTTAGTGACCACCTCTATTAAGCTACAATCAAACCTGCTTTAGTGACCACCTCTATTAAGTTACAGTAAAACCTGCTTTAGTGACCACCTCTATTAAGTTGCAGTCAAACCTGCTTTAGTGACCACCTCTATTAAGTTACAGTAAAACCTGCTTTAGTGACCATCTCTATTAAGTTACAGTAAAACCTGCTTTAGTGACCACCTCTATTAAGCTACATAAAACCTGCTTTAGTAACCACCTCTATTAAGTTACAGTTAAACCTGCTTTAGTGACCACCTCTATTAAGCAACAGAAAAACCTGCTTTAGTGACCACCTCTATTAAGTTACAGTAAAACCTGCTTTAGTGACCACCTCTATTAAGTTAAAGTACAATCTGCTTTAGTGACCACCTCTATTAAGCTACAGTAAAACCTGCTTTAGTGACCACTTCTATTAAGTATTCAAACCTGCTTTAGTGACCACCTCTATTAAGTTACAGTATAACCTGCTTTAGTGACCACCTCTATTAAGCTACAGAAAAACCTGCTTTAGTGACCACCTCTAATAAGCTACAGTAAAACTTGCTTTAGTGACCACTTCTATTCAGCACAGTCAAACTTGCTTTAGTGACCACCTCTATTTAGTTACAGTTAAACCTGCTTTAGTGACCACATCTATTAAGTTGCAGTCAAACCTGCTTTATTGACGACCTCTTTTTAGTTACAGTAAATCCTGTTTTAGTGACCACCTCTATTAACCTACAGTAAAACCTGCTTTAGTGACCACCTCTATTAAGCACAGTAAAACCTGCTTTAGTGACCACCTCTATTAAGCACAGTAAAACCTGCTTTAGTAACCACCTCTATTAAGTTACAGTAAAACCTGCTTTAGTGATCACCTCTATTAAGTTACAGTCAAACCTGCTTTAGTGACCACCTCTATTAAGCTACAGTAAAACCTGCTTTAGTGATCACCTCTATTAAGTTACAGTCAAACCTGCTTTAGTGACCACCTCTATTAAGCTACAGTAAAACCTGCTTTAGTGACCACTTCTATTAAGTTAAAGTACAATCTGCTTTAGTGACCACCTCTATTAAGCTACAGTAAAACCTGCTTTAGTGACCACCTCTATTAAGTTACAGTAACACCTGCTTTAGTGACCACCTCTATTAAGTTACAGTATAACCTGCTTTAGTGACCACCTCTATTAAGCTACAGAAAAACCTGCTTTAGTGACCACCTCTAATAAGCTACAGTAAAACTTGCTTTAGTGACCACTTCTATTCAGCACAGTCAAACTTGCTTTAGTGACCACCTCTATTTAGTTACAGTTAAACCTGCTTTAGTGACCACATCTATTAAGTTGCAGTCAAACCTGCTTTATTGACGACCTCTTTTTAGTTACAGTAAATCCTGTTTTAGTGACCACCTCTATTAACCTACAGTAAAACCTGCTTTAGTGACCACCTCTATTAAGCACAGTAAAACCTGCTTTAGTGACCACCTCTATTAAGCACAGTAAAACCTGCTTTAGTAACCACCTCTATTAAGTTACAGTTAAACCTGCTTCAGTGACCAACTCTATTAAGTTACAGTCAAACCTGCTTTAGTGACCACCTCTATTAAGCTACAGTAAAACCTGCTTTAGTGATCACCTCTATTAAGCTACAGTAAAACCTGCTTTAGTGATCACCTCTATTAAGTTACAGTCAAACCTGCTTTAGTGACCACCTCTATTAAGCTACAGTAAAACCTGCTTTAGTGACCACCTCTATTAAGCTACAGTAAAACCTGCTTTAGTGACCACCTCTATTAAGCTACAGTCAAACCTGCTTTAGTGACCACCTCTATTAAGTTACAGTAAAACCTACTTTAGTGACCACCTCTATTAAGTTGCAGTCAAACCTGCTTTAGTGATGACGTCTATTAAGTTACAGTAAAACCTGCTTTAGTGACCACCTCTATTAAGTTACAGTAACACCTGCTTTAGTGACCACCCCTATAAGTTACAGTAAAACCTGCTTTAGTGACCACCTCTATTAAGTTACAGTTAAACCTTCTTTAGTGACCACCTCTATTAAGCTACAGAAAAATCTGCTTTAGTGACCACCTCTATTAAGTTACAGTCAAACCTGCTTTAGTGACCACCTCTATTAAGCACAGTCAAACTTGCTTTAGTGACCACCTCTATTAAGCTACAATTAAACCTGCTTTAGTGACCACCTCTATTAAGTTGCAGTCACACCTGCTTTAGTGACGACCTCTTTTAAGTTACAGTAAATCCTGTTTTAGTGACCACCTCTATTAAGCTACAGTAAAACCTGCTTTAGTGACCACCTCTATTAAGCTACAGCACAACCTGCTTTAGTGACCACCTCTATTAAGTTACAGTAAAACCTGCTTTAGTGACCACTTCTATTAAATCACAGTAAAACCTGCTTTAGTGACCACCTCTATTAAGCTACAGTAAAACCTGTTTTAGTGACCACCTCTATTAAGTTAGAGTCAAACCTGCTTTAGTGACTACCTCTATTAAGCTACAGTCAAACCTGCTTTAATGACCACCTCTATTAAGTTACAGTCAAACCTTCTATAGTGATCACCTCTATTAAGCTACAGTCAAACCTGCTTTAGTGACCAACTCTATTAAGTTACAGTAAAACCTGCTTTAGTGACCACCTCTAGTAAGCTACAGTAAAACCTGCTTTAATGACCACCTCTATTAAGCTACAGTAAAACCTGCTTTTGTGACCACCTCTATTAAGTTACAGTAAAACCTGCTTTAGTGACCACCTCTATTAAGTTACAGTCAAACCTGCTTTAGTGACCACCTCTATTATGTTACATTAGAACCTGTTTTAGTGACCACCTCTATTAAGTTACAGTCAAACCTGCTTTAGTGACCACCTCTATTAAGTACAGTCAAACCTGCTTTAGTGACCACCTCTATTAATTTACAGTAGATTTTTTTTAGTGACCGCCTCTATTAAGCTACAGTAAAACCTGCTTTAGTGACCACCTCTAGTAAGTTACAGTCAAACCTGCTTTGGTGACGACCTCTATTTAGTTACAGTAAAACCTGCTTTAGTGACCATCTCTATTAAGTTAAAGTAAAACCTGCTTTAGTGACCACCTCTATTAAGTTACAGTCAAACCTGCTTTAGTGACCACCTCTATTATGTTACATTAGAACCTGTTTTAGTGACCACCTCTATTAAGCTACAGTCAAACCTGCTTTAGTGACCACCTCTATTAAGTACAGTCAAACCTGCTTTAGTGACCACCTCTATTAATTTACAGTAGATTTTTTTTAGTGACCACCTCTATTATGTTACATTAGAACCTGTTTTAGTGACCACCTCTATTAAGCTACAGTCAAACCTGCTTTAGTGACCACCTCTATTAAGTACAGTCAAACCTGCTTTAGTGACCACCTCTATTAATTTACAGTAGATTTTTTTTAGTGACCGCCTCTATTAAGCTACAGTAAAACCTGCTTTAGTGACCACCTCTAGTAAGTTACAGTCAAACCTGCTTTGGTGACGACCTCTATTTAGTTACAGTAAAACCTGCTTTAGTGACCACCTCTATTAAGTTAAAGTAAAACCTGCTTTAGTGACCACCTCTATTAAGTTACAGTGAAACCTGCTTTAGTGACCACCTCTATTAAGTAAAAGTCAATCCTGCTTTAGTGACCACCTCTATTAAGTTACAGTAAAATCTGCTTTAGTGATCACCTCTATTAAGCTACAGTCAAACCTGCTTTAGTGACCACCTCTATTAAGTATTCAAACCTGCTTTGGTGACCACCTCTATTAAGTTACAGTTAAACCTGCTTTAGTGACCACCTCTATTATGTTACAGTAAAACCTGCTTTAGTGACCACCTCTATTAAGTTACAGAAAAACCTGCTTTGGTGACCACCTCTATTAAGCTACAATAAAACCTTCTTTAGTGACCACTTCTATTAAGCACTGTCAAACTTGCTTTAGTGACCACCTCTATTAAGCTACAGTAAAACCTGCTTTAGTGACCACCTCTATTAAGTTGCAGTCAAACCTGCTTTAGTGACGACCTCTATTAAGTTACAGTAAAACCTGTTTTAGTGACCACCTCTATTAAGCTACAGTAAAACCGTCTTTAGTGACCACCTCTATTAAGTACAGTAAAACCTGTTTTACTGTAGCTTAATAGAGGTGGTCACCACCTCTATTAAGCTACAGTAAAACCTGCTTTAGTGACCACCTCTATTAAGTTACAGTAAAACCTGCTTTAGTGACCACCTCTATTAAGTTACAGTCAAACCTGCTTTAGTGACCACCTCTATTAAGTTACAGTAAAACCTGCTTTAGTGACCACCTCTATTAAGTAACAGTTAAACCTGCTTTAGTGACCACTCCTATTAAGCTACAGTAAAACCTGCTTTAGTGACCACCTCTATTAAGTTACAGTAAAACCTGCTTTAGTGACCACCTCTATTAAGTTACAGTCAAACCTGCTTTAGTGATCACCTCTATTAAGTTACAGTCAAACCTGATTGAGTGACCACCTCAATTAAGTTACAGGTAAACCTGCTTTAGTGACCACTTCTATTAAGTTACAGTAAAACCTGCTTTAGTGACCACCTCTAGTAAGCTACAGTAAAACCTGCTTTAGTGACCACCTCTATTAAGCTACAGTAAAACCTGCTTTAGTGACCACCTCTATTAAGCTACAGTAAAACCTGCTTTAGTGACCACCTCTATTAAGCACAGTCAAACCTGCTTTGGTGACCACCTCAATTAAGTTACATTAGAACCTGTTTTAGTGACCACCTCTATTAAGCTACAGTCAAACCTGCTTTAGTGACGACCTCTATTAATTTCAGTAAAACCTGCTTTAGTGATCACCTCTATTAAAGTGGCATTAGCTACGATTTTGACCAAAAAAATCATATGTTTTGGAAATTGGTAAATAGCTTTAAAATGATGAAATAAAGGTAAATATTTCACATTAAACAGCTTATCGTACCATTTTTCGCTTTTTGAGAACGAAAATTACCATCGATTTATTATTTCCTTACAAGCAAATAATTTGACCTCGCTTTCTCCGTATGCAACTGACCTGACCAGTGACAGGTAAAAACGAATAATTTGTATTTTGTCGCTTATTAACTGCAAACTTGCATGGTTCTTTTGTCTGTAATTAACGCCGACTAAAAGTAGATTCACAGAAAATAAGAAATAAGTGCATTGTTGTACTGATTTAATGACGATTCGGAAAACCCCGTAAATAATGCCGATAATTAATAAGATGGCGTCTATTTCTTGATCGATCTCAAAACACGAGCAGTTGCACCTTTTTCCCCTGATGCGCGTACATTTCATAACATTTATAAGTTACAGAAACACGTTTCATTAAGGCATCAATCATATCTGATAGTTGTTATGGGTAACAAAAATTTACGATTTTGGCAGATAATGCCCCTTTAAATAATAACGTGTATTATGTGGTCTTTATTTTATTTCCCTTATGTCTTTATTTCTCATACACCGACATAGTAAAGAGATATAAAATACAAAATATACTATTTACAATATATTTACATATGTTGGTAGCAGTTCAGTTAACTGGGTTAGGGTTATTTATATCAATTAAACCTATATTAAGTGACCATATTTCACTGTTCCCGTGGAAGGACACAGAAGAGAGGCTTGATTGTACTGTTATAAAAATATCAACGGTATTTCTGTTGTACTAAACATGCAATCGTGATAGTTGACTTGCAAATGCAGGGGCGGATCCAGGGGGGGGGGGGGCGCACCCGGCGCGCGCCCCCCCTAAAATTGGAAAAAAATATGATTTTTTGGCGTAAAATCGTGATTTTTCACACGAAATACCCCAAAAATTTTCGCGCCTCCCTCCGCAATTGGAAAAAATATAATTTTTTGGCGTAAAATCGTGATTTTTCACACGAAATACCCAAAAATTTTTCGCGCCTCCCTCCACTCGGCGCAATTTTTTTTAAGTGCGCCCCCTCTAACTTGAAACCCTGGATCCGCCCCTGAAATGTGTTATCAAAGGAATATTGATTAGGGAATTTGGAAAAATAAATAAAGACTCTTTACATGAGGACGGGTAATTTACGATTCAGTTTGCAACGAGAAAATAGACATTATAACATGTCACTGGTTACAAGTGATTGATCAACCATGGCCGAATAACGGGTTTTTTTTCTCTGCACGTGGCCGTCAGATAACGGGCGCGTGCACGCCATCAAACATAGCACCTGCTTTGTAATTATTACAAATTTATCATAAATTTAACAATTTTTTGATAGAATGCCCACCTGAAGAAAATAACAGATAGGAACATCTTTATTTTCAAAAACAATAAAATAAATAAATATTAATGGAGTCATGAAAAAGCATGCACTGAATTTAAGCATGGCCATTGACACGTGACAAAAAGACATTAAGAACTCTTAAATTCATATTTATTTGTATTTCGTTTAGAAACAACAAAAAACTTAATATTTAATCATGATATCTACACAGCTATGAATCCTTCAACATAGAAAAAATACGCCACGATATAACTGAAATATTGTTGAAAGTGGCATTAAACACCATAAACCAACCAACTTGAACATAAAATAAACAGATCATATGCTATACATGGGTAATTTTAAAAGAGGTCAAAGTAAATAAAACATCTACAATCAACCTGTATTAAGAGATCGTCTTTGGGACAAAGAAATAGTGACCTTATAAGACAGGTGACCTCTTAAAAGGGGTTCATTTCATATGAAATTTTCTATGACAGGACAAGAAAAAGGTGACCTTTTAATACAGGTGGCTGCTTTATAGAGGTGACTGCATTGACTGTATTTATATGAACCCTTGCTAATAGACTATTAGCACATTTCCTACTTTGACTCTAAAATTATATGTTTTACACCAGTTATTTCCCTTTAATAAAAAAGGGTCCTCTTTTATTGACTCTAAAATTATAATTACGTAAGCACGCTGATTCCTAACATTCGCCCACTCTGCTACTGTACGTTAGTCATGATGTCTAGGAAATGTAATTCACAAGTTTGTCGCCCGATTTGTATGTTGTTGACGCAAGCATACACGTGTTTACACTTTTAAAGGTACATGTATGTTGACGCAAGCACATGTTAACACCCTTAAAGGTATAATGTCGTTCGTTTTCGTGATTTTGCTTGTCCAGATATTTTTTATTTTAAAGCATAAATTAACACTTATTATAGAGATATAAAGTACAAAATCCATCCATTCTCTTATTTTCATTTCAGTTTTATTGCATAATGTTGTATCGAGTACACCTCGTCATAATCGAGATTCGAACTCACAACTTTAGTGATGATGGGCACTGATTGCACATGTAGTTGTAAATCCAACTACCATATGATCATGACCACGACGATCCCTCATGACTAATTTGGTAGACCGGGATTTCGACCTTCTTTATAATAAATTACATATTCAATTTCAACTAAAGAACATGAATTGCACTGACCAATGCGATTGTCTAAAAGTTACAAATGAAATAAAAGTTGAGACAGCGATCAGCGTTTCTGCCTATGGGATATAAAATAATTAACTAATATTGATTTTATCAGTTTGAGTAGATGCAAAATAATATCATAATATGTCAGTTGACCCTGCAGATTTCATCTAGAAAATCTGTAAAAGTAAATTAGCAAAAATAATGATTTTTGATTCGTGTATAGAAAAAGACCCCCACCGTATAAGTTAAATAGTTTGTACCTTAAAGACCCCCACCGTATAAGTTAAATAGTTTGTACCTTAAAGACCCCCACCGTATAAGTTAAATAGTTTGTACCTTAAAGACCCCCACCGTATAAGTTAAATAGTTTGTACCTTAGTCAACTCATGTGTTTACTTCTGTGTGTGTGCTTTTTTGTGTTTTTTTTAAAGTTATGATGCTTTGTGAATGCTAGTTATGATTACGGTATTTAAATGCCACTACAATATCTCAGTTATATCGTGGCGGGTTGTACGGGTCCATACCATTACCTTATCCAAAACATTCGTAACGGCAATCATAATATATATTTTTAAATGTCTTGAAAGTCATAAAAAAATCAACAATATATATATTCTAAGTGCTTAAAAGTCATCAATGATAAATATACGTACATAATAGTACCAGATTCCTACAGTCAAACTTCCTCATTGTGACTATTAGCTTAGTCTTCATTTAAAAAAAAAGGCCGTCAAGTGTTGATTTGCTAAAACGTTTTTTTTCCCTCAAGTTATTCATATATACAACAGCTTCAGCCTGGTTTTTTTTTGGGTTTTTTTTACATTATTTGTAATACGAGTTTGTTAAACCTGTGTTTTCTGGGTTTTTTTTAATATTTGTAATACGAGGTCGTTAAACGTGTTTTTCCATTTCTTTTGTTTTTTGTGTTTTTTGTTTTGTTATTGAATTTGTCTGTGCTTTGTTTTTTGTTTTTGTTTTTCTTATTATTTGTAATTCTCTTGTGACAGTATTAAATATCATGACTGGTATACTATGTCATCAGTCATTATAATGTTGGCCTTTTTTTCTTTTCTTATTGTTATTTTATTTATATTGATATTTTTTTTCTTCTTCAACTTTTTAACCTCGAAAATTGAAAATTTATTAACACCGAATAAAACAAACATACTTATTAATTGCTATAATTTCTAGTTCTCTAATATCCACATTTTACCTGAAATTCAAATTAATGGAACATTGATCAAAATAAATGTTATACAGGTGAATCTGCAATAAAAAGGTCGTGGAAAGCAATTGTCATCAGCTCGTCTGCATGCTAACGGCGAAGTTGTCAATGCGTAAAAAGATAAAATCGGAAACAATAACGGGCCGACAGTGAATGAATTTTTCTCCGCTGGAGTTATATGGATAACAAACTATATCCTGCATGTGAAAAGATAAAACTTCCGTCGCTAGGAAGTAATTTACCTGTTTATTGAGCGAAGTAACGGTTCTAAGCTTTTGTAAATTTATCATGAAATCTATCAGCTGTGAAATGTTTGGTTTAAAATGTAAATTTAATACACTGGGTAAAGGCAACAATGACGTTTTATCTGGATGGCTGCTTCTGGGACTCGCAGATTTATAGAACACTTAAAATTTAGCTTTATAGCAATTATAATAGCAAGATCTTTTTCAGATAAGTAGCATACAATTGTACGTTTCATCTCACTTTCCTGTGGTAGTATGACGGTTTATTGGATGGCGATAATTCAACTTCAGAATTCTTTACAAATTGTGGAGTAAAAGGTTCGGTGATCACTTTATCTACGCGGAGATAAGAAAATTTGTTTTCCTGATATTCTTTTCTTTCATTTCAATTCTCTTTCTTACGATTTTTTTCCTGATACCTTTTCCTTTCATTATAATATTTCTATCATAAAATATGGCGTTATTTTAATTTTTGGAATCACGGCCATTTTGCAGTTTGATATTTAGATACGCTGAATTAAAAAAATAATAATACACTACCAGAAGAACTTAACATTGCCCAGATGTGACCCACGTGCCACACAGTGTTACGATCAGTTGCACGTCGTCAGCCATAAGGGACCGAAAACCGTAGAAATGTAGACACGGTGTGTTTTGAAAAGATACATCCGCTAGTCGCGTGTCAGTCGCGTGGCAAAATATTCACGCTTCCGAATATAAAGTTCGAAATGACACGAGGAATTCCGATGGGACAGATAACAATACACAGTAACTTTCTAGATTGTTGCCAGCGTACATATCTAAAATGGACATTTGTCATGGATGATTTTAGTATCCATTTTCAATAGCCCTATATTATATTACAATCTTCAGCTTTGTATTGTAATACTAAAGGGCCTATAAAATCTTTTTTTTTAATAAGTAAAAGCTATCACATGCGCTCGTGGCATGGAAATACCACCTCCTTTTTTACTTTCTGTTTACATTTTTTAACTTTTTGTTTACAACTTTCTGTTTACATATTCACTGAAAATAGATATGTAAACAGAAAGTTAAAAAAAGTGTGGGCGGGGGGTAATTCCGTGCCACGAGTACCTCTGAAAACTAGGTGATGTGATATTGTTTACAAATGTTTAATGCATCATTCACCGCAGATATAAATAAAATCGATGTTTGTAAAGGGGAAAAAAGGATATTAATATATTTGTTTACTGGGTATCCACTTATTTATTCATACCGGTGTGTTCTGAAAACAGTTACCTATAATGGCGCTGGTATATACCTACAAATATATATATTATCATTTTAGCAAGTTAAAAGTAAACCAACGTTTTCTTCGTCCGTTTGTAGACTTCTTCGATTCAAACATGTTTACATTTACAGCGCAGTAAAAGAATATAATAATTTGCTTGCAATCTTTGACAATAATTCAAAAACGGAGAATTTTAAAGCTAGATCTTACCATATTTAGCTAATTATAAAGTTTTGTACTTCTGAGAAATAATTTCTTAATTATATCTAAAACAATGCAATACAACAGGTTGCTTGTGATTTAATACTGCAGGTCGGTGGTATCCTCCACCAATAAAACTGAGCTCCACGATATAACTGAAATATTGTTGAAAGTGGCGTTAAACATCATAACTATAATCCTAACAGTACACCATGAAATGAAACAATATATAATTTTTTTTTAAAAGTTGAAATTTCGACAATTAAGAGCACAATTTTATACGTTTCATTGTCATTTCACCAATAAAATGCAAAACTTGAATTTGAATTTGAAAAGTTTTAATTTAAATACATTTTATATGTAAATTCGTGTACAAGAAACATTTGGACTAAGTTATCAAAGCTTATGTTGTCCTCTCTAAAATAACGAAAAGGCATCACACATACAAAGACACACATACAAAGACACACATATACAAAGACACACATACAAAGACACACACATACAAAGACAACCGTTAACATTTCAAATAGTTCCAGATGCTATCATTTGACTGCAATGATTAGACATACACGCTGGCACGGTCCCTTTAAAAGCATTCTCATATAACATGTAGAAATGTTATTAAGCAAGAGAGAGAGAGAGAGAGAGAGAGAGAGAGAGAGAGAGAGATTTTTATTAATAAATCTAATAAAAGTGCATATATTTTTTTGTAAAACCACCGACCTGTCGCAAGCATGACGTAATTGGAGAGAATGCTCGTTGTCTATAAACAACAACAATATGTACGGTATTATTTATTTTTTTACAAATCCTTTTGTTTTTGTAACATTAAATCAATATTTAGATGATATGGTGATATTATATTTATCACAGTTTGTAACCAGAGGATATCATTCTGCTGTCGACAGTTTGTCTAAAGCCAGGTGATGAACAATCCTCGGGGTGGACTTACACATAACAGGCGCCTCATGTAACAAAAGGCGTTGATCAGTTGGCTCATCTTCAAGTGATAAATTGCACTTCTGAAGTCGGGGTCAACACTCCGGTTTTTATTAATTCTCAAGTGTCAGTATGGGTCAGTTTCATTTCATCCCAGAAGTGACAACGTCAGACCGAATGTAAAACTGGTTATTATAATGATCGAAAATCGATGGACAGAGGTCATGGGAAATTGACCCGAATTATGATCAAGCAGGGTGAAATTGAACCGTCCTTATGTGCAGAAAATATGACATAAAAGGGTTTTATTCGTTCTGTAATGACGTTAATCTCTACCAAAGAAAAGATAAAGCTTATTTAAGGGGTCTCGTGTTCATCATTAAAAATAAATAAAAGATACATTTTACAAGAAGTTATTTTTGCATAAAGCAGTAAAAATATCTTTTTTTTTGTGACTTCACAGAAAATGTAAAAAAAAAATGTATACAGTACATTTTCGTTAATACATTAGGTTACAAATGTAGGTCAAACGACCGTCTCAGCCATTAGGTTACAAATGTAGGTCAAACGACCGTCTCGGCCATTGTGATTGTATGTATACTAGTTCTATGGCAGCAAATAGAAATGTTAGTATATATTATTGTTGAATAAATAAATAAATAAATAAATAAATAAATAAATAAATAAATAAATAAATAAATAAATAATCTAGCATTGGATATAATTTGAAGACGAAAAGTAAAATTATATATAATAATATCGGTCAGTTCCTGCAAAAACTTATATAAATACATTTTTAAAGTTAGAATAAAAAGAAATGTTGCATTTTAGGGATCCGCATTTGACGTCATTCTGAAATGTCGTGGTGAAAGTCAGCGTCAAATAAACGTGATAAATGTTTAAAGTATTTTTAATCTATTTTTTATTCGAATTTTAAATTTAATACACGAATAAATTAGCAATTCGGTGCTTGAATTTAACCGATTTAAGTTAGACAAAAGTTCGTTCTATTTGTTTCTCTTGGGATGCAAACAAGATATAATTAAGAATATAAAATTAAAAGCAAAAAGAATGTATAGGAACAGCCTTTATATTACGGAAATGAAGAGTTCCTATTCTTCACCGTTCTGTCGTACACAATGAACGATTCCTTCACAATCTGGATACATATTTCATAACAATTTTAACAAAACAAACCAATGAATAAATTATTGATGTTTTGTTAACTTAAACAGCCAAACTTATTCATATCATTTTCTAAAGCCTGTACTTAACACTGCACATCCCAGCATGCAGTGTTGAAAATAGTAATTTTACTGTCTGTTTCCGCATTGATCAGTTTTTGTTCAACAGATGGCGTATCGGTGTGACAAAGCATATGAAGGCGATACCGTACGGTGTATATTTCACAATCTGTACCCCCGGGGCTGTCATCTTATTACTAGTTATGATAAACGTGACGACAATTATCTCACTAAATTATAGCCTCGCTTTAATTAATGTGAATTTTATTAATATCAATATTTCAAAGATTTAGCACTGCGTTGTCCTTGCACTGTCGTCTGCAAAATTAATACGATTGCTATGATAACCAATTAATTGTCGTAAAATCTTAGATATTAGATGTAAATTCTTTATTTATTTATACAGCAAATTTCTTCATTTATTTTAAAATGAAATGTAAATTGTTTATTTAGTAATTATTAGCATAACTTTTTCATTGCAATATGTCAAGCAGATGAATGTCTTAGAAACGTAAATATTTGCATTGTCGTAATTTTATTTTTTAAATTAATGATTCAGAACGTTGCATGTTGGAGACATTTGTTAATTTATGAAGTAGGATTAAGTCCACAATAATTATTGTCTTTTGAAACAGTATATCAGGTGCAATATGGTAAAATGCTAGACAAGCTGTCAAACTAACAAAAAAATGTTCCAAACAGAGTAACATTAGGCTGAAATCTTGCTATGTTTTGACTACTGATAAAGAAAGGTTTTTTTAAAAGAGAAAATGAGTAATTTATAGAAAAACCACAATTTTGTATAAAAAAAAGAAAAAAGAAGCAACAAATCACTTTTTACGAGCAAATTTCAAAATAGTGCGTACAAGGTTGCGCTTACCATTTATAATTTCGTTGATCGTGAAACTGAAAGACACAAACTCAGAATCAGTTATTCAATTTTCAAGTGTTCGTTGATGAATATCCTTTTATAGAAAACGTTTAAAAAGAATGAATTTTTAACTGTAAAATGTGATTTTGGACATTTTTCTTCAATCCGACAAAATAGATTTAGAAATTACTTTACACTAAGTAACGTTAGATAATTATCCAGAAGCGACAATTATCGAAATTTTGAAACTGGGAAAAATAATCAAATTAGATGATTGGCGAGAACGTGGGTTTGTGTTTTTATTGAATTATTGCCATGTGCTACGAGGAGACTTGACTTTTCTTGTTAACATCAAACTTAACCACTGATTGAATCCAAGGAAATACAAAGCAACACTATTTCAAGATGAAACTCTGTGCTTATGGAGGGGGGGGGGGTGGTATCGCGTAACTCTGTTCTTAGGGAGAGGGAATTGCGTAATTCTGTACTTATATGTATGGAGGAATTGTGTAATTGTCTTTAGTAAGGGGGAATGATGTACGTGAGGGTAATTGTGGAACTCTGTACTTTTAAGAAGTGGGCAGTGTGTACCTCTGAACGTGATAGGTTTTTGAAAGAGGTAAAGGTGTTAAGGTTGTTTATTTCTGACCACAAGCCTAAGTCCTCAAATGTGGATTCGAATAACGAGGAGCAAGAGCAAAGACTTGCTGATTTCACAACCAAATCTCAGGAACACGATCGTGTTAAACCAAAGACTATAAAATGTGTCCTTGTTTCTTCTCCGCTAAGCAAGCAGCATTAATGAGAAATGGCAAAGACTGGTTGGATCGGAATCAGGATAATGTGTCTGAGTTGAACGACATGTTTACAGTGCAAAATGTTGCTTCAGTGAGCTAGCACTAGTAAAATCTAACTAAGTGTGTTGGTCTAGTACAAAGTGGACATCATCATCATCATATCAAAATACAACTTGTGCTCGAAATAATATGGCTGAAAAATTGCTAACTTGGCATTAAACAACAACCAGCCGTTCACATAAAACAGAGAAAATATTTATTTTTATGATACAAAAGTGGCCACCTTTCTTATCTACAATAGAACAATGTATTTTATATACATCCAGTTATATCTATTTGTGTAATTATATCCAAGTCTTAGCTATAATAGGGAATACATATATACATTTATATCTGGTTCGAGTAAACACAAGTTATTTGCCAAAAATGTGCATAATCCAAGTATAAATTGTAAGAAGATTGCTCTGTTTAGGCAAAAAAGATAGACTTGTCCCCATTTTCACATTAAAGTATAATGAATATGAAAGTTAATTACACCATATATGAAAATGCTGGATTCTGATTGGTTAATAGCCGTGATATTGTTTTACAAATTCAGACCTTGCATTGTGAATTTGCAGAATTTGTACTTCATGTAGGTGTATTTGCATCAGATTTAACTTTTTTCATGGTATTTGCAAAATCGTATTTGCCGTTTTTACCCTTCACCGAGACGCTTGTAACAAAATTTGTAAAACGTTATCTGTTGTGCGTTTTATGTAACATCATTCGGTAAAATTAAACAGATACATCATGTTAGGTCCTGAAAACGACAAACAAAAGATATTATTTATTTAGCCAGTGTTCTAAATAATATTCGGTGTAATTAAACAGATATATCATGTTTGGGAGGGGTATTTGCGAAAAATACCAGTCTTGAGACTAAATTTCTCTCGCCATTCGGCTCGGGAAATGTTTCGTCTCTCGACTGGTATTTTTCGCAAATACCCCTCCCAAACATGATATATATGTATAAAATATTGCAACTTTTATTGTAAAAATGTAATAATTGTTTATTTCTTCTTTTTTCTTCAGCTGCTATTCCTAAATGTGCGGGATGTGGTGAGCCTATATTAGACCGTTTTATATTAAAAGTGTTGGAACGATCGTGGCACTCTAAATGTTTAAAATGTTCAGACTGTAAGCTACAACTTAGTGACAAATGTTTTTCTAAAGGAGATATGGTATACTGTAAAGACGACTTTTTCAGGTAAGTCAGCTTTAATGTCATTTCAGATAAGAAAGGTGTGAAGATGCCAAAGGGTTGATCTAAAAACCGTACATCAAAGAAAGACATACAATGCAATGGTCAAAAGAAATAAGACAAAGGACAAACAAGCTCATTGACCCACTAAAAATAAAACCTTTTGTATTGGTATTTTGTACAAACAATGATCTACAAAACACCACATAGAAAACTAAAGATCGAGCAACACGAACCCCAATAAAAACCGTGCTCTGGAAGGGTAGGCAATTTCTGCTCCACTAGTTACACCCGTCGAGATGTTGATGGTATCACCATCCTATAATGTGGCTGATGTCTGTCCGATGAACCCCGATCGGGTCAAACCAAAGACTATAACATTGGTATTTGTTTCTTCCCCGCTGAGCACGCAGCAATAACGTGTTAGAGCAAAGACTGGTTTGACTCGGAATCAAGATAATGTGTCAGAGTGGGGCGACATGTCTACATGCGGCCATTTTTTCCAATGAGCTAGCACTATGAAAAAAACTTGTTTTTCTAGTACAAAGCGGTCATCCTCTCATTGAAAATTAACTTGTTTTCGCCATGATATAGCTAAACAGTTGTTGGGTTGGTGTTAAGTAACAATTACTCACTCACTCAAGTTATTTCTGAGTGAATCATTTGACACACATTTCGCATCTTTTGATTGGATATCTTTTTAATTGAACTACTTTGATGTTCTTGAAAGGCAATTCACAAGAGAGTCGCTCGATTTGTATGTTGTTGACGCAAGCACGTTGACGCCTAATATTCTTCCACTCTGCTACTGTAATTTAGCCACGATGTCCTTGAAAGGTAACTCACAAGTGAGTCACCCAATTTGAATGTTGGTGACGCAAGCACGTTGGCGCATAACATTCGACCACTCTACTACCGTACTTTTGGACCAATTTCACGAAGCTGTCTTAAAACTATGGGATGGCTTAAGTCTCTCTGTAATGGAGAATATACTCTTAAAAATAATCAACGAAACGCCAGAGAAAATACAGTCAGGTACAGTTGTTATACGTTGTGAGTTCGAATCCCACTCAGGCTAAGTGTACTCGTTACAACATTTTGTAATAAAGTTAATCAGTGACTTCCGACAGGTCAGTGGTTTTATCCGAGTACTCCGGTTTCCTCCACCAATAAAACTGACCGCCACGATATAACTGAAATATTGTTGAAAGTGGCGTTAAACACCATGCAACCCCATCAAGTGAGTGTGTACTTTAAGCTAGAATAATCATCATAGTACCAAGAAGTAACTATTTCTCGTAATGATATAGCTGAACAAATTTATCGTTGTCCGTTAACAATTATAACTCACTCACTGTATCACCACTGATTCGTTAACAATTATAACTCACTCACTGTATCACCACTGATCCGTTAACAATTATAACTCACTCACTGTATTACCACTGATCCGTTAACAATTATAACTCACTAACTGTATCACCACTGATGTTTACGAGGTTAACAATTATAACTCACTCACTGTATCACCACTGATGTTAACGAGGTTAACAATTATAGCTCACTCACTGTATCACCACTGATGTTTGCGAGGTTAACAATTATAACTCACTCACTGTATCACCACTGATGTTTGCGAGGTTAACAATTATAACTCACTCACTGTATCACCACTGATGTTTAATTATAACTCACTCACTGTATCACCACTGATGTTTAATTATAACTCACTCACTGTATCACCACTGATGTTTGCGAGGTTAACAATTATAACTCACTCACTGTATCACCACTGATGTTTAATTATAATTCACTCACTGTATCACCACTGATGTTTGCGAGGTTAACAATTATAACTCACTCATTGTATCACCACTGATGTTTGCGAGGTGAATTCGATACAACTATATGTGATGAAGTTTGTCAGCGACTTGTGTCAGGTCGGTGGTCTTTCCTGAGTACTCTATGCTTATTTGTTTGATAAATATTTACAGCACTTGTAGCAGAACGATGGCTTTCCCCGGTCTGTGTGGTTTCCCCCATCAATAAAGCTTACCTCCATGATATAATTGAAAAGTTGACTTAGAGCTAAACACGTTTAACTCTACTCGTATTGATTTGTTTCATATCGACAGAATGATGACGAACATCGTGATTATCAGTATACTACATTCCAACTTTTGTGGTAATGAAACACTAATTAATGTCTTTAAGAAATTCTTCTAAATTTCTATTTTATATGGCCATTTCGCCTGCCATTGTAGCTTTTCCAACACCATATATTTTCAGAAGCATACATGATCTGTCAGAATATTTTTAAATGCTTAAAATCTTGCAGTGTGGTGTCATGCATGCACCGGGACCCCCCCCCCCCCCCCCCCCCCCCCCATACTTTAAAAAAACGGCATCCTAGGAAATTATGTATTTTTAGGTCCTGCATCAAACCTTCCATAAAAATATTAAAATACAACTAAATGCACGTTTGGGCTCAAAATAATCCTAATATTATCTTTCATTTATCAAATTTGCTTTATTCCAGTACATGTGATATTTTTCAAAATACAACAAAGCGATAGAAACTTTTTCTTTAAAAAGGATTGCTTGTGCATATGTTCTAAGCTCTGATTGGTGAATTAGTGTTTTTATACCTTATATACTCTACTCAATGACATCCGGTCGATTTTAAGAATATACGATGGCCAATATAAATTGACACAATATAAAATAACACCTCTCTAGTGTACTCGACTACACTTTGTTAATCGATACATTTCATGGTAAAAGTTGACTTTTCTGATAGATAACATCACCATTTCAAAAAGTCAAAGTATCACACGACCTTCTATAACGTGATTATATTAATAAATAATTCAGCTTTAGGTCTATAACACACGTTATAACACTACTATTTACTGGGAGATAGCGTTGTTTTGTGTTTGTTGTATCAGCAGACAGTGTGTATACTTGTTACCGTGTTTACTTCTTATCATGCATATACAGTAGTTCATGCAAACAATATCGGTTACCATGGTTTTATTTAAATTCTATTAAAGTACATACCGCATCATTTAACTAATAGAGGAGGTTTGGGCCTATAAAACTAGATTAACCGTCTCATTTTTATCGAAGTGTCTGTACAGAACCAGGAAAGTGAGTTGTCATTTATTTGTGTGTTCGAGGTATCGATTTTGTCCCTGTCTACGAATTTCTATTGAATTTTTGGAACTGTTCCGACAGTGTGGTATTTGTTTTGTTTTTCAATGATAGTTTTCGAACTTCTCAGACAGTGTGGTATTTGTTTTGTTTTTCAATGGGAGTTTTCGAACTTCTCAGACAGTGTGGTATTTGTTTTGTTTTTCAATGAGAGTTTTCGAACTTCTCAGACAGTGTGGTATTTGTTTTGTTTTTCAATGAGAGTTTTCGAACTTCTCAGACAGTGTGGTATTTGTTTTGTTTTTCAATGAGAGTTTTCGAACTTCTCAGACAGTGTGGTATTTGTTTTGTTTTTCAATGGGAGTTTTCGAACTTCTCAGACAGTGTGGTATTTGTTTTGTTTTTCAATGAGAGTTTTCGAACTTCTCAGACAGTGTGGTATTTGTTTTGTTTTTCAATGGGAGTTTTCGAACTTCTCAGACAGTGTGGTATTTGTTTTGTTTTTCAATGAGAGTTTTCGAACTTCTCAGACAGTGTGGTATTTGTTTTGTTTTTCAATGGGAGTTTTCGAACTTCTCAGACAGTGTGGTATTTGTTTTGTTTTTCAATGAGAGTTTTCGAACTTCTCAGACAGTGTGGTATTTGTTTTGTTTTTCAATGAGAGTTTTCGAACTTCTCAGACAGTGTGGTATTTGTTTTGTTTTTCAATGAGAGTTTTCGAACAGTGTGGTATTTTTTGTCTTTCATTTTTATAGTATAAATTTGTCATGAGAATTTGTCTTTAATTTGTTTTTTCTAATATTTAAATTGACATATCTTTGGTTGTCCAATCATTAATTATGTCTATTTCCTGTTATCGCCATTGTAGACGGCTTGATTATATTTTTCAAATTATTCTGATATAAATACGCTTATTTAGTGTTTGTTTGGTAGTTTTGAATGTATTTGTTATGTTTTTGTAAATTATGTTCATCGTATGATTTTCAACACCAGCACTCGACTCGCAGCCGCAAGTGAAAAGGTTTACCAGTTTCTTTCCTATGGTCAGTGGTTCTCTCCGGGTACTCTTTCATATTTTAATAAAAAGTCTGAAAACCTATTCCGGACGATAGGTCAAAGGCTATAGCCACTATCAGGTCAAACAAAATACTATAAAAGTAGTATTTGCTGCTTCTCGACTAAGCATTAAAGAACGACTGGTTGCTTAGGAATCAGGAGTATACTTCCTAGTTGAGAGACTTGTTTATCCGTGGACTGTTGCTTCACTATAAAAGAAAACAACAAAGCGTGTTTGTCTAGAAGAAAGAGGGTGTCATTATCATCTCCTCGACCATAACTTGTACAACTTGGTACAACTGTCAAATTATTCACTGAGTGTTAAATAATAATTATCACAAAGATATGGACGTCATCAAGGACATTTACGCACATTTATAGTGCTTCTGTACTCTGGAATTCTCCTTAAAGATGGTTTAAAAGGGTATTTTCTCCTTGAAGCTGGTTTAGAAAGGTAATTTCTCCTTCAAGCTGGTTTAAAAAGTTAATTTCTCCTTGAAACTGGTTTAAAAAGGTATTTTCTCCTTCAAGCTGGTTTAAAAAGGTATTTTCTCCTTGAAGCTGGTTTAAAAAGGTAATTTCTCCTCGAAGCTGGTATAAAAAGATAAGTTCTCCTTGAAGCTGGTTTAAAAGGGTAATTTCTCCTTCAAGCTGGTTTAAAAAGGTAGTTTCTCTAAAAAAAATTATTATTTCCACATTTCACAACCGATTGTGAAAAAATTGTTCTCCTCACTAGTGAATTTAACTGTTCTCGGCACCTGATTGGTCAATTTTTATTCTGTCGGAACTACTTTCTCTCCAACTGTGATCGATCATTTTATAAAATATTGAAAGATATTGTAGGCCTAAATACCATTTACATGTAAAAAGTAACTTAATTCCCTTTTCGTGATGCGTGTGGTTAAACGTTTTACTGCTGTGATGTGCGCCCTGTTTGGAGGGACTTACCGGGAACAGAACAGTTGGCATTCGAACGTTTCGGACTTAGCCTACTCGATACATGGATACACGTAAAGCTTCCTTGGTTACCGTGTAAACAAAATCGCGATTGTGTCGTCTGCAAAATAAAAGATGTCCCTAAACGAAGTTTTGGAAAGGGGACAAAGAGTCAAACTTCTCTCGGGTAAAAAGGGGATCACAATAAGGAAAAATGAAAACTTTGAGTTCCCATTATGGGAGATCAAACTCGAGAATGGAAAAATTCTCACTGAAGCAAGATACAGGTTTGACGTCCTAACTGAACCTGAGGTATCAAACGATCCAGGAAATTCTGACTCGCCTCCTACAGTACCCGAGGAGCTTATGCATTTATTTCAGTCTGAAATATATGAATCAGATGATTCATCGGTTTCAGCTGTTCCGCCATTGTTGTTATTATAATTGGAGATCCGTCCGCACAAATATTCCGTTGAACATCTCATTTTTCAGGAAATATAGACAAATTTAAAAATATTTTTGTTTCGTTAAATACTGTCGTTATAAAATATCAAAAGTTATTAATTTATTTGGTTTCCTTTAAATATTTGAAACATCTATATCATTTTGCAACCATGGTAACAGGATGCGTAGCAATCTCTGAAAGGAAAGACTAAAGGGGCGGTATAAAGGTTGGGAGAATTTGCATATCAATTTAAATTTTGTTGTTTAAAAAAATTAGAGAAATTATGGAATTTTAAATCCTCGCCAAGGCTCGGACTTAAAATTCCATAATTTAACTACCTCGATTGGAGAACTCCGATAATTCACTCACAACAAAGTAAGAATCTATATTTCTCCTTCAAGCTGGCTTAAAAATGTAATTTCTCCTTCAAGCTGGTTTAAAAGGGTAATTTCTCCTTCAAGCTGGTTTAAAAAGGTAATTTCTCCTTCAAGCTGGTTTAGAAAGGTAATTTCTCCTTCAAGCTGGTTTAGAAAGGTAATTTCTCCTTGAAGCTGATTTAAAAAGGTAATTTCTCCTTCAAGCTGGTTTAGAAAGGTAATTTCTCCTTTAACCATCTATATATCGTCGTCATAGAATTAGTAGGTCGTAAGTGGTAGATACGACCTAAGAAGAGTTTGAAGATACCAAAGGGAGGTAATCAGAATCCGTAAATCGAAGAAGAAGAACAGACAACACAATGGCCAAAAGAAAAAGTACAAAAGGACAAACAACGATCTACAAAACATACACATAAAACTAAAGATCGAGTAAGACTAACCCCACTTAAAGCCGGGGATGAACTCAGGAGTTTTTGGTATATCTGAAAATACTTGTTTTCCCTCAATGGACCTGTGCAATTATTTTTTTTAAGGAAATGCTGTTTCCATGGAAACCTATTTTTCGTTATTCTATGATGACGATATGTAAAGTAAGTATACAATATCCAAAAATCAAGTTGAGTTTATTGTATAACATCATGTGAGTATGTGTTCAGCAATATCATGGAGAGAATTAAGAAGTTTATTTTTAGATGACGCGAAGATGATGTCTGTTTTGCGATAGGTCAATATACTGAATTGTTGTCAACAAGTTGGGACACTCGGACAAATTACAATAACTCCGAACCAACAAATCGAAATGTTCTTAAAGTATGCTTAGCGATCAGGCAGAACATGACGAAACCGCGATTATTAACCACGATCTACTGCAGTCAAAGTGATAACGATAACCACTGCATCTTCGAGCAAAACATATTGAGTTATATATCGCTAAAATTGTCCAAAGCATCACAAATCCCAAGCATTTTGTAGGAAAAAATATTGATATTTATCAACTAGTAATTCTATAATTCACATAATACACACACATGTGTAAATGGTTATATGTAGTAGATTGTTTATCAACATTCAACAATATTATCTATGCGAAAAAATTCTCGGATATCAAAATATATAACAAGGAATATACAGTGAAACCTGCTTAAAACGAACACCGCATAAACCAAAATCATGTATATACCAAACTTTAAATAAAGTCCCAATGTTAAGGACATCTTTGTGAATTTAACATGTATATACCTAACACCTGTCTATTCTAAGGACAAAATTTGATCATACAGGTTTCAATGTAAATAATTTTCATTAAAAGATCTACATTTATTCAAGTTAATAAGCTTTCGTGAAGTGAGCTATTTATGACTGAAGCATGGTAAAATTAAATCAATAAAGGAATACTGACCAATACCATTTACTTTGACTAGAATACAATTTACTTTGACTAAAACAGAAATACTTATCATCAATACACTATGCCTATGAAAAAGTTTCAACACATCCGGGTTACCGCTTTTCGAGAACCCTGGAGAACTTACGAAAGAGACACGAAAGGTATCGAAGAGCATCCGGTTCAATCATAACTGCTCGGCCATTCTCACTACGCCTAGTGTAGCGGAAATTGCCGAGTAGTCACGATTGATACCGGTTTCACGAGCTTTTTTAGGGGATGCCTGTTTCATATTATCCTTTCGTACGTAGAATGTATTTACTCTAAAAAAAAGTAGTCTTTTGACAATGTCCAAGCCAACAAGCTGAACACAATCCTCTCTCCGAAATAAAGTTATCCTGCAGGTTTAATCGGGACTTATTCTCAGTGATTAAAAAACCCAAATAAAAACGTAAAAATGTAAACTCAGTACGTTCGATAAAATAAACGTTAGAGAAAACCGAAGGAGCAATCAAGAATGAACAATACAGAGACACATGCAACATAGGGTACACAAGACACAGGACGAAGAAAAAGAAAACAAACCACACAACACCAGAAGCTAAAAAGATAAACAATACAAACCCTCCAAAAATGAACAACAAAAACACAAAACACCGGAAGTTAAAAAGATAAACAATACAAACCCTCCAAAAATGAACAACAAAAACACAAAACACCGGAAGTTAAAAAGATGAACAATACAAACCCTCCAAAAATGAACAACAAAAACACAAAACAACGGAAGTTAAAAAGATGAACAATACAGACCCTCCAAAAATGAACAACAAAAACACAAAACACCGGAAGTTAAAAAGATGAACAATACAAACCCTCCAAAAATGAACAACAAAAACACAAAACACCGGAAGTTAAAAAGATGAACAATACAAACCCTCCAAAAATGAACAACAAAAACACAAAACACCGGAAGTTAAAAAGATGAACAATACAAACCCTCCAAAAATGAACAACAAAAACACAAAACACCGGAAGTTAAAAAGATGAACAATACAGACCCTCCAAAAATCAACGACTAAATACATCCAAGAAATAAATACACAAAATATGTAGATACAAATGTATAATCTTACAAAATATGAATCTAGCCATAAAAAGACTTTCTTCTATCTTATTTTTAAGTCTTATTATATTTTAATCAATCTCTAAAAATACAAGTCTAATCATAAAGGACTTTGTTCCGGACCACCTGAGTTCACTCCGGTTTTTAATGGGGGTTCGTGTTGCTATATCTTTAGTGTTCTGTGTAGTATTTTGTAGATCGTTGTTTGTCCCTTGTGTCCTTTTTTCTTTTAGTCATTGTATTGTCTGTACTTCTTCCATTTACGGCTTTTGATTTCTCCAATGATCTCTTCAAACTTTTGTTTCACCGTTTATTTTCTATCCATAAAGGAAACACCAGTGTTGTATTGTAATATAAATGACGCCATTTTGTAACTGTGGTGTCAAATTCAAGAGAAGTCATCGTCAGTGCCGTTGCATTCCACATAATTCAGATGTCTGATGTATATATAAAAAAAAACTTTCGATAACAGTATTTTTGTTTATCTAAAGTGTATCGAGTATAATCAACAACTGTTGAATTTTCAATGTATTATTATTAAATTTTATAAATCTGCGATCGTTGATTTCCATGACAAACTAAATTATATTTAAGACTTTATTTTTCCCTAGCTTACAATGATACGTTTCATAATGGTGAAATACACTTCATTCTATGCATTGCGGAATAAAAATCGTTTGATATAACAACATAATTGTAACTGTTCGTGATAAGGATCAAATTTATTTGTAAAAGTGTATCAAATGTTTCTTCAGTTATTCGAGATTTCTATTTTTACATCGATAAACTCACACAAGAAAGGAAAAGAAGAAATTTCTTTATCTTCTTGTTGTACTTAGCATGTCAGCTAATATGCCAAAAACCCAGTGTAAAATGTACGTGCTATAGATCTGTAATAAGCTTAACACACAGGTAACGTCTGTCATAGAATAAAGCGTCTTATCGATTCTGATAGTATTATACTTTTGTCTCGGCTTACAAACTGGCCAACTTGACTTTAAATACCTCCAATCACGTGACAAAAGGTGATGATAATTCCTTTTATTAGGAAACGTGTAATCCGATTACCTTACAATGTCAGTTCTTCAAATCCAGCTGTTTTTCTTGTAAAGAACGATTTTTTTCCCGTACATTCTCTAACTCTCTGTCATTCCTCTTTTTAGTTTTCTGTGTTGTGTTTTCGTGTTTTGTCTGTCTTCATCATGTGTCCTGTATGCCCAATGTTTTCAGTGTTTTTGGATTTTCCATTTTTGATTGCCCCTTCGATATTCTCTAACGTTTACTTAAATCCATCCATGTTCCTACTTTAATACATTGTATATTATTTCTGGTAGTAAACGTATATTATTTCTGGTAGTTAACATATATCATTTCCAATTACTTTCATTGTATTGAAATGCATGTACCAAGTGAGAAAAGTCAAATAAACTTCATCAACAATTCTCAATGTCATAAGATTTGAAATCGAAATGGTTTAAGTGTCTTTTGGGACAAGTAAACGCGGCGGGTGCCACTTAAGTAGCAGAAATGACTTAGCCTTCCGGAGCACCTGAGTTCACCTCTGGTTTTTAGTGTGGTTTGTGTTGCTCGATCTTTATGTTTCTGTGTAATGTTTTGTAGATCAGTGTTTGTCCCTTTGTCCTTTTTCTTTTGGCCATTGTGTTGTCTGTCCGCCTTCGACTTACAGCTTCTGGTTACCCCTTTGTTCTTCAATATTATTCTTAAGTTGAATAAAAACATGTCTCCATGACGAAAAATAAACGTCATAACATGTCAGGTTGTAATTTGTAAAATGGAGAATTTGTGGGTCTTTAAAATGAACGCGGATATCTTTTATATGTCATCTATTTGATAATGGCCGGCGTTGTGAAGTAGTAAAATAGCAATAACGTGTGTATTATTAGCAGGCCATACCCGGAGTTTCTTTACTATAGTGGATGTCAATTCTACAATAAACCACTAAATAAATATAAGGTTTCCTCATCCTGGTCACATTATTGCGTTCTATGTACATTTAGAAGATTATTAAATTACACGGCGGATTCCATTTTTGGCTTTAGAAATATTTATTCTAGAACAAAACATAAATGGTACATAATATATATAAAAGACCGTTTTGTTGATATTTGTGGAATTGTATTCCATCAATGTTTCAACATTTCTTCACATAATATACAATCATTACAAAATGTGTGTTCGTGGAAGCTTATGCTAACCCGTCCCCCAATTTCTTTTTTATTTAATTTTCCAGATTTGTGTGTATTGACGTTTAATTGTATAGAAATATAGTTTTTAAATACATGTATATAGTCAGACCTGCCCATACGGTCACCTCTTTTAAGAGGTCACGTGTCTTATAAGGCCACTTTTTCTTTGTGCCAAAGTTGACATCTTAATACAGGTTTGGTTGTATATACCTTACATTTCATATTGCTTCGTCCTTTCTTTATTCTAATAAATTTGCGTTTGTTCCCGTTTATAGTCATGTGTTGTTTGTTTTTTTCGATTTTAATTTCCAAGTGGCACATTTTTGTTAAATCTTTGTTTACTCTCCTCAAATGATTGTACAGAAAATGATCAAAGAGAATAACCCATTAGTTGTCTGTATCAGTCATACAAATTGGCCCAAGAAAGACTATCCTTCCTTTACCATTAGCTATGTGTGATTGAACACAGTTGGTGTGGTTTATTTGTGTATGTGTGTCCTTCGGTCTGCTCTAGTGTTTATCTTTTAGAGTGCGATAATTCCTTCTATCAGCAATACCAAAGAGCAAACCAGAACAACGGATATGGGCATCTCGATATGATACTACTAGTATATGTTTGAAATATACACCTTCAATTATAGTGTCGTCGTGCCCATTATAGTGTCGTCGTGCCCATTATAGTGTCGTCGTGCCCATTATAGTGTCGTCGTGCCCATTATAGTGTCATCGTGCCCATTATAGTGTCGTCTTGCCCATTATAGTGTCGTCGTGCCCATTATAGTGTCGTCGTGCCCATTATTGCCAGTTTATACACCTTCAATTATAGTGTCGTCGTGCCCACCAGTTTCTGTTTCCTTTAACGTTTATTTACATATGATCCCTATTAAATACCCGAATATAAGTGGCATAATTTACATATGATCCCTATAAAATGCCCGAATATAAGTGGCATAATTTACATATGATCCTATGAAATACCCGAATATAAGTGGCATAATTTACATATGATCCCTATAAAATACCAGAATATAAGTGGCATAATTTACATATGATCCCTATAAAATACCAGAATATAAGTGGCATAATTTACATATGATCCTATGAAATACCCGAATATAAGTGGCATAATTTACATATGATCCTATGAAATACCCGAATATAAGTGGCATAATTTACATATGATCCCTATAAAATACCAGAATATAAGTGGCATAATTTACATATGATCCTATGAAATACCCGAATATAAGTGGCATAGTTTACATAGGATCCCTATAAAATACCCGAATATAAGTGGCATAATTTATATATGATCCTATAAAATACCCGAATATAAGTGGCATAATTTACATATGATCCCTATAAAATACCCGAATATAAGTGGCATAATTTACATATGATCCTATAAAATACCCGAATATAAGTGGCATAATTTACATATGATCCCTATAAAATACCCGAATATAAGTGGCATAATTTACATATGATCCCTATAAAATACCCGAATATAAGTGGCATAATTTACATATTATCCTATAAAATACCCGAATATAAGTGGCATAATTTACATATGATCCCTATAAAATACCCGAATATAAGTGGCATAATTTACATATGATCCCTGTAAAATACCCGAATATAAGTGGCATAATTTACATATGATCCCTATAAAATACCCGAATATAAGTGGCATAATTTACATATGATCCCTATTAAATACCCGAATATAAGTGGCATAATTTACATATTATCCTATAAAATACCCGAATATAAGTGGCATAATTTACATATGATCCCTATAAAATACCCGAATATAAGTGGCATAATTTACATATGATCCCTATAAAATACCCGAATATAAGTGGCATAATTTACATATTATCCTATAAAATACCCGAATATAAGTGGCATAATTTACATATGATCCCTATAAAATACCCGAATATAAGTGGCATAATTTACATATGATCCCTGTAAAATACCCGAATATAAGTGGCATAATTTACATATGATCCCTATAAAATACCCGAATATAAGTGGCATAATTTACATATGATCCCTATTAAATACCCGAATATAAGTGGCATAATTTACATATTATCCTATAAAATACCCGAATATAAGTGGCATAATTTACATATGATCCCTATAAAATACCCGAATATAAGTGGCATAATTTACATATGATCCCTATAAAATACCCGAATATTAGTGGCATAATTTACATATGATCCCTATAAAATACCCGAATATAAGTGGCATAATTTACATATGATCCTATGAAATACCCGAATATAAGTGGCATAATTTACATCACACATAAAGAAACCCACTCCTTAAACATTGTAAAAATGATTTACAAATAAGAAAATTTTAAAGACATAAATGAAAACTCTATTATCATAACGATATGTAAAATAAAACATCTCGATCTATCAAAGATGCATGTTTACTGGACGTGTTGGCGCGTGCCTTACGACGATTCTCTTGTTCTGTGATTGATGAATTCTTTGGAACAACATTTAAAGTTGACATGCTGTTTGTTTATTGGACGACATCCCATCTGTCATTAATTTTGCTAAACTTATCGGAACGATGGATGAAAATCATGTGTAGTTTATTTTCTTTATATTAACAGTCATCAGAATATAAAATACAAAATCGAAATATATATATATATATCAATACTACTACTACTACTACTAATAATAATAATAGTAATAATAATAATAATTAATATCACTGCTTTGTTAATACTAAATCTAACTAAAATATTCCCCTCCATACGCGTTTGCAGAGATCGATTCGCACCCATGACGATGCGTAGTAATACATGCATGAATGAATATGAATACTTTTATTTTTCCAACTCAGGTCCCCAAGGGGGCATTTACATTTAACAGCAAAATCAGTACATATCAAGGACTAAACAATAAAATGATTTGTTGAACAATAAAATGAATTGTCAATTAATATTGACCAATAAGGTATGTGCAGCTGTGTTGCTACTCTGGGTAATGGAAGCAATGTTTAATAGAATATTGTTTTGCTGCAATGGGCACCAAGGGACGATGCTACGGTTTGATGAAATTGTAGCAAAACCTCCTCGTGTCCAATGCAGGAAAACAACATGTATGAAATAAGATAATTAAAATTATTATGTGCTATCATCAATTATTCTGTTTAAAGATATTAAATAAAATAAAGAGAATTATATTCAAACACATTAATAGTAACTGTAGAGGTCTCATTTCAGCTAAGGACACCAAGGGACGATGCTCAAGGTACTGTTATATGCAGAACTCCTCGTGTCCAGAGCAAAAAAAGAGAGCCATGCTATTTCATGTTCTTTAGAATAAATGTTGCTATAGTAGTGAAGACTGATTTTTCTTCTGTATTCATTAACCAAACATGTTTGTCCTTTGAATTTAAACGTTTGAAATTAGATCAGCATTTTGCTATCTCCTGAAGTAGGAGATTTCGGTCATTTTCAAGTTTATTACGGTGAAATAGAAAATGATATTCGTCTTCTGCTTTCCCAGAGGAACAACGCTCACATTTTCTATCTTGTATGAGAGTACCCTGGTATCTACCAGTCTCAATTGATGACAGGAAATACGTAGCTGTGTAAAGCATCTCCTCTGCTCAAAACATTTTAGAACAGACAGATATTTTTCTCTGCCAAAGTTAGATCTGAATGTAATATACGATCTAAGTTTTCCATTTGTTTGTTGAAGCACTTGGTCTCTCCACAATTCAATAAATTTTGACTTTAAATGAATCTTTGCTTTATTTTTGAAGCTACTTAACTTTATACACAACTGGTCCATATTTTTAATTTCTGGTATTTGTTCTAAAATTGTATGGATTGAACCATACCAAGAAGTTGTCTTAGATTCGAAAAGTGTTTTAGATGTTATATATGCATCTTGAAGAATTGGAAATGTTGAATCTAAAGTCTCTAATCTATGCCAGTAATTAAGCATATATTTTAATATATCATAATACAAACTGTAAATGGGAAATCTTCTCAACTCTGACAGGACACCAACATTTATAGATTTTATATGAACTTTGCAGACTTTGGTATGTAGTAATTCACATTTTAAATTTTGATATATCTTATCCAATGTTATTGTTTCATTTCTAAATCTTGCTGTAGTTGGATTAAAACTCCCCCATATTTCACATCCATACAGTTAAAATAAGTTTAATTGTATGGTCAAATACATGTAAACTGGTATTAATATTAGGGTTTAGAGTTAATAAATCTTTATGCAATTTGTAATAAACCTTCAATGCTTTTTGTGCAGTTCATTTTGAGCAAAGGAGAATGAGCCTGATACGCTGAAATACAATCCAAAATATGTATAATTAACAACACAATCTAGTATTTTTTTTTACATACATGAATTTTTCTTGGATATGCCTGCCTGACTTGTTGAACACCAGAACCTTTGTTTTATTAGGATTTACTTTTAGACACCAGTCTTTGCAATACTTTTGTAATTTGTCAAGTCTTGTTTGTAGTCCTTTAGCTGATGTTGAAAATAAAACCAAATCATCGGCGTAAAGAAGACAATTTAATGGTTTATTATTTAATAAAATAGGATCTATTGAATCTTCAATATAATCTGGAAGATTTTTATGAATATTTTAAATAAGTTTGGGCTTAGATTATCACCTTGTTTGAACCCTAAATTAATAGGGAAATGATCAGTTATATGATTCTGTAGTTTGACAAACGATTCATTTACTTCATACATGTTTTTGATAATTTCGTAAAACTTTGAACCAACTCCGATTGATAGAACTTTGATTTTAAAACCAGTGTGAATGACTGTATCAAAAGCTTTCTTGAAGTCCACAAAGCAGGCATAGACCGTCCCATCCTTTGTTTTACAATATTTATCAATGATACATTTTATAATGAACATATGATCTGATGTTCTTGCATTTTTTGTAAATCCTTTCTGACAATTGTTAATTATGTTATTTTTGCATAAAACAATCATCTAATCTACTATTGAGTATACTATTAAACACTTTTTCAACGGCACTAGTCACTGTGATTCCTCTATAATTATTAGAATCTGCTGTATCATTAGCTTTGTGAATTGTTGTTATATATCCATCAGCACATATCTTGGGATATCTACCAGATGAAAGACATGCATTAAATATTTTTTTAAAACTTGGTAGTAGAATAGATTGTCCATTTTTTAGCATGTTATTTGAAATATTGTCAAGGCCTGGGGATTTATTTAATTTAAGTTTGGCTAGTGTCCTCGAAATTTCACTCTCTTTAATTGGGAAGTCAAGTTCATTAAAGTTTGTTGAATTTTCCAATTTTGACAATTTTTGCTTTAATTCATTTAGTCGCTCAGTAAATTTATCATCTATTTCACTCAAATTCCTGAAATGAGATACCCAAGCTGATGAGTCAACTGCAGAGCTCATTTCATCACAACTTTTTGATTCTTTAAGCTCATTTATGAGATTCCAGTATAGCTTTAGATTGTCTGAATGTAAGTTTCTAACTGATTCAATAAGGGTAATAACAAAATTACCGAACTCCTTATAGAGACTTCTTATATTCACGATATGTTTGTTTTCTTGTTTTATTATATTCTCTCTGTAGTTTGTAAAAGTGATTTCTAATATAAAGATCTTTTGGATATTTTGAGAACATTTTGTCATAATTAATTAAATTTGTTCGCATTTTTTTAGGATTCAAGTCAAACCATTTTTGGTTCACTTTTGTTTTTGTTTTTTTGTCTTTTCATTTTTTCATTTTTAAAGAATGAGATGCAGCAAGATCAATAATTTTTGAAAGCTCTGCACTTGCTTCATCCACTGATGTTTGTGAGCCTAAAATTGTTTTACTGTTGAACAACTGTAATATTGGTTTTGGATTTCATCTGAGCCCAGTGCCATTGTAAAGCGAACAGCAGACTCATCATCCCATATATAATTAGGAGACATTGGATGTACAATATTGTCATTAGAGATGTTTACTTATACTTAACAAGTAATTCCCATTCTAGTTTACAATGTGTATCTGACAAAGTTGGTATAAAATTTGATATTCTAAAATATAATATTTGATCCAGGATACTCTCCGATACAAAGACATAATCAACTGTACTGGATCCATTTGGTGTGTGACAAGTATAGCTGCCAAACATATCACCCAACACTCTACCATTTAACACCCTCAATTGATTACTTATACAAAGGTCTAATAGATCTTTACCTCTAGCATCTAAAATTTGGTCCTGGTATTTTCTTTGTAATAAGGCTTTATCTATTAAATAATCGGAATGAATAGGAATATATTGATTACTGTCATCTAAAATGTAATCAGGTGTGTTCGATATTCTTGCATTAAAGTCCCCGCAGAGTAAGATCTTACCAAGTTTTTGGTATTTAATTATATCTTTTTCAAAACAATCAAGAATATCATGCTTGAGACTCTGAGTGTATGCTGAGCAGCTAGGCGGATAATACACACAACAAATATAAATATCCTCTGAGAAACCAAAATGATTTTTTTCCAGTTTTACCCATTGATAGTCAGGGTTAGTGCTATTCATAATGTTGATATAGGGTTTCAGTTTGTTTTTAATCATGACTGTTAATCCTCCAAAATATCTGTTATTATGTTTGGATTGTTTCCGACATATATCATGGCAATGAAAGAGCCTATTTTGCTAAAATTCAGATTGGGGCCTGCATGTGTTTCTGCTAAAAAAAACCAATATCATATTTTTCTATATTCTTTAAGAACAGGGGGTCATTTGTTTCATCATTATATTTTGATATTATACCCCCAACATTCCAGAAGCACATTTTCATGGAAAAATTATGGCTTGTAATTTTTGGCATATTAGATTAAAAATGATGAGTACCAATGTCAGTTTAAATTGACTTGAGGAAAAAATTGACTAGAAGAAAAAAAAATTACTAGAAAAAAAATAATAAGAAAATTGACTACAAAATAATTATTTTCAAGTTTAAAAAGTTGGATTTATGACTTGTAAGAATAAAAAAGGAAACAAACAATTAAAAAAAGTAATGCTAAAAGTTTCTCTTATCAATTGTATCCAATCTTCTGTTGGAAAAAAAAGCAAAAAGCTTATTTTAGTTCTTTTAACAATGATACAATAACAAAAACAGTAATCAGCTACCTGCTGAAATATAGTCATATGAACTGGTATCAGTCATAACCACGCCCTCGTCCTCGGCCACGAATTTGTCTGTATTTCGATCTACTGCGATTTCTCACAAATGGTAATGGTATACCTACTGCCGCGTGTATTACTCGCTTTATGTTACTTGCAAGAAGAGATATACCTTTATCATGCAGATGATATCGATCATCTTTAAGCAGATTGTCATTAGGGTTTCCATTGGTAAGCATGTTTGAATGTTCGGCAAAGAAAATGTTATCAACTCCTGTAAATTTTTGCTTGATAAGAGCATTTATGATCTGTGCGTTTGTGAAGTTGTTTATGTTATCCTTCCTTGGTGTTGTAAATGAAATGATGTACTTCAGATAGGGCCATTTGGTTGTTGCTTGACAGATGATTTGAAATAGTTTATCGACACACTGTGTTTGTGATTCTGCTTTAAGGTTGTTTGTAGGCGAGTGTAATACTAGAATATCTGGTGTATCTGAGAATGATGTGATAAATGTCTGTTTCTTCTAGGGTATATCTCACAACTTTCTTTGTTTCAACAGCGGTTGTTAATTTATCTTCATTAATACCAAGGATATTTGATGTGCCAACCAAAAGTAGTTTTGGTTTATTATATGGGCGCTCTGTTTCTCTAGGGGTCTCAAATTGTTGCTATCTTGCTCGGCCATCATGTATTTCAGCTTCTAATGTTGATGAAATTTGTGACTTTAAGTTAAGCACTTCATCTTGAGCTTCTTGTAGTCTAGTTTTTACCTCTCTTAGGGACGCTGTGAGCATATTTATCTCATTGTTCTTATCATGCAATTTGTCAGCTTTTAATTCAAGCTCCTTATTGGTGGTAGATACCATTAGCCTCATCTCATTTCTTGTGTCCTCTAGAATTTCTCTCTCATATTTCCTTGCACTTTCAAATTGTGTTTGAAGAAGCACAAGATTTTCTTTTTCAGTTTTCAACTACGAGGTTAATGCACTGTTTTGTTCTTCTAGAGTCTTGATCTTACTTTTTAGTGTTGACATCTCTGTAGATAGTGCAGTTTCAGTTTCTCTATGCCCGGCTATTTGTTTAATTTTGTCTGGAATTTTGTTAATAGAGTCATTACATTTCTGAATGGCTGTGAGAATTTCTGATGTTTTGACGGAGTTATTGTCTTGAAATGATTCAATCGCACGTCTGAGACCTAACTGAAGGCGATTCCAGTTTTCTGTAATGCTATCATTTTCATCTTTTTCAGCAAATGTTTTTTTCGGCTCAGTTTGTTCGGTCTCGGGAAGATGTTTATGTGAGTATGAACTTTGTTTTGGCAAGGTATCAGTTTCTTGTTGATCATTTGGGCAAGAACTTTGCTTAATTGCAGTATCAACTTTTTGTTGGTCATGTTCTGCAGGTTTTTCACTAAGTGTTGATCCAGTAATTTTCTTGATAAGTTCAAGCAGTTGTGGAAAGTCATTGTGCATATATTGTTCATGACAGCTCCCTTGACACTGTATCAGTCCAGATCGCAGGAAGAAAGTAACCTTGTACATTAGTTTACCCTCTTTTGACTTTATATCTATGGTAACAGATTGCAATGTCTGGTTAAGAGATCGGGACTGTGGAGAATCTACCCATGATATCTCTTTGTCGGTTTGTTTGCCATAGAATTCGAAATAGAAGATCTTGAGGGTTTTTAGCCAGGGAAGGATTCTTTCTTGTGTGGTCCTGAATGCCACCATCCTTGCTTCCCCTTCGTATATATTTGGGTCGATGGCCTCCATGAGACAACTCTTATCATCTTCGGTAGTTGGATATGATAGTTTCTTTGGTAAGCACGTTTGGTGATAAGTTTCGTTAATTGAGTCACTTTCTATGAGATGTGATATGTGGTTCTTCTAGATTTATTCTATCCATGTTTTCTGTCGTTATTTTACCAAAATAGACTTGAGAGCATGGTTTTTCTGATCCTTCTTAGCAGGCGAAAACAATTACCGCCATCTTGGTCTATCTAAAATCCGGAGGATATGCGATAAGGTTTGTCAATGACTTGTGTCATCAAAAATATCATAGTTTTGTTAATACTAAATTTAAATAAAATATTCTTCTCCATACCAATTTGTGAGATGAATTTCTTCCAGAAGCGATGGATATTCCATAGAACTTTCTGTGATAAAATTTTGCTAATAACTTGTGTAAGTGTAGATGGGTTGGTGGTTTTCTCTGGGTAATCCTTGACAAATAAAACAGACCATCACACCAGACATAGTATATTCAAGATCCTCAGGTGCACATTTGCACAACAAAAACAAATGAACTAAATACAATTACATATAATAGAAAACAACAAAAATAACTACAATCAAATACATAAAAACATGGGGGATAGTGAGTATGTACACATACAAAATATACACTCATTTTTCTGATATTATTGAATGTGGTCTTAAACACGAACAATTATAATTCTTATACGACTAGTTCATATTTGAATAATTACATTACTTCCGCTTTTCATTGAAATGTTACAATATGATTGGCTATGAAGTGATCACATGATTATAAAAGAGATGTTTTACATCCCAATAAAACTCAAACCCGAACTTGCACGTGCCTCCATGACGACGTCAGATGTAAACAAGCAATGGCGTAGTAATTTCCAACAGCGAATAATCTAACACAAATAAAATTCACAACGAAAAATTCAACTATATTAAATTTTGGTGTGATTTAAATGTAATTTTAAGAATTGAATGCATTTTTTTTGTAGTATTATAGGCGTGTAAAAGCGTGAACCGTGGCACATTTTTTGTATGAAGCGCTAGCGCGCTTCATACAAATTGTGCTTCGGTCCACACTTTTACACGCCAATAAAACTACAAAAAAAATGCATTCATTTCTTAATATTATGCCTCGTAATAAATTCATATATATTTATATTATTCTTGTGTTAAAATATAAAATGAAAAGCCAAAAATACCATACTGTCGGAACAATTCTAAAAATACCATACTGTCGGAACAATTCTAAAAATACCATACTGTCGGAACAATTCTAAAAATACCATACTGTCGGAACAATTCTAAAAATACCATACTGTCGGAACAATTCCGATATCAAATATGTAAATCGTAGAAAGAGGCAAAATAAATTATATGTTTAAGCATTCTTCTACATACTACCGTGGTATAATGTTTTGTAGTTTAATGCCCTTTTTGCCGTTAAAGAAGTTCCAAATTGTTTTCCGAAAGATCACAGTCATGAATTATCTTTATTCCAAATCAAATAAAAAAAAATATCTGATGTTTCATTTTTCAAATTATTTAATATTGGTACCCAAATAAATATTCAAAAAGGAAAGAAAAAAAACTATTGACAAATTAGAAATTCATGTTTGTATGCTAGACAGGAGTTAAGCAAGGAGTAGCATGAAATATGCTTGCTGCGTGTTTATATATATGTAATGAGATAACATTCCCTCTTTATATCTTGTATAAATTATATATCACATATGGACAGATCTTATTTAATGATTTACTATCACTGGGTCGATGCCTCTACTGGTGAACTATTTGTTCCTCGGGGTATCATACGCCCAGTAGTCAGAACTTTATCTCTGACATAATGTATTAGATAAATTTTGTTTGGAATTTACAATTCCTATATAATGTAATTGATCGGCAATTTATCAATATCCCTCAGTCATAGCTAAACTTAACCCATTTTGGTTCTTCTATTTAGGCCTATAGGTTTTCAAACACTGTTAAATTATTTAGCTTTTCAGTCTTTTTACTGGCTTTGAACCTATCTGATGAAGATTATTCCAAAAACACGCTGTGAACACTAATTTAAATATCTACGTTTTTATCGATATTGAATTGAGCTGACCACATTGAGCTGACCACATTGCTTTCAACATTTGTTTAGGTAAAATGCCATGAAATTGTAGCTGGAAATATGTGCAAAATAAATTTTAGAATAAAAATAGAGTAGTTATTATGTTTTTGTTTATTCATTTAAACAATAAATATATTGACAGAAACATTCTAACACCATTTCTGCCTCCTTGGTTTGTTTGCGTGTTTCTACCTATAGTCTGGAGTCTTTTTAGTAGATATGTTGTTAATTAATCATGTTGTGTTGATGTTTTTCCCGCCGGTGCTATTCTCATCCATTCGTCATTTACACTTCCCCAAATGAATTGTCTCCTGCTAATGTGATTAGCAGCCTCTTCTTGACGCAATCTGAATAATTCATGTGCACCTCAGCGCTTTTAATTGCCACGGCATATACTAGTACTCTTTTGGAAATTTTTCAAGAATCAAACATTCAAGTGATAACGATCATTGAAAAATTGAAAACTCTTCAGATCTAGTTTTCTATAAATGTCGTTAACGTGAAATTAAGCGTAAGACATGAAACTCTGCAATTGCTAATAGTGATTTCAAAATTGTATGCAGTTTTTGCAGCATGTAATATTTTTGTTAGATATCAAAGACTTAATGGTATGTGTCTATCTCAATGTATCATGATTAATGACAAAAATAAACAATTGGGAATGAAGTTATGATGTCGCGCGAAAGAAATAATGTTGATTGATTATATTGTAATAATTATTTAGATTCATACATCGAATTATTGTTTGTTATTAACGCAGATCATCACAAGGATATGTGATGAATTGAAAATTGAAAATAAATTGCTGTAAAAATTGTATATTAATGTTTTTTACACATTTTTTGTTGGTGTCTGATTCAATTTTGTACAATTCGTGTTAGTTTTAAATGCAATGCTGTACACTTTTTGTTATTTTAGATGCAATTGTTGAAATAAAAACCGAAATATATGACGCGTTCACCAGGTACGCTCATAATCAAATGATTGGAAAACCAAGTAATTTCAAATCTTTGTGAGCAAGACAACTAAATGGCCTAAACGGAATGGGCGAAATCCACTAAGATCACACATATCTGAGGCTGGATAAACCTAAGTTTTAATTATAATTATATTATTTTGAAACTGTAAATTTCAAAAATATATATATCTAGTAAACCATGTCGGTGGCGAAACACTGACTATTGGGCAGATGATAGATACCCTCGGGGACTAATAGTCCACTGGCAAGGGTATCAACCCAATGATAGATGTAATAATAAAACGTAGATATTAAGTTAAGTGAAATGATGCAATATCTTAGAAAATAGTTCATGAATACTCATATATTCTTGTGAAGTAGTTATATACATAAATTTGTTTTAACTGGACAATATTTCAATCAAACTTTTATTCTAATGCAGTTGTTAAAATATTCCTGGATTGTGATTGGACAATGCTGTAATTTTCACGGTATCAATTCCACGGTTGAAATATCATGAGATATTTTTTTTAGAATGTTAGCCGATTACCACTTACGTCATCTTGTCAATAATGTGGCAATACACATGATTGCATCAGAATGGACATATCTGTATTGTATTTGAAAATTTCACGGCATCAATTGTCCATTTAATGGTGTAATTTTCACGGTATCAATTCCACGTTTGAAATTTCATGTGATATTTTTAGAATTTTAGCTGATTACTGCTTACATCATCTTGTCAATAATGTGGCGATATACATCTGTCCTACACATGATTACATTAGAATGGAGATAACTGTATTGTATTTGAAAATTTCACAGCATCAATTGTCGATTTAATGGTCGCAAATATTCGTTTACTGGCTCTGCTAACGCGTCGCCAGTAAACTCAATTTGCGACCATCAAATCTGCGTGAAATTTTCAAATACAATTGCAGTTATCTCCTAAACAGCATTTACCTCCCTTAATGAAATGCTAATTTTATGTACATTAACAAAACATCTCAATTTAGAAAATTTATCATGAATACTTTTACGAAGGGAAGTGAATGTAAGTGGACACGGACAGAGAGAATGCCATTTTACAACAAGGAAAACAAACTATGAGTAACAACAAATTTACCCTCTGTTTTAGTTAGGTTCTTGTTGTTCAATATATTGTTTTCTGTGTGGTGTTTTGTAGATCATTGTTTGTGTTTTCTGTGTGGTGTTTTGTAGATCATTGTTTGTGTTTTCAGTGTGGTGTTTTGTAGATCATTGTTTGTGTTTTCTGTGTGGTGTTTTGTAGATTATTGTTTGTGTGTGGTGTTTTGTAGATCATTGTTTGTGTTTTCTGTGTGGTGTTTTGTAGATTATTGTTTGTGTTTTCTGTGTGGTGTTTTGTAGATCATTGTTTGTGTTTTCTGTGTGGTGTTTTGTAGATCATTGTTTGTGTTTTCTGTGTGGTGTTTTGTAGATTATTGTTTGTGTTTTCTGTGTGGTGTTTTGTAGATCATTGTTTGTGTTTTCTGTGTGGTGTTTTGTAGATGATTGTTTGTGTTTTCTGTGTGGTGTTTTGTAGATCATTGTTTGTGTTTTCTGTGTGGTGTTTTGTAGATCATTGTTTGTGTTTTCTGTGTGGTGTTTTGTAGATTATTGTTTGTGTTTTCTGTGTGGTGTTTTGTAGATCATTGTTTGTGTTTTCTGTGTGGTGTTTTGTAGATTATTGTTTGTGTTTTCTGTGTGGTGTTTTGTAGATCATTGTTTGTGTTTTCTGTGTGGTGTTTTGTAGATCATTGTTTGTGATTTCTGTGTGGTGTTTTGTAGATTATTGTTTGTGTTTTCTGTGTGGTGTTTTGTAGATCATTGTTTGTGTTTTCTGTGTGGTGTTTTGTAGATTATTGTTTGTGTTTTCTGTGTGGTGTTTTGTAGATCATTGTTTGTGTTTTCTGTGTGGTGTTTTGTAGATCATTGTTTGTGTTTTCTGTGTGGTGTTTTGTAGATTATTGTTTGTGTTTTCTGTGTGGTGTTTTGTATATCATTGTTTGTGTTTTCTGTGTGGTGTTTTATAGATCATTGTTTGTGTTTTCTGTGTGGTGTTTTGTAGATCATTGTTTGTGTTTTCTGTGTGGTGTTTTGTAGATCATTGTTTGTGTTTTCTGTGTGGTGTTTTGTAGATTATTGTTTGTGTTTTCTGTGTGGTGTTTTGTAGATCATTGTTTGTGTTTTCTGTGTGGTGTTTTGTAGATCATTGTTTGTGTTTTCAGTGTGGTGTTTTGTAGATCATTGTTTGTGTTTTCTGTGTGGTGTTTTGTAGATCATTGTTTGTGTGTGGTGTTTTGTAGATCATTGTTTGTGTTTTCTGTGTGGTGTTTTGTAGATTATTGTTTGTGTTTTCTGTGTGGTGTTTTGTAGATCATTGTTTGTGTTTTCTGTGTGGTGTTTTGTAGATTATTGTTTGTGTTTTCTGTGTGGTGTTTTGTAGATCATTGTTTGTGTTTTCTGTGTGGTGTTTTGTAGATCATTGTTTGTGTTTTCTGTGTGGTGTTTTGTAGATTATTGTTTGTGTTTTCTGTGTGGTGTTTTGTAGATCATTGTTTGTGTTTTCTGTGTGGTGTTTTGTAGATTATTGTTTGTGTTTTCTGTGTGATGTTTTGTAGATCATTGTTTGTGTTTTCTGTGTGGTGTTTTGTAGATCATTGTTTGTGTTTTCTGTGTGGTGTTTTGTAGATTATTGTTTGTGTTTTCTGTGTGGTGTTTTGTAGATCATTGGTTGTGTTTTCTGTGTGGTGTTTTGTAGATCATTGTTTGTGTTTTCTGTGTGGTGTTTTGTAGATCATTGTTTGTGTTTTCTGTGTGGTGTTTTGTAGATCATTGTTTGTCCGCTTGTCCTTTTATGCTTTTGGTTCTTGTATTGTATCTCCTTCTTAATTTTACGGATTACCCTGTGGTATCTTCGACCTTTTCTATTTGTTGTTCTGTATCTCAGATAAACATTTTACTTTGAAAATCCTTAAATTAAATAATCTCACCACCGATAAACGAAAACGTTTTTTTTTTTATCAAATATGGATTTTAGCATTAACGTTCACACACGATATAGCTGAAATATTGTTCAAAGTGGCGTTAAGCACCATAAATATATGTATATCAAATAATATTTAATCATTGTTCTGTTTTCTTTTGTTTTAGTGTATTAAATACATAGATACAAAATTTAGTTTCAGAAATAACCTCATCAGGTACACTCAATGTCAGAAATAACCTCATCAGGTACACTCAATGTCAGAAATAACCTCATCTGGTACACTCAATGTCAGAAATAACCTCATCAGGTACACTCAATGTCAGAAATAACCTCATCAGGTACACTCAATGTCAGAAATAACCTCATCAGGTACACTCAATGTCAGAAATAACCTCATCAGGTACACTCAATGTCAGAAATAACCTCATCTGGTACACTCAATGTCAGAAATAACCTCATCAGGTACACTCAATGTCAGAAATAACCTCATCAGGTACACTCAATGTCAGAAATAACCTCATCTGGTACACTCAATGTCAGAAATAACCTCATCAGGTACACTCAATGTCAGAAATAACCTCATCAGGTACACTCAATGTCAGAAATAACCTCATCAGGTACACTCAATGTCAGAAATAACCTCATCAGGTACACTCAATGTCAGAAATAACCTCATCAGGTACACTCAATGTCAGAAATAACCTCATCAGGTACACTCAATGTCAGAAATAACCTCATCAGGTACACTCAATGTCAAACTGAATATATTTTAGGATCCTCGATTCTTTTCTGTTTATTTTTTGTCTAATCTTCTTTTCAAATGGGGTTATTAGTTTCTGCACGAAATTGGCATTTGTTTACCTTTTACTGTTGTATGTATCATCGATTTCATGACTGACAGTGTACTTTTCTAAAGGAACATTTCCGTAAATGAAGCCAAGTTGTATTTCAATCAAAAGATGTTAGACGGTATAGGAAGCAAGAGGTCTTTGATAATTAATATCATTCAAGTTTAAGTAGAACACATCTCATCGTTATTTATGTGACAAGAGTCAGAACCAGACAATTTCTGTAGCACTCAGCGCTGAATCGCCGTGAAGAAACATAAAATTCACAGAAGATATTTTATTATCAGAACCATTAAGATAGCGACAATACTAAAATGGTGATAAGATACCAATAACCCGAAAAACTAATTAAAACCGCGGTAGTAGAATGTTCTGTTAAGGTGAACTTGTGTTGAAGTACGAATAAGGGTTAGGAATTAGTGTCTTGGTGTTAAATACCACTTTCAACAATATTTCAGTTATATCGTGGTGATCAGTTTTATTGGTGGAGGAAACCGGAGTATCCGCAGGAAACCAGCGACCTGTCACAAGTCACTGACAATCTTCATCTCATAAAGTTGTATCGAGTACAACTCGCCATGAACGGGGTTCGAACTCACAACGATAGTGGTGATATGCACTGATTGCAAAGGTAGTTATAAATCCAACTACCATACTATCACGACCACGACGGCCCCTCAAGGAAGATGAAATTGAATCATTGTTTTGCTATAACAATAGGCGTACATTGATGGTCAAATTTAGGGAAATGATATTTAAGAATTCAAGAGTTGTACGCATGTCCGTATATATTGCTGAATAAATAGTCGATCTGTGTATAAAACTCAGGTAAAATAAAACAAAAGGTCGAAACCCGGAAAACACAAACACGACGAAAATACATGTAACACAAAACCAAACAAAGGGTCGAAACCCGGAAAACACAAACTCGACGAAAATACAGGTGGCATAAAGCAAAATGTCGCAATCCTGAATGCCACGAGCCCTACAGAAATACATGTAACACAAAGCAAAAAGTCGAAAGTCCGGAGAACATGAAAGTTTTTTGTATGTATTAGGCTTATTTTGATGAAAATTTCTGTTTATGTTAATATAATATAAAATCTGCTTACGCAACGATATAGCTGAAATACTGCTAAATTTGGCGTTAAACACTAATCAATCAATCAATCAGCCAATTGCCTGAAACCTATGGGAAGAATCAGTTTATTTTGGTATGTTCAAAATACTACACCAAAGGCGTATTTAATTTGCATTCTCAAATGATCAATTACATTGTAATCGCAAACATATTTCAACCTTGTAAGACAGGTTTTCACATTTAAAATAATTGCTGTATTTAAATACTAATATATAACTATTCTCCTACTTTCAGAAGGTTTGGTACGAAATGTGCTGGATGTGAAAAGGGGATTCCTCCGACGGAAGTAGTGCGCCGTGCCCAGGATAACGTGTATCACTTAGAGTGTTTTGCTTGTTTAATGTGTGGTCGTCAACTCAATACTGGTGATGAATTCTATCTCATGGAGGACAGAAAACTAGTGTGTAAAACAGACTACGAGTCAGCAAAAGCTAGAGGTAAGTTTTATAGTTGTGAATTAGTGGTATCTAAAGGTATTGGACATCATTGATATTCACCAAAGTAATATCAAACACCGGAAGAAGCAGCTTCGCCATTTTAAACAATTGTATTTGTTATACGTAAAACCTCTAATTCTTAATTTTTTTTTTATAAATTTCATCACAGATAACACTATTTTATTTAGGGCCTACAACGATAGTTCGTGTAGTTCATAAAAGGCAATGATATTTGATCAATAGATTACATGTACGTCATAGCATGCCGGGTGCGTGAAAAGTTGTTTTTGGTTTTTTTTTACAGTTTGGCTGTATAGTCTAAAATGCTCAACATGAGGTATTTATCGGTAATTAGCGCGTTATTTGAGACACTCTCTTCATGTTTTGCTTGCAGTTATGAAAGCTAAGATTATATATTATCGTGATGCAAAACGAAATGGAGTTCAAATTCGGGTTATCCCTACATTTCATTTTAACTTTTTGTTATGGTAGGAAATCCCGCAGAAAAAATATCCCGGGTATAGAAATAGTATCTCTTGTCCCCGATCAGGAGTGCAACCTCTCCGAAAGGGAAGTGAGATAATTATACGAATCAAGACGAAACGGAAATGCGTGCTTGGTGTATGCATCAGTGCTAGTTGGTACTCCGTTCTAAGGCAAATATTTCAGATCCTATCGATGTATCCTCATTTTCCTGTGGCGATCTTAATATCCGTGTTTATCCTTATTGTGTTTATTTTCCCTTTGATGTTCAAAACCAATACCGCCGAGAAGATTCAAATTATCACTAATCGCTAAGTGTTGTCAAGGACGCATAGTAATATCGCTGTTTTATAATATGACGTTATAGTGACGTCAACTTTACCAAATCCTTGATAAACATACTATCATAGAGATAAAATAATTAAACATGTTTTTTAAAACTCGAGGAAATTTCTCAGTCATCTCTCATCTCCGGGCTTTCGCAATTCGATGAGAGATGACTGAGAAACGTCCTCTCGTTTAGAAAAACATCGTTAATCACATAGTATCCCCACCCCAGAGGCACCATTAAACTACATGAATTGTCGTTTGCTATCTTGTTTCCGTCATATATATAGCTGAAATTCGGTTGACTTGACGTAAAACAACAACCAGTCTTGTGCTAATATAATATGATAAAAATGTAGATATCAACTGTAGTGCTCAGCGTTTCTAGAATAACCTTCATCAGCTATCCTCAATATCGATAACCTTCATCAGCTATCCTCAATATCGATAACCTTCATCAGCTATCCTCAATATCGATAACCTTCATCAGCTATCCTCAATATCGAAATATTTCAAAGTGTTTCATGTGATAAAACAGTAACCATCTTCATGCTTTTAACAAGAATTGTCCATGTACTCATGTTTATGCATTTAAATGTTTTCTACTTTAACACCGCTACTTTTTACTGAAATGCCCCAACCAAGACAGGAGTGTGAAGGATCATGTATTAATATATGTGTGTTAGGGGTTTCAATTTTACCTTTATACATTTTGTAACTGTGATCTTCATATTAGAATTTAGAACTGGTTCTGATGATGATGTGTTATGTTTTGATTTGTTTGTGTTTTTGTGGTTTTTTTACATTTGATTCTCTTATTTAGATTCACTCATTAAAGTAGATACATAATTATTGGCCGTTGATTGATTGATTGATTGATTGATTGATTGATTGATTGGTTGGTGCTTAACGCCAACTGTAGCAATATTTCAGCTATATCGTGGCGTGAACAAATGTCATATTAACGTGCACGCATACAAGATCGTTAGAAATAAAATATATTTGTCTATAAAACAAACGGGTAAAATGAAGCATTAAAAAACAAAAACCATATATTGGGAACACAGTGATGTCTGTCGTACAACAACTAAATATTTACTAACATGATGATCAGAGAGATCGCCGCTTGAATTATACATGCTTTCAACAAACCTAAACGATAAACCAATTTCTAGACTAATTGATGCTTTGTATGCACAAAAGAGCTTTGTTGTACCAATAAAAAGACATTTTGTTGTTTTCCTCATCCGTTTATAAAATTAAAAAAAAATCAATAAACCTATAAACACAAGATGTATCTCTTATTTCAGGATTTTCTTTCTGTTAGAAGGTTTTATAAAATGCTCTTGAATCATAAGTGCCTTGAATTATGTGCACTGTTACGGTTGTAGAAAGCCCTATAGTATCAAGTTCCCGGATAAAGTTCCCGGATGACATGATGCCATCATTTGGTCGTACCGTACCATACATTGTCGTTAGCTATCATATTTGAATGATGTAGCAATTAAATATACCTTTCTAGCGAAGCTGCGAGTTTTGAGTAATATTTCTTCGGAGACTAAAACTGCGTCCTGCGGGAATGAAGAAATACGGTAAATTCTACATTAAGCGATTTTAATACCTTGATTTAAGCCTCAGGTAGAAAACTTTAATATCGGTTTAGATATTTTATCTTTTGTGACACCTGCGATCCTCGGTGATCGATCACTATTATTGCTTAATACAAGGAAGGTTGTGTGCTTATTTCTATAATTAAATTGCAATTAGATACATTTTGTCTCTAAAATAACACAGTAAACTTGCACGTGATGATTTTCATAGCCCTAGGAGGTAATACAGAATATTTTATAACAGTTTTAAAAGCCAAATAAAAAAATCAGTTTCAAATAGAAAAAAAATGTATGAAAAAAAAGTATTCGTCCATTCATTGGTGGTATTTTTTTTTAATTATATAATGAATATGAAAAAATCGTATTTAAACTTTAAAATTATTTGGCTTTCCAATCTTTTAATTTTGAGCGTACCTGATGAAGGTTATTACGTACCTGATGAAGGTTATTCCAGAAACTGGTCGTGCGCACTAATTTTGATATCTACGTTTTTATTTCATCATCCACAAACAAGGAACAATAACAGAATAGTTTGATAATATATTGTGTTGTTGTTATGGAATAGACAAAAGAAAAAATGCATTTTGTTTTCTTGCTGTTAAAACTTTATAAATGAATGTCTCTGATAATATGGGTTAGGCACAGCCTACAGGCGAGCATCGCATCTACGCATAGACATGTACATGTACAAATAGTAGTTTTGGGTTCTTTTCTTCATTATTCTTGATTATTTTTTTTCTTTGTTCTCCAATTCGACTTACCCAGTTAATTCCATTGCAAAGGAGATTTTTTGGGCCGAGATATATCGGGGATGACTTTTTTTAGGGGTGAAACAAGAAGGTCTAACGATTGTCCATTTTTTAAATAAATTAATCGTTTCGTGTAAAGCAGCTGTACGGGTTCCTGTCTAATTATTTTTGGTTATTTTTAAACTGGATAGTTATTTTTTATTCAAATTAATAGGCTTTTCCGGTGATTCACGCCGATTGTTCATTCTATGCTAAAACTTAGAATCCACTTCCGGTTGGTATTTATCGTATATAATTGATTCATCTCCTTACACACATGTTGCTGTTTAGCTCGCTATTAAGATATTAGAGATAATGTGAATTTATTTATTTTCCTCTACATACACTTCGATCTGCGACCCTCAAGACATCAATGATAGTGAAGTAGGATATTAATTTATTTCCATGTTCCGATGTTCGTTGTGTTTAATTATTATTTTTTGTAGCTTTTCTCTAATTGATTGTATCCAAATCGTATTTTACACGGGTTTAGGAATTTTGTACTTTTACTATGAAAATTTTTTTCTGGTTCAAATAGTCTCCGATCCACTTAAAGTATTTGACCGATATTCCAATGTATGTTTTGTATATTGTTGTTTGTACTTTTGGTCATTGTGTTGTCTGTCCTTTTTCGATTGACGGATTCTTATTACCCCTTTGGTATCTTCAAACTCTTCTTTAAACAATTTTCTGTCGTCTTTCAACTTTTTATTCAATTCTTATATATGTTATTATTATTAAATCTAAGGTTAATCGATCAGACATAGGAAAACCTTATCCGATTTTGGCAATCTGGTTGAGGCCCTACTGTTCTCTTGGTAATACAATCTGGTTGAGGCCCTACTGTTCTCTTGGTAATAGAATCTGGTTGAAGCCCTACTGTTCTCTTGGTAATACAATCTGGTTAAGGCCCTACCGTTCTCTTGGTAATACAATCTGGTTGAGGCCCTACTGTTCTCTTGGTAATACAATCTGGTTGAGGCCCTACTGTTCTCTTGGTAATACAATCTGGTTGAAGCCCTACTGTTCTCTTGGTAATACAATCTGGTTAAGGCCCTACCGTTCTCTTGGTAATACAATCTGGTTGAGGCCCTACTGTTCTCTTGGTAATACAATTAAATTATTTGGCTCTCTAACTCTTTAACTATTACCGTACCTGATTTCAAGTTATTGAAGAAACGCGTCATTTGCATTTTATTTGATTTCTACGTTTTTTAGCGTATAATAATGAAGTTGTTTTATTAAGAGCACCCAACGCGTTTTTAGAATAGCACCACCCTTTCTTAACGTCACTTCATGTATTGTTTGATCTTGAGATCCCTATTGTTCGAGTTTCTTACACGTCGGGAGCACATGAGTTCATCCCCGGATTTTAGTTGAATTCGAGTTAATCGATCTTTTATGTGTAATGCTTTGTAGATTGTTGTTTGTCCGTTTGTACTTTTTCTGTTGGTCAGTGTGTTGTCTGTCTTTCTTCGATTTACGGATTCTGATTACCCCTTTGGTATCTTCACACTTTCTTTTCATTCGATATCAGCAAATGCTAGTCTTTGCCATATCAATTAGATATCTCATTCCATCACGGGAACTTATGGACATATTTATTTGTAAAGAGAAACTGTGAACTTCTAGTATGTAGCATATGCTTATAGTGTTCTACTTCTTCAAGTTTCATTCCATATCAGCAAATTCTATGTCTTGCCCCTTGGTCGCATGAGCTATGTGTATAATATAACCGAATCGGAAACGTGTTGTTGAATTGTTACCATTGTAAAATAACCTCACATTGGGTATTTTGTTCTGAATTCAATTAGTGTAGACACATACTTGGCAGTATCTTTATGGATATTTGGTATTATACAATGTACGTTTTGCAACCAGCTTTTCGCAGATTTGCATAGCATTTGGATTTGCAGTCTTTGCAGTTTTGAAATGTATGAAAAACAATATATTAAGATTGTTTTATAAGATATTTAGTTCTGTTGCCTTCAGTTATGTGTTGTAAACATTCAAATGAATGGGATGACATGTAGTGATCTAACAGACGTAGTCAGCATATATAAACAATGTTCAAGGATTTCAGATGAGAGGTGATTGTTCGTTTTGAGGTGAGAGATGATTGTTTGTTTTGAGGTGAGAGGTGATTGTTCGTTTTGAGGTGAGAGGTGATTGTTTGTTTTGAGGTGAGAGGTGACTGTTTTGAGGTGAGAGTTGATTGTTTTGGGGTGAGAGGTGATTGTTTGTTTTGAGGTGAGAGGTGATTGCTTGTTTTGAGGTGAGAGATGATTGTTCGTTTTGATGTGAGAGGTGATTGTTTGTTTTGAGGTGAGAGTTGATTGTTTGTTTTGAGGTGAGAGGTGATTGTTCGTTTTGAGGTGAGAGGTGATTGTTTGTTTTAAGGTGAGAGGTGATTGTTCGTTTTGAGGTGAGAGGTGATTGTTAGTTTTGAGGTGAGAGGTGATTGTTTGTTTTGAGGTGAGAGGTGATTGTTTGGTTCGTTGGTATTGGTGGAATTGTTAACCATCACTGTTTAACCTTTCTATTCAAAATTCAGAATACGATTTGTTCTCGCAATGATATACCTGACAAATACTCTCTCGTTATATTGCTTACTCTCCCGGCGCTCCAGTCCTCATCATGGTCAATATATTTTATAGTACGAGTTTCGTTCTCGTTCTGCAAAATTGTCAAATCAGAACGCTATTTTTATTGGATATGACGATCTGATGGAATGTATTTGAGTACTAGAACAAAACTCGTACTCTGATCACACCTATTTTGTGTAAGAGTGGATGTTATCCTGGTTTGATTCATTTACTTTGTTGTGTATTTGTTCGTGTGTCTGTTTTATTCTTTTATTTCAAGCAATCTTGTTTATGTTATTGTAGTTTTTTAGTGAATATACAGCTGGTATATTCTGTAATTTGTATATGGTGTTATCTTTAATAATTTGCATTTTTCTTAAAGAATATGATCTGGATGCTGCAAACAAAAGACCCAGAACAACAATTAATGCAAAACAACTGGAAGCTTTAAAACGAGCATACAACGAAAGTCCAAAACCTGCCAGACATGTTAGAGAGCAACTTAGCTCTGAAACTGGGCTCGATATGCGTGTTGTTCAAGTGTGGTTTCAAAACAGGAGAGCTAAAGAAAAAAGACTTAAGAAGGATGCAGGACGCAAGCGCTGGAGTCCCTACTTCCGGCAGTTAAAACGTAATGGAGACCCAGATAATTCCCAAAGCGCTGATGATAGGTCAGATGATGACCTATTAGATTGTCCTTACAGTAAGTAACATTGCACGATATACATGCTATACCATATACTATAAACCAAAAGGCCAGGGGTTGTCGTGGTTGTGATCGTATGGTAGTTTAGTTGGATTTATAACTACCTATGTAATTAGTGAATATCACCACTAATGTTGTGAGTTCCATTGAGGCGAGGTGTACTCGATACAACATTATGTGAAAAAATTGATCAGTGACTTGCCACAGGTCGGTGGTTTTCTTCAGGTTCTTCGGCTTTCTCCACCAATAAAACTGACGCGCACAAATATAACTGAAATATTGTTCAAAGTGGCGTTAAACACCATAACCCTTTCACTTTCCTTCACAAACGAAATAGTTATATACGTTTTCAGTTAAATAATTATATTTGGATATTTAACAATATGAAACAAACAATAAATAAATATTCACGAAATAATCAGAAGCATATGTGTGGGTTATTATTAGTGAAAAATATAAAGAATGTTAATAATCATGTTACATAGTTACAAAAGACACGAACCTCTTCTCTAGGAAACCTCAAACTCTAACACAAGAAATAAAAAAAGCATAAAACGGTGTCTAGAATGCATATAAGGTATGATTATTCCGGATATATATACTAGAAGTGAGTCCGAATCCCGCTCATGGAGGTATACATTATGTGATAAAGCTTATCAGTGACTTACGGCAGGTCGGTGGTTTTCTCCGGGTACTCCTGTTTCCTCCGCCAATAAAACTCACCGACACAATAAAACTGAAATATTAGTAAGCATGGCGTTAAACACCATAACTCACTCACCCAAATCTGCGAGAAGCTGGTTGCTAAATATACATTGTATAATATCAAATATCCATAAATAAACTGTGATGTATTTGTCAGAATATCTGTCTTTAGCTACACTAATCTGATACATAACAAAATATCCAGAGTGAGGTTATACTACACTGGTAACTATTAAACAACACGATTCTATGAAGTGACTCAAATAAAACACGGCTATATTATACAAATTGTTCATGTGACAAATGAACAAGAACTAGGATTTGTTGATATCGAATGAAACTTGTAGAAGTAGAACATTATAAACCTAGCTATCATACTAGATATTCACAATTTCGTTTTACAAATACATATGTCCATTTATTACATAGATTCACGTGAAGGACTAAGATATATAATTGAAAGAAACACTGATATTTCAACCAGTGGGAAAAACATCATTACTCCACGTTAACACTTAATTGTGAATTACTGCATTGTTTGGTTGTTCATTATTTATTTTCGAAATTCTGAATGTAGGAGCATAGTTGTGTAATACATAAAATATAAAAAGTTATTGTATCGTACGAATAGCAATAGAGATCTCAAAGATTCTTCAGACATTACTTAGCAATACATTGCACTCATCAATATAGATTTATTGATGTAGAGACAGTAGACGTCGGTTCTCTTTTGTTAGTGATCTAGTAAAACTCTATGATTAAACAAGACCTAACACAAACAAATACTATATATATACGCCTACATGTCAACATTTTAGTTCTCGAAGTTATGTGTCCAGCTTAAGAAAAGTTTGAAAATACTAAAGTGATAATAAGAAGCCGAAAATTGTAGGACAGACAATACAATGACCAAAGAAAGGACACAAAATGATTCACAGAAAACTAAAGATTGCACAACACGAACCGCACTAAAATCCGAGGATGAACTCGGGTGCTAATGAAGGGTTGGCAGTTCCTGCACCACTAGTTACAGTATGACCTATTAAAACATTTCAAGTAGAGCAGCAATGAAAGTGATGTTCAATAACTTTAATTTGTGTCTAAGTGTGAAATAGAATAGTCTCTTCTATTAAATTGCATCTGTAACCTTTCTCACTAAATGGTTGCTCTGGTTTCTATTGAAAATCCTTGAACTAAACATATTTGTTTTTCTATTTAGTTGAAGATGATCTTGATGACTTGGATGATGTTGACAACAGCCGTCTGTCTGGAGATATGTTCAGTTCCGGACAGCCATTAGACAGAGAACCAAACATGGGACAGGTACCAGTTGTGCCGCCTGGCACTCCTCCAATGGATCCATGGCCTCATTTTTCAAACATTCCGCCCAATTCAACTGGATTTATCGGTCGACAGTCTCCAAACATTCCCATGTCAAATCACCACGGCTCACATCTGTTGTCTATGGAAACCATGGCAATGGTAGGAGGAGGTCCCCGGATGATGGCCCCTGACATCAACGATAATAATACTTTTTCTGATTATCCACCGCATACTCAAAGTCACGTGGAAGTCTATTAAATATGATTGACTTATGATATAAGAAAAGACTGTTATTGCATAGTGCCATTTTCACATTGTTCCAGTTTGAGGACACATAAGGGTCCAAGTCAGGTCGCAGGTCACTTTAAAAATATTCAAGAAATCGCAATTTCAATCGCATTCCTGAAGGGTCAATTTTGTAATTCTACTCGTATCAGAAAGCGCTGTGGAAAATCCCAAATGGCAGAGGAGAGGAGAGGGAAATCCGTGCTGGAACTTCCAATCTCCAATGTCGGAACAGAAGAGAGGAAAATCTCTGCTGGAACCTCCAATCTCCATAAATAGATGAGAAGAGAGGGAAATCCCTACTGGGACCTCCAATCTCCAAAAATAGATGAAAAGAGAGGGAAATCACTACTGGGACCTCCAATTGGACATAAGTATGACAATGATATTCAAAGCATTGTACATAAGACATTTACTATATAGAATATTATTTAATATTCATAATCAAAAAGATATTAATACATTCATTTGTTTATTATTCAATCAATTTCGATAACATTTTTTTTCTATTTGATATTGTTGACCTTGTTTAATTTTATTTATTTAGCATTCCATATATTTTATTTATTTAGCATTCCATATATTTTATTTAATACTGGGATTTTATTTAAATTCGTGAATACCAATTATCCTGGATGGAGGGAAACAAAATTATTTTCGTGAATATTCTTTCTACCTTAGTCATTACATATATGTATGTATTTGTTGACAAATATTCGTTGAAATCTTAATTTCTTGGTTTCGTACTAACCATGAAATCCATGACAATTGGTATACCGCGAAAATTTCGTGGTTTCTTAATTTCCATGAAATTCACTAACATGTGCATACCACGAAAATTTCGTGGTTTCTTAATATCCATGAAATTCACTAAAATGTACATACCACGAACATTTCGTGGTTTCTTAATATCCATGAAAATTGGCATACCACGAATAATAATGATATCACAGTGATATGTTTAATTTTACCATTTGTGCAATATTATTGTTTTTTTACGTTTTGTTTATAATGTATTCCGTGAAAAAAGAACTTGGATTCTCGAATTCAATTTGGGATGTTTTAAAAAAGATTCTCACATTCATAATTAAGCAGTCAATTTAATGGCATTCGGTTATTTGTCCGTTTTGATGCATGTGGAATAACGGTAGTTTTTAAAGTCGAAATCGACATTATGGCTGGTATCGTAGCAAGGCCGGTAGTGCGAGTTCTGATACTAGTGATAATGCATGTCGAAGCATTCAAATCTGAAATAATATGTTTTATTCGGTAACATCAAATGTGCTTAAAATATGTTTAAAATATGTATAAAACAAATGTGCTTAGCGTGACATTGACTGATAATTTACAGGATCAGTCAGGTCATTTATAGTGAAATTATCACTATACCTGAGATCAAAGAACAAATGAATAAATGACAAATAAAGTAGAAAGTCTTCATCATTAAAGCTTTCGGTACCAATGGTAGATGATATAAGGCAAATCAAACATTTGGATGCATTCAAAAATTTCCCATATATTTTACTGAAGTTGAACAATTATTTTTTTTCACGAAATCCTCCTAATTTAGTATTTCAGAAAACATGTTATTTTATTTACTTCATGTGCAATATGTTTACATATTTTATACAGGTTATTTGTATAATAATATGGCAACTGTGTTGTTGTTTATTTTATTCGTTATTTTATTTACATAAATGTATGATTTTATGAAATGGATTAGAGATTATCTGGATATCCCTGTTTTATTCTACCTTTCCTTTTCAAAAGGACAAAACAAACGTTTGTTCGTTGTGATTTAAAAAACAATCCTTAAATAGTGGAAAAGTAAAATATTATTAATATTATTGGAAATACCCTCTTGTTCGTTTGTGTTAACGGATCCTATGTAATCTGTATCTATAGCAACTGATATTTCAGAGTTCGACAAGTATGATGAGGTGCTCTCAATACAACATCATGTTATAAAGTGTGTCAGCAATGTATAGCATGTAGGTAGTAAGTTTTCCCAGTTTACAACACCAAAACTTATGTTGGCTGAAATGTTGAAAGTGCATTTTATATCTATAATGCTTAATGTAAGCGATTATCTTTAAATAGAAAATATTTAGGTCGAACAGAAAAAAGCAATAGGACAACGATTGTCGGGAAACCTTGGGCATATCGTCTGCTCATCGAGATAATCAATGGACCGAAACGACTTCTTTGCAAAAAACAAGAACTGTGCATACCCGTTTATGTTATGAATGAGTCGTTTGGGTGAGTTGCAAAAAGTAAAAGTGAATCAGGTGTTGAACACATATTTATCCAAAAGAACCGGAATGTTTGATCTTTAGTCATAAGAAGTTAAGATATACACGCTATTTTGATTTATGGTTGTAATTTCTAACATAATGTCTAAATAATAATTATACTGCAACACCTGTCTATAACGACTTCTGAATAAAACGAAATTCCATTTAAACCGATCTTCAAATAATGTTCAAATGTAGGAAAGTTTATATTAGACAAATACCTGTCTATTACGAACTCATATCCTGGTCCCGGAAGGTTCGGTATAGACAGGTTTCACTGTCTCATCATTTTGTTTTCGGTATTTAGATAAAGCATAAATTAAAACATTCCTACTTTACATAGTGTATTTGAATGTACATATTAATTTATAAGTCTATAAATTTATGTATACTTTCGTTGAGTTGTTGTATACAATTGTTTTCTTTTTTAAGTATTTTATTTTATGTGTTCTTAATTCTTTTTAAGTAATAAAGAATATGAAGATTGCTTTTTCTCATTGTTTGTCATTGACGTCATCTATCTATATATCATGAAAAGTGTGAATATACCAATGAGGTAATCAGACACCGTAAATCAAAGTAGGACAGACAATACAATGGCCAAAAGTAGGACAGACAATACAATGGCCAAAAGTAGGACAGACAATACAATGGCCAAAAGACAGACAATACAATGGTCAAAAGTAGGACAGACAATACAATGGCCAAAAGTAGGACAGACAATACAATGGCCAAAAGTAGGACAGACAATACAATGGCCAAACGACAGACAATACAATGGCCAAAAGTAGGACAGACAATACAATGGCCAAAAGTAGGACAGACAATACAATGGCCAAAAGACAGACAATACAATGGCCAAAAGTAGGACAGACAATACAATGGCCAAAAGATGAAGGACAGACAATACAATGGCCAAAAGTAGGACAGACAATACAATGGCCAAAAGTAGGACAGACAATACAATGGCCAAAAGTAGGACAGACAATACAATAACCAAAAGTAGGACAGACATTACAATGGCCAAAAGTAGGACAGACAATACAATGGCCAAAAGTAGGACAGACAATACAATGGCCAAAAGACAGACAATACAATGCCCAAAAGTAGGACAGACAATACAATGGCCAAAAGACAGACAATACAATGGCCAAAAGTAGGACAGACAATACAATGGCCAAAAGTAGGACAGACAATACAATGGCCAAAAGTAGGACAGACAATACAATGGCCAAAAGTAGGACAGACAATACAATGGCCAAAGACAGACAATACAATGGCCAAAAGTAGGACAGACAATACAATGGCCAAAAGACAGACAATACAATGGCCAAAAGTAGGACAGACAATACAATGGCCAAAAGATGAAGGACAGACAATACAATGGCCAAAAGTAGGACAGACAATACAATGGCCAAAAGTAGGACAGACAATACAATGGCCAAAAGTAGGACAGACAATACAATGGCCAAAAGTAGGAGAGACAATACAATGGCCAAAAGTAGGACAGACAATACAATGGCCAAAAGTAGGACAGACAATACAATGGCCAAAAGACAGACAATACAATGGCCAAAAGTAGGACAGACAATACAATGGCCAAAAGTAGGACAGACAATACAATGGCCAAAAGACAGACAATACAATGGCCAAAAGTAGCACAGACAATACAATGGCCAAAAGTAGGACAGACAATACAATGGCCAAAAGTAGGACAGACAATACAATGGCCAAAAGTAGGACAGACAATACAATGGCCAAAAGTAGGACAGACAATACAATAGCCAAAAGACAGACAATACAATGGCCAAAAGTAGGACAGACAATACAACGGCCAAAAGACAGACAATACAATGGCCAAAAGTAGGACAGACAATACAATGGCCAAAAGTAGGACAGACAATACAATGGCCAAAAGTAGGACAGACAATACAATGGCCAAAAGACAGACAATACAATGGCCAAAAGAAAACGGAGAAAAGGACAAATAATGGTCTACAAATCACTACATTGAAGACTAACGATTGAGCAACACGAATCTAAAAACCGAGGTTGATCTCAGTCAGGTGTTCTGGAAGGGTAACCAGTTCCTGCTCCACGGGTGTTTAAATGAAATATATGAATAGAATGCGACCGTGACAATAGAAATGGAACATAATAAAAAAAAATCGAGATCATATCGACTTCTAAAGGAAACCCAAAGAAAGAGCGAGTGATTGGTGTTTAACGCCAAGAGAGCACATTTTGTCAGCTGTATCATGGAGAGAACAAGTACCATTTCTTTGTCAGCTATATCATGGAGAGAACAAGTACCATTTCTTTGTCAGCTATATCATGGAGAGAACAAGTACCATTTCTTTGTCAGCTATATCATGGAGAGAACAAGTACCATTTCTTTGTCAGCTATATCATGGAGAGAACAAGTACCATTTCTTTGTCAGCTATATCATGGAGAGAACAAGTACCATTTCTTTGTCAGCTATATCATGGAGAGAACAAGTACCATTTCTTTGTCAGCTATATCATGGAGAGAACAAGTACCATTTCTTTGTCAGCTATATCATGGAGAGAACAAGTACCATTTCTTTGTCAGCTATATCATGGAGAGAACAAGTACCATTTCTTTGTCAGCTATATCATGGAGAGAACAAGTACCATGTCGAGGTGATGATATCTGCATCTAGACAAACACGCTTAGTTGGAATAATGGTGAAAGCTCACTGAAACAAGTATCTACGGGTAGTAGACATTACTGAGATTCCGAACCAACCATTATTTATTCTTGCTCTTTGGTTTGACCCGATATGAACTCGCACCTACTACCTACCGCAATCGAAACAAGCTCTCTAACCCGATATGAACTCGCACCTACTACCTACCGCAATCGAGACAAGCTCTCTAACCCGATATGAACTCGCACCTACTACCTACCGCAATCGAGACAAGCTCTCTAACCCGATATGAACTCGCACCTACTACCTACCGCAATCGAGACAAGCTCTCTAACCCGATATGAACTCGCACCTACTACCTACCGCAATCGAGACAAGCTCTCTAACCCGATATGAACTCGCACCTACTACCTACCGCAATCGAGACAAGCTCTCTAACCCGATATGAACTCGCACCTACTACCTACCGCAATCAAGACAAGCTCTCTAACCCGATATGAACTCGCACCTACTACCTACCGCAATCGAGACAAGCTCTCTAACCCGATATGAACTCGCACCTACTACCTACCGCAATCGAGACAAGCTCTCTAACCATTATTCCATCGATGCGGTTAGAAAGAGGGAGAGTTTCTTGCTCAACAATTAAGGTGGACATTTTTATGTCAAACCTGAAGACGATGGTGTCGGATGTGGTACTCTTTATTTTACTGGTGCAGTATACATGTTTCGAACTACATGCATCCGATTTTTGTTTCATTCAAGTATTATCAGTTATGGACAGAAAGTTTAAACTGTGATGGTCAACAATTTCACCAATATCAACAAACCTAACAATCACCTCTCATTTTAATTGCCTGAACACAAAAAAGACGACGACATATGACGTTGGAAATCCAGGTCTTGACTTGGGAAAGACACACACACATGTGGTGTTAAACGGTTAATGTTATCACAACCCTCCCATCTCGTTTACAAAAATTATTTTCGGTCGAATATTACAAAAATGTATATTGTCTTAAGTGTCCAACACGGTCTTCAAGCTTAGAAATATATATATTCGTTGAAATGTATTTCGAAATCCGCAATTGACCAAATTATTTTTATCATATTGTTTATAATTTGCTTCAGGGATCGTAATTTTTAGTTTCAGGTGTCCTCCGAATTAAGAAAGTCAATTTCTTCGGGAAAATGTGTTTTGTTAATTAAATAGCCTTTTGCTTAATGTTTTTAATTTTGTTACACATGTTTTCAAGACTGTAATTTTAATTACAATTAAATTTCCACATGGTGAAAACTCCAATTTTTACAAGCAAGGCTAATAATCAGTCAATAGAAAACAATATAATACCTATTTAAATTAAATTATGGCTAATGCTAATTTTAATGTCTGTCTGCTCAAATAAAAACATAGATATCAAGCTTAGTGCTCACTACGCGTTTCTGGAATAACCATCATCAGGTACGTAATAACCATCATCAGGTACGTAATAACCATCATCAGGTACGTAATAACCATCATCAGGTACGTAATAACCATCATCAGGTACGTAATAAGCATCATCAGGTACGTAATAACCATCATCATGTGCGTAATAACCATCATCAGGTACGTAATAACCTTCATCAGGTACGTAATAACCATCATCAGGTACGTAATAACCATCATCAGGTACGTAATAACCATCAGCAGGTACGTAATAACCATCATCAGGTACGTAATAACCATCATCAGGTACGTAATAACCATCATCAGGTACGTAATAACCTTCATCAGGTACGTAATAACCATCATCAGGTACGTAATAACCATCAGCAGGTACGTAATAACCATCATCAGGTACGTAATAACCATCATCAGGTGCATAATAACCATCATCAGGTACGTAATAACCATCATCAGGTACGTAATAACCATCATCAGGTACGTAATAACCATCATCAGGTACGTAATAACCATCATCAGGTACGTAATAACCTTCATCAGGTACGTAATAACCATCATCAGGTACGTAATAACCATCAGCAGGTACGTAATAACCATCATCAGGTACGTAATAACCATCATCAGGTGCATAATAACCATCATCAGGTACGTAATAACCATCATCAGGTGCATAATAACCATCATCAGGTACGTAATAACCATCATCAGGTACGTAATAACCTTCATCAGGTACGTAATAACCATCATCAGGTACGTAATAACCATCAGCAGGTACGTAATAACCATCATCAGGTACGTAATAACCATCATCAGGTGCATAATAACCTTCATCAGGTACGTAATAACCATCATCAGGTACGTAATAACCATCATCAGGTACGTAATAACCATCAGCAGGTACGTAATAACCATCATCAGGTACGTAATAACCATCATCAGGTACGTAATAACCATCATCAGGTACGTAATAACCATCATCAGGTACGATCAATAACCATCATCAGGTACGTAATAACCATCATCAGGTGCGTAATAACCATCATCAGGTGCGTAATAACCATCAGCAGGTACGTAATAACCATCATCAGGTACGTAATAACCATCATCAGGTACGATCAATAACCATCATCAGGTACGTAATAACCATCATCAGGTACGTAATAACCATCATCAGGTACGTAATAACCATCATCAGGTGCGTAATAACCATCATCAGGTACGTAATAACCATCATCAGGTGCGTAATGACCATCATCAGGTACGTAATAACCATCATCAGGTACGTAATAACCATCATCAGGTACGTAATAACCATCATCAGGTACGTAATAACCATCATCAGGTACGATCAATAACCATCATCAGGTACGTAATAACCATCATCAGGTACGTAATAACCATCATCAGGTACGATCAATAACCATCATCAGGTACGTAATAACCATCATCAGGTGCGTAATAACCATCATCAGGTACGTAATAACCATCATCAGGTGCGTAATAACCATCATCAGGTACGTAATAACCATCATCAGGTGCGTAATAACCATCATCAGGTACGTAATAACCATCATCAGGTGCGTAATAACCATCATCAGGTACGTAATAACCATCATCAGGTACGTAATAACCATCATCAGGTACGTAATAACCATCATCAGGTGACGCTCAACGTATATCTCTTGAGAGCAGAATAGTGATATAATAACAGTGGTCATCGCTACACTGTGTTAAAGCATGCATTGTATACATAGCAGTAACAATTGTATGTAACTGTTATCAAAATAAAAATATTTGACTGTCATTATCTTTGGGTACCACGTGCACCATAACAACATTTGTGGATTATAATCAATTGTTTGCACATTCCCGATCTATTTCTAAAAGTATACGTTTTTCACGAGTTATTTCCCTTACGACTGGAAAAATAGTACACCGTCTAGCACCTATCCTACAACTCTCATCCATATTCTAGTAAAGGTAAAATGACTGTATGGTAGATTTGATCTGTTCAGAGTGAACTTAAGCCTTCATAAAATACAAAGTTGTTTTGATGCTTTTATGTATTGTTGTGTACATTATGTAATCTATATATGGGCATGGGCGGACCATTTAAACATGAGGAAAACACCTAAACACCTAACTCTTTATCATTATAGACGAACAGTCTGATTATTACATACAATAGATGATTTATGCAAGTTGGCTTGAGCAGAAAAGTAAACAACTTTGGTTTTTGCTGGGTTCAGTAAAATCGACCAACCAGTCTTCAGACCATTTATAGATCGAGCTTTCTATGTTTGAATTCAGTTTAGTTTAAATTTCGGGAGGGTTGGTGAATGAACAAGCCAGTGATGTATCGTCAGCACACAGTCTTGAAAAGCTATCAAAATCATCTGACATATCGTTCATATAGATAAGTTAATATAGGAAAGGCAGAGGTACAAGCACAGAACCTCGTGGTACATCTGTCTTTATTTGACATTCCGACGATATCGAAGTGTTAATGAATACCCTTTTTCGTCTTGTATAAATCAAGTGCGATTATCGAAATGATTACCGCTATGTTTGTAATTTGTCACCCAACGTGAAAGCGATGGCAAACATCTTGTTTTTCAAATAAAGAAGGTTTGCAATTGTACAGAGTGTATTATTATTTAGCAATGAATTATCTTTACATTTAAATTAAATATATGGACGATTATTGATCTATTTAAAACTATTTTCAGATATTTTGTATGATTACATTTAAAAATTTTCACATAAAAAAAACCATCATTGGTTATCTGGATTTTTTGCATCCTGGTGCACAATTGATATTCATACATAATTAGAAATGTACATACGTTTATACTATTTTTGAATACGACAGAAATTACATAATATGTTCTTTACAAGTACTTACATCCTGCAAACCTAAACGTCGCCATCTTATCAGTGTCAATCGAGTGCACATTAAACTGCCATATCTCCTAGGGGCCGTCATGGTCCTGATCATATGGTAGTTTGATTTACAACTACATATGCAATCAGCGCCTATCACCACTAACGTTGTGAATTCGAACCCCGCTCAGGCGAGGTGTATTCGATACAACCAATAAAACTGACCGCCACGATATATAACTGAAATATTGTTGAAAGTGGCGTTAAACACCATAACCCTAACCCTACAATTTTGTTCGAAAAGGATGTGCTTTATCTAAGAAAGATAGGTGTCTTTGCCTTAGATATTGTTCTTGCCATTGATTATACAGTATTTTATATTATTTTCTAAGTATATATATATACGTCTGAAAATTAAACCAAACAGTGTTAGAATTAGATTTTAGAGCTGTCAAATTTTGTTCTTCCCTCGACGGGATTTGAACCCACACCATTGAAACACTGCAGGCATCATTCGCACCATCATCAGGTGCGTAATAACCATCATCAGGTACGTAATAACCATCATCAGGTACATAATTAGAAATGTACATACGTTTATACTATATGATCATATGGTAGTTTGATTTACAACTACAGCGCCCTAGACCACTCGACCACATCCACTCCCTATATATATATATATATATATAAATGGTTGTCATTTTTGTCCATGAGCTTCCATGTGAAACAAACGAAGTAATTTTGTAGATATTAGCAGGGCTGGTGATAGGAGGTGCGGGGCCCAATTGTTGTTCTGTATAAAATGAGTGTGTTGTTGTGTTGAACTGCGCGGGGCCCAAATTGTTGTTCTGTATAAAATGAGTGTGTTGTTGTGTTGAACTGCGCGGGGCCCAAATTGGTGTTCTGTATAAAATTAGTGTGTTGTTGTGTTGAACTGCGCGGGGCCCAAATTGAGAGTAATTGGTCCAATTGGCTGAAGACCGGTTCTCGATAATAGTATTATTTGTATATTATGACGGTTCTCGATATTAGTATTATTTGTATATTATGACGGTTCTCGATATTAGTATTATTTGTATATTATGACGGTTCTCGATATTAGTATTATTTGCATATTATGACGGTTCTCGATATTAGTATTATTTGTATATTATGATACCAATAAAAATTAAATGGTTTCAAAATTAATTGGGACCATTTATCGTTTAATAACTTAATCAATTTCAGATATATCCCTCTCCCATTTAATAAATAAACCTTCAATTATTCAAAAAACACATACAACATCAAAAAAATGCTCCAATGAGTTGTGCATAATAAATCAAATTTATGAAAGCGTGTAACTGGTCCTTGTGTATTAAGTAGATGGGCTTGCTCGTTTTTATCAAATAAGCCAGTTTCACGTTCAAGTGCATATATATTTGATGAAAATATTATGTCATGTTTGTTGTCGTTCCAAGCGAATTGTTTTATAATAAGATAATGTCATTTAATTTACATACTAGTTTTCGAATTTTCATTGTAATTGCACGCATCGGTGGTGTAATGGTCATCGTGCTCGCCTCGAGTGTGGTAGATCGTGGGTTCATCGGGTTCACCTCGAGTGTGGTAGATCGTGGGTTCATCGGTGGTGTAATGGTTATCGTGTTCACCTCGAGTGTGGTAGATCGTGGGTTCATCGGTGGTGTAATGGTTATCGTGCTAGCCTCGAGTGTGGTAGATCGTGGGTTCATCGGTGGTGTAATGGTTATCGTGCTAGCCTCGAGTGTGGTAGATCGTGGGTTCATCGGTGGTGTAATGGTTATCGTGCTCGCCTCGAGTGTGGTAGATCGTGGGTTCATCGGTGGTGTAATGGTTATCGTGCTAGCCTCGAGTGTGGTAGATCGTGGGTTCATCGGTGGTGTAATGGTTATCGTGCTAGCCTCGAGTGTGGTAGATCGTGGGTTCATCGGTGGTGTAATGGTTATCGTGCTTGCCTCGAGTGTGGTAGATCGTGGGTTCATCGGTGGTGTAATGGTTATCGTGTTCGCCTCGAGTGTGGTAGATCGTGGGTTCATCGGTGGTGTAATGGTTATCGTGCTCGCCTCGAGTGTGGTAGATCGTGGGTTCATCGGTGGTGTAATGGTTATCGTGCTAGCCTCGAGTGTGGTAGATCGTGGGTTCATCGGTGGTGTAATGGTTATCGTGTTCACCTCGAGTGTGGTAGATCGTGGGTTCATCGGTGGTGTAATGGTTATCGTGTTCACCTCGAGTGTGGTAGATCGTGGGTTCTTCGGTGGTGTAATGGTTATCGTGCTCGCCTCGAGTGTGGTAGATCGTGGGTTCTTCGGTGGTGTAATGGTTATCGTGCTAGCCTCGAGTGTGGTAGATCGTGGGTTCTTCGGTGGTGTAATGGTTATCGTGCTAGCCTCGAGTGTGGTAGATCGTGGGTTCATCGGTGGTGTAATGGTTATCGTGCTAGCCTCGAGTGTGGTAGATCGTGGGTTCATCGGTGGTGTAATGGTTATCGTGCTAGCCTCGAGTGTGGTAGATCGTGGGTTCATCGGTGGTGTAATGGTTATCGTGCTTGCCTCGAGTGTGGTAGATCGTGGGTTCATCGGTGGTGTAATGGTTATCGTGCTAGCCTCGAGTGTGGTAGATCGTGGGTTCATCGGTGGTGTAATGGTTATCGTGCTAGCCTCGAGTGTGGTAGATCGTGGGTTCATCGGTGGTGTAATGGTTATCGTGCTTGCCTCGAGTGTGGTAGATCGTGGGTTCATCGGTGGTGTAATGGTTATCGTGCTAGCCTCGAGTGTGGTAGATCGTGGGTTCATCGGTGGTGTAATGGTTATCGTGCTTGCCTCGAGTGTGGTAGATCGTGGGTTCTTCGGTGGTGTAATGGTTATCGTGCTAGCCTCGAGTGTGGTAGATCGTGGGTTCATCGGTGGTGTAATGGTTATCGTGCTCGCCTCGAGTGTGGTAGATCGTGGGTTCATCGGTGGTGTAATGGTTATCGTGCTTGCCTCGAGTGTGGTAGATCGTGGGTTCATCGGTGGTGTAATGGTTATCGTGCTCGCCTCGAGTGTGGTAGATCGTGGGTTCTTCGGTGGTGTAATGGTTATCGTGCTAGCCTCGAGTGTGGTAGATCGTGGGTTCATCGGTGGTGTAATGGTTATCGGGTTCGCCTCGAGTGTGGTAGATCGTGGGTTCATCGGTGGTGTAATGGTTATCGTGTTCACCTCGAGTGTGGTAGATCGTGAGTTCGAGCCCCGATCGGGTCAAACATAAGACTATACGATTGGTATTTGTTGCTTCTCCGCTAAGCACGCAACATTAAGGAGAAAGAGCAAAGACTGGTGGGATCGGAATCATTTATGGGATAACTTACAAATAGTTACTCAACACTGGGTAATAAGGTGACTGGTTTGAGTGTATGGGCGGATTAGAATCATTGCTATATACAGTGACCTGCGAATGAGAATAATGTGTCCGAGTGGAGCGACATGTCAATCTGCAGACTGTTGTTCCAATCAGACAGCACTATAAAAAAAAATATTTCTGCCGATGGAAAACATGTACGCGGTCGTACGAGAATTTTAGCTGATTCTGCTAGAAAAAGAAACAGAAAAGAAGTTTGTGGAAGTATAATAAATCAAGAATTAACATAGGCCACCAACATGACCGTTGGATGGAATTGAATGAATCGTTGAGAGTTCAAGCGTATGCTGAAGTGTAAGCATGAATGGCATTGCGCATTTAGTTCGGAAACTGGGACATGCATAATTAAAGATGCTGGAAGACAAGCTGCACACAAAAAAACAACGAAAATACACGTTTTATACTCACGTGTTGAAGGTAAATATTTACTTTCAACCAATTACCAAACTCAACAACTCAACCTTTAAATTACTCGAAATCGAAATACTCCCTCAACTGTGAGTAGTGTTCCGACATTGAAACCACTTTCATTTCAATACAGCATATACAGACATACAAAGCAGACGCTAAAGTGCCACTCCCTCACTTAGAGGTCTCAATATATGCCATGTTACAATATTATGGCGTGGTACAATATTATGGCGTGGTACAATCTTTGTTATTTTGGTTGTCGTAGCCAAATTGTTTTATTTGTATATTGGTTTTGACATGCACACTGACATGATTGAAAATTACATGCTCAAAATCATACGGCAATCACTAGGTCTAAATCTAGCCCTGTCAAATACAAATAAATACGACAAAACGTGTGACAGGGGACGTAATACAAAAATATTTTATACAATTTTTATGAGTGATACAACAGTTATCTCCCATTGTGTTGTCTGTTTTTTTGATTTACGGATTCTGATTACCCCTGAACTTCAAACTCTTCTTCCCATTAGATTTATATGTGTTATTCTCCTAAATGTTCGTATTATTTTTAATCACCACGGTAGTTAAATTTCTGCATGATATTTACTGCCTATTTCCTTTCGGTGGTCATTATCAATTGAAATTAACAAATTAAAGATATGATTGACGTTTTAGTCATAATAGGAGAAACGGATTCTCATTTTGCTTCCGGGGCCGTCGTGGCCGTGATCGTATGATAGTTGGATTTTCAACTACCTATGCAATCAGTGGCTATCAAAACTAACGTTGCGAGTCCAATCCCATTCGGGTGAGGTGTACTCGATACAACATTATGTGATAAAGTTTGTCAGTGACTTGCGCAGGTCTGTGGTTTTCTCCGGGTCTTCCAGTTTCCTCCACCAATAAAACTAACTGCCACGATATAACTGAATTATTGTTGAAAGTGGCGTTTAAAGCATCAAGCAAACAAACATTAAAAGTTGAACTAGCGGCTCAATGGGCTGAGCCTGTGTCGCTCACCTTTCATTCTGCTTTTGTGGAAACTTAATACAGAACCCTCCATACATGTAGATGCTTCTTACCAAGTTTCGGTTCATATGGCTAAGCAGTTTCAAAGGAGAAGATTTTTTAGAAATCGACCAATCAGAAACAAGAATTGCATGTGGTGGCCATGTTTGCTAACCGATCGGGACGAAATGAGCAATCTTCATAGAGGACATTCCATAGATGCTTCCTACCAAGTTTCGGTGGTAGCCATGTTTGTTAACCGATCGGGAAGAAATGAGCAATCTTCATAGAGGACATTCCATAGATGATTCCTACCAAGTTTCGGTGGTAGCTATGTTTGTTAACCGATCGGGACGAAATGAGAAATGTTTATAGAAGATATTCCATATATGCTTCCTACCAAGTCTCGGTTCATTTGTTCAAGCGGTTTCAGAGGAGAAGATTTATAAAAATCGGCCAATCAGAAACAAAAATTTCCTGTGGCGGCCATGTTTGGTAATGGATCATAACAAAATGTGCACTCGTTAGAGAAGACCTTCCATAGATGCCTCCTACCAAGTTTCAGTTCATTTGGCTGAGGGTATTCAGAGAAGATTGAAATATGAAAAGTAAACGGATGACAGACGACGGACACCAAGTGATGGCAAAACTCATATTGCCTTTGGCAAGGTTTGCTAAAAAGAATATTACAATGTGAATACCTACTTGTAATGTTTAGAATAAACATGTTACACTATATCAGCATTATTTAATTTCCAAGGGCAAGAGCTATCTTTCTTTTAACAGTTTAGGCAAGAGTTGTCTTTCTTTTAACAGAGGAGAAGATTGTTTTAGAAATCAACCAATCAGAAACAAGAATTGCCTGTGGCGGCCGTTTGTTAAACGATCGGGACAAAATGAGCAATATTTATAGAGGACCTTCCATAGATGCTTCCTACCAAGTTTCGATTCATTTGACCAAGCGGTTTCAGAGGAGAAGATTAAAATGTGAAAAGTTAACGGACGACGGACGCCAAGTGATGGCAAAAGCTCACGTTGTCTTTGGCAAGGTGAGCTAAAAATTAATTATCTTGAGTAGACAAATATCGTTAGGCTGGCAGTCATATTTAGATACATTTTTAGCAATATCAAGTTCGCTTATATTGTCGCTGTCATATTTATTGTTGGAGGGAAAGCGGAGTACCGCGAACAAAAACGCCGACCCATCAATATATACAAACTTTATATCAAATATATTGAACCGAACTTTTATATATATATATATAAAGTCTAAGGGAATCTACCAACCAGAGAACTTAATGAGTAACGGATCGTTATATATTTGTATTCGCGGCCACGATCGTATACAATCAGTACCTATCACAACCACAGTTGTAAGTTCGGTTCAATATATCTTTGGTATGACCCGACCGGGGATCGAACCCACGATCTAGATACCGCACTCGAGACAAGCACGCTAACCATTACACCACTTATACAGTTTGTGTAATACGACTCAACTCACAACAATATAAGACAAAGGTATTGTTTTACCCCATACAATAGCTGGGACATTTTAAAGTGAAAGCATGAAGCGTTCCATCAGATTAACACACAGTCACTTCTATCTAGTCAGACGGAATATGTTATGAAAAAGGATATATATTATATGTGTGTTTTTGATTATATATCACTTCAATTTTTTTTTTATCCGATCTCCGATATTCAATGATGAAAAAGGTATGAATTTTGTTGATTTTTATCTGAAATAAAAACAAATATTTCAATTTCAGATGTGAAATCTTGTTGAAATATACAATGTATCTCGACATTGAATTTCCATTGAGAATGTATATATGTATTTAAATATAATATATATATAATGTAATATATTTTTGAAAAGGTGCGCACTTTTATAGGCCGAACCAATAGATTCCCAACAGGTCAATAGAATCTACCCTAAAAAGAGTTATATTATGATATGTATATGTTTATGTTTATACTGTTTGTCGCTATCATAGATATGTAATTGTATTTCTAAGGAGAGGACAGTCATTAAGTTAGAATAACTTGTTGTCCAATCCTTTTGCTTTTTTATGCAATAAAATAGGATTAAACTAAAATATAATATGCTAAAATAATTCTTAAATAATGAGGTAACTAATTCCAATAATTGTTAAACTACAAAAAAGAATGAAATCATTTTGACATGTCTATGCAAAATAAATATAGTAATTGTATGAGTTGACGAAGTGTAGAATTTAAATGGGTTAGGGTTTTTGGTGTTTAACGCCACTTTTAACAATATTTTAGTTATATCGTGGCGGTCAGTTTATTGGTAGAGGAAAACCACCGACCTGTCGCAAGACACCGACACACTTTGATCATATAATTTTTTATAGAGTGCACCTCGCATGAGCGGTATTCGAACTCACAACGTTATTGTTGATAAGCACTGCTTGCACAGGTAGTTGTAAATTCAAATACCATTAGATCACGACCACTATAGACTTTCTCTATTTTATCATTAGTAAAAATATGTATGGGTCAGGTGGAATCACTTGCAAGACTGTTTCAAATGGGTTTGCTTTGTCATGTACAATCTATAAATTGTTAACGGACGGACGGAGAATTAGCATGATACATGGACACCCCATAACTTGCCTTATGGTCGTAAAACTTTAGAGTACGAATTGTGTACTCGTAATAAAAAAAAAGTTGTCAATCACAATACTGGATCAATATAAAGTTGTCAATCACAATACTGGATCAATATAAAGTTGTCAATCACAATACTGGATCAATATAAAGTTGTCAATCATAATCTGGATCAATATAAAGTTGTCAATCACAATACTGGATCAATATAAAGTTGTCAATCACAATACTGGATCAATATAAAGTTGTCACTCACAATATTGGATCAATATAAAGTTGTCAATCACAATACTGGATCAATATAAAGTTTTCACTCACAATACTGGATCAATATAAAGTTGTCAATCACAATACTGGATCAATATAAAGCATTCTGATTGGAAGCTTTTGTAGTACGAAACTATTACTCAAAGGCTTTATGATCGTAATGGATTCTGAAATGCAGTTTTTGAAAATATATGTAAATATCTTACCGTAATGGCTGCCGAAATGAACGACTTTTGGAAATATATGTAAATATCTTACCGTAATGTGTTCCTAAATGAACAGTTTTTGACAAATATATTTAATTCTAACATAACGTCCTTCTTCCGCTTTGTAAACAAACGAGCGATTTATAGATTGGATATAATCTCATTAGCACATGCGCCGGTGCATGTGACTGACTTTCCCGTCGTAAATGTACACGTTGATGAATTATCGTCCGCTCGAATTTGGCAGCATAATTTGTGTGTGACATTGTCCGCAAACGTAAATATAAATTACCGTCTTTCCAATCAAAGTATACCACCGTATGTATACTCTTAAACATATCAGAATCGAAATAAATCATGGAAGCCAGAATGTGTTTTGAGTTTTAACATGGGTGGGCAGATATTAGTAAATTTTATCCCCTGTCTCTAGCTCGGGATAAAATACTAATATCCGCCCACCCATGATAAAACTCAAAACACATTCTGGCTTCCATGATTTATTTCTTAAATATCTTATATACATGTATTACTTTTTAGAATGAATTGTTTCGGTTGCAGTTCTCAGTATCAAAGTGTTAAAGAGTTTACAGCAGATGGTCTACAACTTCATAACAATATCAGACGAAAACACAACGTACCACCATTAAAATTCGCCAAAGATTTGGCACATCATGCTCAGCAGTGGGCGGAATATTTAGTGAAAACGAACCAGGATACTCCAGGAGTGGAGCACCTTAAACGAAAGAACATTGGACAAAATGTTACCATTAAAGACTCGTATGAGAACTACGTGGATTATTCAGGTACGTGAATGTTTTAGAGTGTTTAGTGGTTAGTTTATGTTTTATCAGATGATAAAGGGACGGACAGGGCAAAAACCATCACCGGACATAAGCCCAGAGGACAAAAGCATCGCATATTGAAATAATCATACAATCTTAAAAAAAAAATTAATTGATACCATATGTATCTTTCTATTGTGACGTTATTAACAGTTGAAAGTTTAATCTAACATTGATCCTTCGGTGGATGCATTAAACTCCTTAATGGGGGGGGGCCCGGGTGGCTCAACGAGTTAGGTAGTTGTAGGGGGCCCGGGTGGCTCAATGAGTTAGGTAGTTGGATTACCTAACAACTCATACAAGCCTATCACCAATACGGCGTGGGTTCGCGCCCGGTTTTCCAAATTACAAAAAAGGTGCACTGGACTCGCAGTCGCAAGTGATAAAGTTTACCAGTTACTTGCCCATGGTTGGTGGTTCTCTCCAGGTACTCCGGCTTCTTCCACCACTAAAATCTGGTCGCCATATTATAGCTGAAATATTGCTGAAAGTGGCGTTAAAATACCAAAAATCAAATCCTTAATGAAGTACGGTTCTTCACAGCTACACTACAATATGATATGGAGTAGATATTTCTTAGTTGATACAATATTACAGAGGTTGTGGTTCGGGTTTCCCTGATATAGAGTGTTGATGATATTGAAGTTATTTGTTTCCCACTCGTAGAGAGGTGTACTCGATACAACGTCACGGTCGTTGTAATTACTATGTATAATTTGGTTATGAGAAATAAAGATATATGTGGTTCCCTCTGGCTTAGGCTACTCGTATTAAATATCCATAAATCATAAAGAAGTACAATTTTTTTTATCAAAGTCAATATAATGCTCCGTTTGTTCGTACCAAATTGTTTTAAGAAATGAAAACAGTGCCGTAACCAGGGGGGGCGCACCCGGCGCCCCCCCCCCCCCCTCCCCTAAAATTGGAAAAAATAAGATTTTTGGGCGTAAAATCGTGATTTTTCACACGAAATACCCCAAAAATTTTCGCACCTCCCTCCGCAAGTGGAAAAAAATAGTACTTTTTGGCGTAAAATCGTGATTTTTCACACGAAATACCTCAAAAATTGTCGCGCCTCCCTCCGCTCGGCGCAATTTTTTTAAGTGCGCCCCCCTAACTTGAAATCCTGGATCCGCCCCCGGTAACTACCATTGAGGCAGTATTATTTTCTGACCAAAAAAGAAGATAAAAGGAGAAGCTGTTTTGCAATTATTCATTAGAAATAGTACTTTAAAAATCAATCAGTTGTGTTATGTTTAATTTACCATAGAAGTTTCGAGTGATCGCTATAGTAACTGGTATATTACAGCATCTCAATGACATAGAAATCCATATAAAAAGGCGTTATTTTGGGTCATTAAGTCACAATTTTCGGCCGGGGAGCTTCGACCCCCTTACACGGGAGTTTCAATTGGCTCCTGCCTCCCCTGTTTTAAACCCCTAGTTACAGTCCTGGAAAACGTAGATCTCTATAGCTTAGTGCACACGAGGTGTTACTGGAATAACCAGTATTTGTTGTTCATCTAGTAACCTAGCAACCAAATATGTCTAGACCTCTAAAAAAATAATTGATTCTACACTAAAATAATTAGTTTTATTTCACCTCATTTCTTTGTAAGTAAAGCATACCTTAATTTATAGTGATTATTAGTTGGTGATGAACATTGTTGTTTTCTCTCCCTCATATCTATTGTAATGGCATAGAACATCAAACTAATGGCATAGAACATCAAACTAATGGTATAGAACATCAAACTAATGGTATAGAACATCAAACTAATGGCATAGAACATCAAACTAATGGCATAGAACATCAAACTAATGGTATAGAACATCAAACTAATGGCATAGAACATCAAACTAATGGTATAGAACATCAAACTAATGGTATAGAACATCAAACTAATGGAATAGAACATCAAACTAATGGAATAGAACATCAAACTAATGGTATAGAACATCAAACTAATGGTATAGAACATCAAACTAATGGTATAGAACATCAAACTAATGGCATAGAACATCAAACTAATGGCATAGAACATCAAACTAATGGCATAGAACATCAAACTAATGGTATAGAACATCAAACTAATGGTATAGAACATCAAACTAATGGCATAGAACATCAAACTAATGGCATAGAACATCAAACTAATGGCATAGAACATCAAACTAATGGTATAGAACATCAAACTAATGGTATAGAACATCAAACTAATGGTATAGAACATCAAACTAATGGCATAGAACATCAAACTAATGGCATAGAACATCAAACTAATGGTATAGAACATCAAACTAATGGTATAGAACATCAAACTAATGGTATAGAACATCAAACTAATGGTATAGAACATCAAACTAATGGCATAGAACATCAAACTAATGGCATAGAACATCAAACTAATGGTATAGAACATCAAACTAATGGTATAGAACATCAAACTAATAGTATAGAACATCAAACTAATGGTATAGAACATCAAACCATTAAATCATTGTTTATTTTTAGGGTTAGGGTAATGGTATAGAACATCAAACTATTAAATCATTGTTTATTTTTAGGGTTAGGGTAAAGGTCTTTAATGCCACTTTCAACAATATTTCAGTTATATCATGGTGGTCAGTTTTATTGGTGGAGGAAACTGAAGTACCCGGATAAAACCACCGACCTGTACCAAGTAACTGACAAACTTTATCACATAATGTTGTATCGAGTACACCTCGCCATGAGCAGGATTCTTGTTTATTTTTAACCTGTACTTCTATATACTATTTTGTTCTAAGCTGAAGATATTATAAAAGAATGGTATAGAGGTATAGATGTCTATCAGCCATATGTTGGAAGAGAACCACCTCCAATGGACATTATAAAAGGTACCTTATCATACATAAGGTACTGTTACTCCCAATTAACTCGTGTTTTAAAAGGAAAAATAAGTTGGAAAACATTGTTCTCAATGGGGGAAGGTGTTAAAGTGTTTAATTCCACTTAAACAATATTTAAGTTATTGTTGAAAGTGGCATTAAATACCATAACCCAACCTCCCACATTATTGGAAACAAAGGGTCCTATGTTAAAACTAGATGTTGTGTCAGTGGACATCTTAGAATTCAGTTTGATACACAACACAGATATATACACAAACAGGTTTATGTGTATTGTGAAGAATCTTGACCTTCCATCTGCAAAACATACATGTATAATTTGTATATAGTATTTTGTACTTTTTCCCCTGGTCTCTGTCCTTGGTATTAAGGCTTCAGCAATTGATTATGTTTGTGTGTAGTATTTTGTTCTTTTTCCTTTGCCCAATACTATTGTCTGTCATTCCAATTAAGACTTCTCATTACTCTTTTGGCATCTTCAAACTTTTCTCCTGTAAAGTTTGGATTCAATTCGAGAGGGCTATTCCTCCAATATTATAGAACACATAAAATTTATCCTGACCATCGTGGGTAGCCCACATCTGGTAACGCTCAGATTACCCTCCACTCATCCTGATCAGCTGTCGGCTTGATGATGGGTATTGACTGACACAAACATTTAGTGGTTGCAGGCATTATAAAGATGTGAGAGCAAATTTGCCCATGTTATCCAGGGGAGGGGGGTGGCACACTCGGCACGTTCCCCCCCCCCCCTAAAATTGGAAAAAATATGATTTTTTGGCGTAAAATTGTGATTTTTCACACGAAATACTCCAAAAATGTTCGCGCCTCCCTCCCATTTTTTTTTAGTTCATCCTCCTAACTTGAAATCCTGGATCCACCCATTATCAGACATGATCTTAAAATAGGAGATGGGAGTGTATCCCTTGATGATAAAATTGTATATGGTTTAATACATAATTTTGTGTATTTAGTTATTTTTAGTTGAACATGTTTTATTTCTCTGACAAATATACATTGAGATCAAGCACAAGTTGTGACAACATCATTAAACATCATCTCTCTATACCTACCTATGAAATGACCAGAGCCAGTTTTCAAATTACACGGTTATAGTGTGTAATGTCACTTTCAACAATATTTCAGCTATATGTGGTGGATGAAACCGGAGTACCCAGAGAAAAGCAGCGACCTGTCATAAGTCACTGACAAACTTTATCACATAATGTTGTATCGAATACATCTCGACTGCAAGAAAGTTTAATTGATTTAAATGACTAAAACAATTATAGACAGGTTACTCTATTGGTATGTTTGACCATTAATTGACACAAGAGGCTGATTATGACTGTCCTGGTAAGTAGAATGTTGTAATGCCAGAAAATTGACAAATCTTTTATATATTTTTGCAAAGTAAAATGCATCTTCACCACCCAAGTACAAGCTGCCCGTTACAGAATAACAATTTATTATTTTTAATACTTGAGATATTCTGAATGTCAGGGTGTCTATATATATGCCACTTTTGGTTAAAAAATATGACTTCAGAATTACAATTTTCTAATAAAAATGTCATAATACTTCTTCAGACATATTTACTTGATGGCAGCCCTGGGATTGTCTTTTTGTCTGTATTTGTGACCTCGTCATGTGATGTCGGACACAATGATGACAGTATTTGTGACCTCGTCATGTGATTTTGGGCACAATGATGACGATATTTGTAAGATTGCTTCACCTGTGTGTTCTTTTCCTGTTGGGATATTATATTATATTATATTATATTATATACACCAAGTAACATCAAAATGACAAAGATGTCCAGATGTAGCATTTATCAGTAGGAGTAAAGAGTACTGCTCAACTGCAGGCTAGGGACGGTCCGTACAACTGCAGGCTAGGGACAGTCCGTTCAACTGCAGGCTAGGGATGGTCCGTTCAACTGCAGGCTAGGGACGGTTTGTTCAACTGCAGGCTAGAGATGGTCCATACAACTGCAGGCTAGGGATGGTCCGTTCAACTGCAGGCTAGGGATGGTCCGTTCAACTGCAGGCTAGGGACGGTCCGTACAACTGCAGGCTAGGGACAGTCCGTTCAACTGCAGGCTAGGGATGGTCCGTTCAACTGCAGGCTAGAGACGGTTTGTTCAACTGCAGGCTAGAGATGGTCCGTACAACTGCAGGCTAGGGACGGTCCGTTCAACTGCAGGCTAGGGACGGTCTGTACAATTGCAGGCTAGAGATGGTCCGTATAACTGCAGGCTAGGGACGGTCCGTTCAACTGCAGGCTAGGGACGGTCCGTACAACTGCAGGCTAGGGAAGGTCCATTTTACTGCAGGCTAGGGACGGTACGTTTCACACTCATCATTGAAGACCCTACTGAGACTGTGAAATGTCGAACAGTGATAAAAATTTATGTCTAAGGAATCGTTTCAAAATGTGAGTTTTTTTCAAATGAAGTTAGTTTCATTTGGCTCAGACCACCCACCCACCCCTCCAAATGAAAGTGTGAAAAACAGAATACCGATGTATTATAAACCAAACTCCATCTAAAACTATAGTGTTTAGAACCATGTATTCTCCATATGCATGTCATGATAAAGGGTCTATCTATGAATAGTGTTGTCTACACAAGACGTTTTTTACAGGGCGCTGCCATGTTTAATACTTAATCAATACAATAACAAAATACCGAAAGCGATCAATACAATCACAAACTACCGAAAGCCTATTTCTGCAAGTACACAAGAACAAAAACCTGCCATAAGCATCGTGGTATCTGTTGTTTACTCTCTTTGGTCAAAACTTGTTTAATACATTATAGTATTATTCTTAATTTGATAACAGTATAAAACATTCCAAGAATCGAAAACATTATTTTTTTTTAATTTGCAAAAGAAGACCGTTGCTTTTCGTTGCGTATGATATTTAGTTGTACCGCAAACAGGAAACCAGAGTTGTGTACTTATACACCCATTACTTATTCAGTACTAAAGAAACAGTACAATATACAGATTCGAAAGAAATTAAAACGATGTTCCATTCAACTTTATGCCGTTTTTTAAGTGCATTTTTAAAGATTTATTGTCAAATCTCAATGTGCGATTTTGTTTTTTTTCCAAACGTGACAGCTGAAAACCACCCACCTACCAAACGAAACTAACTTCGGTTGAAAAAAACTGTCACATTTTGAGACGATCCCTTAATGTAATGTTGAATAGTCTCTCATGTCCATTTACATCCATATTCTTTCTTACTACAAGCTGTTTCTTTACTTTAATTTGTCTCTAACTGTAATGTTGAATAGTCTCTCATGTTCATTTATATCCATATCTTTTCTTACTAATAGAAAATATTCTGTTAACAAGACAAATAGATCCCACTTTAAAATTAGCATATGTGTTCTTCTTTTTAAGGTTACTGTCATTTTAGCCAGATGGTATGGAAAGATACCAAGGAGATGGGAATAGGCAAAGCTATAGGATATGAAAAAACAGTTGTTGTTGCTTCGTATCAACCAGCTGGCAATGTTGTCGGGAAATTTGCTGAAAATGTCATAGAACCCAATGATAAAGTTTTATTTTTCAAATATTTCAAGATGTAGATATTTATAGAGATAAATAAATTATTCACACAGGCGTGGTTTGTCACAATTGTGTCGCCTTGCGCAGCAGGATCTATATAAAGGCGACACTCTCTATCATCTTGCCTCGTTGTCACACTTTTCTTCATCAGCATCACCCCCTTGACCACTTCCTGGGTTTTTTTTTGTTTTTTTTTAATCACACTGATTGTTGGAGTGAGTGAGTGACTGTTGTTTAATGCCAACTCAGCAATTTTTAAGCTATATCATGGCATTGCAAGAATAAGTTGATTTTCAATGGGATGATGATTAGGTCCACTTTGTACTAGACCAACACGCTGAGTTGGATTTTCATAGTGCTAGCTCACTGAAACAACATGTCGCCCCACTCAGACACATTATCCTGATTTAGAGCTAACCAGTCTTTGCTCTTTCTCCTTAATACTGCTTAGTGAAGAAGCAACAAATACCAATATTATAGTCTTTGGTTTGACCCAACCGGGGCTTGAACCCACCATCTACCAGACTCAAGACGAGCACGCTAACCATTACACCACCGATTTTTGGAGTTTCCCAGTCAAACAGGGATTTCCAGTGTTCTTCAGAACCCAACCAAACTTGCATATATTCAATAGATGGACTCTATATTTCTGTAAAGTTTGGTTCTATTTGGTTCAGTAGTTTCTAGACGATGACAAACATAAACTAGAGGCTCAGGTGAGCCTGTATCGCTCAGCTGACATAAATAAGTCCTCATAAGAATGTCTGCATGCCGAATACATCTAAGTTACTATTCAAATCCCATACTGCCATAGGGTTCTATGTTAAAACTATGTCTGCTCATGGCAGCCATCTTGGATGGAGGTCGTGGTCACCGGACACAATTTTGAAAGTATACTACCCAAGGACCATCCATGCCATGTTTGCTTTAAATTGGCTGACTGGTTTCAGAAGAGAAGACTTTTAAACAATTTTCCCATAGGGTCCTATGTTAAAACTATGTCTGCTGACGGCAGCCATTTTGAACCAAGATCGGGATCACTGAACACAATTTTGGAAGTTGACCACCTAAGGACCATCGATGACATGTTTGCTTTAAATTGGCTTACTGGTTTCAGAGAAGAAGATTTTTAAACATATTTCCCATAGGGTCCTATGTTAAAACTATGTCCACTGATGGTGGCCATCTTGGATGGAGTTTTGGGTCACTGGATATAATTATGAAAGTTGACCATTTAAGGACCATTCATGCCATGTTTGCTTTAAATTGGCTTACTGATTTCAGAGGAGAAGACTTTTAAACATTTTTTCCATAGGGTCCTATGTTAAAATTAAGTCGAGTCATGGTGGCCATCTTGAATTTCCGATCAGCAAACTATTCACAAATTTAGTACAGGACCACCCAATGATCATTCCTGCAAAGCCACAATTCAATTGGCTTAGTGGTTTCTAACTAAGAAGATTTTTTAAATTTCGACCAATCAGAACACATTATGGGCCCTGGCAGCCATGTTGGATTTCCGATCAGCACCAAAAACACAAATCTTGTATATGACCATCCAATGAACATTTCTGCCAAGTTTGATTCAAATCTGTTATGTGGTTTCAGAAAAAAAGATGAAAATGTGAAATTCCCATAGAGTCCAATGTTAAACTAAGTCGAGTCATGGCGGCCATCTTGAATTTCCGATCGGCAAACGATTCACAAGTTTAGTACAGGACCACCCAATGATCATTCCTGCAAAGTCACAATTCAATTGGCTTAGTGGTTTCTAACAAGAAGATTTTTTAAATTTCGACCAATCAGAAAACATTATGGGCCCTGGCAGCCATGTTGGATTTCCGATCAGCGCCAAAAACAAAAATCTTGTATATGACCATCCAATGAACATTTCTGCCAAGTTTGGTTCAAATCTGTTTTGTGGTTTCAGAAAAAAAGATGAAAATGTGAAATTCCCATAGGGTCCAATGTTAAACTAAGTCGAGTCATGGTGGCCATCTTGAATTTCCGATCGGCAAACGATTCACAATTTTAGTACAGGACCACCCAATGATCATTCCTGCAAAGTCACAATTCAATTGACTTAGTGGTTTCTGACAAGAAGATTTTTAAAATTTCAGCCAATGAGAACACATTATGGACCCTGGCAGCCATGTTGGATTTCAAATCAGCACCAAAAACACAACTCTGGTAGAGGACCATCCAGTGAACATTTCTGGCAAGTTTGGTTGAAATCTGTTCAGCGGTTTCAGAGAAGAAGATTTAAATGTGAAAAGCTAACGGACGGACGGACGCTTACCCATGACAAAAGCTCACCTGGCCTATGGCCAGGTGAGCTAAAAAATATTACAATTCTTCACAGGATTAGGGCAAGGGCTATGATATTTAACACCACTTTCAACAATATTTCATCTATATCGTGGCAGTCAGTTTTATTGGTGGAGGAAAACGGAGTATCCAGGGAAAACCAGACCTTGTGCAAGTCACTTACAAACTCGCCATGATCACGGTTCAAACTCACAACATTAGTGGTGATAGGCATTGATTGCACAGATAGTTTTAAATCCAACTGCCATACAATCATTACCATACGCCTTCAATTCCTCACATGGCCCCTTTTTGGTCAAAACCACTAAAAGTTGCTCTTTAAAGTAAAAAAAAGATGGGTTACTTTTTGCAATTTTATAAAACTTTTAAATACTTTTCAAAATTACCTGCAGTTTTTTTCCGATCATTGCAGAAGTGTCAATACTCTTGATAAGACATACATTATCTTCTATACTGTCAATCAGCGCTTGCTTCAACGTGTCTTCAATTTCAATAACTTCTAGACTACACACAATGTCCAGTAATACTACGTTACATGGTTCTGAATCAGATTCGTCCATCCACCAGATGGCATTGACAACATGGCAGAACACTTCAGACAAAATATAAGATCGTTGTTCAACAGTGTTTTGTAACTCTTCATCATCCTTTATAATGAAATCCTGTTGAAAAAAAGCAACAAATTGTGAATGTTTATGTAAAGACAAAAATTCAAAAAAAACACACAAAATAATCCAACTTAAAATAATAAAGAGGTACAGTACACTCCAAGTGTATCAACGATCAAACTCTCAGGTCCGACATATTCCTCCCAAAATGTCCGACAAATTTGAGAGTCAACACTCTCTAAGTCCGACTATTTGGTCAGACATTTTGGTCGGACGTGAGTGGGATATTAAAAGATTTTTTTTTACATTTCTCGAGGTGAATATGTCAAACATTTTGTGATCGATGCGTATTTGTAAGCTTACTTTCTTTCCGGTGTGTAGAATATGCGGGTACGTATATACCCTAGTGTATTTTTACCTTGCACCATATTCGCGCCAGGAAAGGTAGCTCCAAGGTCAATATTTTTCACGCTCGGGCACTACAGTCGTTCGATGCATAGGAGCACCTCATAATCAAAGAATTGTACAATAATTTCGAGTTACACCGTTTGTGTTTCTTTAATCTGTTTAATTTTAATAGATCTTTCTAGTACATTTAAATTTTACGATTACAATCGGAATGCTAGAAATATTGTAACTTTTCCGAAATCTAAACTTTAAAATTATATACGCCGAGTCCAGCCCTGGCTTGGATTTCTCGAAAAAAGTTTTCTTAACAAACCAAATTAAATTTGAGTAAAAACACGACTTAAGTTTGCGTTTTGACTTTGTTTGTATGGAGAAATCATTGACGATTTAAAAAAATATATATGTTGTCACTTAAAACAGAGTCAGTGAGGCCGGTACGGCTGTGTACATGAATGAATAAGAGATAATTCTTTCGGAGTGTGATATCCATATAAAGGTGAAATAACGGATGCAAAAATCACCGGCTAAAGATACACAATATTCCGTTTACAAATATTTCAAGTCCCTATACTTGTTCATCTGTGACGGCAATATGTGTATTGGACTAGGTATTACAGCCAGCTTGATATGAATTAGCTCAGGTTACAGGTGTCAATAATGGAAGGAACATCTTGTTGACACAAATTTCCAGGTGCAAGGGGGAGAACAATTATAATTAATTCTATTTAATGTTGTTGTTTTTTATTACTATTTGTTTGTAGGTACATTTGCAATCATTGAAGTAAATTTAATTTGAGAGTCAACACTCTCTAAGTCCGACTATTTGGTCGGACGTGAGAGTGGATATTTAAAGATTATTTTTACATTTCTCGAGGTGAACATGTCAAACATTTTGTGATCGATGCATATTTGTAAGCGTACTTTCTTTCCGGTATGTAGAATGTCCAGTTACGTAAATACCCTGGTGTATTTCTACCTTGCACCATATTCGCACCAGGAAAGGTAGCTCAAAGGTCAATATATAACTGAAATATTGTTGAAAAGTGACGTTTAAACACCCATAGCCTCATATAAATTATTGCAATAAAATATCGATTAATTAACGAAATTGATATAAATTATTTTCCAGTATATTTAGTATAAAAAGCTTGTTCTACACGTTTACTGTGAGATGTATTGCAACCGCCATTTTTTACTACAATCACGTGCGCATGCTCGTGTTTGATGGAAAGCTATAGCTATATTTAGATATTTTGTGATAATAATTTTATATTGTAAATCGATCCACCCTGTGATTTTTTTCAACAAGATACATTTTTTATAGTATATATTTTATTATAAAATACAATATTGAACTGATTTTCGATAACACTTCAATCATTGAATATTGATTTTTTCGGATGTTGAATATTTTATCCCCAGAATTGCACCCCCTGTTAGTATACTTTTATTGCTTTATTTAAAAAAAAAATAAAATCGTCATATTTAACTAGATTTATCATCCGAAAGAAAAATACGGTACTCCTCTACTATACTAATTTGGATTAGGTGATGGAAATTAGGTGCCATCATCAAAATAAAGATTAAAAAAATGTATTTCATGATAATGATGGCTGATTAAAATTGTTTGTCATGCATTTAGCTGTCAGTTGTAACATACAGGATGTAACCAATATACAGGAAGAGTCCCTACTGTGAAGCCATCTATTTTGAGGAAAATAACAACCTGACCATATTGTTAAATAAGAATAAGAATTAGATAAGAAATTAAAATTTATAGAAGGCAAGGATTTATATAATTAACACATTAAGTCACATTTCATTTATTTAGCTTGGGTCAGTTATCAATTAAAAAGACAAAAATGGTTTTAAAAAAAATCTGTCTAATAAGTATTTACCTAAATAACGATATCATGACGCATAATAATTTCTCACCGTAAATGTATTTATTTTATTAAGATATTTATACACATATACCAGAGGCTCTCAAGAGCCTGTATCGTTCACCTGGTTATAAAAAGAACCAATTGGTCCTATGTAAAAACTATGTCCTGCAGTGGTAGTCATCTTGGAATTACGATCAACATAAAAAAACACAAAGTTTGTAAAGGACCTTCCAATGATTGATGCACAGTTTAGGTTCAATCAGTGCAATAGCTTCAGAGAAGAATATATTTCTGTATTTTCCCCATATGGTCCTGTGTTAATACTACATAGATGCCAACCCCTTTTTGGTGCAATCAGTAACAAAAAGTTGAGATGTCAGTAATTTGTGATTTTTTTCAGTAATCATAATTTTTCATAACATTTTACCATATTCGTACTACAGACTAGGCACAAAGTGATGAGCAAATGATTTCCTTTATTTGTGACAACTAGATGTAAAATTGATGAGCAATAAAAAGAAATAAAAAGTTAAGTTTTAATACATGTATGTTCACTTACAAAAGTATTATATGTTTCAACTTACTGTCAATAGAAATGAAAATTTCCTGAAGTGGCCCTCCCTCACCCTCCCATGGAATAATTAATGTCTAATTCTGGAGTGCCTGATATGTTGTTGACTTGGCACTTTTGAACTGTTTTGTTGTATATGTGTGTTCATCCCGACCACCGTGCTGAATGGACAAGTCTTGTTTGCAATATTTGCAATAGGCATAATGTTCCCCTATCGATTTCATAAGGCAAGAGAAGAATATTCGGGACGAAATCGTTGTCCCAATTTTCTTTTCTTCGCTGCAGAAGCTTCACTTGTTCCCTCAGACATCGCGAAATTGACAAAAACGTGCTGTGTTCATTAACTACTCGGGATCAAACAAGAAATGGATAGATCGTTTTCTACTATAGATAGTCCCGAGAATCCCTAAAGGATTAAATAATCGAAATCCCTCAAGCGCTTATCATTACGCGATTTTAACATACAATGAAGCATCTAAATGATCACAATGATATTTAAATGGGGAACGGTTTCGGGCCGGCAATAATCGGAAATCCGTAACAAGTAGACTGTTGACTGTAACACCGTAATTTTGGCCCGAAATTCGTAACAATTACCGAAAAATCGTAATGGTTGGCATCTATGATACTATGACCTGTGGTGGCAGCCATTTTCGATCGGCATAAAAAAACAGAAACTTTGTAGAGGACCTTCCAATGATCATTCCTGTGCAGTTTGGTTTCAATTGTCCAAGTGGTTTCAGAGAAGAAGCGTTTTGAAACATTTTTCCCATAGGGTCCAATGTTAAACTAAGTCCTGCCGTAGCCGCCATTTTGAATTTCATATCGGAACAAAAAACGTAAAGTTTGTAGAGGACCATCCAATGAACATTCATGTACAGTTTGGCTTTGATCATATTTGTAGTTTCTGAGAAGAAGGCATTTGAACATTTTCCCATAGGGTCCAATGTTAATCTATGTCCTGCGGTGGCGGCCATCTTGAATTTTCGATCGGCATAAAAAAACAGAAACTTTGTAGAGGACCTTCCAATGATCATTCCTGGGCAGTTTGGTTTCAATTGTCCAAGTGGTTTCAGAGAAGAAGCGTTTTGAAACATTTTTCCCATAGGGTCCAATGTTAAACTAAGTCCTGCCGTAGCCGCCATTTTGAATTTCATATCGGAACAAAAAACGTAAATTTTGTAGAGGACCATCCAATGAACATTCATGTACAGTTTGGCTTTAATCATATTTGTAGTTTCTGAGAAGAAGGCATTTGAACATTTTCCCATAGGGTTCAATGTTAATCTATGTATTGCAGTGGCGGCCATCTTGGATTTCCGATCGGCATATAAAACATATATTCTGTAGAGGACCATCCAATGATCATTCCTGGGCAGTTTGGTTTCAATTGTCCAAGTGGTTTCAGAGAAGAAGCGTTTTGAAACATTTTTCCCATAAGGTCCAATGTTAAACTAAGTCCTGCCGTAGCTGCCATTTTTAATTTCATATCGGAACAAAAAAACTAAAGATTGTAGAGGACCATCCGATGATCATTCATGTACAGTTTGGCTTTAATCATATTTGTAGTTTCTGAGAAGAAGGCATTTGAACATTTTCCCATAGGGTCCAATGTTAATCTATGTCCTGCGATGGTGGCCATCTTGGATTTCCGATCGGCATAAAAAACAGTAACTTGGTAAAGGACATTCCAATGATCATTAAATTACAGTTTGGGTTCAGTCAGTTCATTAGTTTCAGAGAAGAAGATCTTTGAAATTTCAGCCAATCAGAGAACATTATTGGCCCTGGCAGCCATATTGAATATCCGACTAGAACGAAAAACAGTAACTTTGTAGAGGACCATCCAAGGAACATTCCTGCTAAGTTTGGTTCCAATTGGCCCAGTGGTTTCGGAGAAGAAGCTTGAAATGTGAAAAGTTTACAGACGACGGACGCCAAGTGATGGCAATAGTTCACCTGGACCTTTGGTCCAGGTGAACTAATAAGAAAAAAGATATAAATTTATTTTTTGAAGTACAAATAAATTGGAAGACGGCTTGAAAATCGAAAACGCAGAATAGTTATCTATGTTTATAAGTCTTAGTAAAAAGAGTCTTGAGCAACGTTTTTTTTCACACCTGTGATAGGTGTATTTGTATATCATGAATGCACAATGCGACAACATGCTGAGATGGGTGATGTTTTGACAGGTAAACTGTAAAAAAAAAAACATAGAATAATACACTAATAAAATATTATTTCACCTATATCAGGACTCCGCAGACTGCCAATTTTCAAGAAGAAAAAAAACCGGGATTTACGGATTTATGACCCATTCGCCATGAACAAAATAAAACTTAAATTTTACTAAATAATTTTAATCCAAATTTGCCTTTAAAGAAATAAATGTATAAATTAGATTTATTTACCCGGGTTCTTTCGCCCTACATTTGGCAAACACGTAAAAGAGCAAACGCACCCGATATCGTAAACCGGCAACTGTCTGCAGCAAGTGAAAGGGCCTTGGCATCGATTGTCGCGAGTACATAGGGACATATTAATATTCACTTATAGTGCACCTAAAACATTGGTACTGCATGTTAATACATTTTGTTCATGGATATTATTGTATATATCGCCCATGACAGCCGTTAACATATCTATACTTTCCGTACCACTGTATATCACTCATTTACTTCAGCTTTACTAAGATACGCATGTTTCTTTATGCACAAATTTATTGGTTAGCAGAATTTGGGGACGTTTCCTGTTTACAGTTTAGCTATCTGAGAGTGGAGACTCTCACTCCGACCTGGGAGGATTTGGTCGGACATTTGTCGGACAATTTGGTCAGACAATTTGGTCGGACATTTGTCGGACAATTTTAAGAGTGAAGTCCGACAAAACTCTGTGTCGGACCTGAGTGTTTGATCGTTGATACACTTGGAGGGATCTGTATGCCTGGCACATCATGATAAAACTGCAACTGCACCAGCAAAGGTAAATCATTAATTGAAATCAGTTGAAAAGTGCAGGAACCAATTTCATGAGGAATTTAGAGGAAAATAAACATTAAACAATTGGACTTTAATAAGAAATAAAAATGTTGGGCATTGGTCCAAGAAAGCCCTGTCATATCTCAGAAACGGTAAGAGTTAAAACAAATCTGTTGGAAGATACTTCGACGGGAACTTTTATGAGGAATGCAATGGAAAACCAGTTACCATTTTGGCCAATTGTCCATTTTGAATACCTTTGACACCTAAGAGTTAGTGTAGTTTCAAAAATTAATTCAGGAAATTTCATCAAGAAGCTAAAGGGAAAACCAAAAACCTATAAAATATTGACTTGAAAACTTCAAACCTTTATGTTTGTTCCATTATGAGGCAACTTAATCTTGAAAATAATAAGAGCCGTACAAAATCTTTTGGCATAATTCATAAGAAGCAAAATGAAAAAAAAAATCATCTTCTAGAAATAAAACTCAATTTTTCACCAGACCAAACCAATTTTTGCTAGACTCAGCCTTAGGGCTAGTGGTTTTTGTTGCAGACTGCCAGTGTTGAGTGAGTTAGAGATTATTGCTTAACACCAACTCAGCAATTTTTCAGCTATATCATAGCGAGAACAAGTTAATTTTCAATTAGATGATGATGAGGTCTGCTTTGTACTAGACCAACATGCCGAGTTGGATTTTTTTAGTGCTAATTCACTGAAACAACAGCCTGCAGATAGACATATGTCGCTCCACTCAGACACATTATTCCGATTCCAAGCCAACCAGTCTTTTGCTCTTTCTCCTTTATGTTGCCTGCTTAGAAGAGAAGCAACATATACCAATGTTATAGTCTTTGGTTTGTGGTTTGACACAATCTGGGCTCGAACCTTCGATCTACCGCACTCGAAACGAACACACTAACCATTACACCACCGATGCGGTTCTGCTAGTGTTGTGTTGTAGTCAAACTTGTATATGCTACATGAGGTACTTACATTAAGGTACTGTATATAACATTTTAAGTAGTGATTTAATGCCAATTTATTCTGCCCGACATCAGTATACTGTAGTAAAGTGGTGACTTCCTGTAAGATCTTAGATTGTACCAATTCAGTACCCTCTAGAAAGAAAAATGTCATGGTTAATCTACAAAATATATACAGTAATCCCCCTCTTATAAGACAACCTATCACCACTAAAGTTGTGAGTTTAAACCAAGTTCATGTCGAGGTGAACTCGGTACAACATTATGTGATAAAGTTTGTCAGTGACTTGCAACAGATCGGTGGTGTTCTCTGGGTACTTCGGTGTCCTCCACAGGTGGCCTCTCTTGAGTGGGACAATTTAGCAGAATCTTACTATCTCAGTACTACTGAAATCTGTCCTAATAAAAGCCTTTGGTGGGAGCAGTCTTATTAGAGGAGGAATACTGTATAGTCTTATTAGAGGAGGAATACTGTATAGTCTTATTAGAGGAGGAATACTGTATAGTCTTATTAGAGGAGGAATACTGTATATTGTTTAACAAATTCTATATGATTTTGTTTCAATATCATAATCTATACTTCAAATATATAATGATTGATCGATTAATATCAGATAATATTATTGCTTAATGTCCAGTGAGCAGTATTTCAGCTATATTCAGGACAAGAATAAGTACAATAATATACAATAACCCATATGAACTACTTATGTGCATTCTTATGTACAACAGTGCACAATGTACAAAATGTTGACCAAATTATATATGTAGTCCTACACTGGGTTGTTAAAACAATAGTTTGTTCCCATTCTACTTAAACATTATCACAATTAACCTTCCAGTGGCACTGGTCTAAATATAGTCTTTTTGATTAAAAAGTAAAATTAACAAATATAATTTTTTACTGATATAAAATTATTGTGCATACATTTGAAATATTATGAATGTCTTATAAATATTTTTAGTAATAATATCTGGTTTCTTTTTCTTCTGTAAATAGTCACATAGAGGCTAGAAGACCCTAATATGACTGCTAAATGTAAAACAGCAATAAAAGTGCTGATCCTTTACCTTTAATTTGTTTCTAAATGTATAGAATTAGTTGGATAGTTTCTCATGTTCATTTAGATCCATATCATTTCTTACTAGAATTTTTTTTTGTTCAAGTTCAAGTCTTAGTAAAATGAGAGTTATCTCTCTTTGTTCATTGCTCCAGTTGAATTCTTAGGAAATATCCAGGGTGAAGTAAAGTGCTTCAGAAGTGTAGGCAGTTCCTGCTCCACTAGTGGCACCAGTTGTGTTCCACTTGTCACAAATAACGCAGGGGTTAAAAAATCCACTAGTCCGACGCCCGAGGCTAGTAATTTCCACATTTGGGCTAGCTGAAATAATCAGCTGTATGCCCGACGGGCTAGTAAAAAAATATATTGGATATTGACAAACTTGTCAATATTCGTGTATCTACTTATATTCATATATGTTATATGTTGTTTAATCAGCAGCAATGTTTTATTTATTCAACCGCTAGCTTTTTGTCGAAATTGAGAGCAAAGAAGGTAGAAAAACTGTTTAACTCGTCATAAAACACAGCTTCAACAAATGACAGCTTACCGGAAATTTCGAAAAAGAAATACCGGAATCGGATTCCGGAACGACTATTTCCAGTTTTGCCGATAGTAAAAAAAGATAAAAAAAATTAAAAAAATTAATGCCGACCGACCCTAGCTTTTTTTGAAATGTGATCGTAAACACATTTTTTTTTTTTTGGCCTTACAGTGATCTGAACTGTGGAAAGTAAGTGAAAATAAAACGCAATACCAGATCTGAAAAGAAAGATAGTTAAACTAATATACATTGTACATGTTGTACAAGGGTTCAAGTCTGCAAGTCGGATTCATGAAATCACGGTATTGACCAGGACTAGTGGTTCATAGATTTGGGCTAGTAATATTTGGGAGTATGCTAGCCCTGAGCTAGTGAGGTGGTCCAAGATTTTTTAACCCCTGTAACGTAATCAAACCTTAAATTCTACTGTATTAGAATTAGCATCAATTGGAGATTTGATGGTTGCAACTTGAGTTTACTGGCGACGCAATAGCGGAGCCAATAAACGGATATTTGCTACCATTAAATCGACAATTGATGCTGAGAAATTTTCAAATACAATACAGTTATCTCCATTCTAATGTAATCAGTGTGCATAGATGTGCATTGCCACATTATTGATAAGATGACGTAAGTGGTAATCAGTTAACATTCTAAAATTATCTCATGATATTTCAACCATGGAATTGATACCTTGAAAATTACAGCATCGTCCAATCACAAAGCAGGAATATTAAACAACTACATTAGAATGAATTATCTCTATTTTAGCGTACTTACCTAAGAAATCAATCAATGTCTCACATTTCACATCCTGTATCCTGTCAGTTAGTAACAGTTTATGTAAATTATACATACGATTAACAAAACATAAACAGTTTTCCCATTCTCCCTCAACCAGGTTTGGTAAAATCTGAAATAAAAAAAATATATAAAAAATAATGTTAAATGGGATAGTGTCTACAGTTTTCAAATTTTTTTTCTGTCCATTTTTTTGTGGTGAAACAATAGTTCTCAACATTGAAAAGATCAAAAATTTAAATCTATGACATGTATTGGTTGAAAATTGTGCTATTATCACTAAGTAGGCATGGACCTAAATGGTATTATACTAACCGGCTTATGGTGTTTAACGCAACTTTCAACAATATTTCAGTTATATCATGGCAGTCAGTTTTATTGGTGGAGGAAATCGGAGTACCCGGCGAAAACCACTGATCTGTCGCAAGTCACTGACAAACTTCATCACATGTTGTTTCGAGTACACCTTGCCATGAACGGGGTTAAAACTCACAACTTTAGTGGTGACAGGCCCTGATTCCACAAGTAGTTGTAAATCCAACTACTATACGACCACGACCATGATGGCCCCTTATACTGACCAATATAAATACTGATGATGTAATCAGACAAATGCAGGTAGTGCATCAGGGCCTTATGGGCCACCGGTAGTGAAGAGGGTAGGTGAGGTGAAGTTATTTGGAAAACACTTCGTGAACAAATGCTAAAATAGAAAGGAGTATGAAAAGATAGTCTATAGAATGCTAATTTTCTGTTTACAACTTTTGATCTAAAAATCCCTAAAACAATATTTAACTCCACCCAACGGTCATCCTGGTGCCCAATGTTGATTCTTGTTTGATAATATCTAGACAAAACTTTTCTTTGCCGGTCCACTTTCTAGCAAAATTCGTTAAAATTGTCATAGTTTTTTCATCCATCGCCGTTTTCCATATTGTTTAAATCAATAAAAACTACACATCTGCACAGTGGAAAATCAAGTCTAAAGTGTCTCACAAATATTGATGCAATATTGTATTGATGACAAAACAATTTTCGGTCATGTTTTCATTATTGAATTTTCTAATAATGTCTATTGGGTGTTTATCCTGTTGATGTTCTTTATTATTCCTACTTAAAATATTTAATATATATTAAAATGACTCAAATCATGGCACTAAATCTTTAGGTGACTTTACATAGATTGATTGATTGATTGGTCTTAAACATTAACAGTGCAGTATTTCAGCTATATTTATGACCAGAAAAAAAGTTTATAATCATAAAACCTGTTAAAAAAAGTTGTCACTGGGATAAGCCTACGGATGGACGTTTTAAGATAACCCTGTAATTCCCTTTACCTCCAAAGCCTCATTGACCTGACTTTCCTGTACTAAGGCTAATACTGTGCTGTTGTAGTCTAATTGAATTTCTACTTGTAAGAATTCTCTATTCCGCCTGTCTCATCCCTTCAGGAACCCCACTAATCTGACTTACCTGCACTAAGGCTAACACAGTGCTATTGTAGTTAAACTGAATTTCCACGTCGTCAAGCAAACTATTGACCTTCACAAATGTTGTCGAGTTGACAGAAAACATCCTTATAATATTTAGTACCATAGTGTTTTCTGTGAATGAAAAGAATGAGTACCTTGTATTAATGTCAGGTGGCCTAATTGTTTGTATTTTAGTAATTGTCTGTTATATATTTATTTCAGAGCAACTATTAATGTCTTAATCTGTTTTAATTTTAGAATTGATCTCCATATCAAGAGAGGAAAGTTAGCATCCCATTAACTGGTTTAAAGCCCTGCCACATTTGTGTGCTTGTCCCACGCCAGGATCTGGATCATTCAAACACCATATGTCATAGTCATTTTTAATGTTCTTGTGAGAGGTGCTTGTGCATTTTGTTGTTATTGGTGGAATTGTTGACCATCACTTTCTTTTCATAATCTTCCATGCTTGTATTCAATGGTTAGGGGTTATGATGCTCAATGTCACTTTCAGACGTGACGAAGGAAACCGCAGTATGTGGAGAAAACCACAGATCTGACAAACTTCATCTTATAATGTTATATCGAGTATACCTCATCATGAGCGGGATTTGAACTCGCAGAGTCAGTGGTGATAGGCACTGATTGCATAGGCAGTTGTAAATCCAACTATCAAATGATCACACCTATAACTGCCCCTGCTTGTCAAAAAGTCCACAAATTTTATTGCATAACTGTATAACATTGGCATCTTAGTGAAGTACGAGCGAGTTGCTACCTACATTGTTCTTAGTGAAGTACGAGTGAGTTGCTACCTACATTGTTCTTAGTGAAGTATGAGTGAGTTGCTACCTACATTGTTCTTAGTGAAGTATGAGCGAGTTGCTACCTACATTGTTCTTAGTGAAGTACGAGTGAGTTGCTACCTACATTGTTCTTAGTGAAGTATGAGTGAGTTGCTACCTACATTGTTCTTAGTGAAGTACGAGTGAGTTGTTACCTACATTGTTCTTAGTGAAGTATGAGTGAGTTGCTACCTACATTGTTCTTAGTGAAGTATGAGCGAGTTGCTACCTACATTGTTCTTAGTGAAGTACCAGTGAGTTGTTACCTACATTGTTCTTAGTGAAGTACCAGTGAGTTGTTACCTACATTGTTCTTAGTGAAGTACGAGTGAGTTGTTACCTACATTGTTCTTAGTGAAGTACGAGTGAGTTGTTACCTACATTGTTCTTAGTGAAGTACGAGTGAGTTGTTACCTACATTGTTCTTAGTGAAGTACAAGTGAGTTGTTACCTACATTGTTCTTAGTGAAGTACAAGTGAGTTGTTACCTACATTGTTCTTAGTGAAGTACCAGTGAGTTGTTACATACATTGTTCTTAGTGAAGTACGAGTGAGTTGTTACCTACATTGTTCTTAGTGAAGTATGAGTGAGTTGTTACCTACATTGTTCTTAGTGAAGTACAAGTGAGTTGTTACCTACATTGTTCTTAGTGAAGTACGAGTGAGTTGTTACCTACATTGTTCTTAGTGAAGTACAAGTGAGTTGTTACCTACATTGTTCTTAGTGAAGTACGAGTGAGTTGTTACCTACATTGTTCTTAGTGAGGTATGAGTGAGTTGTTACCTACATTGTTCTTAGTGAAGTACGAGTGAGTTGTTACCTACATTGTTCTTAGTGAAGTACAAGTGAGTTGTTACCTACATTGTTCTTAGTGAAGTATGAGTGAGTTGTTACCTACATTGTTCTTAGTGAAGTATGAGTGAGTTGTTACCTACATTGTTCTTAGTGAAGTACCAGTGAGTTGTTACCTACATTGTTCTTAGTGAAGTACGAGTGAGTTGTTACCTACATTGTTCTTAGTGAAGTACGAGTGAGTTGCTACCTACATTGTTCTTAGTGAAGTACGAGTGAGTTGTTACCTACATTGTTCTTAGTGAAGTACCAGTGAGTTGTTACCTACATTGTTCTTAGTGAAGTACCAGTGAGTTGTTACCTACATTGTTCTTAGTGAAGTACCAGTGAGTTGTTACCTACATTGTTCTTAGTGAAGTACCAGTGAGTTGTTACCTACATTGTTCTTAGTGAAGTACCAGTGAGTTGTTACCTACATTGTTCTTAGTGAAGTATGAGTGAGTTGCTACCTACATTGTTCTTAGTGAAGTACCAGTGAGTTGTTACCTACATTGTTCTTAGTGAAGTACAAGTGAGTTGTTACCTACATTGTTCTTAGTGAAGTATGAGTGAGTTGCTACCTACATTGTTCTTAGTGAAGTACCAGTGAGTTGTTACCTACATTGTTCTTAGTGAAGTATGAGTGAGTTGCTACCTACATTGTTCTTAGTGAAGTACAAGTGAGTTGTTACCTACATTGTTCTTAGTGAAGTATGAGTGAGTTGCTACCTACATTGTTCTTAGTGAAGTATGAGTGAGTTGTTACCTACATTGTTCTTAGTGAAGTACAAGTGAGTTGCTACCTACATTGTTCTTAGTGAAGTACAAGTGAGTTGTTACCTACATTGTTCTTAGTGAAGTACGAGTGAGTTGCTACCTACATTGTTCTTAGTGAAGTACCAGTGAGTTGTTACCTACATTGTTCTTAGTGAAGTACCAGTGAGTTGTTACCTACATTGTTCTTAGTGAAGTACGAGTGAGTTGTTACCTACATTGTTCTTAGTGAAGTACAAGTGAGTTGTTACCTACATTGTTCTTAGTGAAGTACAAGTGAGTTGTTACCTACATTGTTCTTAGTGAAGTACAAGTGAGTTGTTACCTACATTGTTCTTAGTGAAGTACAAGTGAGTTGCTACCTACATTGTTCTTAGTGAAGTACAAGTGAGTTGTTACCTACATTGTTCTTAGTGAAGTATGAGTGAGTTGCTACCTACATTGTTCTTAGTGAAGTACGAGTGAGTTGTTACCTACATTGTTCTTAGTGAAGTACCAGTGAGTTGTTACCTACATTGTTCTTAGTGAAGTACCAGTGAGTTGTTACCTACATTGTTCTTAGTGAAGTATGAGTGAGTTGTTACCTACATTGTTCTTAGTGAAGTACGAGTGAGTTGTTACCTACATTGTTCTTAGTGAAGTACGAGTGAGTTGCTACCTACATTGTTCTTAGTGAAGTACCAGTGAGTTGTTACCTACATTGTTCTTAGTGAAGTACGAGTGAGTTGTTACCTACATTGTTCTTAGTGAAGTACAAGTGAGTTGTTACCTACATTGTTCTTAGTGAAGTACCAGTGAGTTGTTACCTACATTGTTCTTAGTGAAGTACGAGTGAGTTGTTACCTACATTGTTCTTAGTGAAGTACAAGTGAGTTGTTACCTACATTGTTCTTAGTGAAGTACGAGTGAGTTGTTACCTACATTGTTCTTAGTGAAGTACGAGTGAGTTGTTACCTACATTGTTCTTAGTGAAGTACGAGTGAGTTGTTACCTACATTGTTCTTAGTGAAGTACAAGTGAGTTATTACCTACATTGTTCTTAGTGAAGTACAAGTGAGTTGTTACCTACATTGTTCTTAGTGAAGTACGAGTGAGTTGTTACCTACATTGTTCTTAGTGAAGTACCAGTGAGTTGTTACCTACATTGTTCTTAGTGAAGTACAAGTGAGTTGTTACCTACATTGTTCTTAGTGAAGTATGAGTGAGTTGTTACCTACATTGTTCTTAGTGAAGTACGAGTGAGTTGTTACCTACATTGTTCTTAGTGAAGTACGAGTGAGTTGTTACCTACATTGTTCTTAGTGAAGTACGAGTGAGTTGTTACCTACATTGTTCTTAGTGAAGTACGAGTGAGTTGTTACCTACATTGTTCTTAGTGAGGTACGAGTGAGTTGTTACATACATTGTTCTTAGTGAAGTACCAGTGAGTTGTTACCTACATTGTTCTTAGTGAAGTACGAGTGAGTTGTTACCTACATTGTTCTTAGTGAAGTATGAGTGAGTTGTTACCTACATTGTTCTTAGTGAAGTATGAGTGAGTTGTTACCTACATTGTTCTTAGTGAAGTACGAGTGAGTTGTTACCTACATTGTTCTTAGTGAAGTACGAGTGAGTTGTTACATACATTGTTCTTAGTGAGGTATGAGTGAGTTGTTACCTACATTGTTCTTAGTGAAGTACGAGTGAGTTGTTACCTACATTGTTCTTAGTGAAGTATGAGTGAGTTGTTACCTACATTGTTCTTAGTGAAGTATGAGTGAGTTGTTACCTACATTGTTCTTAGTGAAGTATGAGTGAGTTGTTACCTACATTGTTCTTAGTGAAGTACCAGTGAGTTGTTACCTACATTGTTCTTAGTGAAGTATGAGTGAGTTGTTACCTACATTGTTCTTAGTGAAGTACCAGTGAGTTGTTACATACATTGTTCTTAGTGAAGTACCAGTGAGTTGTTACCTACATTGTTCTTAGTGAAGTACGAGTGAGTTGTTACCTACATTGTTCTTAGTGAAGTACCAGTGAGTTGTTACCTACATTGTTCTTAGTGAAGTATGAGTGAGTTGTTACCTACATTGTTCTTAGTGAAGTACCAGTGAGTTGTTACATACATTGTTCTTAGTGAAGTACCAGTGAGTTGTTACCTACATTGTTCTTAGTGAAGTACGAGTGAGTTGTTACCTACATTGTTCTTAGTGAAGTACGAGTGAGTTGTTACCTACATTGTTCTTAGTGAAGTACGAGTGAGTTGTTACCTACATTGTTCTTAGTGAAGTATGAGTGAGTTGTTACCTACATTGTTCTTAGTGAAGTACGAGTGAGTTGTTACATACATTGTTCTTAGTGAAGTACGAGTGAGTTGTTACCTACATTGTTCTTAGTGAAGTACGAGTGAGTTGTTACCTACATTGTTCTTAGTGAGGTACCAGTGAGTTGTTACCTACATTGTTCTTAGTGAAGTACGAGTGAGTTGTTACCTACATTGTTCTTAGTGAAGTATGAGTGAGTTGTTACATACATTGTTCTTAGTGAAGTACGAGTGAGTTGTTACATACATTGTTCTTAGTGAAGTACGAGTGAGTTGTTACCTACATTGTTCTTAGTGAAGTACGAGTGAGTTGTTACCTACATTGTTCTTAGTGAAGTACCAGTGAGTTGTTACCTACATTGTTCTTAGTGAAGTATGAGTGAGTTGTTACCTACATTGTTCTTAGTGAAGTACGAGTGAGTTGTTACATACATTGTTCTTAGTGAAGTACGAGTGAGTTGTTACCTACATTGTTCTTAGTGAAGTATGAGTGAGTTGTTACCTACATTGTTCTTAGTGAAGTACCAGTGAGTTGTTACCTACATTGTTCTTAGTGAAGTACCAGTGAGTTGTTACCTACATTGTTCTTAGTGAAGTACCAGTGAGTTGTTACCTACATTGTTCTTAGTGAAGTACGAGTGAGTTGTTACCTACATTGTTCTTAGTGAAGTACCAGTGAGTTGTTACCTACATTGTTCTTAGTGAGGTATGAGTGAGTTGTTACCTACATTGTTCTTAGTGAAGTATGAGTGAGTTGTTACATACATTGTTCTTAGTGAAGTATGAGTGAGTTGTTACCTACATTGTTCTTAGTGAAGTACCAGTGAGTTGTTACCTACATTGTTCTTAGTGAAGTACGAGTGAGTTGTTACCTACATTGTTCTTAGTGAAGTACGAGTGAGTTGTTACCTACATTGTTCTTAGTGAAGTATGAGTGAGTTGTTACCTACATTGTTCTTAGTGAAGTACCAGTGAGTTGTTACCTACATTGTTCTTAGTGAGGTATGAGTGAGTTGTTACCTACATTGTTCTTAGTGAAGTACGAGTGAGTTGCTACCTACATTGTTCTTAGTGAAGTATGAGTGAGTTGTTACCTACATTGTTCTTAGTGAAGTACGAGTGAGTTGCTACCTACATTGTTCTTAGTGAAGTATGAGTGAGTTGTTACCTACATTGTTCTTAGTGAAGTACGAGTGAGTTGCTACCTACATTGTTCTTAGTGAAGTACGAGTGAGTTGTTACCTACATTGTTCTTAGTGAAGTACCAGTGAGTTGTTACCTACATTGTTCTTAGTGAAGTACCAGTGAGTTGTTACCTACATTGTTCTTAGTGAAGTACGAGTGAGTTGTTACATACATTGTTCTTAGTGAAGTACGAGTGAGTTGTTACATACATTGTTCTTAGTGAAGTATGAGTGAGTTGTTACCTACATTGTTCTTAGTGAAGTATGAGTGAGTTGCTACCTACATTGTTCTTAGTGAAGTACCAGTGAGTTGTTACCTACATTGTTCTTAGTGAAGTACCAGTGAGTTGTTACCTACATTGTTCTTAGTGAAGTACGAGTGAGTTGCTACCTACATTGTTCTTAGTGAAGTACCAGTGAGTTGTTACCTACATTGTTCTTAGTGAAGTATGAGTGAGTTGTTACCTACATTGTTCTTAGTGAAGTACGAGTGAGTTGTTACATACATTGTTCTTGGTGAAGTACGAGTGAGTTGTTACCTACATTGTTCTTAGTGAAGTATGAGTGAGTTGTTACCTACATTGTTCTTAGTGAAGTACCAGTGAGTTGTTACCTACATTGTTCTTAGTGAAGTACCAGTGAGTTGTTACCTACATTGTTCTTAGTGAAGTACCAGTGAGTTGTTACCTACATTGTTCTTAGTGAAGTACGAGTGAGTTGTTACCTACATTGTTCTTAGTGAAGTACCAGTGAGTTGTTACCTACATTGTTCTTAGTGAGGTATGAGTGAGTTGTTACCTACATTGTTCTTAGTGAAGTACGAGTGAGTTGTTACATACATTGTTCTTAGTGAAGTATGAGTGAGTTGTTACCTACATTGTTCTTAGTGAAGTACCAGTGAGTTGTTACCTACATTGTTCTTAGTGAAGTACGAGTGAGTTGTTACCTACATTGTTCTTAGTGAAGTACGAGTGAGTTGTTACCTACATTGTTCTTAGTGAAGTATGAGTGAGTTGTTACCTACATTGTTCTTAGTGAAGTACCAGTGAGTTGTTACCTACATTGTTCTTAGTGAGGTATGAGTGAGTTGTTACCTACATTGTTCTTAGTGAAGTACGAGTGAGTTGCTACCTACATTGTTCTTAGTGAAGTATGAGTGAGTTGTTACCTACATTGTTCTTAGTGAAGTACGAGTGAGTTGCTACCTACATTGTTCTTAGTGAAGTATGAGTGAGTTGTTACCTACATTGTTCTTAGTGAAGTACGAGTGAGTTGCTACCTACATTGTTCTTAGTGAAGTACGAGTGAGTTGTTACCTACATTGTTCTTAGTGAAGTACCAGTGAGTTGTTACCTACATTGTTCTTAGTGAAGTACCAGTGAGTTGTTACCTACATTGTTCTTAGTGAAGTACGAGTGAGTTGTTACATACATTGTTCTTAGTGAAGTACGAGTGAGTTGTTACATACATTGTTCTTAGTGAAGTATGAGTGAGTTGTTACCTACATTGTTCTTAGTGAAGTATGAGTGAGTTGCTACCTACATTGTTCTTAGTGAAGTACCAGTGAGTTGTTACCTACATTGTTCTTAGTGAAGTACCAGTGAGTTGTTACCTACATTGTTCTTAGTGAAGTACGAGTGAGTTGCTACCTACATTGTTCTTAGTGAAGTACCAGTGAGTTGTTACCTACATTGTTCTTAGTGAAGTATGAGTGAGTTGTTACCTACATTGTTCTTAGTGAAGTACGAGTGAGTTGTTACCTACATTGTTCTTAGTGAAGTACCAGTGAGTTGTTACCTACATTGTTCTTAGTGAAGTACGAGTGAGTTGTTACCTACATTGTTCTTAGTGAAGTATGAGTGAGTTGTTACCTACATTGTTCTTAGTGAAGTACCAGTGAGTTGTTACCTACATTGTTCTTAGTGAAGTATGAGTGAGTTGTTACCTACATTGTTCTTAGTGAAGTACGAGTGAGTTGTTACCTACATTGTTCTTAGTGAAGTATGAGTGAGTTGTTACCTACATTGTTCTTAGTGAAGTACAAGTGAGTTGTTACCTACATTGTTCTTAGTGAAGTATGAGTGAGTTGTTACCTACATTGTTCTTAGTGAAGTACCAGTGAGTTGTTACCTACATTGTTCTTAGTGAAGTACCAGTGAGTTGTTACCTACATTGTTCTTAGTGAAGTATGAGTGAGTTGTTACCTACATTGTTCTTAGTGAAGTATGAGTGAGTTGTTACCTACATTGTTCTTAGTGAAGTACAAGTGAGTTGTTACCTACATTGTTCTTAGTGAAGTACGAGTGAGTTGTTACCTACATTGTTCTTAGTGAAGTACGAGTGAGTTGTTACCTACATTGTTCTTAGTGAAGTATGAGTGAGTTGTTACCTACATTGTTCTTAGTGAAGTACAAGTGAGTTGTTACCTACATTGTTCTTAGTGAAGTATGAGTGAGTTGTTACCTACATTGTTCTCAGTGAAGTATGAGTGAGTTGTTACCTACATTGTTCTTAGTGAAGTACCAGTGAGTTGTTACCTACATTGTTCTTAGTGAAGTACGAGTGAGTTGTTACCTACATTGTTCTTAGTGAAGTATGAGTGAGTTGTTACCTACATTGTTCTTAGTGAAGTACCAGTGAGTTGTTACCTACATTGTTCTTAGTGAAGTACGAGTGAGTTGTTACCTACATTGTTCTTAGTGAAGTATGAGTGAGTTGTTACCTACATTGTTCTTAGTGAAGTACCAGTGAGTTGTTACCTACATTGTTCTTAGTGAAGTATGAGTGAGTTGTTACCTACATTGTTCTTAGTGAAGTATGAGTGAGTTGTTACCTACATTGTTCTTAGTGAAGTACGAGTGAGTTGTTACCTACATTGTTCTTAGTGAAGTACGAGTGAGTTGTTACCTACATTGTTCTTAGTGAAGTACGAGTGAGTTGTTACCTACATTGTTCTTAGTGAAGTATGAGTGAGTTGTTACCTACATTGTTCTTAGTGAAGTACGAGTGAGTTGTTACCTACATTGTTCTTAGTGAAGTATGAGTGAGTTGTTACCTACATTGTTCTTAGTGAAGTACCAGTGAGTTGTTACCTACATTGTTCTTAGTGAAGTATGAGTGAGTTGTTACCTACATTGTTCTTAGTGAAGTACGAGTGAGTTGTTACCTACATTGTTCTTAGTGAAGTACGAGCGAGTTGTTACCTACATGGTTCTTAGTGAAGTATGAGTGAGTTGCTACCTACATTGTTCTTAGTGAAGTACCAGTAAGTTGTTACTTACATTGTTCTTAGTGAAGTACGAGTGAGTTGTTACCTACATTGTTCTTAGTGAAGTACCAGTGAGTTGTTACCTACATTGTTCTTAGTGAGGTACGAGTGAGTTGTTACCTACATTGTTCTTAGTGAAGTACGAGTGAGTTGTTACCTACATTGTTCTTAGTGAAGTACGAGTGAGTTGTTACATACATTGTTCTTAGTGAAGTATGAGTGAGTTGTTACCTACATTCTTCTTAGTGAAGTATGAGTGAGTTGTTACCTACATTGTTCTTAGTGAAGTACGAGTGAGTTGTTACATACATTGTTCTTAGTGAAGTACCAGTGAGTTGTTACTTACATTGTTCTTAGTGAGGTATGAGTGAGTTGTTACCTACATTGTTCTTAGTGAAGTACGAGTGAGTTGTTACCTACATTGTTCTTAGTGAAGTACCAGTGAGTTGTTACCTACATTGTTCTTAGTGAAGTACGAGTGAGTTGTTACCTACATTGTTCTTAGTGAAGTACCAGTGAGTTGTTACCTACATTGTTCTTAGTGAAGTACGAGTGAGTTGTTACCTACATTGTTCTTAGTGAAGTACCAGTGAGTTGTTACCTACATTGTTCTTAGTGAAGTACGAGTGAGTTGTTACCTACATTGTTCTTAGTGAAGTACCAGTGAGTTGTTACCTACATTGTTCTTAGTGAAGTACGAGTGAGTTGTTACCTACATTGTTCTTAGTGAAGTACCAGTGAGTTGTTACATACATTGTTCTTAGTGAAGTATGAGTGAGTTGTTACCTACATTGTTCTTAGTGAAGTACGAGTGAGTTGTTACCTACATTGTTCTTAGTGAAGTATGATTGAGTTGTTACCTACATTGTTCTTAGTGAAGTACCAGTGAGTTGTTACCTACATTGTTCTTAGTGAAGTATGAGTGAGTTGTTACCTACATTGTTCTTAGTGAAGTACGAGTGAGTTGTTACCTACATTGTTCTTAGTGAAGTACGAGTGAGTTGTTACCTTACATTGTTCTTAGTGAGGTACGAGTGAGTTGTTACCTACATTGTTCTTAGTGAAGTACGAGTGAGTTGTTACCTACATTGTTCTTAGTGAAGTACGAGTGAGTTGTTACCTACATTGTTCTTAGTGAAGTACGAGTGAGTTGTTACCTACATTGTTCTTAGTGAAGTACGAGTGAGTTGTTACCTACATTGTTCTTAGTGAAGTATGAGTGAGTTGTTACCTACATTGTTCTTAGTGAAGTACCAGTGAGTTGTTACCTACATTGTTCTTAGTGAAGTACGAGTGAGTTGTTACCTACATTGTTCTTAGTGAAGTATGAGCGAGTTGTTACCTACATTGTTCTTAGTGAAGTATGAGTGAGTTGTTACCTACATTGTTCTTAGTGAAGTATGAGTGAGTTGTTACCTACATTGTTCTTAGTGAAGTACCAGTGAGTTGTTACCTACATTGTTCTTAGTGAAGTATGAGTGAGTTGTTACCTACATTGTTCTTAGTGAAGTACCAGTGAGTTGTTACCTACATTGTTCTTAGTGAAGTATGAGTGAGTTGTTACCTACATTGTTCTTAGTGAAGTATGAGTGAGTTGTTACCTACATTGTTCTTAGTGAAGTATGAGTGAGTTGTTACCTACATTGTTCTTAGTGAAGTATGAGTGAGTTGTTACCTACATTGTTCTTAGTGAAGTACCAGTGAGTTGTTACCTACATTGTTCTTAGTGAGGTACGAGTGAGTTGTTACCTACATTGTTCTTAGTGAAGTACGAGTGAGTTGTTACCTACATTGTTCTTAGTGAAGTACGAGTGAGTTGTTACCTACATTGTTCTTAGTGAAGTATGAGTGAGTTGCTACCTACATTGTTCTTAGTGAAGTACGAGTGAGTTGTTACTTACATTGTTCTTAGTGAAGTACGAGTGAGTTGTTACCTACATTGTTCTTAGTGAAGTACGAGTGAGTTGTTACATACATTGTTCTTAGTGAAGTACGAGTGAGTTGTTACCTACATTGTTCTTAGTGAAGTATGAGTGAGTTGTTACCTACATTGTTCTTAGTGAAGTATGAGTGAGTTGTTACCTACATTGTTCTTAGTGAAGTATGAGTGAGTTGTTACCTACATTGTTCTTAGTGAAGTACGAGTGAGTTGTTACATACATTGTTCTTAGTGAGGTATGAGTGAGTTGTTACCTACATTGTTCTTAGTGAAGTACCAGTGAGTTGTTACCTACATTGTTCTTAGTGAGGTACGAGTGAGTTGTTACCTACATTGTTCTTAGTGAAGTATGAGTGAGTTGTTACCTACATTGTTCTTAGTGAAGTATGAGTGAGTTGTTACCTACATTGTTCTTAGTGAAGTACGAGTGAGTTGTTACCTACATTGTTCTTAGTGAAGTACGAGTGAGTTGTTACCTACATTGTTCTTAGTGAAGTACGAGTGAGTTGTTACCTACATTGTTCTTAGTGAAGTATGAGTGAGTTGTTACCTACATTGTTCTTAGTGAAGTATGAGTGAGTTGTTACCTACATTGTTCTTAGTGAAGTATGAGTGAGTTGTTACCTACATTGTTCTTAGTGAGGTACGAGTGAGTTGTTACCTACATTGTTCTTAGTGAAGTACGAGTGAGTTGTTACCTACATTGTTCTTAGTGAAGTACGAGTGAGTTGTTACCTACATTGTTCTTAGTGAAGTACGAGTGAGTTGTTACCTACATTGTTCTTAGTGAAGTACGAGTGAGTTGTTACCTACATTGTTCTTAGTGAAGTATGAGTGAGTTGTTACCTACATTGTTCTTAGTGAAGTATGAGTGAGTTGTTACCTACATTGTTCTTAGTGAAGTATGAGTGAGTTGTTACCTACATTGTTCTTAGTGAAGTACGAGTGAGTTGTTACCTACATTGTTCTTAGTGAAGGTATGAGTGAGTTGTTACCTACATTGTTCTTAGTGAAGTACCAGTGAGTTGTTACCTACATTGTTCTTAGTGAGGTACGAGTGAGTTGTTACCTACATTGTTCTTAGTGAAGTATGAGTGAGTTGTTACCTACATTGTTCTTAGTGAAGTATGAGTGAGTTGTTACCTACATTGTTCTTAGTGAAGTACGAGTGAGTTGTTACCTACATTGTTCTTAGTGAAGTACGAGTGAGTTGTTACCTACATTGTTCTTAGTGAAGTATGAGTGAGTTGTTACCTACATTGTTCTTAGTGAAGTATGAGTGAGTTGTTACCTACATTGTTCTTAGTGAAGTATGAGTGAGTTGTTACCTACATTGTTCTTAGTGAAGTACTGAGTGAGTTGTTACCTACATTGTTCTTAGTGAAGTATGAGTGAGTTGTTACCTACATTGTTCTTAGTGAGGTACGGAGTGAGTTGTTACCTACATTGTTCTTAGTGAAGTACGAGTGAGTTGTTACCTACATTGTTCTTAGTGAAGTACGAGTGAGTTGTTACCTACATTGTTCTTAGTGAAGTACGAGTGAGTTGTTACCTACATTGTTCTTAGTGAAGTATGAGTGAGTTGTTACCTACATTGTTCTTAGTGAAGTACGAGTGAGTTGTTACCTACATTGTTCTTAGTGAAGTACGAGTGAGTTGTTACCTACATTGTTCTTAGTGAAGTACGAGTGAGTTGTTACCTACATTGTTCTTAGTGAAGTATGAGTGAGTTGTTACCTACATTGTTCTTAGTGAAGTACGAGTGAGTTGTTACCTACATTGTTCTTAGTGAAGTACGAGTGAGTTGTTACCTACATTGTTCTTAGTGAAGTACGAGTGAGTTGTTACCTACATTGTTCTTAGTGAAGTATGAGTGAGTTGTTACCTACATTGTTCTTAGTGAAGTATGAGTGAGTTGTTACCTACATTGTTCTTAGTGAAGTACGAGTGAGTTGTTACCTACATTGTTCTTAGTGAAGTATGAGTGAGTTGTTACCTACATTGTTCTTAGTGAAGTATGAGTGAGTTGTTACCTACATTGTTCTTAGTGAAGTACCAGTGAGTTGTTACCTACATTGTTCTTAGTGAGGTACGAGTGAGTTGTTACCTACATTGTTCTTAGTGAAGTACGAGTGAGTTGTTACCTACATTGTTCTTAGTGAAGTATGAGTGAGTTGTTACCTACATTGTTCTTAGTGAAGTACGAGTGAGTTGTTACCTACATTGTTCTTAGTGAAGTACGAGTGAGTTGTTACCTACATTGTTCTTAGTGAAGTACGAGTGAGTTGTTACCTACATTGTTCTTAGTGAAGTACGAGTGAGTTGTTACCTACATTGTTCTTAGTGAAGTATGAGTGAGTTGTTACCTACATTGTTCTTAGTGAAGTACGAGTGAGTTGTTACCTACATTGTTCTTAGTGAAGTACGAGTGAGTTGTTACCTACATTGTTCTTAGTGAAGTATGAGTGAGTTGTTACCTACATTGTTCTTAGTGAAGTATGAGTGAGTTGTTACCTACATTGTTCTTAGTGAAGTACGAGTGAGTTGTTACCTACATTGTTCTTAGTGAAGTACGAGTGAGTTGTTACCTACATTGTTCTTAGTGAAGTACGAGTGAGTTGTTACCTACATTGTTCTTAGTGAAGTACGAGTGAGTTGTTACCTACATTGTTCTTAGTGAAGTACGAGTGAGTTGTTACCTACATTGTTCTTAGTGAAGTACGAGTGAGTTGTTACCTACATTGTTCTTAGTGAAGTACGAGTGAGTTGTTACCTACATTGTTCTTAGTGAAGTACAAGTGAGTTGTTACCTACATTGTTCTTAGTGAAGTACGAGTGAGTTGTTACCTACATTGTTCTTAGTGAAGTACGAGTGAGTTGTTACCTACATTGTTCTTAGTGAAGTACGAGTGAGTTGTTACCTACATTGTTCTTAGTGAAGTATGAGTGAGTTGTTACCTACATTGTTCTTAGTGAAGTACGAGTGAGTTGTTACCTACATTGTTCTTAGTGAAGTACCAGTGAGTTGTTACCTACATTGTTCTTAGTGAAGTACGAGTGAGTTGTTACCTACATTGTTCTTAGTGAAGTACAAGTGAGTTGTTACCTACATTGTTCTTAGTGAAGTATGAGTGAGTTGTTACCTACATTGTTCTTAGTGAAGTATGAGTGAGTTGTTACCTACATTGTTCTTAGTGAAGTACAAGTGAGTTGTTACCTACATTGTTCTTAGTGAAGTACGAGTGAGTTGTTACCTACATTGTTCTTAGTGAAGTACAAGTGAGTTGTTACCTACATTGTTCTTAGTGAAGTACAAGTGAGTTGTTACCTACATTGTTCTTAGTGAAGTACAAGTGAGTTGTTACCTACATTGTTCTTAGTGAAGTACAAGTGAGTTGTTACCTACATTGTTCTTAGTGAAGTACAAGTGAGTTGTTACCTACATTGTTCTTAGTGAAGTACAAGTGAGTTGCTACCTACATTGTTCTTAGTGAAGTATGAGTGAGTTGTTACCTACATTGTTCTTAGTGAAGTACGAGTGAGTTGTTACCTACATTGTTCTTAGTGAGGTATGAGTGAGTTGTTACCTACATTGTTCTTAGTGAAGTACCAGTGAGTTGTTACCTACATTGTTCTTAGTGAAGTATGAGTGAGTTGTTACCTACATTGTTCTTAGTGAAGTACGAGTGAGTTGTTACCTACATTGTTCTTAGTGAAGTATGAGTGAGTTGTTACCTACATTGTTCTTAGTGAAGTACCAGTGAGTTGTTACCTACATTGTTCTTAGTGAAGTATGAGTGAGTTGTTACCTACATTGTTCTTAGTGAAGTACCAGTGAGTTGTTACCTACATTGTTCTTAGTGAAGTACGAGTGAGTTGTTACCTACATTGTTCTTAGTGAAGTACCAGTGAGTTGTTACCTACATTGTTCTTAGTGAAGTATGAGTGAGTTGTTACCTACATTGTTCTTAGTGAAGTACCAGTGAGTTGTTACCTACATTGTTCTTAGTGAAGTACAAGTGAGTTGTTACCTACATTGTTCTTAGTGAAGTATGAGTGAGTTGTTACCTACATTGTTCTTAGTGAAGTATGAGTGAGTTGTTACCTACATTGTTCTTAGTGAAGTACGAGTGAGTTGTTACCTACATTGTTCTTAGTGAAGTACGAGTGAGTTGTTACCTACATTGTTCTTAGTGAAGTACGAGTGAGTTGTTACCTACATTGTTCTTAGTGAAGTACCAGTGAGTTGTTACCTACATTGTTCTTAGTGAAGTACGAGTGAGTTGTTACCTACATTGTTCTTAGTGAAGTACGAGTGAGTTGTTACCTACATTGTTCTTAGTGAAGTACAAGTGAGTTGTTACCTACATTGTTCTTAGTGAAGTATGAGTGAGTTGTTACCTACATTGTTCTTAGTGAAGTACCAGTGAGTTGTTACCTACATTGTTCTTAGTGAAGTATGAGTGAGTTGTTACCTACATTGTTCTTAGTGAAGTACGAGTGAGTTGTTACCTACATTGTTCTTAGTGAAGTACGAGTGAGTTGTTACCTACATTGTTCTTAGTGAAGTACCAGTGAGTTGTTACCTACATTGTTCTTAGTGAAGTACGAGTGAGTTGTTACCTACATTGTTCTTAGTGAAGTACGAGTGAGTTGTTACCTACATTGTTCTTAGTGAAGTACCAGTGAGTTGTTACCTACATTGTTCTTAGTGAAGTACGAGTGAGTTGTTACCTACATTGTTCTTAGTGAAGCACCAGTCAGTTGTTACCTACATTGTTCTTAGTGAAGTATGAGTGAGTTGTTACATACATTGTTCTTAGTGAAGTATGAGTGAGTTGTTACCTACATTGTTCTTAGTGAAGTACCAGTGAGTTGTTACATACATTGTTCTTAGTGAAGTATGAGTGAGTTGTTACCTACATTGTTCTTAGTGAAGTACCAGTGAGTTGTTACCTACATTGTTCTTAGTGAAGTACGAGCGAGTTGCTACCTACATTGTTCTTAGTGAAGTATGAGTGAGTTGTTACATACATTGTTCTTAGTGAAGTATGAGTGAGTTGTTACATACATTGTTCTTAGTGAAGTATGAGTGAGTTGTTACCTACATTGTTCTTAGTGAAGTATGAGTGAGTTGCTACCTACATTGTTCTTAGTGAAGTACGAGTGAGTTGTTACCTACATTGTTCTTAGTGAAGTATGAGTGAGTTGTTACATACATTGTTCTTAGTGAAGTACGAGTGAGTTGTTACCTACATTGTTCTTAGTGAAGTATGAGTGAGTTGTTACCTACATTGTTCTTAGTGAAGTATGAGTGAGTTGTTACATACATTGTTCTTAGTGAAGTATGAGTGAGTTGTTACCTACATTGTTCTTAGTGAAGTACGAGTGAGTTGTTACCTACATTGTTCTTAGTGAAGTACCAGTGAGTTGTTACCTACATTGTTCTTAGTGAAGTACCAGTGAGTTGTTACCTACATTGTTCTTAGTGAAGTATGAGTGAGTTGTTACATACATTGTTCTTAGTGAAGTACGAGTGAGTTGTTACCTACATTGTTCTTAGTGAAGTACGAGTGAGTTGTTACCTACATTGTTCTTAGTGAAGTATGAGTGAGTTGTTACATACATTGTTCTTAGTGAAGTACGAGTGAGTTGTTACATACATTGTTCTTAGTGAAGTATGAGTGAGTTGTTACATACATTGTTCTTAGTGAAGTACCAGTGAGTTGTTACCTACATTGTTCTTAGTGAAGTACCAGTGAGTTGTTACATACATTGTTCTTAGTGAAGTATGAGTGAGTTGTTACCTACATTGTTCTTAGTGAAGTATGAGTGAGTTGTTACCTACATTGTTCTTAGTGAAGTACCAGTGAGTTGTTACATACATTGTTCTTAGTGAAGTATGAGTGAGTTGTTACCTACATTGTTCTTAGTGAAGTACCAGTGAGTTGTTACCTACATTGTTCTTAGTGAAGTATGAGTGAGTTGTTACCTACATTGTTCTTAGTGAAGTATGAGTGAGTTGTTACATACATTGTTCTTAGTGAAGTATGAGTGAGTTGTTACCTACATTGTTCTTAGTGAAGTATGAGTGAGTTGTTACCTACATTGTTCTTAGTGAGGTATGAGTGAGTTGTTACCTACATTGTTCTTAGTGAAGTATGAGTGAGTTGTTACCTACATTGTTCTTAGTGAAGTATGAGTGAGTTGTTACCTACATTGTTCTTAGTGAGGTATGAGTGAGTTGTTACCTACATTGTTCTTAGTGAAGTATGAGTGAGTTGTTACCTACATTGTTCTTAGTGAAGTACCAGTGAGTTGTTACCTACATTGTTCTTAGTGAAGTACGAGTGAGTTGTTACCTACATTGTTCTTAGTGAAGTATGAGTGAGTTGTTACCTACATTGTTCTTAGTGAAGTACGAGTGAGTTGTTACCTACATTGTTCTTAGTGAAGTACGAGTGAGTTGTTACCTACATTGTTCTTAGTGAAGTACGAGTGAGTTGTTACCTACATTGTTCTTAGTGAAGTATGAGTGAGTTGTTACCTACATTGTTCTTAGTGAAGTATGAGTGAGTTGTTACCTACATTGTTCTTAGTGAAGTACCAGTGAGTTGTTACCTACATTGTTCTTAGTGAAGTACGAGTGAGTTGTTACCTACATTGTTCTTAGTGAAGTATGAGTGAGTTGTTACCTACATTGTTCTTAGTGAAGTATGAGTGAGTTGTTACCTACATTGTTCTTAGTGAAGTATGAGTGAGTTGTTACATACATTGTTCTTAGTGAAGTACAAGTGAGTTGTTACCTACATTGTTCTTAGTGAAGTACGAGTGAGTTGTTACCTACATTGTTCTTAGTGAAGTACCAGTGAGTTGTTACCTACATTGTTCTTAGTGAAGTACGAGTGAGTTGTTACCTACATTGTTCTTAGTGAAGTACGAGTGAGTTGTTACCTACATTGTTCTTAGTGAAGTACAAGTGAGTTGTTACCTACATTGTTCTTAGTGAAGTACGAGTGAGTTGTTACCTACATTGTTCTTAGTGAAGTATGAGTGAGTTGTTACCTACATTGTTCTTAGTGAAGTATGAGTGAGTTGTTACCTACATTGTTCTTAGTGAAGTACAAGTGAGTTGTTACCTACATTGTTCTTAGTGAAGTACAAGTGAGTTGTTACCTACATTGTTCTTAGTGAAGTACGAGTGAGTTGTTACCTACATTGTTCTTAGTGAAGTACGAGTGAGTTGTTACCTACATTGTTCTTAGTGAAGTACCAGTGAGTTGTTACCTACATTGTTCTTAGTGAAGTACAAGTGAGTTGTTACCTACATTGTTCTTAGTGAAGTACGAGTGAGTTGTTACCTACATTGTTCTTAGTGAAGTATGAGTGAGTTGTTACCTACATTGTTCTTAGTGAAGTACGAGTGAGTTGTTACCTACATTGTTCTTAGTGAAGTACCAGTGAGTTGTTACCTACATTGTTCTTAGTGAAGTACGAGTGAGTTGTTACCTACATTGTTCTTAGTGAAGTACGAGTGAGTTGTTACCTACATTGTTCTTAGTGAAGTATGAGTGAGTTGTTACCTACATTGTTCTTAGTGAAGTACGAGTGAGTTGTTACCTACATTGTTCTTAGTGAAGTACGAGTGAGTTGCTACCTACATTGTTCTTAGTGAAGTACGAGTGAGTTGTTACCTACATTGTTCTTAGTGAAGTACCAGTGAGTTGTTACCTACATTGTTCTTAGTGAAGTATGAGTGAGTTGTTACCTACATTGTTCTTAGTGAAGTACGAGTGAGTTGTTACCTACATTGTTCTTAGTGAAGTACGAGTGAGTTGCTACCTACATTGTTCTTAGTGAAGTACGAGTGAGTTGTTACCTACATTGTTCTTAGTGAAGTACCAGTGAGTTGTTACCTACATTGTTCTTAGTGAAGTATGAGTGAGTTGTTACCTACATTGTTCTTAGTGAAGTACGAGTGAGTTGCTACCTACATTGTTCTTAGTGAAGTACCAGTGAGTTGTTACCTACATTGTTCTTAGTGAAGTACGAGTGAGTTGCTACCTACATTGTTCTTAGTGAAGTACGAGTGAGTTGCTACCTACATTGTTTCATCTAACATCTTTCAAATTGAAAAAAAGCTACATTGGCCCCAATATGTTGGTGGAAGTAAAACTTTCCAACTTGAATATCTGCCTTACTTGACACAAAAGCGTAGCAATTATTGCCACTCCATTTAAAACTACTCAAACTTTAAAAGATAATTACTCCATTTAAGAACAATATCTTACCTTGAGATTTTACAAGTTCTGTACATAAATTTTGGCACATCTGAAAAATAACAATTATCTAGCCCATGTAATAAAAATAAGATAAAATTAGGAATCCTGTCTGTTAATTTGTGCGATTTAGATATTTTCAATGGCAATTGATCGATATGACTGATTTATTGTGCATCCAGATGTAGCAATTATGAGCAAGGAAGAAAATATCTTTTAGGTTATTTAACTATTTTTATAAAAACAAAAAACAAAAAAACAAATTCAAATCTAAGCTAATTATGACTTAAAGCAAAGCAGTAACGGCAAATTAAAGAAATTCCTATTTTCAGTAATGGTGGCCATCTTGAATGTAGGAGATGGTTGTAAGATAAAAATTGATAAGGGGACCAACCAAGAAGTTTGGTTTAATATAGTTAGGTGGCTTCAGATGGGAACATTTTTATGCGAAAAGTTGAAGAAAACATGATGACGAAGGACACTGAGTGACGACAATAACTCACATAACACTGAGAGTCGGGTGAGTTAAAGCTGAAGACATCTACTTCTGATTATAAAGATATGACATACCTGTTCACATTCTATTGGAGCTGTATATGCCAAAATAAGAAGCTGGATAGTGAAATCAAATCGTTTCATCTCCTCCTTAAACCAGCCAGCTGTGAAATAAATAGGTATACAATAAATAGGTATACAATAAATAGGTATACAATAAATCAATCTGTTTTATGGTAGCCATCATTATTTGGTTGAACATTATGTGATTTGAGTGTTTCATTTGTTGGCTGATATTTTATAAGGACATAATTTCCTTTGATCAGATTTAAAGTACACAGTCGGCAATGTCGACAACTTTGTCAAAGTGGTGAGGATTATTTTCAACTATCCCTGCATATGAAATATTCAAAGTGTGAGTAGCCAGGTGGACTACTCTCTACAAATTTCCAGGGACCCATCCCAAATTTTAGTAGTCTTTGGCTACTGCATGTGCCCCTGTTAAGTTTTAGTACCTGGCTTGAAAGACTGATGCCTAGCCATTCTTTTAACCAAATAGTTATAAATAGAAATTCTTAAAACAATGCAGGTTTTTATTAAATCCAAATTAATTACTTGACTGAACAAGAAATCAACCCATAGGAGAAAATAGTAGTATAACCAATGAGAATTTATCAGGTTAAAAATAATTTGAACCAATTGTTTTTTTAATATAATTGTTTGTTACTGTGATAATGATTTACATTCGAAAGAGAAATTATTTGGATGCGGTCAAGGTTTTTGCATTTCATATACACACACCTTTCATTCATTTGATGGTCATGATAACATGGTAGTTGGATTTACAACTATATAACTACCTGTGCAATCAGTGTCTATCACCACTTAAGTTGCAACTTCGAATCCCGCTCATGGCGAAGTGTAATTGATACAACATTATGTGATAAAGTTTATCAGTGACTTGTGGCAGGTTGGTGGTTTTCTATAGTTTCCTCCACCAATAACACTGACCACCACAATATAACTAAAATACATGTATTGTTGAAAGTTGTGTTAACCCTTCAATTATTTCATGAGAATGACCATGTACCTAACCAAATACTGCCAGAGTTTTCAATATTTTTTAAGTGTACCAGTACTTCACTATTTACTGTGTACTGTGTATTAAAATTTGAACATTTTCATGAATATCTTATATAATTCTCCTTAAAATCAGGAGAAGCCGTCATGATTGTGATCATATGAAAGTTGGATTTACAACTACCTATACAATCAGTGCCTATCACCACTAACGTTATGAATTCGAATCCCACTCAGGTGAGGTGTATTCCATACAATATTATTTGATCAAGTTTATCAGTGACTTGCGGAAGAGTTGGTGGTTTTCTCTGGTTTCCTGCACCAATAACACTGATCACTACGAAATAACTGAAATATTGTTAAAAGTGGCATTGAACACCCATAACCCTTACCCTTCATTTATTTCATAAGAATGCATGCCTTTCAATAAGGCGTGGTACCATGTATTGAATAAGATATTCATTAAAATTGTTCAAATTTCAATAAATAGTACTGCCTGTATAAAGTGAAGTATTGGTACACTCGAAAAATTCCTAACCATATACTACTTACATTTTATTTGTAAGAATTCTTCTTGTATATATGTACGATAATCTAACCAAGCCCAGAAAGTATACAACTCGTTCTTAACTTTCAGTTTCTCACTCAACAAAAGTTCGTCACTTTCATTTAAATCAATGCATTGATGTGCAAGTTCACAAATACACAAAAACACGGCTGGGAAATGTATCTCCGTGAGAACTGAGCTGATGAATTCTTGTTCTTTCTTATCATTCCAGTCTTTCTTCATTCTGGGAAGATCTTCGACAATGTCCATGAAAAGTTCAAATGCAAAGCTGGCTGTGATTGGTTGAGAATTACTGCACAAGTTGTCCATGTTCAGGTAAGGAAGAACAGTATTGGTTAAGAATTGTATTGGATCCAACAGGGAACCAGATCCTGTGATATCTTTTGCAACCTGGTGGAAAAATTTGAAAGTTATCATGAATTTATATTAATTATCATGATCGTTGTGTAAAACTCTGAAATAGTTTTGCTTCGTAAAAATTAAACCTCCAATATACAGAATAAGGCCACCCTTAAACATATGCTCGTTTCCTGCACCCGACCCTCCATTATTCAAATGGGTCAGTATGTAGGGGGAATTCCCTCCCCTCCCCAAAAAAATAACCAACACGCCATTCGACATCACATTTACAGCAGCAGCGATACAGATTTTGATCATATAAAACAGTGTAAATCAGTTCCAAATGTAAATTCTAGAACAGAAACTTCCGGTTATGATTTCCGGTAAGCAAATTTAAAAAAAAACATCGCCAAATCACCCAAAAGAAAATTTCAGTTGCAACATTCCTAACGGTCAGTCCGGTGCAAGAAACAAACAAATATTTGAATTTTGGTTTAAACTGTAACTTCTACTTGATGCATAACTTTTTGACAAAAGTTTATCATTGAAACAAGTTACATGTAGATATTTTCAATTTATTGGTCGATTTAAAATTTTTCATTTGATCTCGGGCAGTGATCTTGTCATTTTCAACGAACTGACTCTCAGGCACAGAAAATTATCGGTCAGTGTGACGTCAACAACATTATGACATTACTGATAAAAACAATAACATCAACCCACCATTTCTTTGGAAATGCCTGTACCAAGTCAGGGCCATTGCGGTTTTCCCAGTTTTCCGGCTGTTGACTGATTTTGTTTTGAAATAATAAACAAGGTTATGAGTTTTGCCTTTCCCTTTAGAAGATTGTTCGGTGTTCAGTAATTTTGTCATTACCCTTATCAGCTTTGAAGGACTCTACAAACATTATGACTAGTATCACAGCTTGTCCTATCGGACTCAAATTTCCTGTGTTACTGTAGTGATAATATTTGTCCCGACCCTCAAAACTTCCGCTATTCTGCATATGTTAAACACCCATAATCAATAATAATTCCAGTGAGTGTGTGATTGTTTTTTAACGCCAACTCAGCAATTTTTCAGCTATGTCATGGCGAGAACAAATTTATTTTCAATCTGCTTTGTATTAGACCAACACACTTAGTTGGAATTTTATAGTGCCAGCTCACTGAAACAACTGTCCGCAGACAGTCATGTCTGCCCACTCGGACACATTATTCTGATTCCGAGCCAACTGGTGTTTTCTCTTTCCCCTTAATGCTGCGTGCTTAGCGGAGAAACAACAAATACCAATTTCATAGTCTTTGGTTTGACCCAATCCGGGCTCGAACCCACCATCTACTGCACTAGCGATCTCGCTAACCATTACAGCACTAATGAAGTTAATAATAATTCAAAGATTGCAGACGACTTCATTCAGTGACAGATTGAATCTTAAATCAAGACAAGAAAATTTAAGATCTCACCCAACTGGTTTCCATGACAAATTTTAGTACATTCTGCTGCTCTTTAGTACCCAGTCTCTGTTTGATTAAAAAGTTGTCTAGTGTGTAAACAAGCAAGGTCATTTGTCTGTTACCATGGTAATTAGCTGTACAAATGCTCGGCATAGATCTTAAGATCTGTTGTAAAAAAAAAATGAATACCATTGTTACATAAGATACCCTTGAAATAATGAGATATACAAGTGACATAAGAATTGATGTGTCGGTTTGTTACATGTTTACAAAGCAAGCTTCCTCATTTGCCATGTTTGTTTATGAGTCACAATGACATCATCGATGCAGGGCATAATAACTGGTTATTTGACCTGGGCAATTGTTCGTTTATCACACAGGTATAAAGGTACCTTCTATGTACAAATATGTGATAAAAACCGCCATTTCACCCCATATAATAGAAACATTTATTTCACCATGATGTATCTCATATTACCAACATCGTCACAATCAAAAATGTTATTGAACATCTGAAAATGAAAAACAAGTTCCTTTTTCAAAAGTCTTATTACCACAAACTAAAGTGTGAAATCTATGTAATAATAAGAAATTATTACATGACATTTTCCATATCGGTCCTGGTATTAGCCAGAGACTCCCATATCAAGCCCGACAGCGAAGATGGAGGGCTGATATGGGTCGAGGGTTTATACCAGGAACCATATGGAAAATTTCATGTCATAATCTTTTTATCACATATTTTACATTGACCTTTTCCAAGCATTGACTTTTATATTGCAAAAAAGATCTATGAACTGACAAATTGCGAAAATAAATCCTTAATAGAGTTGCCTTTATTCAACTTGCAAATATTTTTGTTTCGAATCTGGCTTAAAAAATATACCATTCAATGTCGATCTGTATGTACAATGACGTTAGAAACTGTTTGTAAAATCTACCCAAGACGTTGACATTTGAATGGAAATTCCTATTCAGCACGACGTATATATGTGAGCTAATTATTCCGTTTCAAGTTATTTAAAATTTATTCCAATATGTTGAAATGTGTTAATTTGATTAAAATACGATTTTATGCATATCTTTATGCATCATCTTTCCTTGTACTTTGACATATAATCTTTGAGACCGCTGCGCAGATACCAGAAGTTGAATACGGGGGTAAATATGGATATATGAGGGCAAATACGAATATTTGAAGGCAAATACGGATATTTACCCCATAGACAAATAACCAACACTGACTGTTAGCTATTATTGGACATGCAAAAATCAACATATTGCAACAAAATATGTGATAAACAATATAACTACTGATACATTTCGAATATCCATAATAAATCACTTGTAACAAAACAATGACGACAAATCACTCATGCGATAATGTGCATTTGTAAATTTGTGTTGTTCAGTTACTAGAGTAGCTATACTATAAATATATTTTATCTAGATTTAATGAAAGTTGGAGAAGCTTTGTAAATTGTATGGCATCCTTCTACTGTACAATTTTTTTTACACCCAATTTGTTTTTCTTCTGTCTATCTCGCATTTAACAGTCTTCACGCTTAACTTTTTACCTTACAAGCCCACCGGGCCTGTAAGTTCAAATATTTACAGGCCCACCATCAATTCTACAGGCCCGAATTTGAAAACTACATTAATAACAATTAATGACCATTAATTCAAACCACCAAAACTCAAAACATGATGATGTACCAAATATTATGTGGACATGTCAATTAAGCATTAGGTAAGACCAGAATGCAAGTAAAAAACACAAAAAGACACTTTATTTTGGATTCATGTTTATATTAATCTCCTGAAAATTCTAAAATCATATTGTCAATAGCATCCTCAGTATATTCCATATCATCACTGTCCACCTCCTCCTTCTGATCATCATCACAACCAATATTGTTATAAGACTCTTATAACAAAACATTGTGGTGTCATCATTGCGTGAGACATATAATTTGGTGATAATTTTTAATATGTACCCCCCTTTTTTTCAAATATCACTATGCTTTGAATTAATACCACACAAAATGCAAAAAGTCATATTTGTGTAACCTTCAGCAGAAGAAATATGTACAGTATATGCCAATTTGCTCAACTGTCCAACTACATGTATATATAGAAAGCTAGGGAATGCAAATATAGCACGAATGTATATTGACAATGACAGTCATAAACTGAAGCAACTTAAAGTAAAGATTGTAATTATTATTTGTCAGACCTCAAATCAGAGTGCAACAATGGAACAAAACTACTGTAGTTCAAAGTCTATTTTCTAACCGTTTTCTAACTGCAGAGGTATTAACCCTTAACGTAGACACAGGTCTGTCAGCAACAGTTCTATAAATAGATCGCAATTAATAAAAAAAAATACCGATCGGATTTGGAAGCGGATCGAAAAAAATCTGAAGTGTCTCCATGCATTTCAACAAAGTTTGAATGACCAACCTTCTCAAATATGAACATATTATATATGAGAACTCAGACTTTATGTCACAGGATTGAGAAAAAAATTAATCAAAAGTTTGTTTGGTTAAAAGTAGCTTCGATCAACATTTCCCGTAGCACAGTGTCTGATTGCGCCCCCTTTCTCGTGGTGCCGTTTTTATTTGATATTGAACGAAATTAAAGTTTCTTTAAACCGAAATGGATTACTTTTCAAGAAAGTCACTTTCAAAATACTTAATGAATAACATAGAATTCAATAAACACGATGTCGATATTTTCATAAATGGCACGTGGCAAAAATATGCGGGCAACTCTTCAAAATTACAAGGCTACTTGAACTTCGCTTTTGACCAACGAGAAATCGAAGTCAACCTTCCCAACGCAACTACTTCGCCCTCTAACGTGAGCCCTGCTTCTCGTCCTTTTTTAAAACCTACATGATAGTAATTTCCTAAAAATATCAACCAATCAAATTGCAAAAAACAGACACACCTTAATCTATTTCGAATATCGGAAATTCTTAAAAGGACTTGTTTGCCTACCCATTTTTTGCATTGACTCGGCAGCAACTGAAAACGAAGAACAATAAACTAAATATCTACACACAATATCTTATGAAATCAACTTTTGAAACTATATGACTTTTTTTTCACAGGCCCGTCGGACTTGTGGAACTACTCATTTTATACGCCCGTGTACAATTTTACACGCCACGGGCTTCGGACTACCGCCTTATTTCGAAGACTGATTTAAGAAATCAGATCTATTACAGAATAGTAAGCTGTTGCAGTGTAATTTATGAGGTATTTGGGATTCATATCTACCAATGATAAATGTGCCTAACACCCATAAAGCTTATTGATTAATAGTGAGCGAGTGATTGTTGTTTAATGCCATGCGAGCAGATTTTTCCAGTTACATCATCATTCCAAAAACAAGCTACATTAAGATTAGACGATGATGTTCGTTCTGTACTGTACCATCACGAGTAGTGATGGGAATCGGTCACATTTTCAAGATCGATGATCGTTATACCAACATCGACCGATGATCGATCATCAGTAACAATTACCTACTAAATGTATTTACTGACTATAATTACTCAGATAGTCTTTGAATAAAATCGTATCATATTTTTACAAACTATAATTTTTCTATTTGTAAACATTAACAAAACAAAAGATCGTTTTCCATATGTGTAACACCTGACATCAAATGGACTATTCCGGGCAGTAGATAAATAATAGACTAGTCCAAATATGTGTTTGACAAAAGTAAAGGTTTGAATAAATTCGTATGGTATATTTACAAACTACAATTTTTCCATTTGTAAACATTAACTTAGAACAAAGCAAAACATTGGTTTCGATATGTGCAACACCTGATATAAAATGGACTATTCCGGGCAGTAGATAAATAATAGACTAGTCCAAATATGTGTATTGACTGAGTGTCAAAAATATGCTGGGACAAAACCGCAAGATATTTGTCATTATGAGGAAAAAAACAACTGGGATAAAAATGCAAAATGTTTGTCAGTATGAGGACATAAAAAACAAAGAATAAAGTGTAGCATATATATTTTAGACACTAGGAATCAGAATCGACCACAAGGCATAAGAATCGATCATCGGATCGTATGATGACGTCCGACAGATTAGTTGATGTTTCCGATGATCGGTGCACAACTAATCACGAGTAGTTTGATTTTTATCATTCTAGATCCCTTACACAACAGTGTGCAGGTAGACATGTTGCTCTACTCTGACACATCTGGATCCAAGTCAACCTTTCTATCCTCTCACTCATTAATGATACATACATTCTTAGTGGAGAAGCAGCAAGTACTGATTTTATAGTCTTTGGTTTGACCAGACAGAGGCTCTAACTCATTATCTACCTCAAACAAGGCAAGGATGTTAACTATTACACCATCGATGTGATCTCACTTCAGTTATAGAAGTAATTGATCTTTCAACAATTTTTTAAACATAGTATGATTGATTGATTGGTGTTTAACACCAATTTCAAAAATATTTCTGTTATATCGTGGTGGTAAGTTTTATTGGTGGAGGAAACCAGGAGAAAACCACTGACCTGCCGCAAGTCACTGACAAACGTTAACACATAATGTTGTATCGAGTGCACCTCGCCATGAATGAGGTTCGAACTCGTAGGCATTGATTACACAGGTAGTTGTAAATCCAACTACCATACCATCACGACCATGACGGCTTCTATTAAATCTAGTATAATATGCATGTATACCTCAGTATAGATAGTCACTTGATCTTTAGAGGTGATGGATCTTTCTACGATGTTTTGCAGAACAAGTTCTGGATTCTGCAAGACTTGTGTATAAATATCATTAACTTTCTGGAATAAAAAATATTTAAGTGTGATATTATAGATTATTTTGTTGCCTAAAAATAGTATATGATCATTTACCTCCAAATCTTATCTTACTAGAGTTATCTTTCTTTCTTCAGCTAATTCTTAACAAAAAAAGTAATATTTCCTTGTAAAAACATTCTCAGTAACACCCCCCCCCCCCCCCCCCTTCCCATTAGATACTGATAAAAGACATACGAAAACATAGAGGAACATTTCTGGAAAGTCTGGTGACTTGCAGTTTTTTCTGGAAAAGAAATGTAAAAAAAAATGTCTCTGTCAATGAGAGGCCAGGGTGGCCATCTTAGATATTACATCACTCTAAAAAATAACAACATTTCTTCAGATCGTGTGGGGGAACATTTCTGGCAAGTCATATGAACTTCATCTGAAATTATTTTGGAAAAAAAATAAAAAATTCTCAACCAATCGAGGCCAGGGCAGCCATGTTGGATTCTGAATCGCTTTGAAAAATAACAACACTTCCTTGAGGATCCCCAGTGGAACATTTCTGGCAGGTCTGATTAGTTCACATGCAATGGTTCTTGAAAAGAAGTTGAAAATGTTTCGGTCAATCAGAGGTAGAGGAATAAATAATTGCTTCAAAAAGACACAGCACTTCTTCAGGACCCCTTGAGAAATAATTGTGGCATGTTTGGTGACTAGGCATCACGCCGCATGCATTGCTTCTGAAGATGAAAACGTGAAAAGTTTAAGACATACGGACGGATAGACGCAAGCCAGATACTTATCAATCAGAAAAGTTATACAGTCGAGTACCATAGTTTGTATCTGAATATACCTTATAATGTGAACATATCAGGATATAAAAATATTAAATTCCTCCATTTTTAATATAAAAAAATTTAGTTAAAGGGACATAACTCTAAAATGCCAATACAGATAAGTATACTCTGTTAACAATAGGAAAATAGTACACTCAGAACGATATTACTAAAATATTTATAAAGGAAAATAATTCATTTAATCTGATTCTTTATTTATTTAACAAGGATAAAATACACGCAAGGGCTACTAGTAGCTCTCCTCATTTCTCCTCAGGGACCATCGTGTCCATGATCGTATGGTACAGTAGACTCCACTTAATTGCAAACCGGTTAATTGCAAAATTCGTATTATTGCAAAAAAAGCTTAAACACCGATCCATTTACCATTCATTTAACGTTAAAACGCGCGGTTAATTGCAAAGCGGTTAATGTCAAAATTCGCTTTATTGCAAAGACAATTTTTGCCAAAAATGTATAAAAGTGTCGGTTATTTGCAAAACTACTCTAGAACTGATAAAAAAAGAAGGAGAAAAAAAATCCAATACACCTTTGAACTAATTGATTGATTTTGTTCATGCAGATCGATGTTGAAACGGCGTGTGGTGATAACCTGATCAGACATTTGGAGACGCTTTGAACTATTGAATATTTTAATAAAAATCCATTTACATGTTTATTTGTGTTTAATCCTTTTCCTGAACTTCAATAAAGCTCTAATAAAGAACGTTTTGTGTTATCAGTAACCTCAATCAGTGTTGATCGTCCGCCATTTTGATTCAATAATTAAGTGTGTGACCTTACAGGTAAAAGCCCTGGTGTCTATTTTTAGATTTGTAACAATCAGCCACGCAGCAATTCAAAACACATAATTAGTGATCAAAGAAATTAATATGAATGCTGATCAGTGATTAAAAACTTCAAGAGAAGTTAAAATATGTTTACTTAGTTTGTTAATTAATTAATGTAAATTAGAACATCAAACAAAAAATCAAAGCGGATTAATTATTTTTTTATTTATTTAATAATGAAAAGTATTCAGATTTTGGGCTTGTGGTTTTTTTATTTTGCTATAAAGCATAGGGGAAAAATGAGTTCGTCATTCAGTAAACAAAATGTCATCCTATGGTTATAAATATCCACCATCACGTGATATAAACAACTACACAAATCCTCAATACACAAAGTTCTCATTACACAGAAACGGAATGAAGTCAACAACAGAGATATCTATCGATAATAACCTACCAAGATGAAAAGTAAAACCCTACAGTTATAAATAACAATATGGATACTGCAGTAACTATCATTAATTTAGTAACAACTCATTTACAGTACACAAAACGTAACATCTATCGCGTAATCATGTGACACTCGATGTACACAAAAAGCTCCCCCAATCCACAGAAATGATGGAAATATTATTTACACCAGTAATAAACAACAAAGACTTTCATTAAATATTCTAATTTATTATTTACATTCATGCATTTACTTTATCAACATATCAGCAATATCAGCTCCAGGTAAACAAAATGTCAATGTCACGGCACCTGTAGTCTATACTTCCGGTCTGAATAGCATTTCGTTTTATCGCAAAGTCCGCTTAATTGCAAAATTTTCTCTGACAAATAGGCTTTGCAAATAAGCGGAATCTACTGTAGTTGAATTTACAACTACCTATGCAATCAGTGCCTATCACCACTGATGTTGTGAGTTTAAATTTCGATCAGGGCGAGGTGTACAACATGATGTGATAAAGTTTGTCAGTGACTTGCGACAGGTCAGTGATCTTCTCTGGATAATTCGTTTTCCTCCATAAATAAACCTAACTTAGTAACTACCACGATATAACTGAAATATTGTTGAAAGTGGTGTCAAACACCATAATCCAGATACCATAAATACTCCTTGTTTCAAAACAATTCAATCCTTTTCTTCAATATGATTGATTTATTGACTGATTGGTGTTTAATGCCAACTTTAGCTGTATTTCAGCTATATCTTGGTAAAATGTTATGAATCAAATAGTATCTTACAGAACTAGGTCCACAGCTGGTCAGTTTGTTGAAAGCAGCAGTTATCTCCCCTGTTGACAAGGAACCATGACTTGGCCAATATCTGTACTTTTTATATAAGTTATAAATATGTCTGTCTTTGGTGTCTGGTGACAGTTTGACAAAAGCTGAGGTAACCAACTGTAAATTAGAAATATATTTTTTAAAGAAGAAGACAAAATGAGGCATACAGAGATCCCCCCAGAATCAAGAGAAAATCAAGAGCATTTATTCAAGCAGGTCACATGCTTATAAAAGGAAAACATTTCAACATATTGCCATGTCTCTGGTCTATATAGCCACAACTTAGATTTTAGGGTGGATACCAGGATTTATTAACCCAAGAATATTATATTTACAGAGGCCAGACGCCGAGATAAATATGTTACTCTTGGGATAATAAATCCTGGTATCCATCAAATTGAAATTCATTAATTGTTTTATTATATGACACATTTTTATATGTTGCTTTCACCCTTAAAGTAAGCTTTTATCACGACGTTTTCTTTGGTTTAGGTTGGTGCAAGACGTTACAATGTTATATTCACTGTGTGTTACGTCACACCAGGTAAATATCACGTTTTATGAAAGAACGTTACTAGGGACGTCAGCCAATTAGAAAAAAACATTATCTGAAGTGATGTAATAAACGGCCTTATTACTGGTAAAAAACAGCACACATATCTATTCAGATCATAGCTATAGATCAAGCTATACAATCAATAGGCACCTTTTTAACAGCAATCACTCCACTTTCTGATAATTTATCTTCAAGTTCAACAACCATGTCATACATTCTGGTCAATGTCATATCAACAGCTAAAAGGTCAATATTATTCTGTAAGGTCATCATAAGCCTGTAAACAAAATTAAAAAAATATGATCAAACATTTCTAAACTTTCAGGAGTGAAAGACTGTTTTTTAATGCCGATAGAGCAATTTTTCAGCTAAGTAATGGTGACACCTTAAATGTTGATGAGATGACGATGATGCCTGCTTGTGCTAGACTAGTTGTACTTTTACAATGCAAGCTCACTGAAACTGTTTTACTTACTCATTGTTGGTCCAGGTCTGTGGATATTTGTTTTTCAATAGCTCTTCAATACATTCTGAAACCAAAAGAAAATAGCTTATTACAAAATGAAGAAACCCCAATATTACGTCAACAAATGGCATTAGTGGTGTAACTGCTAGCATTCCTATGTTGAGTGCGGAAGATTTAGAGTTCGGCACGATCAGGTCAAAGACTACAAAGCACACAGCATTAATAGAGCAAATACGTGTTAGCTCAGAATAAAGATAATGTGTTCAAGTGGAGTGATATGTCTACCCATGGACTGTTGTCTCAGTGAGCTAGCACTATAGAAATACAACTCAAGAGTGTTGGTTAAGCACAAAGAAGAAATAGCCATCAACATGTAACTTGTTCTCAAGTCTCACCCTGATAAAACTGAAAAATGTTTCTCATTTGGCATTGCACAACAATCACTCACTCACTCTAACCTCAATATATTCAAGAAACATACCGACAGAATACTTACTACTAATTACTATCCTTGTGATCATTTTTTTGTGCTATTGGGTGTACATCTGTGCAAGTTTTAATTATTTATCGACATTTTTGCAAGGATAACATTTTGAACATCTGATTTATTTTACTGTATATATTTTACTGTATATATTGTAAATATTGTATTTGTGTGGGGAAAATTTTTAGGCATTTATCTCAATTATTTATATATGTTTGTTTGTTTGTTTGTTTGATGAGGCTTAACGTCACTTTCAACAATATTTCAGTTATATTGTGGCGGTCAGTTTTATTGGTGGAGGAAATCGGAGGACCCAGAGAAAACCACCGACCTATTTCAAGTCACTGTCACATAATGTTGTACACCTCGCCCTGATCGAGATTCGAACTCACAACATCAGTGGTGATAAGCATTGATTGCATAGGTAGTTGTAAATCTAACTACCATATGATCACGGCCATGACAGCCCCCCCAACGATTGATACACAAAAATTATGTGAATGCATACTAAATTATCACTTTAATAGGTTAGTGATAGCAGAGGAACACATTCTCTATTAAAAAAAAAGACTACCTTGAAATCCAGACTGTCTTTTTTCAATTCTCCAAATCACAGTTTCTAAGGTATAGTCCACATTTTCTACAATGCCACTAATCAACCTATTCATTGTAGTAGTCAGAAGTAAATTCTCCCTTCCAGAAGACATCTGCTGACAAATCGCAACTAAACTAGGAAGTGAACATACTATGGCGACTGCTTTTGTAGTTGCACTTGATTTGCTTGACAAAGGAGGTTGGAATTTCAAATGTTGCAGACATTTTGACAGATGGATTGTGGAAATTGTGTAAAACTGTAGAACTCCTGACAGGAGAAATATGTTCATGATAGATGTCCACATCGTCCATGGGAAATCCTTTTGTAAATCGCTTACTAATTTTACATTAAGATCCAGCACCAATTCTCTCTGTTTCATTTTATCATATTTGCAGAGTCCATTTATTTTATAAAACATCCGAGATGGTAAAATGTCATCTGTTTCATTGAAGTCAATTTCTTGTCCCATGATATTTAAATAAACCCAATTCTTCAGATGTTTCACATTAAGGTCAGTAGTGGTCGCTGCCAAGACTCCTAACATGAGAAGCTGTGCAGTAAAATCTTGAAGAAACAACTTTCTATCTACATGGGGAAATATATGACTTGTCGTGTTTCCATTAGAAATATTTTCACAAAATTTTACAAGATCATAATCGTGTAAAGTTTTAAATATGGTAGAAATTATAGAAACTGTCAAACACTTCTGTGAGCATGATGAATCTTCAATGTTTGGAGGTAAAATTACATCACCGCTTGACACACTTAACAGTTTTGAGAGAACATAATCTAGAATGTCTATAAGAAGAACGACATCTGAATCAGTTACTGCATTCACTGAAGATGAATTTTTTGTGACACCAAGAAGTACGTCATTTGCAATGTCCACTGGCAAACTGTCCAGCCTCTGAATAATTAAAAAGTATACATTTCATATTGACAGTAGGATTTGTTTACTATAAGACTTAAACAACCTTAGCTCATTTTAGTTTTCTTGCTCCCAAAGACTTTTATTTGGAATATTTTGTCTTTGAGGAGTTATGGTTATGGTGTTTAATGCCACTTTCAACAATATTTCAGTTATCTCGTGGTGGTCAGTTTTATTGGTGGAGGAAACTGGAGTACCCGGAAAAACCACTGACCTGTCACTGAGAAATTAGTGATAATGTCTTTCTCTAACTTTAAACCTGTCGTTATTCTATATTCATTATCCAATTATCAAAATTATCCAAAACATTTCTATTATCCAAACTCTACTTTATTCCTAATTCCTGAAAATGGCTGCTTTGGTTTATGGTGTTTAACGCCACTTTCAACAATATTTCAGTTATCTCGTGGTGGTCAGTTTTATTGGTGGAGGAAACTGGAGTACCCGGAAAAACCACTGACCTGTCACTGAGAAATTAGTGATAATGTCTTTCTCTAACTTTAAACCTGTCGTTATTCTATATTCATTATCCAATTATCAAAATTATCCAAAACATTTCTATTATCCAAACTCTACTTTATTCCTAATTCCTGAAAATGGCTGCTTTGGTTTATGGTGTTTAACGCCACTTTCAACAATATTTCAGTTATCTCGTGGTGGTCAGTTTTATTGGTGGAGGAAATTGGAGTACCCGGAAAAACCACTGACCTGTCACTGAGAAATTAGTGATAATGTCTTTCTCTAACTTTAAACCTGTCGTTATTCTATATTCATTATCCAATTATCAAAATTATCCAAAACATTTCTATTATCCAAACTCTACTTTATTCCTAATTCCTGAAAATGGCTGCTTTGGTTTATGGTGTTTAATGCCACTTTCAACAATATTTCAGTTACTGTGAAATCCCTTTTATCCGTGGGAAGGCTGATCCATGAAATTAAAAATCCACCAACAATGAAACTTGGGAAGCAGTTTGACATCGATATATTGGCAAATGATGTCCTCGAGTGACCTCGATTTTCTGTACCAGCTGCATAGGGTACAACTGACAATTTTAATGACAAAATAAGTACGAGCATACCTTTTTTAATGGGTATCCACATCAACATGTTTGTGAATTATTTGATTTTGAATCCATGCGTAAAAATGACAGAAATGTTTGTATGTGAAAAGATTTTAACAACTTCCGGTTATGGAAATCAAATTTACTTCCAAACCATACACTGACGGCGACACACTTCTAAGTGTTGTATAAATATTTCTCTATTGAAGTACAACACCCTTGTTTCAATAAACATATTCTCAGGGGTGGTGGAAATGCTGAAATGTTCTACTTGTCCTCGGGCAAGTTATCTAAAAAAAGTTACTTGTCCTGGGTTTTTTTTAAATAAACATTTGATACTTGCAAAAACAGCTGCTAAATTCAACTTGTTTATATTGTCTATTACATCAATGCGTAAAATTTGAAATAAAGTTTTAATAAAGTTAACATAAACATCCCTGCCGAAATTTAAATTGGAATTTCCAATAGGAATGTGCAGTCAGAGAATAGCCGGTTGTTTTTAGATACAGAATAGGCTGTGTTGAAAAAATCTCATATCAATCAAGTTCATTTTGATTAACCATGGCAATGGCTTTATCCATCAAACCAGTCATGTATTTAGTTTTAGTGGTGTCTTCATACTTTGCAGATGACTGGTGAAAAGCTAAGTATCCATTCTGTGCACTATTTTGCCAATAAACATTAATGATTTCTGGTCAGCAAAATCTGAATATTTTCTGCAGATATTACAATATGAGAAACTAGGACTATCAGAATCCAGCAGTAACAATGAGAAATCGGCTAGCCATTTGGACTGAACAGTCTGTTGGCATTGGGTGGTTTTCCTCAAATTATGTGTTCTTTTCCGCTAGAGTTTTGCATTTGTTAACTTTCTCGTGATGTTCATTGTGACCAGAACCTTTCAGTCTTTTTATTATTATTAAATATTTGTCCATTGTAACGACTGCAACCCGATTTGCATTATATGTTCACGAATGTTAGTCCTATTTCCTTACGAAAAGCCGTGGACAAGCAAGGAAACGTCACATTCGGAACATCAATAAAAACCTGTTACACAGCCCCGGTTATCGTTAAGAAAATATGGTACAATTAACATTGCATTCGGGTCGTAATACTCAACTTAGAACTTGTACAATTATGGTTATTTTTAGCTGCTTTCGGAACACCACTGACGTGATCGTTTCTAACATAAAAAAAAACCGCACAAAACATTTATCTCTATAACCGTCAATATATACGATATAATATCATTTGAGGAATTGTCTTTCCAGAGTACTTTAATCAGAAATTATTTTTATTTGTTGATTTGTACTTGTCCTCGGACAAGCTAGCTAGGAAAATCTACTTGTCCGGGAGGTTCTATGTACGAGTCGGACGTGTCGGGCAATTCTACACCCCTGATTATATTACATTTCTTTAAACAATTAATATTCAATTATGCATATGGGTGATTTTCAAAAAAATGAAGACTTTTCATTTTCAGAGAATAATTTGAATATTAAATGATATGAAAGAAAGGTAAATATCTTAAAACAAGCACAATGGTAACAGTTATCTTCATGCAAAGTGTCATGGAGATTGCTCTTCCAGTTAAAAAGTTATCCTCTAAAAACTGGTCAAATTTGTCAGGAGTATGACGTTTTAGCGTGACAAACTTTAAATTACCTTAACTTACCTTGATGATAAAAAAAATTAAATAAAAAATATATTAAAGAAAGATGGTATTCTATAATTTCGTACCATTTTACTTCAAATATCTAGATGTTTTGTGACCCTATGATTTTGCAACAAAAAATTATTTTATTTTTTAAATTAGTGTACATGAATAAATTTAACTTGGAAAATTGTACAAATGTCAAATCAAACCTTAATAGTTTTTCATTGTTGAGACTAATTAGTTCAGAAAAGTAAAAATATGTTGTTAAAAAACATTAGTTATAATAATTTAGTAGTATTAGACTGGATGAATATGATAGTTGTAAAATTGGGCTTGCATAAGGAGAGACACAAAAAATGTCAGGAGTGTGACATTGTATCTTAGTTGTATAGTACTATGTTGTATGCTTTAATAGTTCACAATTTTCTTTATTTTCCAAAAGCTGCAGACCCAATCAAAGAAAAAAGTTGGAAATAGCTCTGATATATGACATATCATAGCTAGGAAATCATAATAACTAATGTCAGGAGTGTGACACTTTTAATAGGCATATCTTTTAAATAAAAAAAAAAACAAACCATGCTTCTACAAACTTCCACAATGTTTTCAATTTAATTACATATAAACAATAAGTAATAATTATAGTATTTTTGTATATTGCAAGACACCTTTCTCATAATAAGTGATGATAAAGGGTTATATTTTCTTAAAACATGTCAAAATATGGATTTTTTTCTAAATGAAAAATTGATGTATGTTGCTTTAGATAAACAGAATACTTACTTTAATATATCTTGCCTTTCATAAAACATTTTCATTCTTTTGATATAGCATTTTTGAAAATTTATTAATAATTTTTCATTCAACAGTAATATGTCACACTCCTGACATAAAAACATTAAATGTCGATTGCAATTGCAGTAGGAAGTTTTTTTGTAGAGTAAATTATTGAGAAACATGGGGAAACTAATTTGAAAACCACTAAAAAGTAATTTTATACTAAGAAAAGATGATCTATTACTAGTTTTAATAAATTTCAAATCCATTTTAACCATTTTTGATGAGATAAATTCCTAAAGAGCAAATAATTAGCACACTAATCATTAGAAAAAGCCAAAACATAATTTTGAATCTTCTTTTAATATTTACTGTTAACTGTAAGAAATATAACTTTTAGTTTGGAAAGAATAAGTTGGTTATATTATTTTCAGCTCGACAGGTTTATTTTCGAGAGGGAGTCAGGAGTGTGACAATTTTATTTAAGAAATAGATTATTTTGTTAGCATATAGCCTCCATAAAACTGCTTGTAATTGTCTCGGGGAATTATTTAATTCTCAATAAGCCCTATACTCTTGAAAAGATGTATAAATGGTTGAAAATTGAATTGTCATTTTTTATAATTATGTTAGTATTACTTAGAATATGATAAAATATGATTAAAATAACATCATAGCAATGTAAAAATGAAATATATTCAAGGGAAACCTTTTTTCAGTCAAAATAGATTATGTACTACTAATTAAAAAAGTTATTGTGACCAACAATGATTGCATTTAGCTTGATATTTGGTGTATTTATCTTTTAGAAAAATGTGTCAGGAGTGTGACAAAACATAAAAAAATGGACAGTATTTTCATTTGGTTACCTTTAGTTTATACCACCAATGATCAACTTAACTTAACTTTTGTTATATTTATTAGGCATATATAAATAATTGATTTACACCTATTAAGCCTCATTAGATCATATTTTTTATGCTTGTATGAAAACTTTAATTACCAGATTTTTTAAAATACACAGTAAAAATAGTGTTTTTTTGATATACTGAAACTGTTTTCTCATGATATATACAAAGTTTGGTACCAAAATGTGCCTATTTCATATCATTATCAAATGGAAGTACATTTAGGTCTTTTACCATACCCAAAAGAAAATGATACCTCTGAGGAAGTAAGTCTGTATTTGTTATCATTTTAACACTTTGTTGCTAATAAAAGTTGAACATTTTTTTTTGTCTTTATATATTGCACTGAGCAACTGAATCTGAAAAATATATCATATTGACATTATTTTACGACCAAAATTATGTCAATTTGTCCAATTTGAAATTTCACCCTCTATGTCACACAAAGTCTTCATTTTTTTTAAAATCACCCATAAGTTAACTGTACATTTTCCCCGTGCCAGGATTAATCTTGTGACACAACTACGAGTGGTTTCAATTTGAGATAAAGGATCAAAATTTTGAAACAATTATACAAATATCGGTACAATCTGTAATTGTACGAAAAATAACAAGAAAAAAACTTTATTGTTCTTTTTTTAGTTGTGATAAACAAAAATTTTAAATAAAATGGAGAGTAAATATTTGTTAGACATAAAAACGAATTTAATATATATTAAAGGAAATTGCTAGTGTACATGCTAATAAAGTAATTTCAATAGATTTTTTTTTATTGTCAAATTCGATCAAATCAATTCTGCTAAATTTACAAATGCCTGAATTTTCTACAACTGTCAAAAAGAACACTTTAATCTCCACGTTCCACTTCCTATTACATAATTATATGGCTCATCTGTCTAATGTATTGAAGCTTACTCAAAGATTTGCTACCCAGTGAAACTTATGTATTATGTTGAAAATATAAAATCAACAAATTTCATTTTGGGTACAAACACAAAATTCACGAAATTACGAATCCACGAACTTATAATGTTTAATCAAACCACGAAAATTGATACCGACGAAGAAAAGTACTTTCACAGTATATAGTGGCGGTCAGTTTTATTGGTGGAGGAAACCTGAGTACCTGGAGAAAACCACAGACCTGTCGCAAGTTACTGACAAACTTTATCACATAATGTTATATCGAGCACACCTCGCCTGAGCGGGATTCTAACTCACATCGTTAGTGGTGATAGGCACTGATTGCACAGGTAGTTGTAAATCCAACTACCATACAAGCACAACAGCCCCTTCCTGAAAATATCTTGTCAACCGTTGAAATATACATACAGCCAAAAACAGGGATGACCATCCACACTTTATTATGATCTCTCCATAAAATACTGGTCCAATAGTTGGAAAGATCTGAGACAGCATTTCTATCTTGTCAAAAACTGTGTCGTCATCAATTATTGGTTGGTCTGTGTCACATGACTGGCAAACTTTGTACAGCAATATGTCATGTAATTTCTCCTGCCATTGAACCTGAAAAAGTCATACATAATACAATTACTAATAATATGCATAAAATTGTAGAAAAGATTCAGGGTGAAAACTTGGTGATTGTTGTTTTATGCCAAATGAGCAATTTGTCAACTATAACTTATAAGCTACATTGTACATGAGATGATGATGTCCACTTTGTATTGGACCAACACGCTGACTTGTGTTTATATAGTGCTAGCTCACAGAAACAACAGATGTAGATAGGGATGTCACTCCATGTGGACACATTATCCTGATTCAGAGTTAAACAGTCTCTGCTCTTGCTCCTGAATGCTGTGTGCCAATTTTATAGTATTTGGTTTGAAGCGACCCGGCTCAAAATATTATTTACAGTCCTAACAATTTTCAGCTAAGCAAAAAATACTGACAACCTCTATTAAGGATGTGACCTTAATTCTAATTTCCCTTTACAATACATTTCATATTAATTTGACATTAATAAGCCACCACCTGTTTTATGTGACCCTACTACAATGTTCCCTTTGATGGTCATATGAGAAAGCTATAAGCCACCACCTGTTTATGTGACCCTACTACAATGTTCCCTTTGATGGTCATATGAGAAAGCTATAAGCCACCACCTGTTTTATGTGACCCTACTACAATGTTCCCTTTGATGGTCATATGAGAAAGCTATAAGCCACCACCTGTTTTATGTGACCCTACTACAATGTTCCCTTTGATGGTCATATGAGAAAGCTATAAACCACCACCTGTTTTATGTGACCCTACTACAATGTTCCCTTTGATGGTCATATGAGAAAGCTATAAGCCACCACCTGTTTTGTGTGACCCTACTACAATGTTCCCTTTGATGGTCATGTGAGAAAGCTTTGACTGTACACTTTTTTTTTGTCCAGTCCAGTCAAAAACTTGACCCATACCAACCCCCTTCCCACTTTCTGGTCCTCTCATAGACCTGATGCCCCTCCCCCCCCCCCCCCCCCCCCCCCAATTGTCATGTCGACTCCTGTGTGGCCGATTACAATATCAATGCAGTCAAATTTCTTATGCATTGTACCAATATTTTGCATTTTGAAGCAAAAATCATTACACATAACTGACATGTTACTACTGGGTATAACATTTTTTTATGACGATATAACATTTGTATAATAACAAAACCTTTTCTTCTGTTGTGTTTTCTTCCTCTAGGCCGTTAGAAATCTCTTCAATAGCATTACATACTGTATTTACATGATCAAAACATTTCTCTTTTGTGATCTTTTCTAGTTTTTCTTTCCCAATCTGAAAAAGCAATCGAAATTCACACTTTTTAAAATTCTTAATGAATAAGGGTAATAACAAAATTACCGAACTCCGAACAATCTTACAAAGGGAAAGTCAAAACTCATAATTATATAAACAGACAAAATCAGTCAACAACTGGAAAACTGTGAAAACCGTAATGACCCTGACTTGGTACAGGCATTTCTAAAGATATGGTGGGTTGAATCAGATTTTAAGGTGCCAAACCTCCCGCTCTCATTACGATTCAAAGGTTCCGGCTGTCACTGTAACAGTATTTAAATACAGGAACAAAATAGGTAAAATAGTTGTCAAAGCAGTACCATATTCAGTGACGTAAATGTCAAAAATATTTTTACGTCACACATTGACAAAAAAAAAAAAAAATATCCTTGGCATTTTTGACTTCTTATCTTTATACATTTTCACTATATGAAAATGCATCGCTTATAATTTTTTCTGCAGAGACGGAATATATTTCGACAAGATATTGGTATCGGAATATAAACTTTTTAAGAGATCGAATAAGGCGAATCTTTTGATAGCCCTGGTCCAGTAGCCTGTTTCTCAGATGAAAATGACGTTTCAGGAAATCAGAATAATTGCCACTGGCCCTTGCATAGCGAATCAATTGCGAGATGTAAACACCATATGCAGGAGAAGCTGGTATATTGCTGCACATGTTTTGGAAAATTTAAAATTGAAGTCGTCCCGCTTATCATAAATTTTAGTACTGAGTTGACCACTTTCGTTAAATTTGAGGTATAAGTCCAAAAATGATGCGGACGAAGCTGTATCGGTGGTCTCTTTAACTTCCAGCTCTGGAGGATATATCAATGGAAGAAATTCTGCAAATCTAGAATTATTGATAGATAAAACGTCATCAATATATCTGTATGTGAAATTAAAGGCTCTAGCCTCATGAATCTTCTTATCTTTTAAAAGCTTTTGAAGAAACTCCGACTCATATGAGTATAAAAAAAAATCGGCTATAAGAGGGGCACAATTCGTACCCATTTGTATGCCGACGACCTGCTGAAACAGTGTTCCTCCAAAGGAGACAAATATGTTATCGATGAGGAACTCCAGCATACTGATCACTTGTTCCTCGGAGTAGCATGTTTTACCTTTTTGAATTTTGTTTGAAAAATATGTGGAATTGTAGCCCAACACTGTAATTAACTTCCCACTGTATTGATAGTCATGAAGTATTTTAATAAAATTCGAATAAATCTTTAATTGTATCAGTAACCAGAAGCTATATGTACATGACATGCATCTAAGAAAAGTTACAAATTAGAGATTTGTATCCTGCCCCTCCCCCTATATGCCCCCCAAACCACATTACAAATCTCTGATTGGCCCTGGAATACCATAAAATTTGTAAAAGAATATGTGAACATTTTGTTGCCTTCTTTTATTTTTGTGTACAGGTATATTTTTTGGGTGCAAAAAAACCAAACACCTGACATCGAGAAATGCCCTAAAACAAATTGATCACAAAGTTAACTTTTTGAAGTGAATATTGGTTAAAATACATCTTTATTACTTAAAACGGGAAGAAAATATCATTATTATTGCAGAATTGAACTAGAAAATATTAGTGGTGCACAGATTATGAGAAACATCGACTAATCAGTCTGACATTATGATACAATCTGACGATTGCTTCTGCTTCCTAGTGTCTAAAAATATATGTTTAACATTATTCTTTGGGTTTTTTATGTCCTCCTGATAAACATTTGTAGTTTTATCCCAGCATAGTTATTCAGTCAATGCACATATTTGGACTAGTCTATAATTGCAGTTTTTAATATACGATATGATTTTATTCAAAATCTTTATTTATCTACTAATAATAGTCCACATATGGAAACCTATGTTTTATTTTGCTCTAAGTTTATTTGTTAATGTCTACAAATGAAAAAATTGTAGTTTGTAAATATATGATACGACTAACCCCTTTATTCAAATCTTTACTTTTGACAAGCATACTCTTGAAATAAGACTATTGGAGTATTTATAATCAGTTAATACATTTAGTAGGTGATTGTCACCGATGAACGATCATCCGTGGATGTTGGTATAAAGATCATCCGTGGATGTTGGTATAAAGATCATCCATGGATGTTGGTATAAAGATCATCCGTGGATGTTGGTATAAAGATCATCCGTCGATGTTGGTATAAAGATCATCCGTGGATGTTGGTATAAAGATCATCCGTGGATGTTGGTATAAAGATCATCCGTAGATGTTGGTATAAAGATCATCCGTGGATGTTGGTATAAAGATCATCCGTGGATGTTGGTATAAAGATCATCCGTGGATGTTGGTATAAAGATCATCCGTGGATGTTGGTATAAAGATCATCCGTGGATGTTGGTATAAAGATCATCCGTCGATGTTGGTATAAAGATCATCCGTGGATGTTGGTATAAAGATCATCCGTGGATGTTGGTATAAAGATCATCCGTGGATGTTGGTATAAAGATCATCCGTGGATGTTGGTATAAAGATCATCCGTGGATGTTGGTATAAAGATCATCCGTGGATGTTGGTATAAAGATCATCCGTGGATGTTGGTATAAAGATCATCCGTGGATGTTGGTATAAAGATCATCCGTGGATGTTGGTATAAAGATCATCCGTGGATGTTGGTATAAAGATCATCCATGGATGTTGGTATAAAGATCATCCATGGATGTAGGTATAAAGATCATCCGTGGATATTGGTATAAAGATCATCGAAAATGTGACCGATTACCATCACTAGAAAATATGTCTATGAATCAATTTAATTATTAAATCATACCCGTGTTTGGTCCATCTCAATCCGTCCATGACAAAATATGCATCAGAATGCACCATTGAAGTCAGATTTTAAATTTTCAGAATAGAATTATTTGGGTCTTGTAACAAGATTTGACAGGAGATACAGAGCATAAAAAATATTTTGAGAGGTAAATCTAAACGAAAGTATTAGTGCCTGTGGATACAATGATATCTCAAGCTTATGAAACTATCTATTGCTGTCACTATCAAACCTGGTTTTTGTTCAACTTGTATATTAACTGCTAATTGGCAATTGCACTATCAACTCGAAATATCGGATCTCTTGAACTTTATGATCGCAACCCTAACCCTAATTCTAACCCTATATTAGCGTTGCGATCATATAGTTCAAGAGAGTCGAAATATCAACATAAAGTAAAACGAACGTGTGATCTAGACTAGAGTAGACTAATCTAATGTCATAGTAAACGAACGTGTGATCTAGACTACGAGTAGACTAATCTAATGTCATGGTAATGACTGACATACCTTGCAGCTCAAACGGAAAACGCAAAGTCCATGTCTTATAAAGGATTATCGCAACGCGGAATTAACGAGAAGTACGTGTGTATACGTGGACGGTCCGCAAAACAACATGGACATGACGGACGGAACGTGATGTCTTCACGAGTCCATCACGGATTGTAATTATTCAAATGTTCATTCATAATGAATACTACACGTGATTGTATCTGCAATCGTTTATTCTTTGTCATCACAATGCTTCGTAATCTTAATATGCACATTGAAATTTATTTGTGCAGTTGATCAAATGATACCACTTTTTTCAGAGATGGCATACATTTTATTTATAGAATATAGGAGCACGCATCTTGTTTTGCATATTATGTAAACCCAACATGTCGATTGGTTTACATAGGTCAGGTGTTATTTTTTCTCTCACGGGGTTGATAATCACCTGTATTTTTTTTTTATCTATGTACGGGTGTGTCTATTTTTATGTAGTGCACACATTGAACTCGGTCACTAAAAGGTCAAATACACAGTTACCTGAGGCTGAGGAATTTATTTAAAAACAAACCGAGAAGGATTGAAAAGGAAAAAAAATCGATGTAAATTTTTGTCTAAACTAATTTTTTTGTTTTCGTATTTTTAATGTCGTTAATCACCTTGCAAGCCACGTGTCGTTTTACCTTTAACAAAAGTGGATACATATTTTCCTATGTAGACAGTGTGTACTACACACAGTTATCACGTGAATGAGAATCTAGAAAGGTTTCCACCTGTTGGTAATATCGATCAAAGCGTGCTTTTGGGGATCTTGAAACTTTTATAACAGGTGAACTTTAGTCACATGCCGAGTTGACAGTAATTGAACATTTGATGGCTTGGGGCTCAGCTTGGGTGATTTTAAGGTTAATGAAATTTCAGTGTATAAAATAAATTGGTAAACAAAAATATTTTAAACATAACTTTATTTCATTACCTGATACCATACGACAAGGAATGTAAGGTAGTTGAAAATATTGTAGTTTCTCATCTGCATCTAGCCTCTTTAAAAATAAGACGAAATAAAATCAGGCATTTATTAACAGTTTTTATATAATTAGATCGATGAGAAACCAATCTAATTAAAATTAGCTCTACGCACTTGCTCCCCCCCTTTTTTTTTTGTCGCTGCGTGTACTTAAAATTTATTTGATATTTTATGCAATCACCTTATGTTTTATTATGTTTATATGCCCCTTCGTGGGCCCTTTAATTTGGACCAATAAAATCTTGTATCTTGTATAGAATTTCTCTTCACAGTATGTGGCAGATCACCACCAAACACAAGGTAGTTCACTGACACTTTGTCATAGATAAACACTGTGATAGAGCAATAAAATCATTAAATTATACCCCAATAATTACCCATGTCACCCTGGTTTACATAGGTGTTATTTTTCTCTCTCGCAAGTTGATAATCACCTGTATTTTTATCCATGTACGGGTGTGTCTATTTTTATATAGTGCACACATTGAACACGGCCACTAAAAGGTCAAATACACAGTTACCTGAGGCTGATGGTTGATTTATAAAACAAACCGAGAAGGATTGTGAATCAATCAATGACCGTATTTACGTCCTTGGTAGAATATTGCCATAAAAAAAAAAACCAGCAATCTTTATGTCTTTGAAATATATAATAGTATAAATGTACATGATTTATTTCTAAATCTTTGAGAGTATACTACACATGTATAAATCAAATAGTATAAATGTACACGCAGCATCTGAAAAAGAAATAGTAAGATGTGTTAGCTGAGAGTAATAATAAATGTTATCTGTCATAAGTCTGTTTATGACAATCAGTACATGATGATTATTTTCCTCCACACTCGCTAAGGAAGGAACCAACCATTTAACTAACTTTTGTATGTTTTATCCTCCCAAGCCATTTTTTTTCATGAAAAACAAATTAGATTTCTTTTCTTAACATGAACGTGGGTATTTTTATAATACTATGAAAGGGGTACCGCTATGAAAGTACTTTTCTTCGTTGGTATCAATTTTCGCGGTTTTGTTAAAAATTACAAGTTCGTGGATTCCTAAATTCGTGGATTTTATGTTTGTACCAAAATAAAATTTGTTGATTTTATATTTTCAACATAACACGTTTCACTTGGGTTTCAAAACTTCAAGAAAACTTTGATACATTAAGATGTAGAATTATGTAATCGGAAGTGGAACGTGGATATTAACGTGTTAATTTTCTCATTTTTTTACATAGAATCATGGAACAAAATCAGCTTTTGAATTTCATAATTATAGATCAGTATTATTTTATCGAATTTGAAAATAAAATAAAAAAGCATCTGAAATTACTTTACGAGCACGTACATTACTAATTTCCATAAATATATATTGTTTTACAAATATTTAATCTCCATTTTATTTTCAATTTTTGTTTTTCACAACTAAAAAAAGAACAATAAAGTTTGTTTTTTCTCATTATTTTGATTCCAATGACAGATTGTACTTCAACATGTTCGATCTTTCATTACCCTAGTCTCGGATTGAAACCACTCGTAATTGTCTCACAAAATTAATCCCGACCCGGGACAAATGTACAGTTAACTTATACTATTGAAGGGTGATATAATTTAAAAGAGAAATGTTTATACAGCACTTAAAAGTGTGTAACTGTTAAAGTAATAATTTTTTTATTAGAAAACGGAAAATTTGAGTTTTCTCGAAAACAATACATTTTTTTAAAACACAGTAAACGAGAGTTTTGTGCAGAATTTTACTACCATTTTTAAAATATGCATTTCATCTAACAATAACCTTTCATTATTGCTGCACTCATCTGAAATTTGACATTTTCCCCGATTTTTACCGCCAAAATAGAGGTGGGAGTAAACTAACTAGAGGTAGCAGCCAGGTAAATCTTACCTTGATAGAGACAGAGACACGTGTACAGGCATATTTTGACACTCCATTTTTAAACTTTAAAATCTTTCTACAAGTTCACATCAAATTTCTTCATAAACCTATTTTTTGACATCTTAACATATATATAAACATCGCAAGAATGGGTAAAACAAAGGACTTGTCAAAAGATTGTAAAAACATTGTGTTAAATCTATTCAAGTTTTTTCAGCTTGAGAAGGCCAGGGGAAGACCATTTTATTCCCCAGATAATTTGATTAAAAATACATGCAAGGCTGCTGGCATATCTTACAGTTCTGTGTATAGAGTTGTAAACGGTAAAAGTCCTCCTGAATCCAACAGACCGAAAGAAAGAAAACTCTTGATGATTTTGACCGTTGCACGCTGGTAATCGTGAGGAGGGTTTGATTGATAGGTGTGATTTGGTTTTTCTTGCCAAAGCTAGAGATGGGGATTATCACCAAGAAATGAACGGGCCCATCTTTCTAAACTGGTTCGAAAATCAGCTTATGCCAGCATTAAAAAGCCCAAGTGTTATCGTTTTAGATAATGCCAGTTATCACAACATCAAGACTGAAGAAACTGTTGTGCCAAACTTTAATCAGAGAAAAGCTGTCTTACAAGATTATCTTTCAAAACACAACATTCCTTTTCAGCCCCTTGAAACTAAAAAACAACTTTATGAAAAAATCAAATTTAAGAAACTCCTTTCCGTTTTTAAAACTGATAAAATTGCCAACCTACACGGTCACGAAGTTCTAAGAACCCCTGTTCGCCATTGCGAATTGAACCCCATAGAACTTATTTGGGCACAGGTTAAAGGGTTTGTTGCAGAAAACAATACAACTTTTCGTTTGAAGGATGTGAAAGAACTTGTTTATGGGGGGTTTGGCAGAATTACAAAGGAAGTTTGGGCGAAGGCAGAAGACCATGTATTAAAAATAGAAAAGGAGTATGGGAAAGAGAATTGCATTGATAGGAGTGAGATTCCCCCAATAATAATTGATTTTGATGACGACGAGTCCAGCGACGAGGAAAGCTGAATCCAGTCCAACATGATTACAGATTGAAGGGTACACTGGTTGTAAATGACAGATTGTATATAACGTTTTTACCTATAAAATTTTATTCATATCCAATAATTGTGTACTCTATGTTTAACTTCAGTGAATTTATTAGCAGAAAAAAACGTTCTTTTTCGAATTATTTCCGAAAGATTGAAATAACTTGGTCAAATTAAAAATCAGTAATTATGAAAATTTATGATTTCACGTTTTTTTTCAAAATTGTCCAGGTAAATCTCAGGTAAGCCTGTGTATAAATGTCACGTAGTCAAATGCATTAACCATGAAGGGAACAATAGCCTTCTCCGGCACTTCGACGAGAGACAATAGACCAGCTGCGGGACCACCGTCGTTCCTATTGTTATATGGGATTACGTCCACGGTGAGTTGGCTGTCACATTTAACGAGCAAACTTGACCTATTTTGAAGAACTTAGCCTGAAATAAAGACCAAAATAACGCCAAAAATTGGTAATTTTTCAGATGAGCAGGGCCTTCAGAATAATTTCAACCGTAAATATTTATACAATTCCAAAATGGTAGTAAAATTCCTGACAAAACTCTCGTTGGATGCGCTAAAAAAAAATCTACGCTTTACGAAATATTTAGATTTTTCCGTTTTCTAATAAAAAAATTATTACTTTAGTGTATGGGTTGGAAGTAATTTTTTTGCCGGAAGTTGTTAAAATCTTTTCACTGATAAACATTTCTGTCGTTTTTACACATGCATTCAAAATCAAATCATTCACAAACATTTGCATGTGGATTATAACCCATTAAAAGGTATGCTCGTCATTAAATTGCTTTTCTACATTTCAGACAGGTGTGTGTTACTGTTTAGTGTTGATTGACAGGCGAGGATAATCTCCACGTGGTATTATCAAATAAGACAACACCGCACTTGAAATTAATGACAGGATATGACCTTTCTTTACGACCTTAATATCACTTCAAAGATAAGCATAATTTCTTATCAGATCTAACATGCAATAAAAATTACCACATTTGCATTTATTTTTAAGGCAAACTTTATACGAACGAGATACTTTGTGCACGTAGGTTTATAAAGTACATTTGCTCATTGATCCGTGATCAACGTGATTCCGCGATGGTCATGAAAATGATAGAATTTGTCCACGATCATGGTCCGCGTTGAATCATCGCGATTGTCCGCAAACTGTCGATTTTGTCCTTGAAAGGATCGTGGATTTTGCATTTTCCGTTTGGACTAATCTGTACATATGTAGTCTGAGATTCCTCTGCCATCTGACAGCTTTTTGTTCGACTTGCTGGAGCCATGGGACGTCAGAGCGCTCTCCACAAGGAAAACAGCGGATTTGCCACTCCAACTCTGGGTCGGCACATTTCCACGTTTCGTGGCTATCAGATTTTATTTTCTATCCGAAACCAGGGCTCACGTTGGAGGGCGATTCGGGCGAAGAAGTCGCCTTGTGGCTGCTCACTTCGCTTTGTACTAGTGTCAAAAGAGAAGTGGAAGTCGCCCTGTAATTTTACCAAGTCGCTTTGCTAATTTTAACTGTTTTAACGGTAAAACATAGGTATATTTTTACTACAAAATTTCCGTTTTTCAAACCGCCATTGTAAAGGGACATAATCGAAACAGTTTCGAATATAAAAACTGTACTACAGATCAGTACTCGGGAAAATAACGTCGGTATTGTTTCATTTCATTTATTTGGGGTTTGATGGCGGCTATCCAAAGGGATTGCTAACTTTGTGGATATGATTAGTTTCTTAATTAATATCAATCAGTGATTAAAGAGAAGCAATGTAAATAATATACACTCATTAAAATTTGATTAAATAATTAGCGATTTCACAGCTTGTGATAAAATTTATTATTCAATTTTATTTATTTATTATTTATTGGACAATAGTTGACTATCATATATGTGCCTTTATCATCTTCAAGACAAAACAAATAATCTGAAAAGGGTTATTTATTTTTTTTAATACAAACAAACAAAAAACAAATAAAAGCACATACAATGTATGTAAATCAGATACCAAATCAGAGAGATGATATGCTAAAAAAAACCAACAAATTAAACAACTACTGAATATACCTTAATGCGTAACAAGTACATTATAACATACGAATGCCACGATAATGCCCCGCGAATGTGAAAAGTGGTACAATTAGAGAATTATTTTGACTTCTCCCTGTATTCTCACCACTTCTCCCTGTTGTCTCTCACTTCTCTTTTTTCAGCACCTGAAAGAGGAGTCACTTCTCCCTCTGATTTCAAAATAGTGGGAGCCCTGTCCGAAACCCTTATATAAATCACTTCACCAATCATTTTTCTATTCATTCATAACCATTTTACCCTCAGAAAGTGGTGTTACACTCAAGTACAGCACGATTTTCACATAGACCCTATCATTTCGCCATGTCAGTTTCTTTTTTAACCATTAAACGTGATCTCGCGATACTAACTGAATGATGACAGCAACGCATTGCATGATAGGAGCTACTAAATGCAGCACGCCAAATTATTTGCATACGTAAATAACATACAAATCACATGGAAGATGATATAAAGCGTATTCTGCAGGACAAACAGTTCCATCTACAGATCAAATCAGAGCAGAAGGAAATAATTCAAAATGTGTTGGAAAGAAAAGATTCAATGGCAGTCCTGAGTGTTACCCACGAGCTTCGGAAAGAGCATGTGTTACGTCCCCCCCCCCCCTCTCATTTTGGACAAGGTAAGATCATACAGTACACTCAAGGACATATTGTGGTGGATCACCTTCAGAGACGGACTGCCCGTCATGTCTGACTTGGAGTCTACAAGTGTTTGTTGATTGCACACCTGTTGTGTGAATATCTGATAGTTGCCAATATTGGGGGTCGTAAATTTGTACCTGAAGGTGATAAAGCTATGACTTACATGTATCTGTTCTTGTATTTATTTAATCACACATTACAATTTTAATTCAATAATTTTAGACAAATAAAAAAATAATTATGGTTTTTTTTTCTCAGGTATTTATGGCCTGTGAAAAAAGATGAAGAAAATAAAATTAGTTATTCTCATTTGTTTTCTTTTTACTGAAAAAAAAATGTAATTCAATATTTATAAATACTGATAAAAGACAATTTTAACATCAATATACTACTTGAATTTTTTCATTTTTATCACCTTACTTTGATCAGTTTCAAATTAATCAAGCTGTCTTAAAACAAGTTACAGATGGTTTTTTACAGGTAAAGCTACTAAATGTGTAAAATAATTTGTATTTTTTCTAATAATGAAGAATGAATGAATAAAGATAATTATTAAAAATTAAAGCAATGAATGTGTATTTGCTATAAATAGTAAAGAATGATTTATCAAAATTGATTGCAAAGAAAAACTAATATGGTTAAAAATCATATAATCCACTTAATTTATCACTTCAAAACTATAGAAGTTTAATCATTTTTTTTTTTTACACATTCATTTAAGAGAAAGAGACAGTCAGATGGGGGCTGGGGAAAAGCTAACATTAATTTGAGAACTGACAACAACTTTTGTTAATTTTTGAAATATTTGTGTAGCCGGGCTGTTTTTCTTGTGTAGCCCTGAAAAGGGCTGTTTTCTGTAAACGTTGTTACTGGTGTTTGATGCCAGTGATCTTTGCCTGGAATTCTGGTTGCTGAAGCTTTTCTGCAAAGTACTTGAGCGATCTGTGTCGGGATCTTTCAGGGAAAACTTGTTTCAATTTTGGTTGTTGATTCCCAGATTTCACAGACTTCGATTTTTTTCCGTATTTTGTATTATTTTTGTCACTCTAGACAGCTTCCTTGGTGATCGGTATTTTGTTGTTACTTGTTATTATATCGGTTGGGTAAATCAATAAGTTTCAGCCGATTTAAGTTTAAAAATTGCAAACCTTCACATCAAACAACATTGAAGTTTTGTATTTTTAAGAGAAAATCTGCTGAAATTTAGTTGCGAACGGAACAAATGTACATATAAATTTAGGTCACATTTTACACTCTTGTAAAATTATGTGAACGAAAATACAGGATTCAGCTGTAGGTTTAAATGTTTGACACAAATGACACCCCTGTAAAACAAAAAAACGATCATAGTGTATTCAGAAGTTCTGGATAGAGGAGATGACAACAGAACAGTGTAATATGTACATAGACCACATCTATAAAGTTGCCCCTGCATGCATCCTGATGAAAGGCGCTGCAACAGCAAAAGTTCCAAACTTCTTGTTCAGAGAGCGATCACGTGAAAAAAGTATTGTATACTTCAACCAGAAACTAACTGAAGATGAAGAAGTTAGACAAAGGATCAAAGCTGTACAGATTCCACTTGGGAACTGAAGATTTAATTTATAACGGTCCTTTTAAGGACCACACAAATTATCAAAAAAGTATCTAAAGTGTTATTGTTACTACCGGTCCTTTTCAGGACCACACAAAGTATCAAAAAGTAATCTAAATATCAAAAATATATTTATTAAGCTTCAATTGGGTACCAATATTATGGAGGGTGTGCCGGGGGTAGAATAGGCACCAGGTTTCTCCGTCCTAGCCCTCTAAAACGGGGTCAACTCCGCGGGAACCCTGAGGTATAGAAATGGGACCGAGAGCTTCTTCGGCTTGAAGGGGCATCCGTCGGTTGTGCGGGATGTAAAAATTCACAACCAACCCGTCCTGCGGATGAGACGTAAATAAAACCGAGGTCCCGTGTTGAGAGATTGCCACCCTCTCTGCACGTTAAAGAACCCAGTGTAACAGCTCATTAATGCTCATAGCATTATGCTCATGATGAGTGGTCCATAAGAGACCTGTTGCACTGGCAAAATTATCCGTCCCTACCAATCACCTTTCCTTGTTTCAAGTCCTGTAGCGTTTAAATTTTTAAATGTTCTCGTCCTGAATATAGCTGAAAAATTGCTCGCTGGACGTTAAACACCAATCAATCAATCAACCAATATTATGGCGAATGAGGTCAAGACACCAATACAAAACTATTTTGAAAAAGTGTTGTATGAAAATTTGACATTTTAGATTCCTCCCTTGTGGTTTTTTAGAGTACTGAAGGGGGGGAAATTGCAACAAGCCCCTGTGGTCTATGTGAAAATCGTGCTGTACTCGAGTGTAACACCACTTTCTGAGGGTAAGATGGTTATGAATGAATAGAAAAATGATTGGTGAAGCGATTTATCGTCACGGTATGTGTTTTCGTGTGTCATCTGTTTTCGTTTTATCCATTTTATTTTGATTTCCACAGCGCACGCATTATTTTTGATGTGTCTTCCGGTTTCTATTTATGGAACATAAACAAGACTACAGCGTGACATCTGTAAAAGATGTTAAAGTTTGCTTTTAAAGACGTAAGTACCAAAAACAGTGAACCTACCTACTGAACCATACTTTTTGTAATGCTAAAAATTTACTTCATTTATAAAGTACAGTAATTTCTTATGCATAATGCACAGGTTTTTGTCCAGATTCTTTATTTTGCAGGAGGGTGCACATTTACTACTGTCTAATATTTTCGTATTTCTTTACTTGTTTGGACACTTTTCCACAAAATCATTAAATGCGTATAATACTTTTAATTATTCAGAGAATTACATTTATTGTAATACTCTCTAGCGGAGTTGTGTTTTGAACCAGTAAACGTTGATACGAAAATAACTAAAAATAAGTGTGACTATATCTAACCGTGCGTAAAATAATCAATAATGCTGTCGATAAGATTGAATGTGTGTATGTATGAAGGTGTCCTAATTACTTTGTGTATAATTAGACTGTCAGATTGTGTTTACACAAGTTTTTAATGATTGAAATAAAAAGAAAAAAAGAATCAAATGTATTTGTCATTTTTTATGTCAAGTCTGGAAGTTTGATTACTCCCAGCTGTGAAGACTATAAAGTATAATCCGATTAACAATAAATTATCTCAAGTTATGATTGTATGGCTTGGATGCTAGTTCATCACTTAAATAATAAGGCATTGTTTGTTGTTCATTTATGATCATTGTCAACATATGCATTGTTTTCGGGAAGGATTCCCCCATGTTGGATATTTTAAAAGCGTCCCGGAGAAAAAAAACCACACTTATAAGTTATACGGAGTATTTCATCTTGATTTAAGCTTTCGCTTTTTATGTGTTGATTCCATGCTTGTTTAACATTTAATGAACATTTAAACATTAACCACATGAGTTACCAGTGATCACTAATTAAAGGTGTGCTAATATACACACTTTGATAAACACTTTCAATACGTTTCCCCCCGGACGCCCCTTCAATTTACTACCGATCAATATTCACATATATGTAAACACACGGTTGATTGATCTGATCATGACCGGTTTACGGAGATAAATTATAACAGTAATTAGTGTATTGGGACCGCAAGTCAAGGCCGGAATTCGGAATGTGCAGTGTCCGGTTTATTCAATGATTTTTAACAAAGAATATTAAGGAAAAAACTGGGGACTTGAAATTTAGATTGGAATGGGCAGGATTCCGGTTTACTCAGTGTCCGGTTTCGTCAGGTTTCACTGTAGCTGGAAAAAAATCCAGAAGGGCTATATAAAATTGAACTATGTCGTCTGCCTCTCAGACACCGGCTCTTCCTGTCATGTAACTGTCATGGGGTCACTGATCGTACTTGTAAACAAAAGAGCTGACTGAAATGTGACTGTTTCTTATATAAAATGCATGTCACTTTGCAGTGCATTGTGGTTTCAGCACTAAAAAAAACATCTAAAGTAAACACAATTTTGAAAGTGGTCATTTTCAAACATTCTGTTATTTTATTTAGATGTAGTATCGTGCGGGTACCTATTTGACGCGGACCAGAAATGACGCACCGAGATGCATTCGGGTTTTATTTATGAACCGCAAAACCTATGACCTCAGAGTTTGAGGTTTCTTCACGTTGACGTCAGTGTTCGCTGTTGTATGCTACAACAGGTGGAAATCACCCATAAACAAGGTTAGAAATCATCAAGTTTTGTCATCCATATATCCATATAAAACCACCATTTTTCCTTACGTCCAAAAGATCATATACTAAAATAGACCCACGATTGGCCTAAAACTCTTCAAAGTGTTGTCAAAAGTTTCCGTCTGCTGACAGGCTGGTTGGGCATATTAGGTCACTCGACTGTCATGTGGTGAGCATTCCGTACTAAAAAAATATTCACTGTCAAAGTGTGACAATCCCTTATATGATTTTCAATGAATATAACGAAATATGGCAAACAGGAATTAAGAACTGTTTAAATAGATCTTTTCTTTGGAGCAATTAAGAACTAATATATAGAACTGAAAATTATTTTAATACAGTTATGACATTTTTCACTGATCAGTATTTAAAATATTTCATGTTAACATGTCTAAAATATTGAATAAATAGATTTCACCATACTGTAACTTACTAAAAAAATGGACGTTCATTATGGACAGTGCTGTTGGATTTGACATTTAAGTTGTTAATTTGGATGTTGTTGTTTGGATTTTACAACTTTGGACATTCGTCAAAGACAGTGGTTTCGAATGGACGCATTTTTTTGATTAGCAAGGTAAGCTGTAGCTGCAATAATGTAGCTCCTGTGACAAACTTGTGTTTCGGCAGAGCTACAACACGGTCCCATTCGTCACAATGGAGCAAAAAAAAAGTTGCAGTTGAAACATAAAAACTCACTATTTACGCTTCAAACATTTCATTATAACAATTACTGATGATCCCAGTCCTTGTTAAATCGGTTTGGCTGAGAAATATATGCTTTTCAAAGTTAGCAACAACCTTGTTCAAATGTATCGATCGTTTTCCATAACCGGAAACTACGGAAGGCGGAGCTTTTCTAAATATGGTATTTCTTATTACAAGCTGATGTAAACATTCCAATCGTAACTACTCGGCCATTCTCGCTACCCTGTTATTAGCAGGGTAGCGAGAATGGCCGAGTAGTTACGATTGGTAAACATTCACACCTAAATCGCCAAATATGGTATCGACATCCAAATAGTGAGGCCGGAAATGACGAAATTCAAAATTTTCAAAGAGAAGATGTTTATTTTGTGGGAATTACATTCTAAAATACTGGTAGGTGATAAAAACTTGTTATAATAATGGACAAAAGGAAAGGTTATGTCTTATTATTGATAAATGCAGGCGTCAGAAGCTCTGTAAGCGAGCGCAAAAAATCTCGGTGGCTGCTCCATTACGTGTAATGGCATCCCGTTATAACCCTTGCGAGTAAGCGAGCATTTAGGGTTTTATTATTAGAACTAGGTAAGCTGTAGTGATAATATATTGATAGAATAGGAGTGCGTCATTTCCGGTCCCTGAACAAAATGTAAACACATTACCTGTGTACCAAGAAAACGTTGAAAATGGCATGAAAACAAAATAGTTATTAATCATATTGCAAATTAAATCTATAGAAAAGAATAAATTCTTTATTTTTATGCAGAAATTTTAAAACAACAATCTAACGTCAAACGGTAACAAACAATTATCTGCTTAGGTGCGTCATTACTGGTTCCACGGGGATATGATTTGGTAGATGGCCAGAACCATGAAATTTTAATACCAGCCATTTCCGGATTATATATTCGTTTCCATCCCATATATTGGCCTTGTTTTTACTTCACACGAAAACAGATGACGCCATTTTACTGACAACAAAAGTTGCCAGATAATTGAGAGTATATTAAAATACAAGAATGGCTTTAAAAACAATCTTATGTACAAAGAAATATTTAACTAGTCATTCTTTGAAAATTCCAATCGTCATATGAATGAAGGGTTAACACTGATAATCGCTATATCTGAAAATCAATAATAGCACGAAAACCGATAACACGATGCTATATAACTTAATATAAGGGTTTCGGATAGAAAATAAAATCCGATAGCCACGAAACGTGGAAATGTGCCGACCCAGAGTAGGAGCGGCAAATCCACTGTTTTTCTTATGGAGAGCGCTCTGATGTCCCACGGCTCCAGCAAGTCAAACAAAAAACCGTCGGACGGCAGAGGAATCTCGGACTATGACTGACAATGTTCCGACTCCTGTGCCTGTGATCCAATAAAAAGTCAACAGACATTGCAACCCGTTGTTCGATACTGTGGGAAATGGGACACATAAAAAAGCACATATCCATCGCCTCATACTACCTGCTTTTCTACTAAAGCAAATGCTGAATGCAAAATTGCTATTTCAGGACAATAGAAACTCATCTTCTGCAAATTTACTGAAAACACGTTGTTTACTTCTTGCGGGAAACTACATTTTTACCTTCTCAATGAAGAGTATATTCATCGATATAACTAAAAACCAGACACATATTTTGTTTGTGACTGACAAGTTCGATCTACGACATGTCTATTAAAATTAAAGCCTAGGCTAACCATTAACAAAGTTGTTTTTGTTGATAAACGATTTTTATCATAAACAATAGGCGTTGGATCTCCTGTACTTGGCGATCACAATACTGGTATACTAGTATTGTGCACAATACGTGGTATAAAAATTTGTTCCAGTATTGTATACCATTATTGTACCAGTATTGTGATTTAAAAATTTATTTTTTTTACTTGTGTATAGTATTGTAGTAAGTATTGTAATAGGTATTGTGGAAATGTTAGTTCCTGCCAATAAAATGATACACAATGAACTTGTACTTTTAGTATGCTTTTCAACAGTTGATAACATAAACCTTCTAATATGAAGCAATCCAATACACTATAAAAAAAATCCATGCAATTTCATATTTTCATAATTGAATTACAATACCAATATCTTAATTACATTACTGGTATACCAGTATTGTACAAAATTTTGAAAAAAAATTCACAATACTGGAACAAATTTTTATACTAGTGATCGCCAAGTACAGGAGATCCTAGACGTTATTAAATTACGCCTTCTTTTGGTGTATTTTTGTATTCCTTGATGGTATGGGACATGGGATTTAAAATAGGAATTAGTTATGTGGGTTGTCCAACTTGTGCAGACGACATAATGCTATGTGCTAAATCTGAACAGGAACCACAAACACAATTATATATTATAGAGCAACGTACTTCAAATGACAGAGTGAAAATTAAAAGTAAGAAAACATAAATGATAACAAAGCTAAAAATAAACCACTAACTCTCTTCAAGGAAACTATAAGGGAAAAAACATCCTTAAAGCACTTAGGTATAGAACGATAGAAGAACAACAGACCGGGTATAGAAAAATGAATCTCTATAGCAAGGGGTACTATGTATTCACCCGGTCTACATGGAATCAATGGAATAAATCCACTGATAGATTGGAAATTATGGCGAACGTTCGTTGTACCAAGAATGCTTTATGGAATTGAAACACTGAAGATAACAACAACAGATATATACAAACTCGAGCAATTCCAGAATATAAATCTGGAGTTCGACAGTGAAATGCAGTTGGGCGCGATATGAAATGTCCATACGTCAAAAAATGACCAGATTCGTGTTGTCTTAAGAGTCATTCACAGTGATAAAAAAATGAAAAGTTGTTGTCCTTAACCTGATAGTCCATGTTAACATAAAGTCCTTTCACTACGCCAGTGTTGTATTAATCAAAGTTTTGATTGATCCGAGTAAATATGTAGACCACCCGCGTAGATTCTGCAAAAAATAAAACAAAACTAAAACACACCAAGGCGAGTTTTTCTACATCGGCTGCAAATGGTCCAAAAAATAAATTTGATATTTTCTGAAAATATTGTAGTTCAAAATTAAGTCAAATTTATTCTATAATTATCTTTTACTAATCCGTATATAACTAGAAAGGTTTTTATCTAATAATCTGGACACGCTTGAAAAAAGTGCTGTGTTTGTTTACATAATACATGTCGTCACGATTTACGGAATTGACGCAGTTGCAAATGAAATAGATGTCGTTTTGAAATTTTTTGACTCGGGAATGAAAATACAAGATTTTAATTAAAATTCCGCGAAATGACGTCATGACTTTGATAGCGAGATGTCATTCTGATTAATTTAACAATGCAGGGGCGGATCCAGGATTTCAAGTTAGGGGGGGCGCACTTAAAAAAATCGCGCCGAGCGGAGGGAGGTGCGAAAAATTTTGGGGTATTTCGTGTGAAAAATCACGATTTTACGACAAAAAATCGTATTTTTTCCAATTGCGGAGGGAGGCGCGAAAATTTTTGGGGTATTTCGTGTGAAAAATCACGATTTTACGCCAAAAAATCAAATTTTTGATCCAATTTTAGTGGGGCGCGCGCCGGGTGCGCCCCCCCCTGGATCCGCCCCTGCAATGTAAGCACCTTTTATTGTCTTTTGTTACTTAAATACGATTTTTAGAAGTTCATGATATCATTTTAGTTTTAAAATCATTTATTGGAGACTTTTTTTTTATTTTTGGCATTCTCTCCGAGACTGCCAACTTTTATCAATATCCGGACGAAAGGATTTCAATCTCGTCATAAGGAAGATTGTGTATTCAATGCGCATGCCCATGTTGCTGTAGAGCTCTCTGTGCTCGCTATCAAGTTTAAGTTTAAACAGCAGGTGCTAAGTCATGAAAAAAGAATGGATGGGATAATGATTACGAAAAACGGAACATATCAGTGGTCATTTGTGACACAGATATTATTACATTTGTTTGCTTGTTTGATGTTGTTTAACGCCACTTTCAACAATATTTCAGTTATATCGTGGCGGTCAGTTTTATTGGTGGAGGAAACCGGAGTACCAGGAGAAAACCACCGACCTGCCGCAAGTCACAGATATTACTGTTTCAGTTTTCGAGAGAGGTAAGCATATTCAAGTCCTACGTAGAATCAACTAGTTAGACGAGTTTAACATAATTTATTCATAAAAGTCACAATGACATTACAAATGTGACTGGAAACAAGGTTGAACAACATTAAGGAGTTCTTTCCCTTACATGTTGAATATATTAATATACATTGAAACAAAATACAAGTGAGTGAACGATTGTTGTTTATGAGTATTTTTTTCAGCTGCATAATGACAAGAACAAGTTACATTCGATGAGATGAAACTGCATACACTGGAAAAAGGTCTGTATTTACTAGCAACATATATGGTGTGGCAAGCGAGTATGTAGAATGATCAGTTAGATGTACCTCGCATAAGGTGATTTTTAAAAATGCAAAAAGTCTGCCAGGAACTAATGGCAGTATTCCAAATTCAATCACTCCGAACTATAGAATGGAAATTAACTTTTAAATTATTTCTATGTGTGCCGTATGTAAACCATAATTCATAGTATTGTGTACATTGGGGTAATTAGATTAAGCCGTAAATCAATGAAAGACAGATAGTACAATGGCCAATTGATAAAAGACATAAGGTAAAGCAATGATCTACAAAATTAGAATGAGTGAGCAATTGTTGTTTAACGCTAAGTGAACAATTGTTGTTTAACGCTAAGTGAGCAATTGTTGTTTAACGCTAAGTGAACAATTGTTGTTTAGCGCTAAGTGAGCAATTGTTGTTTAACGCTAAGTGAGCAATTGTTGTTTAACGCTAAGTGAACAATTGTTGTTTAACGCTTAGTGAGCAATTGTTGTTTAACGCTAAGTGAACAATTGTTGTTTAGCGCTAAGTGAGCAATTGTTGTTTAACGCTAAGTGAGCAATTGTTGTTTAACGCTAAGTGAACAATTGTTGTTTAACGCTAAGTGAACAATTGTTGTTTAACGCTAAGTGAGCAATTGTTGTTTAACGCTAAGTGAACAATTGTTGTTTAGCGCTAAGTGAGCAATTGTTGTTTAACGCTAAGTGAGCAATTGTTGTTTAACGCTAAGTGAACAATTGTTGTTTAACGCTAAGTGAACAATTGTTGTTTAACGCTAAGTGAACAATTGTTGTTTAACGCTAAGTGAGCAATTGTTGTTTAACGCTAAGTGAACAATTGTTGTTTAACGCTAAGTGAACAATTGTTGTTTAACGCTAAGTGAGCAATTGTTGTTTAACGCTAAGTGAGCAATTGTTGTTTAACGCTAAGTGAGCAATTGTTGTTTAACGCTAAGTGAACAATTGTTGTTTAACGCTAAGTGAACAATTGTTGTTTAACGCTAAGTGAGCAATTGTTGTTTAACGCTAAGTGAACAATTGTTGTTTAACGCTAAGTGAGCAATTGTTGTTTAACGCTAAGTGAGCAATTGTTGTTTAACGCTAAGTGAGCAATTGTTGTTTAACGCTAAGTGAGCAATTGTTGTTTAACGCTAAGTGAACAATTGTTGTTTAACGCTAAGTGAGCAATTGTTGTTTAACGCTAAGTGAGCAATTGTTGTTTAATGCTAAGTGAGCAATTGTTGTTTAACGCTAAGTGAGCAATTGTTGTTTAACGCTAAGTGAGCAATTGTTGTTTAACGCTAAGTGAACAATTGTTGTTTAGCGCTAAGTGAGCAATTGTTGTTTAACGCTAAGTGAGCAATTGTTGTTTAACGCTAAGTGAGCAATTGTTGTTTAACGCTAAGTGAGCAATTGTTGTTTAACGCTAAGTGAGCAATTGTTGTTTAACGCTAAGTGAGCAATTGTTGTTTAACGCTAAGTGAGTAATTGTTGTTTAACGCTAAGTGAACAATTGTTGTTTAACGCTAAGTGAACAATTGTTGTTTAACGCTAAGTGAGCAATTGTTGTTTAATGCTAAGTGAGCAATTGTTGTTTAATGCTAAGTGAACAATTGTTCTTTAACGCTTAGTGAGCAATTGTTGTTTAACGCTAAGTGAACAATTGTTGTTTAACGCTAAGTGAGCAATTGTTGTTTAATGCTAAATGAGCAATTGTTGTTTTACGCTAAGTGAGCAATTGTTGTTTAGCGCTAAGTGAGCAATTGTTGTTTAACGCTAAGTGAGCAATTGTTGTTTAACGCTAAGTGAGCAATTGTTGTTTAACGCTAAGTGAACAATTGTTGTTTAGCGCTAAGTGAGCAATTGTTGTTTAACGCTAAGTGAGCAATTGTTGTTTAACGCTAAGTGAGCAATTGTTGTTTAACGCTTAGTGAGCAATTGTTGTTTAACGCTAAGTGAACAATTGTTGTTTAACGCTAAGTGAGCAATTGTTGTTTAACGCTAAGTGAGCAATTGTTGTTTAACGCTAAGTGAGCAATTGTTGTTTAACGCTAAGTGAGCAATTGTTGTTGAACGCTAAGTGAGCAATTGTTGTTTAACGCTAAGTGAGCAATTGTTGTTTAACGCTAAGTGAGCAATTGTTGTTTAACGCTAAGCGATCAATTATTGTTTAACGCTAAGTGAACAATTGTTGTTGAACGCTAAGTCAGCAATTGTTGTTTAATGCTAAGTGAACAATTGTTGTTTAACGCTAAGTGAACAATTGTTGTTTAACGCTAAGTGAGCAATTGTTGTTTAACGCCAAGTGAACAATTGATGTTTAACGCTAAGTGAACAATTGTTGTTTAACGCTAAGTGAGCAATTGTTGTTTAACGCTAAGTGAACAATTGTTGTTTAACGCTAAGTGAACAATTGTTGTTTAACGCTAAGTGAGCAATTGTTGTTTAACGCTAAGTGAACAATTGTTTTTTGTTTAACGCTAAGTGAGCAATTGTTGTTTAACACTAAGTGAGCAATTATTTTAAGCTATATCATGGCAAGAACAAGTAACATTTCGATTGGATGACGATGATGATGATGGTGATAATGTTCACTATGTACTGGACCATCACGCTAAGTTTAATCTTTATAGTGCTAACTCACTTGAACAATAGGCCACGGGTAGACATGTCGCTCCACTTATCCTGATTCCGAACCAACCAGTAATTGTTCCCTTAATGCCACGTGCTTACCGTAGAAGCAGCAAATAGAAATTGCATAGTTTTTAATTTGACCCGACACGGACTCGAATCCACGATTTACCGCACTCCAGATGAGCACGCTAACCATTACACCACTGACTGCATGATTATTCTTTCGCTCGAGAGTCGACACAAAATTCTTAGTTCTGTGTTGCGGTGTCCGCTGCGATTTCCTCCTAAAACGATGTTCGAGGCGAGTACGTTATTACACCACCGATGCGGATTGTTGTAATCAGACACAATACAAATAAAAGTGCTTACTAATGAAAAAACAAAAACAAAAAAACAAAAAACCACCTACACAATGTCACTTATTTTCATTTTTCTAGCTGCTTATGCCAAGTTCGACATGTTTTATTTCTAAATATTTTGCTCAAAAAGATGAGAAGTGTTTGAAGATACCAAAGGGGTAATCAGAATCTGTAAATAGAAGAAGGACAGAAAACACAATGGCCAAAAAGAACTAGAGGCTCAGTTAGAGGCTCAGTTGGCTGAGCCTGTGTCGCTCATCTTTCATTCTGCTTTGAGGAAACTTAATACAGAACCTCCCATGCATGTAGATGCTTCCTACCACAGAACCTTCCATACATGTAGATGCTTCCTACCACAGAACCTTCAATACATGTAGATGCTTCCTACCAAGTTCCGGTTCATATGGCTAAGCAGTTTCAGAAGAGAAGATTTTTTAGAAATCGACCATTGTCACCAATCAGAAACAAGAATTGCATGTGGTGGCCATGTTTGCTAACCGATCGGGACGAAATGAGCAATCTTCATAGAGGACATTCCATAGATGCTTCCTACCAAGTTTCAGTGGTAGTCATGTTTGTTAACCGATCGGGACGAAATGAGCAATCTTAACAGAGGACATTCCATAAATGATTCCTACCAAGCTTCGGTGGTAGCCATGCTTGTTAACCGATCGGGACGAAATGAGCAATCTTCATAGAGGACATTCCATAGATGCTTAATTATACGGTAATTTATATTTACGTTTGCGGAAAATGTCGCACACAATTTATGCTGCCAATGGAAAAGTCAGTCACATTCACCGGCGCATGTGCTAATGAGATTATACCGAATGGATAACTCGCTCGTTTGTTAACAAAGCGAAAGAAGGAGGTTATGTTAGAATGAAATGTGAATACCTACTTGTAATGTATAGAATAAACATATTACACTATATCAGCATTAGTTAATTTCTAAGGGAAATGATGGCAAGAGTTATCTTTCTTTTAACAGTCTAGGCAAGAGTTATCTTTCTTTTAACAGGGGAGAAGATTTTTTAGAAATCAACCAATCAGAAACAAGAATTGTCTGTGGTGGCCATGTTTGTTAACCAATCGGGACAAAATGGGAAATTTTTATAGAGGAACTTCCATAGATGCTTCTTACAGAGTCTCGGTTCATTTGGCCAAGCGGTTTCAGAGGAGAAGATTTAAAAAAATCGGCCAATCAGAAACAAGAATTGCCTGTGGCGGCCATGTCTGTTAATGGATCGGGACAAAATGTGCAATCGTTAGAGAGGACCTTCTTTAGATGCTTCCTACCAAGTGTCAGTTCATTTGACTGAGGGGTTTCAGAGAAGAAGATTAAAATGTGAAAAGTTAACAGACGAAGGACATCAGACGACGGACGACGGACGCCAAGTGATGGCAAAAGCTTACATTTCCTTTGGCAAGGTGAGCTAAAAAGGACAAAAGTACAAACAACGATCTACAAAACTAAAGATCGAGTAACACGAACCCCACTAAAAAAATGCTGATCAGAGGAAAACTTATAATCTTTCCCACAATCAACTTTTTGCTACATTGTATCTGATAATATAAAATATATATGTGTATAATATACCTGTTATGGTAGATAATAAGCAATCGTAACTACTCGGCCATTCTCGCTACCCTGCAAATAACCTCGTATGCATTAGGCGTATAAATCGCACTACTTTTTACATGTCAGTTATATGAAAGTTTAATAAAGTTATATTTTAAACAATTTTCTATATTTCAATTAAAGTTTTAATTAGTTTTACATGATTATATTTTACTTAGTATGTCTTCCATATTGGATTTTCGTGGATTATATTTTTGTGTAGCTTAACTTAACTTAACTTCCGGCAAACAATTTAAGAAGAATTTCTACTATGTACGTACGAGGTTATTTGCAGGGTAGCGAGAATGGCCGAGTAGTTACGATTGAGATAATAAGTGTATTAAAAGTGTCACGTAGGGGATCAGTGTCGGTTTTCTCCGGGTCATCCAGTTTCCTCCACCAATAAAACTGACCGCTACGATATAACTGAAATATTGTTAAAAGTGGCGTTAAACACCATCAAACAGACAAACACACAGTAAATAGTAAGTGTATTAAATGCTACGTAGTGGTAGCAGTGATATATGCCATTGATATAGAAACTATGTTCAGTATGCTGATTATATATTAAATAATGATAAAAAGGTGACTGAATGTTGATTTTTGATATAAATATATAATAATTAAACTTCCGAATGTTGACACTTCTCCTTTATAAATGTTGGTCACACCTAGATCTATACATGCATGGACACGAATTCAACCACAGCACACACAAAATTTAATCTTGTAAACTCTATATTAGGTCAAAAATAGACAAGTGCAACTAAAGATTATCATTTAATGCATAAAAATCTGAAACTTTAAGTAATAAATATTTCCTTTAATAAATATTTCCTTTGCAGAACGACTGAAAAGTTATCTAAATAGTTTATTATACTGTACGTTACGAATGTTAGGTAGTAGAAATTAAAAAAAAAATACAGTTCGAGAATCCAATCGAAAAATTGTAGTATGATTTGTTTAGAAAAAGAACTCTTGCGTGCTAACGCATCGTCATCTTCGATATCTGTCCTGTGTGTAATCACATTGTAACAGAGGTCTAATGCTTGGCAAGGACAAAGTTCTGTGCAGGACAAATTCTGTTCAAAACAAACACAATCTTTACTACAAACGGATCTTCCTTTGCATGTACATACGAGGTCCTGCAAAAAGTCAGATGACATTTGCCCTTCATACAATATTGGTTCAAGACCAAACTTTCCATCTTTCCAACCATGCTCAAGAGGTGACCCAACTACTGGCTTTGGAATATGTGCATTTAACCATATCTTTGTTTGGTACGAAGATCTAAGAACATGCTGTTTAAATGTGTCTTCACTCGGAGGAAGTCTCACCAAAGTAGAATATTTGACAGTTGCCAATTTTACCCGCAATTTGTTCGGATCGATATGGCATCGTTTCGACTTTCCCTTCGGATCATACAGCCTTGATATTAGTTTTCGGCTTAGATCGACTGAATCATCTATGTCAGAGCATTCTATTCGAGACAAATCACTAAACTGATTGGGTGTCTCTTTCAGAGCTTTCAACATAGACTTCTTCCTGATACCAAAGAACGAAGAAGTGGTATCACACCCAGTTAGAGCACTAGCAGCTTGCAAGATCTCACACACAACGGAGCTCAATGACTTGCATAATACGTGTACATGGATATAACGTCTACAATCCTTAGTGCTCGTAATAAGTCCTGTTTGAAACCAAAGCTCACTTGTGTTTTTAATTTTTGGAAAATAATGTACTAAAAGGACAAGAACGTCCGTATCTGGGGATTTCACAACAATGCGACCTTGAACGTTATTTTCTTGATACAGTTTGTCAGAATACAGTGTATGCAAAAGCATGCGGGTATCCGCCTCTTCTTGTGCGCTTGCCAAACAACTGCAATCTAACACCATTCTGATTCAACATTTTAACTCTTTCAGGATTAGAAAATAAACCGGCCAGGTAAAGTGATTGCCCTTCTTGGAGAGAACTGTTCTGATTAATATGTTTGACAATGTAATCGCCGAGAAATCTAATAAGCAACTGCTTATTTTCACTAGTTGTCTGTTCTTGTTCAATTTACGGATTCTGATTACCCCTTTGGTATCTTCAAACTCTTCTTATATATATTTTTTTTGTTCATTATTCTTTTGAAAGCTGCATGTAATATTCCCAGTTTTCTTTTGCTATTCTGTTATTCTACATGTACACATATGAAATATATGGTTTTTTTTAATATAAATATACTATCCTGTTCTGAAGATATCTTTTGCGAAAAACGAAAATGGCTATTACAAACAGTTGCCCATTCCAAAAAATAGACTTGCTTACATGGCAAATGTCAAAGTATGATATTTACAAGACAATCAAAAAAGCTATCGCGAATTTTGATCATACCTTGTGATATCACAGCTCAAGTCTCCTATCAAGGACGATCTGTATTCAATGTAACCTATTTGTAATAAAGTTTGTTGAAAAGCCACTGACTAACGTACTTGATCAAATAATATTGTACACCTCGCCCTGATCCAGATTCGAACTCACAACATCAGTGGTGATAGACTTTTCTATATTTTTGTCTTCTACAAATACATGGTAGCACCTGAATTTTACCCCGGCGCTTAGTGGAGTTCGTGTAGCTCAATTTTTAGTTTTCTGTGTAGTGTTTTGCCGACCATTGTCTGTCTTTTTGCTATGTTTCTCTTGGACATTATGAAAGAATGTTTAATCAGTGATGGTCAACAAAACGGATAATCTTATAGGGGATGAATGTACATCATAATTGGAAGTCATTGTGTGCCGCTTGAAAGTAAGTTTTTACTTTTATCATTAGTTATTGTAAGGATAACATTAAATGTGATAGTGCGTCAAATGCCCCTAAATGTCCGCTAAACAACGGTGTGTCCATCGTTCAAAAACTTGTTGTCAAACTCTCAAACACTTCGACAATGTTATTTCCAGCTATTGCAAAAACGTACATTCACCTCCTCACTGGCCACACACAATAAGACATATTTTCTGCCCTTGATTACCTTTATAGTGTCTTCTAACTGTTCTGTCTGCGGTATTGTATGTTTTGTTTGTATTATCTTTTACGATATTTACATTGTTTTGGGTTCCAAGACTTAGCGGTGGTTTGGCACTTTAGTGTACACATGTCACGTGATTACTTGGATTATAAACATGACAAGCCTATTCATATCCTTTCTTTTTATGTATAAAAATATTATTTTGAATAAATACACTTTCAAATAAATATGGCACAAAATGTATATAAGTTCAATGAATAACGTAATATATTCATGTTCTTCCATGAAACACTTACAGGGGCGGATCCAGGGGGGGGGGGGGGGGGGGGGGGGGGGCACCCGGCGCGCGCCCCCCTAAAATTGGAAAAAATACGATTTTTCACACGAAATACCCCAAAAATTTTCGCACCTCCCTCCGCAATTTGGAAAAAATATGATTTTTTGTCGTAAAATCGTGATTTTTCACACGAAAAGTGCGCCCCCCCCCCTAACTTGAAATCCTGGATCCGCCCCTGACTTAGAATGGAGCTGAAATGTCATCGCTACGACGAATATTGTTGAAAGTGGCGCTAAACACCATAACCACTCTCATATCTGTAGATATGGAGATTGTAACACCCTAAAGTTCCCACATGTAAATACCACAGTACACCCGATAAAATGTATTGAAGAAAAAAATACGTTACCATTGATGGTAAGGGGTGAAAGTGAATATAGACCCTTATTAGTAGTAGGGGCCGTCGTGGCCGTGATCATATGGTAGTTGGATTTACAACTACCTATGCAATCAGTGCCTATCACCACTAATGCTGTGAGATCGAATCCCATCCAGGCGAGGTATACTCGATGCAACATTATGTGATAAAGTTTGTCAGTGACTTGCGACAGGTCGGTGATTTTCTCCGGATATTCCGGTTTCCTCCACCAATAAAACTGACCGCCACGATAATAACTGAAATATTGTTGAAAGTGGCGTTAAACACTATAAAACCATTTTTAGTACATACATCTACCTACCTGCTGCTAAAGCTGATATCAACGCTCCAAAACTCAACAATCTATTTTTATACCGTGAACAGTTTCTAACATACACTGTAGCTATGGTTACCCCAGCAAACAAGAGGCCCAAAATGGCGAAAGCTTGAGTAGCCTTAAACCAACCTAAAATATATGTTTAAAGGAAAATCAAACGTTACCGCAGTAAGTGTTTAATTCGCCTCGAGTGCAGTAGATTGTATGGTTAAGAATAGGACGGGTAAAACCAAAGATTTGAAAAATTGGAATTTGATGCTTCTCAGTTAAGCATCCAGCATAAAGGAACACAGATTGATTGGATCGGAATCAGGGGAATGTGCCAGATAAGGCCGACATGTCTACCTGTGGACTGTTTTTACAGTAAGCTAGCATTATAATTTCAAACTAAGACTATTGTCTTAGTACAAAGAGGACATCATCATCATTTCATCGAAATGTAAAGCTGAAACATTGCTCACTTGGAGTAAAAAATAACTCACCAAAACACACATTTGAATCACAGACGCTCGTGGCACGGTATTATCACCCCCTTTTTTTTAAATTTTCTGTTGACATATTTATTTTCAATAAAATTTCTTTATTATTTCATCTCATTATTTTAATTTAACTTGTTCAACCGATTGTATGTCCTTGTTCAGAACTTGTGTATCGTCAGTGAACATCGATATTTTAGCTATAATCGTTTCCCCGTCGGTAATTTGATGTCACTTATTTAGTTATCTCCCCTTATTGCTCAGTTCTGCTTGTTCAATGTAAATCGTTGGTGCTACTAGGCATCTCTGTTGTACAGATCATGACATTTTGAAATATTTTGATTTAAACCTGTTTTTGAACAGTATGGATTTTGGACCCATCCCCTAAATTTATCACTAAAATTTGAAATGTTTAATACACAATCAACCCAATGCCATTCTACCCCATCACAAGTCTTTTGTTGATCCATGAACACAATGATACCCTCTTCATCCTCATCATCTAAATATTGTATTACATCTTGAATCATTCGGTTTGCTTTATTTATATTTATCCCTTTAACAAACCCTTTTTGTTCAGGGTGTATTAATTTGCATAAATACTATTTCAGTCTTTCTGCCAAGCTTTTCGCAATTATGTTGTAATCACAATTTAATAGTGTAAGTGGCCTCCAATTTCGAACGAACCGCAACGGTGGTGTAATGGTTAGCGTGCTCGTCTCGGGTGCGGTAAATCGTGGGTTCGAGTCCCGATCGGGTCAAACCAAAGACTATTAAATCGGTATTTGTTGAAATTCCACTAAGCACCCATCATTAAGGAGAAACAGCAAAAACTGGTTGGTTAGAAATCAGGATAATGTGTCCGAGTGGGGCGACATGTCTATCCACAGACTGTTGTTTTAGTGAGCTAGCACTATAAAAAATTAAACTAAGCGAGTTGGTCTAGGACAAAGCGGACCTCATCATCATGTCATTGAAAATTAACTTGTTCTCGCCATGATATATAGCTGTAAAATTGCTAATGTTGTCGTTAAACAACAATCACTCACTCACTTCAATTTCGATTATTTTCGAGTTATCTCCCTTATGTAATAGTGTAAGTACTCCCCACTATTGAGATTTCGATAGTTGAAATTTATCAAACTATTTGAATCTTTTTTAATTTGAATACCGTGTTTTATTTCAGATAATCAAATCTTAATATTAAAGTAATTGTAGTGAAATAAAATGAACACTACTGAAAGCGCTATTTTTCCATTACGTCAATGTTATATTTGGAAAGTTGAAAATCCCCTTTTAGAATTCTCGGGTTTTTACATAGAAGTGATCGATTAAATAGAGGATCCCGAGTAAATTTTAGAGTATATAAGGCGGTCAAAATGCCGCGGATGGGGGCATTCATTTTGTGTCATTTGGGAAGTGAATACCGCAAGATTAGAAAGATTAAATAGGTATATTGAGCTGAACTGAGCTAAAACAAGACACCAGGGTTTAAAGAATAGCAGAAGTGACTGATTTAAGTCTTGCCTGTTATTCTGATAAAACGTTTGATCGTTGAATAGCTCAAAGCGAGCCAACATTCTATTTATAGTTGTAGTTTACTGAGCAAAATTGAGATATAAAGTTTTCTACTATTTTAAAATAATACAATTAATTTGGATAGTTTCTTTTCATTTTACACAATAAATCTCGAACCATAAGAAGTAACTTAGGTACGAACCCTTTCTTACAGTTTATGTTCCTATTTATTTTAATTTACTTTAACATATCATTTTCAATAGATACCCGGCCCGTTACATAATCATTAAAAAAATAAATGAAAGCATAAGATATAAATTACCATTGACAATCGTCCATTAAATACAAAGTTCAGACTACCTATAATATACATATCAGGGGCGGATTTAGAGGGGGCGTGCGGGGCGTGCGCCCCCCCCCCCCCCCCCCCTCCCCCTCCTAAAATTCGCAAAGCATATGTTATGCAACGATAATTAAGCAGTTCAACAAACAACTTTTTCATGAATGGTTAACTCGTGACCTGTAGTAAAATATTCCTACACATTGTAAATACACGTTGGGTGTGTTCGTTGATTCATATATGGATTCGCCGACAATTTCCGCTTTTGTTTGTCTATAAACAAGAACGGTCGAATCATATGTTTTCAATGAATGAATCAAACGACGAAAAGAAAAGCTCCATCCGAACGGGCAGTATTAACTAGAACCACCCGAAAGTACAGACCAATTAGTGAAATGAGGAATGCGTTAAAACTAAACCAATAGTTCTTTGAAGGGTTAAAATATCGTGATCGATCAGTCATGAGTTGAACAATTCGCATCACGGTTGTTCAAAAAAAGTTTTACTTTAGGTTCTTATAATCTGATAAAAATATACTGTTAATAACAATTATCCGACAAAATTAAGACTCAATTAAAATCAAGTTTTTTTGGTCTGATAAAAATGGTGTGGTTGGTTCAAAATTGTCGTTCAAATAAATGTCTGTAATTCCTAAAATCCCCAGAGCTTCAGGGGGGCGTTGTCCCCCTGGACCAGCTGGGGACCTTAAGCGGCCCCCAGACCCCTCGCATACTCACGCCCCCCCTAACCACAAGTCCTGGATCCGCCCCTGAATATTACCTGGTAGATTTGTAGGTGAGCTACAATCGCTGGCCTCTTGTGTATGGACGCATGTTTTCCACAGGCCTATATGTTCATATATGTGAACATTTAATATAATAAAATCTGCATTGATCCAGTATGGTGAAACAAGGGAGATAAGTTGAAATACACATCCAATAGGAAGAGTTATCATGGGAATTCTAAACCCGAAATGATTCTCCCTAAATCTGTCCATATTTCTGGTAAAAAAAACTTGTGTTAATTGATCTTGAAGCGAATGTGAGGTTAATTCGAATGAAGAGCAAGACACGATGATATCTTATTAAATCTTTAAATATATAACCTATCTCGTTTATCGACAGAACAGCAATATATTATCATTATACACACCCAGCGTCACATGTTGGAGAAAACCTAAATTTGATTAAATGAAGGTCACGTGTGCAATATACAGAATCATGACCAAACACGAACGTGCCAAGCAAGCGTTTCTTAATTACGTTATCTGAACGTGAAATTGTTATCATTATTTATACCTTTAAAAAATGTTTGTCAAGCTTTACTTCACACAGTGAGTGAACAATTGTTGTTTAGCGCCAACTCAGTAATTTTTCAGCTATATCATGGCGAGAGCAAGTTAATTTTCAATGAAATAATGATGATGAGGCCCACTTTGTCTTAGACCAACACGCTTAGTTGGATTTTAATAGTGCTAGCTAACTGAAACAACAGTCCGGAGATAGACATGTCGGCCCAATCAGACACATTGTCCTGATTCTGAGCCAACCAGTCTTTCTTCTTTCTTCTTAACGCTGCGTTCTTAGCGGAGAAGCAATAAATACCAATTGTATAGTCTTTGATTTCACCTGACCGGGGCTAAAACCTCCAATCTACCACACTCGAGGTAATCTTTCTAACCATTACACCACCGATGCAGTTTTGCTGCACACATATTTGGAATAACCAGTAAACATGTATATCTTCTAAGAATTGATAAGCAATTCCGTTGGAAGAATTCCTTTTTTCAAATGGAAATATACAAAACGTTAATAAATTGAGAACTTACAGAAACATATTTATCTATAGACTTGGATATATATTGTTAATGTTATATCAAGCACATCTCGCCTGAGCGGGATTTGAACTCACAACGTTAGTGGTGATAGGCACTGATTGCATAGGACAAACAAGACCTAACAAGCTTTATGCAAATCAGAATAAGCAATACTAAGCTTGTTATAAAGCAGGGTCGTCATCAAAATTTAATTTGCTCATAGAAAAAGGTATATGTCCTCTATGTTAAATACATGTGGAGGATGAGTTCCACTTCGTCATGGTCTGTCATGAGGTATCAGACATTAGAGATGGGAAGTGGTTTCATCGGTCGCTTATAAATATGTCAAAATTAGAAACTAATTTAAAGGTTAATTAAAACTATTTACATATTTCATGATTTAGTATCTGATAGAAGAGACATTAAATGATAATCAATGGTTAAACTTGAACCAGATCTATGTGTATGTAACGTCACAGTTTGTCAGTGACATGTGACAGGTCGGTGGTTTTCTCCGGTACTCTGGTTTCCTTCACCAATAAAACTGACCGTTACGATATAACTTATATATAGTTGAAAGTGGCGTTAAACACCATAACCCTACCCCACACAACGTCACAGATCTCTCGTCATGTTTAAGTATAATGAAATACAGTGTATGTCATCATCTTCTGATAAGAGTTTATATTTGTATCTTTATTTCAGCCGATTGAGTAATATTGTACATGTATATTGATATAGATACAAGGTTGTACGACAAAGGTTGCTGATTAAAATGTATTTAAGACATTATCATTTTTCATAAAAACACATTGTATACGTTAAACATGGCAAATAACAATTTTTCTATAAGTCTCAATTATTTTGTCGCGAAAATTTTTGTTTGTTTATTTTGTCATGAAATGTTTATTCATTTCGATTTGTTTTGAAACAAAAAATGGAGACATCAAAACCAACCCCTCTCCATATATGCTAAAATGGTATCTCAATCAATTGTTTGGTTGGATTGCTCGCTAGGTATAGTCATTGCTCGCTAGGTATAGTCACCCGTTGTGAAGATTAAACAGACATTGTTCAAAAATAGTAAATACCAATCATCCAATCAAAACAAAGCATTTTCATTTGTTAAACTATGTAGTCTTGGTCTTGTTAAACTATGTAGTCTTGGTCTTGTTAAACTATGGAGTCTTGGTCTTGTTAAACTATGTAGTCTTGGTCTTGTTAAACTATGTAGTCTTGGTCTTGTTAAACTATGTAGTCTTGGTCTTGTTAAACTATGTAGTCTTGGTCTTGTTAAACTATGTAGTCTTGGTCTTGTTAAACTATGTAGTCTTGGTCTTGTTAAACTATGTAGTCTTGGTCTTGTTAAACTATGTAGTCTTGGTCTTGTTAAACTATGTAGTCTTGGTCTTGTTAAACTATGTAGTCTTGGTCTTGTTAAACTATGTAGTCTTGGTCTTGTTAAACTATGTAGTCTTGGTCTTGTTAAACTATGTAGTCTTGGTCTTGTTAAACTATGCAGTCTTGGTCTTGTTAAACTATGTAGTCTTGGTCTTGTTAAACTATGTAGTCTTGGTCTTGTTAAACTATGTAGTCTTGGTCTTGTTAAACTATGTAGTCTTGGTCTTGTTAAACTATGTAGTCTTGGTCTTGTTAAACTATGTAGTCTTGGTCTTGTTAAACTATGTAGTCTTGGTCTTGTTAAACTATGTAGTCTTGGTCTTGTTAAACTATGTAGTCTTGGTCTTGTTAAACTATGTAGTCTTGGTCTTGTTAAACTATGTAGTCTTGGTCTTGTTAAACTATGTAGTCTTGGTCTTGTTAAACTATGTAGTCTTGGTCTTGTTAAACTATGTAGTCTTGGTCTTGTTAAACTATGTAGTCTTGGTCTTGTTAAACTATGTAGTCTTGGTCTTGTTAAACTATGTAGTCTTGGTCTTGTTAAACTATGTAGTCTTGGTCTTGTTAAACTATGTAGTCTTGGTCTTGTTAAACTATGTAGTCTTGGTCTTGTTAAACTATGTAGTCTTGGTCTTGTTAAACTATGTAGTCTTGGTCTTGTTAAACTATGTAGTCTTGGTCTTGTTAAACTATGTAGTCTTGGTCTTGTTAAACTATGTAGTCTTGGTCTTGTTAAACTATGTAGTCTTGGTCTTGTTAAACTATGTAGTCTTGGTCTTGTTAAACTATGTAGTCTTGGTCTTGTTAAACTATGGGGTCTTGTCAACTCTTATCTAAATACAGACTTAGTCATCAACATTATGTCGTCCACATCTTGGTAGGTCTATCATTAGTCATCAACATTATGTCGTCCACATCTTGGTAGGTCTATCATTAGTCATCAACATTATGTCGTCCACATCTTGGTAGGTCTATCATTAGTCATCAACATTATGTCGTCCACATCTTGGTAGGTCTATCAAGGGGGTATGGTGTTCAACGCCACGTTCAACAATATTTCTGTTTGATCGTCGCTGTCAGTTGTATTGTTGAAGGAAACCGAAGTACCTGGATGGATAAATCGACCCTTAGCACTTGTTTAAATATAGCCATACATGTATCTATCTAATTCTTCCTGGGAATAATATAATACTCCCAGATTTGTCCTTACAATGTGCCATCGACTATATAATGCTTCTGTAAATAAGTGTTATTTTGTTTTGTTCCTACAATGTGCCTGGACCTTCAATGCTAATTCTATGGTTAAATGCTTACAATACATAAATACTATTATGTGGCTGTAAACTAAAGAATCACAAATGACAATAGCTATTCCTTAACTTTAATACATGACTATAGTTATCGATATAAAACAAATATAAAATATACTCCGTCATTTTTGTCGATTTAATGATGTTTGTCGTCTATCACGGTAAGAAAGATAACTCTAATAATATAGCGGTTATGAGTGGTTGTGAATATTTTAAAGAAGAGACAAAATGTTATGAACCATTAATTAAATAAAAGTTTGAAGATACCAAAAGGGTAATCGAAGATGAGCAGAAAAAGGGACAAAAAGAGAAACAACATAATCTGCAAAGCATAAAATTAAAGATCGAGTAACACGAACCTCACTAAAAACCGAGGGTGGACTCACTGTCGTGTACCCGATAAGGAATGGTCATTTCAATATGGCGGATTGTACATCATCAAAAAGGTAGGTGTGCAGATTTTGACTATTATCGTTCTTTATAGGTTATCTTAGTGTCTATGAGTTACACGTTTAGATAGGGCAGTCTTTTTTCTACTTCACCATTAAGTCAGTAAAGCTTGATCCTTTTGTTTTTATCGTAAACTGCCTTCGGTAGTTGATCAATGCAGCGACAAAGATATCGAGGCGTAGAATCCAATTTATTTCACCAATTCCTACCGCCTAGTGACTTTTTATATTAATATGTTGATGCCAAAATTATTCAAACATGTGAATTGTCCAACAAATGTCATTTCAGCCTCTGGCAAGCATTGTATCCCTCTTAAAACGTCTATGAAAAGTTTGTTTATGTCACGAAACTGTCACAAAAACATGACAAAAATGTATGGGAATGGTCTCATGCTTTGGGTGTAGGAATGAACTTTCAAGCCAAGGAATTGTCTTTTTTGTTTAGGAATGGTCTCCATCATATAAGATATGCTTATTAATAATATTATTGAAGTTCCTTTCCGTTTGTGGTCTTTAATGTAAATCTTCTTATTTCATATGATCAATCTTGCCTTAAAATACCCGACATGCCTTATTTGCTATTAAATTGTTATAATCTTTTCCATTTCATTATGCAATGTTTCTTTTATCTATAGGTACAAGTGTTACTACTGCCAATTTGATACTTCCAATCACCAAGCCATAGTGGACCACTGCTGCCAGAATTATCGGGATGAAACATTAAAATTTAGATCTTTTGAATTTAACACTAATGTGGGTAAATTTGGTTAAGAACTCTTTCAGCAATTGTACACATATTGTAATGGTTTATACTTTGTGATATTGACAGGGAGTCATTTTTTACATAAACATATTTTTGTTAAAAGAAATATTCATTGTTATTAAAATAAATTTTATGAAATCAACTCTTTATATCTTTATTATCAATTTGCAAACAATTACAATTATAGTCATTTGATCCAGAGAAAAATGTGAGTAGTCCTGAAGATATAATCCTCTCCGAACATGTGGAAGAATCTCTGCCTCGTGAACTCTGTGATATTCCCTGACAGTTTGTGGTTACAGTAATTACATGTGATACGTTTTTGTTCACCATGGTTGGTCTGATGAGCCAATAGCTCCCCCTTTTCACAAAATGCTGCTGTGCAAGAATCAGTGGTACATTTAAATTTTATCTCTTGTTTTAAATGTTGTCTCAGGCGATGTCGTCTGAGACCACTTCTACTTTTCAGACATTTTCCACAGTCCTCGCATATAAAATCATTCTCTGAGGCGTGGAAAGATGTATCCATCACAGTAAACCTGAAAAAATCAGAAATACACGATATATCTATTGAAGATTTAAGTAACCTCGTATATTTTTGTTTTCATGAAGTAAATACATGTACTGATTTTAAACACAGTAAAATTAAAATAATATATGTGAACTGAAGCACCTATGTACTAAAAAACTAATACATAAACCTAACAGTGGTCTAGACTTAGTGGTAGGAAAACCGAAGATTCAAAAAGTAAAAGAAAAGAAGAAAAAAATAATAATAAAAGTTGAGAACGTCGGTCCAAATAAAATCGTGGTGTGTACTGAAATGATGATGTATTATACATAACTGCCGGGGTCCGGGTGGCTCAATGAGTTAGGTCGTTGGATATAACAACTCATACAAGCCTATCACCAATACGCGCCCGGCTTTGTAAATTACAAAAAAGGTGCACTCGACTCGCAGCTGCAAGTGATAAAAGTTTACTAGTTGCTTGCCCATGGTCGATGGTTCTCTCCGGGTACTCCGACTTCCTCCACCACTAAAACTGGTCACCATGATATAGCTGAACTATTGTTGAAAGTGGCGTTAAGCACCAAAAATAAAAAATAAATCAATACATAACTGCCTGTAGTTGAGGAGTTTCGCTAGATTACCATACGAAGAAAATATCACTTGAGACGCACTAGGGTAGGAATTCCACGACAGAAATACACTAGTGTATTTCTTCCTTACGGAATAAACACACTAGTGCATACTGCAAGGTAGAAATACACTAGGGTATTTACGTTCCCGGACATTCTACACATCGGAAAGAAAGTACGCTTACAGTATATCAGAGAAGCGAGTGGTATGTCGTCATATTGACAAACCAATTGAAATACATAACAGTGAATGTAGTAAGACAAGAAAATTAAGATTTTATGCGAGTGTGAACACTGGATGAACGACAAAGCCATTGCTCCCGCTTTACATCCGATATGTTCAATCAGACCATTCCTAAACAAAAAAGACCATTCCTTGGCTTGAAAGTCCATTCCTTCACCCAAAACATGAGACCATTCCCATACATTTTTGTCATGCTCATGTCGTGACCGTTCCGTGACATAAACAAACTTTTCATAGACGTTTTAAGAGGGATACAAGGCTTGTCAAAGGCTGAAATGACATTTGTTGGACAATTCACATGATTGAATAATTTTGGCATCAACATATTAATATAAAAAGTCACTAGGCGGTAGGAATTGGTGAAATAAATTGGATTCTACGCCTCGATATCTTTGTCGCTGCATTGATCAACTACCGAAGGCAGTTTACGATAAAAACAAAAGGATCAAGCTTTACTGACTTAATGGTGAAGTAGAAAAAAGACTGCCCTATCTAAACGTGTAACTCATAGACACTAAGATAACCTATAAAGAACGATAATAGTCAATATCTTCACACCTACCTTTTTGATGATGTACAATCCACCATCTTGAAAGGACCATTCCTTATCGGGTACACGACAGTGGGACTCCGGTGCTCCGAAAGGTTCCAATTACAGAAATATGAGATGCACATTGTTTCGCAATCTCAGCTGACTACCGAACGATAGTGTCTTATAGACTTCAAACGTTTGAACTGTGGTAATCCAATAGAACGTAATTATTTTTAGGTACGTGTTAGAATATATAAAAAATGTCTGAAACGTTTTTTGTTGTCTAAGTGGTTCACCAAGAGAAAACCACACACATACACACACTACCACCAATCTCTCTCTCATGTGTTCTTCCTTCTCTGTTCTGGTTCAATTTACACATCTTAATGTATGACATTTTCATATACATCATACATACATGCTCTATCAAATATTGTTGTAACTTATTGTACATAGGAGAAGACTTCATAAAGTTTGTTTTATCTTGTGTCATTTGAGTAAATAAACTATGCTCAATCTAAGGAGTAGAGTGCTATCAGTCGTAACTTTACACTGTTAAATTAATATTATTTAATTTTCTTATTTTCTACAGCAATAAACTTACACAATTTAGAATAGTTTCAGGGGTCTTTTTCGCTAGACAATGTTGACAGTTTGGCCTATTGCAAAGTTATTTTGAAATGTGATTTGTTCTTTCAGTTATTGGAGACTGTAATACATATCAATAATTAAATATACATTGTGTATAAGTTATACATTTAAAACTGTGAAATCCTGCTGTCATTGTTGTCTTACTTTTCTATATTTATAGACCTATATGCAATTTTTTTTAAACAACCAGCTGCAGTTCCATTATTTTGTAATGTGTCTTCTGAAAAAAAAAAGGTTTCACAACAAAGTCTGATTAGACATATATATTTGTGTAATATCATGATCATGGTATTTATTTTACTTATATTGTGCTGCATTGTACACAATATCCAGGATGAAATCATAATAATCACTTTCAAAAAAATGCCCTTTGTCATACATGTATGTCATTCATTTACGTATGTCTTTAATTAATACCTAACACGTTTTGTTTTGTTTTTTTTATCTAGGCCGAAGTATCCTTCATTGTCGGCTGGCTATCAGGAATATTTTTACCGGTATCTAGCAACATTCTCGATTATACAAGGATCTTGTATTGCATTCTCACAATATTTAGTTTCATGAGTGAGTGGCAGATTTGGTGCTTAAGAGTCAGCTGTATCCTGGCGAGAACAAGTAACATTTCGATGAGAAAACCCCCAAGTCGCTAACAAGCTTCATTACATAAAGCGTTATCGAGTACACCTTTCCATGAGTGGGATTCGAACTCACGACTGTAGCGATGATAGGCACTGTAAATCCAACTACCATGCGATCACGAACACGACGGAACCTGTATTTATCAGATAATTTGAGATTTGTTTTAATTAATAATTGAGGGAACACCGATATTGTAAAGTTTTTGGTGCCATATCAAGTCAGAATCATTAGATGACTCACCTCTACAGATTCAAAAATATCAAGTTTCCTAAATGGAGATGTGCTGTCGCCGCCCTTTCAAGCTTATTGTATCCCCAGACTAATCCTTCCACGATATCATAAACTTAGGTTGCTTACCTGTATAAAACTTAAAAACTTTACCTCTAGTTGTTTGTAGGAGGGCTCAAGTCGTATTTACATTATTTGTGGTTGTTTACGTATGGTGGTGTCCAGCACATAGTTGTTTACGTATGGTGGTGTCCAGCACATAGTTGTTTACGTATGGTGGTGTCCAGCGCATAGTTGTTTACGTATGGTGGTGTCCAGCACATAGTTGTTTACGTATGGTGGTGTCCAGCACATAGTTGTTTACGTATGGTGGTGTCCAGCACATAGTTGTTTACGTATGGTGGTGTCCAGCACATAGTTGTTTACGTATGGTGGTGTCCAGCACATAGTTGTTTACGTATGGTGGTGTCCAGCACATAGTTGTTTACGTATGGTGGTGTCCAGCACATAGTTGTTTACGTATGGTGGTGTCCAGCACATAGTTGTTTACGTATGGTGGTGTCCAGCACATAGTTGTTTACGTATGGTGGTGTCCAACACATAGTTGTTTACGTATGGTGGTGTCCAGCACATAGTTGTTTACGTATGGTGGTGTCCAGCACATAGTTGTTTACGTATGGTGGTGTCCAGCACATAGTGCGTTGTGTTTTTGTTGTGTTTTTCGTTGTCTTGTCTACCCTACGTTGCCGGTTTCTCTGGATTGTCCAGTTTTGAATGCCCATTCTGTATTTGCTAACATTTATTTAAACAAAAACTGTGTTGTGTTTTGTAGATCGTTGTTTGTTCTTTTGTCCTTTTTCTGTTGGCCATTGTATTATCTGTCCTTCTTCGACATACGGCTGCTGAATACTCTTTTGATATCTTGGAATTTTTCATAATTCTTCAGAAAATTAAATAAATAAGCTGTTATGATATCATTAGTAAACGTTAGAGAAGACCGAAGGTGTAATCAAAACTGGACAATCCAGAGAAACTGGAAACATAGGGCATACAAGACGAAGAAAAGCACAAACACAACACAATATCTATTGGACAGCACTATACGCAAGCAAACACAAATAACGTAAATAAGACATGATCCCTCCTACAAACAACTAGAGGTAAAGACGAACCGAACATCGCTTCTATGCGGAAACCTCAACGGACACCACAACACGGAACTCAGAACGTAAAGACACACAATAGGACAACATTAAAACCTAAAAATATGAGCAACTCGAACCCCACCAAAAATTCGGGGGTGAACCCAGGTGCTCGCGCAGATTTGCAATAATCATTTTGCTGAGGTGCAATTGTCTTTTAAGACTACATGGTATGTAGATTTACTTACGTGTCTAATTACAATTATTTACATAACCTATGTAACCTTTTGCACATTCCGGAATTGACTCTAAAATTATACGTTTTTATACATTTCTATGCGAGTTATTCACCTTACAGGATTTACCAAAATGGTATCCGGTCTAACAACAGCAAAGGAAAAAACAGGAAATTTGAATAATGAGGATAATTTTACACCAAAAAGAAAATTCACAAGTCGTTGCAATATTAAAATTTTGAAAAGTTTATGGTAAAATATATATTTTATTTTAATTGAACTATGCATAAAAAGGGATCCTTTTGCCCACCTAAAAGAGAAATAACTCCTGTAACACGATGATTTTAGAATCACTGTCGGAAATGTCCAAATGGTCTATTTGTATTTTACATTTATGCTTAAAAATAAAATAAAATAATAATAAGAAGTCTTTTAAAATGTTTTGTATATTTTTGTCGGGCATTCATTATTTAAATATTTCCCATTTTTATTATTTAAATACCTCCTAAATATTACAGCACAGTGCCATTTCAAGAGACAAACTTCTTGGACAATAATTGCTTACTCTATATTAGTGCACAGGGGTTAGGTGCATCCGAAAAAAAAAAAAAATAAAAAAAATACTATATAATACTACAAGGGGGCGAACTCACTTGCTTCCATTTATTTAAGTCGTCGTGTTAAATTGATCGTAACTTCGGAACGCCTTAATATTTTCCAAAAATGTTTCCACCAGTCGAAAGTCAAGTAATTTTCCTTTCCAAAGAGACCCCAATTGTTAGTGTAGGCCTCCGAACTGCTGAGGTATCATACACGAACCAAAACAAAACGGCGTGAAAATCCGAAGTCGTACAAACGCTGGGATGACCACTTCCCATCTGTGTACAGACTTTCCCATGCGTAAACGAGTCATTTTGACTAGCTAAATACTTTCATCCATTCAAATTATGATAAAATTTCTTACCTTACGCCAATTTATATGTCCTTTAAGTCTGCTTTTGAAAGAAATCCCATTTGCATCCTTGACAAACGCCATAGACGTGAAAATTGAGAGAGTTCTAACGGGCTTTTTGCTTCAGCCAATCAAAAAGCCTGTTAGAACTCTCTCAATTTTCACGTCTATGGCGTTTGTCAAGGATGCAAATGGGATTTCTTTCAAAAACAGACTTAAAGGACATATAAATTGGCGTAAGGTAAGAAATTTTATCATAATTTGAATGGATGAAAGTATTTAGCTAGTCAAAATGACTCGTTTACGCATGGGAAAGTCTGTACACAGATGGGAAGTGGTCATCCCAGCGTTTGTACGACTTCGGATTTTCACGCCGTTTTGTTTTGGTTCGTGTATGATACCTCAGCAGTTCGGAGGCCTACACTAACAATTGGGGTCTCTTTGGAAAGGAAAATTACTTGACTTTCGACTGGTGGAAACATTTTTGGAAAATATTAAGGCGTTCCGAAGTTACGATCAATTTAACACGACGACTTAAAAAAATGGAAGCAAGTGAGTTCGCCCCCTTGTAGTATTATATAGTATTTTTTTTAATTTTTTTTCGGACGCACCTAGCCCCTGTGTATTAGTGCATAAAACAATAAATATATTCCAACAAATAGAGACATCCTTTCAATTTCACTTCATAGTCTTTCAACTGCGTTGTCTGTGGTGGACAGGTCGAAGGAGTAAGTCTCCGTTATTTGTATATGTAACCTATTTTACACACATTCCTCGTGAAAAATGATATTGTTCGTATTTAGCTTGTTTATTGAGGAGAATAGCCTGATAGTTTTATGTGCCGGGTTAATGATTTGTTGCACTATTTAAACAAGTTACCACGGTTAATGCTAATATTTTGTGAAATAATCATAACTCTAACTTTCTCGATTTCCACTCAGATTTTGACACCCCGTTTAATATTGTGAATATTGCACACAAGATTAAATTTAATATCATAGAAAGGGAATATTTTAGTTACAATTGTGTCGTAATAATGTTTCGTTTCTATGACAATGAATTATATTTTATTTACCATATACACAGCTGGACACTGTCCATGTATTTATTTATCTATGATTTAGCCAATTACCAATCCAAATGTTGTTTAAAAACACAACGCATTAAAACGTTAGTAACTATTATTTCATTCAAGCAACAAATCCTGTAAAACAAAGAACTGGCACAGAGCTAAATTAATGGAAAGACGCCATCAGATAAACACTCTTTGAAACGGAAGGACATAAATTAATCAACGCAGTTTCCGTTGTTCTCTTACCGAGTCACTATCACTATCGGTGGCTAATCCTTCCGGTTAGATATTCAAGCTGATCTAAAATGAAAAGCTTTGAATGGAGTAACGTTAATTGAATCTTCATACATCAATTACGTAAGGATAAAAGGCGTACGGCAATCCCGGGTTTAAGTGGTAAATTTCGTATTCAGAAATTAATAGAGAATTTTCCATAATTCTTTAAGATTGATTTGACTACCTTGAGCTTCGATTTTTGGTTGTCATTTTTGTTTATGTTGATACAATTCACTCTAGTAAATCCAAAAAGCGTGAGTTTAATTCTAATTACATGTGTTAAGAATTCATTAATTAAAAAAGACTTATTCTTATAAATATCAATTTTATCGTAAAAAATAAGATTTTATTCAGGAATTTGACTCTATTGTTGACCTCTATCGATAAAAACGATTGATACCGGTAACGCTTCTATATCATAAGATAAATATAATACAGAATATTAAAACCCATCTCACTCCCTCTGATGTAACTTATGCTACGAACAAGAACAAATGCATGCTAATTTGGTCAAATGACGAACGAGTACAAAGACACGTACCTTTTGATTAATGTAGGTTTGGCTGATATAGCATTGATTTTTATTGACGGAATAATCAGGGGTGATGGACATCGATATTTCGGAAGTCACTTAAGACATTTTTCACAAAAACCTTTGTGGTAATACAATATATAAATAAGCACAGACTGACAGCATCGGTTGTGTAATGGTTAGCGTGAATGCCTCAGGCGTGGTAGATCGTGGGTTCGAGACCCGGTCGCGTCAAACCAAAGACTATAATATTGGTATTTAATAGGTTCTTACATACGTTCTTGGGAAAGACCGGGTGATCTTCCACGAGTGATAGAAATGTTATGTCTTTTCGCGAGTGGAGCGCAGCGAAACGAGCGAGAAGACACAACAATTTCTATCACGAGTGGAAGATCCCCCGGGCTTTCCCAACAACGCATGTATGTACCTATTTCTTCCGTAAACCAACAACTTTCACTATCGCGAACTCCTAGAGACGCCCGCCATTGATCAGTAACTAATTTGCATACATTATCAGATCAATATCATTGAGCGTTATGAAATACACATCACATGAAATAAACTTATTTCTATTTCTATTTCTAAAATTGACTTTTGTGACACCGATTAATAAACTAAGTAGCTTTCTACTGATATTTGAGCTTTTCTCACTAATATTTTATTGAAAGTACAGTATTTTACTTCATGAGACACCCCATACATGAAATATGACGTGACACATATTTTGACGTCATTGAAGAATGACGTCAAAGGTACGGAAAAGGACATCTAGAAATACGAAAAAATGAAAATAAAAGAAAATACGGTTGGAATCTGTATCTGAAAAAAACCCCAATGGTTAAATCCGTAATATATCTGTTATTCAGCTATCATACAGGGTATATAATGTGACATTCCAGGCTTAGGGTATATATTTAAACGATTTTTTGTCTTGCTAGAGGCGTTCTGATTGGATGTCACAACGAGTAAAGACGAGTGCACGTGGACTCGTCTTACCTCGGTCGTCTTCACCCGAAAACGGCCATTTACGGAAGAATGTTGCTTCTCCGCTAAGAACGCAGCAATAAGAAATAAGAGCAAATTTTGCTGGGTCGGAATGAGAAAAATGTGTTGGAGTGGAGCAATATGTCTAACCTCGGAGAGTTAGCAAGTGGGTAGCAATAAGTGCGTTGATCCAGTATTAAACGGATATTATTACTTCTCGCCATGATATAGCTAAATAATTGCCCATATGGTGTTAAACAATTACCATTCGCTCACTAACTGAAACATAGATCGCTTCGAATCGATCTATCATACGTTCGCGGGCACAACGTCCCTTATCGATTATTTTAAAATTGTTATCTGTTGGTATTCAATATGTTAAAAGTATCAATAGTTTAGTTATGTAGTTGTTCAATTTACTCCATGCAGGGCCTATGAGAGGGGGTTCAGCCGGTACATCGCTCAGGGGCCCGGAGAGCCAAGAAGGGGTCTGTTGTTCCGCCTTGCAAAATTTCTTTTGGAGGCCCTGCCTCCATGACGCATACCAGTAAAATTACAACACTAAAGCGTCTAAAAGACCATGATATTTACGGAATGTACCACCGCCTCTATCCAACCCACAGTCAGCATATAATAATGAAAACTGCATTTAATAATATCTTTATTGTCAACTCATTATCAATAACGTTCATTTCGTTGTGGATGTTTATTATTGAAAAATGGGTGTAAGTATTAGGTCATGTGACATATTGTTACATGAAAGTCAGTGCTGATCAAGGCAAGCTATCGAGGCTCGCTATGACCAAGAGGCAGAGGTTTCTTCACCTACAACTTGTAATACATTGTACATGTATTTATGTTCTTTAATATGCTTAAATAATAAATAGTGATATGTGTACAATAAAATATATGTATTGAATAAAAGTTATAGCGAGTACCATTCCTATGAAATTTTATGTTTTTATTATATTGCCCCTTAAAATAGAATGACTTTATATTCGAACGAACGAAGTGAGGGAGAATATAAATCATATTATATCATTTAAGCGAAGTTTAAATAAAATCTGCAACAAAGAGTTGGTTGCCATTGGTGGTACTGGTGTGATAGGAAATGCGTCACAATTTTTAGTTTGATCGTCGATGACTATTCGTTATCTGTGATCTTAAGGTCTTTCCACTGCCATATGAAGACCTTTTTTGTATTTCCTATAATCAGTATTACTTTCCGCCACTTTTTAAAGACCTCTCCAGCTCATGAGTTCACGATATATCGTAGAGACTTTACACATGATCAATTATCAGTACCTCATAATGTATTCAAAATTTAGGTCAGCATACCGAACAGTTTTTCTTTAAGGAGTTATCTCCCTTACCACCGAAAATCATTTTATCGAAATACAACAAAAATGAAGGGAATAAAATGTTTGACCGAAAAAATATTTTTATAATTTCGTCATCAGGAACTAACAAATATATTTTCCTGGAAACGTAATTATAACTGTATTGAAATAATTAAAGAAAAACATGCCTTCTATGTCAATCTTTCCGGAGCTCTTGGTCACACTACAGGTGTATGTAGTGTTAGTATTGTCATAGCTTTTGTTCTCTTTCTTAGCTTCCTTTAATTACCCATTTCGTCTTTTTTTTCCAAAAATACCTTTATTAATTTTATAAATATAAGAATGTCTTTGACAATGATAAGTGTATAGCTTCGGAGGAACATGACTTCACTACGGATTTTAGTTGGATTCGTATTGTTGATGTCATCAAATTACACCTTTTCATGTTTTAGTTTGTTGTGCTGTCGACCTCGACTTCCGCGTAAAAATTATGTTCGGTGTCACCAGAACGCTTGAGTTCACCCCGATTTTTTTGTAGAGTTCGTGTTAATTGCTCAATCTTTTGTTTTTTGAGTAATTATTCGTAAACAACTGTGTGTCTTTTTGTTTTATTTCTTTTGACAATTGTATTGTCTATCCTTCTTCTGTTTACGCTTCTGATTACCTCTTTGGTGTTCTCAGTGAAGAGCGGCTAGATATGTAGCAAACAATCACAGAAATAGATCTAGTGTAAGTAACATCATACAAAGACTAAAATGGAAACCACTTGCAGACAGAAGAAAGGACACTAGACTTGTGATGCTATATAAAATCGATAGAGAACTTGTAGCCATCAACAAGGAAAACAGGCTAATTCCAACAGGCCGAAAAACCAGAAAATCACACAACAGGTCATTCCAGATACCATCCTCCCGTATTGACACCAGGAAAATGTCATTCTTTCCAAGAACGGTACGAGACTGGAACCTACTAGCTCCAGACATTGTTGAATTGGACACACCCGAGGCCTTTAAGGCAAGGATCGTGTCCCTATAGTCCAGACAGTGACAACTGTATATAGTTTTAATTGTAAATTCAATTTGGTTATTATTACTTAATATTATCATCTACTTGGAAACTTATTTAAACTTTGGCTTCACTATTCATTGGGCATGCCGCACAAAAATCAAAATTGCATAATCTTCAATATGATGAAGGAGGCAATCATATGGCAGAAACAGAAACAGAAAGTGCTTTCTCAGTGGAAATGAAATATAGTATATACAAATGAACAAGTTCAATGTAAGGCAGATATAATAGAATACAATATGTATTTCATAACCATGTATTTTTCCAGATGTCCTAGGCTGTCTTTGGTACAATAAGCTACTTTTCACTATCTACAATGACAATAGCAAGTGTGGTGAGAAATGGTTCGAGTCTCGGAGGTGGGGAAAGGAACTAACATTGATATTGCCTTAATGGCCAGTACATAGCAGTGAAACAATGCTCTCTACATGTAGCTTTGTGTATTGAAGACATTGATGAAAGTGGGGGCACATGG